>OX104134.1:105701550-105863886 GCA_944470555.2 Heterobilharzia americana
TTCGTAAATTGACGATAATTCGTCCTCATTCCATTGGGTTAATAATATATAGGAATGGTATGTGTAACATTTCAATCCTTGAGTGTGTTCGAGGCAAGCCGAAACAAATAGTAGGGATTCTGAATATACAGACATGCTTCATGCATACTCTTGATAAATTAGTGGTCAAATTTAACGGACCTTAATATTCCTTTACACTTAAATTATATTTTACTCATTTATCTCCTTTGCTTCGCATCAGCCTGTAAGTGTAATGGAAATGCGCACATATGTGAATTCGATATGAATTATACAGAAGTACTGGTTCAGGAAGTCGGTGTATTGACTGTGGAAATAATACCGAAGGTATAAACTGTGAAAAATGCAAACCAGGTCATTATCCTAATCCTAAACAACCAACATCTTGTTTACCATGCTCATGTGATCCAGTGGGTACTGAGGATGGTCAAACTGATTGCAATGCACAAGGTCAATGCATATGTAAACCTGGTGTTGGTGGTAGACGCTGTGATCGTTGTTTAGAAGATCATTTTGGTTTCAGTGCCGGTGGTTGTCAGTAAGTTTTTTCGTATCCGTTTTGTACACAAGAACTTGTTTTTCCTGATAAATAAAGACTAGTATAGTATCTATTCTTGAATCAATATTTTATGTAGCAGAGTGTTATTCACAAATGATTATCAAGCATACAAATGTGCATTCATTGGATGAAAAATCCCTTCCTCTTCTTCTTCAGAGACAGCTTTTGAAATAATCTTTTTCCAATAGACACCAAATGGCAGGAATGTTATATCATTCACGCTTGTATCAGCCACCCTCTACCAGTTTTATCCTAGTCGCCTAACGAATGAAACATGTTTCACAAACTAGGTGTAACTGCCTTAAATCTAACCCTATCAAACAGTTTCAAGGTTGTCTGGAATTCTTAGAACACAAGTTACGCAAAATATCAGAGTTTTAAATAAAACCTAACTTCACCACTTCAACTGATGATATGATTTACCTAATCGTTGTAAACGTAACTTTAAACTTTACAGAAATAATTTTACCTCCATAACGTTATCAGAGAAGATCGCACCCACACAACACTGTAATCTACGACAGCTTCATCTTCGAAACTTCCTCATGGAGGGAAGTGTTGAATAAATCCGCCAGCATTTTATCTTAGATAAATGGATCGGCGGAAAAATCCATGGATACTTTCTGGTGTTGCTTGTCATAACTGGTGGTGACGGCAATGGGGGAAAGATTTCTTAAAATTCGTTAACTATGTTTAAAACCACACTGAATGTGGAGTCTACCTGGAAAGATTTTAGAAGAACAACTTTTTGGACAAAGTTCTGCACATATATTTCTCCTTAGAACATCTTTTTGCTTGGCTTTTTCATAAATGCGATGCATGCAAGGAACTAAAGGTAAAAACGTCCGATAAAAAACTCCAGCAATAGACAACGGACATCGAGATTTACTCATACATAGAATTAAGGTTCAAAAATTCATTCGAGTGACAAACAGGAACTTACTATGAATAAATCGCAATGACCATAATGCATCATGAACCAGTTTTTAAGTAGAGTCGGATGAAACTCTAATCCTCATCAATGATATACAGTGGTGACTATAAAGCCAATACAGACTATTCAATCCATTGGTAAAATGCTCCAATTGGCCAAACTGGTTGGATGAAATTTTTGATTCTGAAATCACGAGAAATTTAATTAGGAAAGACGTCAGAAAGTCCTATTATTTCCTAAACTTTCAACAGATCTCCACCATAATCTGGATCGTTGCAAATCACCCTAACCAAGCTTTTAAGTACGACATGTAAACCTGCATTCAGTTTCGTAGGTATATTGTTCTCAGTGTTTCAACTTTAAAGTCAATGTTAAAAAATTTTAAAATGAAGACGAATCCTGTTAACTGGATAGTTATAAGTTGAGTTTTGCTAAACTCCCTCTAAATTTGCTTTCTTCAAATTGTTATGTTTTACCAGTTGTCGAATCAAGGGGTTATTAGTGTCATAAAATTTCCAAACCGAGGGTTATGAGTGTCTTGTTCAATTCCATCTCATATTGTGATAGTTTTCATCGGAAACACATCAGGTTAGCAAATGGATGAGAAAAAACCACTTTTTAAGTAAAATAACATGAAGTTACTGTTACTAGGAAAAAGCGAAACTTAGTTGTTGTATAGATTATACGAAAACATTTACATCTGTCTGTAGTCGAAATACTACATTAAACCTTTTATACTTCTCACAAACCGCTAACAATCCTGGCTGTTGTAACGACAATCATTTCAGCAGTTGATACAATTTTTGTTTATTTATTCTGACTAGTAATTTAATGTTAGTAACAATGAAGGTACATAATAGCCTGTATACTAGACAGAATTAACAATCTGTTATGTATATATACGTCTACATTCACTTACATATCTACAACCATCTGTATTCATCACAAATAGAATAAATGATAGTCTTTAGTGCATCAATTAAAACCTCAGAAAGCCTTATACGTTATGTAGACAGCTAATCTGGCCACTAAAGCAGTTCATACTCATAGTCATTTTAATGATCTCAAGAAGCATTGTTGAAGTTATTTTAAGGCTGCTGTTGATGTGATCTAAAAAAACCGTCATGGCGTAAGTCGTTTCTCTTCGAGCCGATAAAAGAACTAAGCCAATAATTCACATCTTTATTGTTCATATGTAGATAGTAGATGGGTTTTCTTTAAAAAGTTGACCTTACTGTAGAAGAGTAGGTTTTGTTTAATGATTCCACAAGTTAGTTTGTATATTCCTGTTAGTGATGCTAATTGCTGTCTTTGTAGAGACATGCTGGTCAGGACTGAATGTCCAAATACAAAGAAGTTAGCAGGAATTATGACAACATATCTCGAAAGTTTCTACTAACAAAGCAAAGAAATAACATGGAGATAATTAAATTAAGAAGAATATTTGGTCTAACTTTTGTTGCAGCCGTAAAGTCTGCTAAAATGTTTGGTCCATAGATTGACATTAAGTTATGCTACTTAGTCAATAAAGTTTGACACATACTATTTTAAGCAGTCATTCAGCTCAGAAAGTACTTTAAGGCAAGCTTTCTCTCAACAGCTACAAACACTGGACCTAAAGCATGCAAAACATCCTTTACTTTTACAAACACTGATAGTTTCAAGTCGCAGTCTACTGAGTCTGTATAGTATCCCCTTAACTGTAATCAAATAAAAGATTTGATTTTGACACTAACCATTCAGTGTTTTCAATGATCATGATGCTTCATGAGTGATTAATGAAGCAAGGTTAGCTAGCGTGACTCATAACTGAAATATCTTGAATAGTAGAAACTTTCCTAATTACATAAGCAGAATTAATTGATGAAAAGCTTAACAACTTGAAGATCACCTTACAAGAGCCGATAACGTTGCTATGACAAGTGGATCTGTCAACAGACTGAACCTTACTAACCCTAGTATTGTTTACGATTTAACTTATTGCCTTTTTCAAAACTTCCATGAAGCCTTATTTAATGCTTTGAGTATATCAGTCCTTAGGAAAGAACAAAAAAACGGAAAACGTAAAGAAGACTTGCTTATATTTTGATGGATTACTGCATACACTTTGAAGCAGCACTTTCCAAGTTAGGTTTTATGATTTTATTGTTGATTCTGAGCTTATCTTCACATTACTAACTTTATTCGCATAATGCACTGGAGTTAGATGACTCAGTTTTCTAGCCTAACTGTTCTATTTGATTTTTCGTGTGAATGGACAAGTTTCGATTATTTTATAACGTCTGATAATTTACGAAGAGATGTAATCAAGATCAGGAGACAGTCATCAGATTACCGGTTAACGTATTTAAGTATTCTTTCTGGCTTTTGTTCAAAACACAGTTAAAACAATTAAAACAAATGACAATTGATGGTGAGCACTTCTGGTGAAAAAACACATTGAAGTGGAATGTACTGCTATTCAAGGCACAGTAAATCGTAACTATTATTATGTGATATGTATCAAGTTACAACAGAAAAACAGGTCCAACATATTTAGTCTGAAACTCAACAAACTTTATGAAGTGAAACACTTTCAGATTTTCCTGTCACACTATCATGTTACTTCTTCGCTCAAGATCAGTAGAAGGATAAAGAGTAGTAGGTCTTCTCTTCTAGAGCAGTTACAAGAATTTCTCGTCCATGTGTAAACATCAAGGCTGGAAAACGAATTGTGTTAGGCCTAGACACCTGTTACCTCCATACACAAACAAAACATTGAAATGTTGATGAATCATTTTTGTACTTAAACTGCGAAGATATGCTCATCTTTTAAAACAGTGCAATCACGCTAATAAGCTAACTCTCTGATATCTTATCCATACAAAACAAATATGTTTACATTATTTTTACTTTCTACCTTAGAAACTGTTACGCATAATGCCTTCATATACTCTACAGGTATCGATAGGTCAAGGTGGTAACTTTTTTTTAGCAGCAGGCCCAATTATAATATCTTCATATATAAATTAGTAAAGAAGAGTGATAAGTGTTCTGTACTTTTTTCTTAGGCCGTGTAGCTGTAATGAAGGTGGAAGTTATGAAAATCGTCCAGCATGTGATTCACAAAGTGGTCAATGTATTTGTAAACAGAATGTGGCTGGTAAACAATGCGATAAGTAAGTCATGTCTGGGAGACTGTTTAATAATTTGTCATTTTAACCAAAAATAGACTTCAGTAAATCAGTACTTTGTCAAATCAGGAACTAATCATTAATTCCCATCAATTGCTGCATCCACTCAATTTTAATGCATCACTTAATTTCTGCTCACTGTAACATAATCAAGGCTGTATAGTTCAGTTATCTTATACTAGTTCTCAGCTTGAAATATGAACCACACCTACTATGAATTGGTTAATTATATTACTCACTTGCATGATTTGAAGTGAGTGGACAGAGACTGTATTGAACACATTGGCCAGTTTTTAAAAGTTATGATTATAAGTCAACTGACAGGCGGCTCCACAAAATAGTTAAAATCATGATTTCTGATACCTTTTATATGCTTGATGTGAAATACCAACCCACTTGTTTATTCTACCATATTCTCACTGGTTACAAAAGTTTATCTCTTCAGTGATTCTTCTCGTTTTCACTTAACTAAGACGTTGCGAACATTCACAACACTTAGAGCATTGCTAACGGCTAAACTGTGAATAACAAAGGAACGAAATTGATAAGTGAAAGTCATCTTGTTCAAGCACTATATCTGGATTCGTACTCCTCAACAAGACAGTTTGAAAAAAACTAATCAAACCATCAACCCAGGAAAAAGTGCATGGAACTTTTGATGATGATTTATACATTACTCAGTATTGAAACACAGACTTTAGACTCAATGAGCCTAAATTTAAGATATCCCCTTAGAATCTGTATATCATTTGGTGACCTGGTTTTAACCCTCAGTCATTGATGATACGAAATATGGTAACCCAAAAAGCAGTATAAAATGAAATTTAAAAATATCTAGTTAAATCTGTTGATTGGGGAACAGTTTGCAGATGGAAATCCGTTCATAATGTACTCATCTTGGGTGAAGACGTTCTTTCGATATATCTAGGTGTTGGTGTTCGAAGTATCCCCTACATCTGTGTTGAAAAACTGCTTGCTGCTCTATTATTCTTGATCAATTTTCTGTCTACTATCAGCACTGTGTAAAAGCTATACACCTATGAACAACAGTCGATACGATTTTTAATTGATGTGGAATGATAATTGTGTGGTGTAGTGCTATTTGATCAAAGACTTTCATAAAGTAAGTCCCCATGATTTTATTTAGCTAGATGACAAAATTTCAGTGTTCCGATATTCCAGATTTCAAAAAACTGGTCAGCTTATGTAAGCATATCACGTTAACATCGATTACTATGCTTTAAAAGTCATATATAGTTTTCCGCACAGTTAGTTATAAATCCCAGTCAAGTTGTGGTTATGTTCGATGTCCAATGGGATGGAAGTCTATTTAATTTCCTTGCTCAGTGCACTAAACCAGAAAAGAAAATGAATATCCTGTGTAGTTTTTCCCGAATAAAAATTGACCTGAATTTACTGATGATAACCTCCAACCATGTGATATCAACAACTGAGCTTTATGTAGCAAAAAATCTGCTACTAGGATACTTTTCATTCGAAATTCAGTTTCAGTTTTGATAGAGACAGGTGGAAATGAACTTTTTGGTTAATATGATTTAAACAGCCTTTTTTTTACACGTTATTCAAGTGACTCTTATCGTATACCTAATCTTTTTCTGGGATAAAGTTTACTTAGTAAATTCTTAAGAATGGGAATTATGTGAATATCATTGACTTGAATAGACTTTCTAATTGTGTAGCTTATTTACATCCGTGTTCTCTTCGCGTATTGCATTTTAGATGCAAAATTGGTCATTATGGTTACATGTCCAATGATCCGTTGGGATGTAAACCGTGTATATGCTCCTTACATTCGTCAGAATGTAAATTAGATGAAGCACAATTAAGTCTGACACTTGGTAGACCAGGTAAGTCATGAATAAAAGATGTTTCTGGTCATTAAGATTTGTTTTACATTTGGTATTAGGTAGTGAATATTTATTCGAAACCAGCAAGCATCTCCCCCTTGACACTAACCACCTTGATGTGATAACCAAGCTAAGCTGACATGGTTGACCATTCAAACTATTCAGAATAAAAAGTCAGTTCATTGAGATCACAACATGCCGGAAGGATTGTAAAGATAAAAACTAGCTACTGTATTATTTCAAATAAATAATTTTCTGAGAAGTGTCTAAGGAAGTGGTCACAGGACTATTTACGAAAGGGTGACAGGGCACCAAGACGGTTATCATTAGCAAAATGTTTCCACTGTTTCTGTTTTCGCTTTCTGATAAAAAGAAATGACGAATAAGTCAGCTGCCAGTGACTGAGTCAAGGATTACAACCCTATCATCACTTTTGCACCTGGACAACTAATTGCTACAGCAAATCCTTTTATGTTAATTCGAGTTAATTGCTTAGTGTACAAACCTTCAGGAAATTACTGAGTTCCCCATTTATTATTACAATGACTTTTTGTTATAGCTAATTTTGTGATACTAAAATATTGATTCTATCAAAAATACATTTTTTTATTGAAAAGAGATGACACTAATTTTTAGCTGAGACTGTCACTTCCTTGGTAATGTCCCTAATTAAAGATGGCCACTGAAAACACTGACATTCGTCAACTAAAGAATGGGGTAAATAGAAAACATATAGGCTTTCTGAAATGATTCATCATAGTGCCCAAAAGTTTCTGAATACCCATCAAAGCTTTGCCACACATGTTTTTTTTTGTTTCCCTCCATAAAGGATTCATAATTTGATAATCAGTGCTCATAAATTTTGCATATGAGTATTATGCCTAACCTATAAATAATGTTGTCCCACTATATATATATATATATATATATATATATATATATATAAATTTAAGTATGAAAAAGCTTCTGATACCTAAAATTGACACTTTGGCGTAAGCTGCAGCAGAGCTAATCGCCAGATAAATGATACAGTGCTTTCTTGAAACATAATTGTATAAAATGTGTATTGGACCCATTGGTCATATAATGGGAAGAAAAATAAAGTAAAATAGAGCAACTGCAACTGAATTTATTTTGATTAATTTGAGTATCTTTTTCGAACAGAACATCTGTTTATAAGACTGAATTAAGTGATTAATCCCTTTCGGATGAGTCGTTTCACTTTGATATGCAAACCCATTTTTGAAGCCAGGAAATTTATAATATTCGTTTGGAAGGATACTGTACAAATGATATTCTTATTTTAAAAAGCTTCATCTTATAATTTGACAATATTACACCATATTAGGAAGAAAGAGGAAACAAGACAAGAAATGGATCTCGACGGACACATGGGAGCTGATAGATGAAGGAGAGGAAGATGGTGAAGCAGAAGATGAACTAGTGCAAGGATGAACAACGAGAAGAGGAACTGAGTACAACCTATAAAACACTACACTGGACAAAGAAGTGAAGAAGAGTGCACGCAAAGACAAAAGACACTACTATGATACATTGTCAAGTGAAGCAGAATAGGCTGCTGATAGGAGAGCTGACAACACTACATCAAATAACCAGATTACTATATTGGAAAAGATCAACACAGACGAAACCAATGAAAGATAGTGAAGAAAACCTAGTTACCAAAGAGCAGAAACAAAGAAAACAATGGGCTGACCACTTCAAAAAACTCTTGAATCGACCACCATCACCTGCAACTCACCCGAAAATACCACCAGCAACAGCAGAACTACAAGTGAACACAGGCCTTCCGCCAAAAGCAGGAGTCCTGAATGCTATAAAGTTGTTGAAATTCGGTAAAGCAGCAGGACCAGATGGAATTCCACCAGAAGCACTGAAAACAGACGTAGAGACAACAGCGGCAGACATCCTCACACCACTACTGCGGAAGGTTTGGAATGAAGGAAAGGTAACTGCAGATTGAAAGAAGGGCTACCTTGTAAAACTCCCACTCAGCACAAAGAACAGGATCCCGATTTTCAATACCAATTTCAAGTCAGTGTTTCTATATGCTTCTGAAACTTGGCGCATCATGAAGACCATTTCCAACAAACTACAGACATTCATCAACAGATGCCACCTACGCTCGATACTCAAGATCAGATGGCCAGAATAATAAGAATAAACAACAAGGAACTCTGGCTGCCTGGCTGGCCGGCTGTCAACGAACCAACCGAGAACCTATCACCTAACAAATATGCAGCAGAAATCGAAGATGGACTGGATTGAGCATACACTGAGAAGGCCGACTGGGGACATCCCGCACCAGACTCTCAAGTGGAATCCAAAGAAGGAACGACTAGTTGGGCACCGCAGCTGAGGGTGACGTAGAGGAGATCATGTGAGGAAGAAATGACAGGTTGTTGGCAGTCATGGCACCAGGTTCAAAAGACTGCAGAGGAGAGAGGGAATGGAGGCGTGTTACTGAAGCCCTATGTCCCACTAGGAACCCAAAGGAAAAATGAATAATAATAATCTTGTCCTTTCTTCCCGGATAGCCACTTGTAAATTGAAAGGAGTACCTCTATTAGACAGTTACCAAGCTAGTGAGATTCTAGGAAATGGTATTATTCTTTTTCGGTTGTGGACGACGGTGAATTTTGTTATCGACTGACAGCAGGTAAAATAGTGGTTACAAAAATTTTCATTTTTTAGTGTATAAAGAAATTACAGTTGCAGTTAATAGTTTCCAGTTGAGTTTTCATATTCACCTTCTTTTTACATAAGATATTTCCATTGAAAGAATCATATCAACAAGTTATTTTTTCCGCATATGTATTTATAAACTTAGATTCTGTTCAAATGAGTTAATCATTTCACACCACTACTTCCTTAGATGAAACAATTGAACTCGGAAGTTTAGTGAAACCAGATCAAGTAATTATCAATTGTCCAGAAGATGAGAAACCATGTTCTGCATGTTTACAAAAAGGTGAGTAAATTGATAACTAGTTCGTCATTTTATTCTCAGAATAAGCTCTTTCTGTGAAATTCGCTAAACATTTATGTCAAAGAAAACCATCAAGAATTTTATGCAGTGGCAAATCAACTAATTTGATAAATTTTTAAACACATCACCCGGAGAAACTACATTCAGCCACTCATAAATTTCAACGCAAAATAACAAGATAGACAAGTTATGAAGTTTATCTTAAAGTTTAAGTTAAACTTACTTTAAGCTTACTTGTTGGTCCGGTAGTACATACCAGGGAGTTTCATTCGCTATTTACCTCCAATGAATAATTAACTATTGTGTGAGCATTGTTTCGTTGATTCCCCACTCACAGGTGGATATTCAGATAGCTCACTTGATGATATGCAGTTGCTTGTAAAGCTTACTATCACCTATAATGTTTCACTGACAGCAAGATCAACATCCGAGGTGAGATATTTCCCTTATCAGCACAAAATTAAGCTGTACGCAAAGATCACCCCGGAAAATATAATAATAAAACAAATATGAACGAAGGGCAAACATATTGACTACAGAGTTTGGTTATTATCATTAACGCATGAAGAGAACAATTGATGAAAGTGATCAACTGTCAGGACTTTGTCCTGATAATTTATTCATTTTTCCCACTACACCAGCCCAGTCACTAACTTATAGGTGTCAAAGTTGAATAACTCAAAACGCCACACTTTTACCTAAGATAAAACTAACAGTCACCATGGCGTGCTTAGTTTATCCTTTTTCGATTTCACTTAAATGAAGCGATTAAATTTTAAATGATTTCATTGTTAATTATGTCATCACACCAAAATACCTGTTACTTTAAAAGTTATGTAACAGTTTTTAGTCAAAAACACGCCTTTCTTTCTCGAGAATATTGTGACAACACACAGCGATACGCCATAACCTCTAGAGCCATCTTTGTTAAGATGAGACAGAATATCTGTTCACTATACCATCAGCATAAAAACACGATAAAGATTATCGAGGTAAGTTGAGTGTAATAATGAACTGTTTTTGAATACATAGACGAGAGGACTTACATTTATGCTCAGGGCTTTAATAGGAATTCCTGATAGTTAGGGTACACAACCTTAGAACCTATCCTTGTCTCACTTTTGTGATCCACTTCAACTATCATAGGCACTTACCAGAGAATCTGAGTTCATCTTTTTTGCAGCCATTTCGGTTTATGTTCCACTGGCTTGAACTAAATAGCCTAAATACTTCTTCCTATGTATGTGTTCACATGCATATACACTCATATGAAAACTGGTAAACACAGTAGGATATGACTCAGTCATCACTCTTGTGTTGGAGACTATGCATAAACATGTTTTGTTTTCTTAACAATGATAAGATTTGCTGTATTGTATGTTTTACCGATGACAGGTTGCAAGTATTCCGGAACAGTGAGTTTCATCTATACTCACAAAGATGGTGCTTATGCTTAGAGATCCACAGCTACAAGTTAAAGTCATACCAAGCATCATGAACACAGTTCTAGCCAGGTGTTCTACAACTTCTCATTATTAGTAAAATAACAAATATTGAAGGGATCAATAAATTCCTAATATCATGTTTTAATGCTCTCTGCAAAAATGAAATAGGTTAAGTAGCACAGAAATGTGGGTCAGAATGGTGAGAAGTATTTCAGACTAGACTTAATTATAGCCTTAAGTTTGTTCAGTAATAGGTATTATTGTCAACAATGGGAAACAGGGCTGTAAGAATTCCACTTCAAACCACTAAAATCATCACGCCCTACTCGAAAGCACTAATCTGTAATTGGGTGAAGTTAACTATTAATTCACTTAAAGGGCATGATTAGTAGTCATACAAGGAGATCACTTATGACTCGGATATCTCACCGCTTACTTCCTTTATCGCCCCACTTGCATACTTGAGAGTGGATAAATAAACTGCATTATTTCTGTCAAAGTATCAAATAGGCCTTGTTAACGACTCCTAACAAGCATGAAATCTACATTCAGGGCTTCCCACATATCGACTCCAATCACCTAGCGTACATAAACTGGGTTGTGGCTGGCAGTGAAATCAAGGACACGCGTATCGTTCTGTTCGACAGTGGTCAAATGGATTCGCCTCCCAGTGAGTGTTGTCCCCGCTAGTACCCGAACCCAAGGTGGACATGTTCAAACACCAAAGTGTTATCATTTCTGAACGAATGCTGATAAAATCAGAATGTTTTTTATTTGACCAGCATAACTACGTCATAAGGTACTCAGTATGCAGAGTCGGAGTGTTAACTGTGCAAGCGTCATCTACTTCCGATCTCACTAGTAATTCAAACACGAAATTGTAATCTTATAGGTAGCTCAGGTTGACAGTGAATCACTTCAAAAATGAACATTTATTTCTAGTCAGATCATGTCTAGGTTTTCTCTGTCTAGCCTGCTTGGCATGACTGCTTTTGAAGTTTACTGAGTATCAGTAGAGAATATTGTAATTAATTTATTTGATATAAATTTGTAACCTCATCAGCAAGTTCTCATCCATCGTCTAAAATTTAACTCCTAACGTCGACAGAACTAATTCTAGTAAATAAAACTACTTAGGTTTGATATTCACTTTTTAAGGACAAAAGTTAGATGTTATAAGATATATTGCATGCTGGATCGACATGTAGAAACCAAGGTAGAATACAGTTTAGGCTATGGGCTTGTAATATAAGCGTAAAATTTGGACCCTATGGTAGACTGTAATCCTAATTTAGTTGATTGACTAGATGAGTCACATAGTGGAACAGTTTTATTTACTGGACTACGTTGTCGATACAATTTATTGTCCATAGCCATTTCAAGATGACTACACAACTTGGAGACGTCCTTTACATAGTCTTCTTTTCATTACCTCCTTTGCGATACGGGTAGTAGCATTTTCCATATATCTGGAACAGACGTTCAGTCATTCATGTTGTGTGCATTAGGAGTTGATTCGCTGAACAACGTTTCAGTCATCAATTTTGCCCTCCACCATGCTATGTTAGTTTTAAGGATTTTAACTTTGTCCTATTGTATATCTGTGTAATTGCATGCCGAGATTTCTTCTAAGTTCCTTATCTTACTAAGCTATACCAATTTTGACCTAGCCAGATTTTTGTGCTCGCATAGCCTAACTGACCCTGGAAGACTACTTTGACCTACGTATTTGACCTCGAAATCATTGCAAGGGATTCGATAAACTAAATTATTCTGTCTAATTGGATCAGTAGGATCTTTTAACCTGTAAAGCCTATTTATAAGTGAGTTTGTAGGTACTACCCATATCACAAACTATGCAAAGGATGAGTCAAAGTTTTATAGCCATCTTGATATGACTGTGGACAATAAACTATGTCAGAAAGGTAATCCAGGAAACAATACTACTCCACTGTAATATAACTGTAACAAATCAACTAAAATAGAGCTATGGGTTTATGTTAGTTATTTCTTGAAGTAATGTCGAAGATGAAAAGTTTTTATTATCAAAGTTAGACGGGTAATATTGTTTTCCGAAGATGTTGCTCCTGAAAGAAGTGTGAATTGCTGAGGATGAATTCACTTTGATAGTAATCATGATTTGAAAATGGCAAACGTGTACCTAGTTGTTAGTGAGATGTTGAAAGGATTGAATAGATGCATCAATCCAGTATGAGTATTTTCTCCATCGTAATAACTCGATTATCAGCACAATGAACTTCAAAAAAACCAGTGGTAACCAACGTTTTCAACTCTACAAAATTTAGTGACCCTGAAAAGTTACCCTAAAAACTACCAAAATAATTAATCAGACCTCTTGATTTTCGGAAATTCACCTTTGCAGCTGAAATAAAGAAGTCGAATTGGTTATTTCAGTCGTCACTAGGGTGACCTTTAAAGTCAATTAAAATTTGAAACTCTGACAAATTTTCTTTTAGCTTACGATGTGATAAAGGTACAAACAAATATGCTCACCTTTTTTTACAGCACCAGTTAAAATATCCAAAACCGTGTTTACCGCAACTTGACAAAATCAAAACCTGGTTTCATTGATCTCTTTTCCTACGTGAAAGTGATATGATATGAACGTACAACACTGAATAACCGCAGCCCAAATCAGTCTCTTGATAACACAAATATAACCTTTGACACAGGCAGTCGTAAAACAATAAGTAACTAACTCAAAGAAACTTGTTAACTCCTAGCGTAGCAATAATCCCAATTCAAATTACGTTACTTATTTTATGGTTTCCAATGGTAACATTCAAAAACAGCAGCCAAGGTTGGAATTTCGAGGGGTTGAAATGGAATAGCCTTGTGTTGTTTAGATACACCAAATTGATGACTCGAACAAACTCAAGTTGACGGTCACGGAAGTTGCTGTATTTCTGGACATAATATTTACCGTACTGTTGTTTTACCAGATCAAATTAGTTAGGATCGACTTGAGCCTATAATACTTGACTCATTAATGAAATGTCTAGATTAGTAGATCACAGTCACTGATTTGAAATCGCTCATCAGTTAAGAGATGGTTCGTCAAAACCAATTAACAGCGCCTTGGACAAAGAGAGAAATAAATTAGGCGTAGAGTGATCACTTTTCTTTTTTGAGGCTGAATTCATTAGATTTTCTCTCTGATTCGGCTCTGACAAACAGTTCTTTGAAACCACTATGGTCCTGTTTGGCAGTTTCAATGGACTTATAATACCTTGAGCAGAAGCAAGACATTAAAATAAAAATATTCAAGATGTGAACATAACTAGGTGGAAAATCTTGGTGGTAATGATGAATAATGACTAGCAGTGGAATCCAGGATATGCGTCTCATCTCATTTGGGACTCGTCAGCTGAATGTACTTTCCTCCCCACAAGCTATACAATCAATAGGCAAGAAATCATTTACAGTTTTTACCACAGTTTTCTTCAGCAATCAGAACTTTGGCATTACAAATTGTTATGAGTTTGCTGTCTATAACTAAAGGGACAAAAACGGAGTTTAATCTGTGTAGTATATGTGTATATCAATGAGTAAGCAGCTATATGAGCTACAGGCTGGACTCTCCGTGTTTCATCAGTCTAGGTTGGAATTTGATGAGTCCATCTGGAAAGATATAAAACTGTTATTTTCATGTCAAGTAGCTGACTTGTGCTAATAAGTGGCTAACAAGTGTTCTTAAACTTTTCATTTCATAAACTGATATATATATATATATATATATATATATATATATATATATATATATATATATATATATATATATATATATATATTAGTTAAGTAAATGTTACGTTGGGGTTGAATTTTAGAAGGCTGTATTTCTCGTAATATCTCGACTTATATGGAAATCTCCAGTAATTATCAAATGAGATAAAAAAAATATCTCATTCTTTGGTCGTACGCTGTGAGTCATAAGGTCAAGAAAACGCATAATACTTAGTAAATGATCCTCACCTTTCCTTGGTTTCTCTAGAATTATAAATGTTAATGTGTTTGTGAAAAATCTTCAATGTAACTCACTATATAATGAAATGTGATTTCATTTACAATCTCTTTTCTAGATCGTCAACACGTTCAAATTGGATGCAATGGTACAACAGAAGGTTATCTGTCTTGTCTGTGTGAAAAGGATCCTAACCAATGTCCATATTGTCCATCAGGTAAGCTTATGATTCTGTATTGATTAGACACATGGAAACTTGATGCAGTAGTCACTTTAAATAAACATTATTAGACTTTATTTTTATTCTGGTAAAATAACTTTGCCATAGTCATCTACTTCATTAGCATCAAAGTGAAAGCACATGAAGGAAGATGTCAATTCTAACTCCATTGGTATATATATCATGAGTTTATGTAGCTGTAATCTTATGCTACCAAATCTTTTGATGGCACACATTTATTCTTCTTGATGACTAACAGATATTCAAAATTGTGACTTTGAAGATTATAACAGTTCGAAGGTTCTAGTTATTTACCGAACTTCAAACTAGTAGAAATGGATGAAAGCGATTGGAAACACTAATTCACTTAAAGATATGATCGTACTAATGAAAAACAGAAATGGTGCTTCAAGAAGCTCAAAAGTTCAATTTCCTGCTGAATGCAGTCAAAATGCATCACTTAACGGAACAATAAGGCGAAGAAGACAAGCAATCAGTAGAATATACATATATCAGCACGACTAAGCATCATTCACAGTGAAAGTTAACACTGTGAGGTCACCTAAACTACACAGAGTTGGTGATCAAGACATGAATGCAGTAGATTGAACTGATTCAATATATATATATATATATATATATATATATATATATATATATTGTTTGTTCAAAAATTCATACAATTAGTTTCTGAACACACTGATCACAGTATATCTGAGGAATTTAATCATCAGATTCTCGATAACCCAAATAAGCGAAATCACTTAGCTTGATGAAGATAGGAAAAATAATGTTTGATAAACAAATCAAGAAAAATGGAAAATCTAGGAAGTAGTCTGATGAGTATGTCTTTTTTTATAGAGACTGAAGAGAAAATTACTTGGGCTGAAAGTAAAATAAGCATCACTTCTATGGACAGATTAGTCAGTAAGAATGGATTGAGTCAGCCATCAACTTCTCATCCTGTAACATACAAAGTGGTTCATAAGTGTCTGCTGATTCAGACAATTATCAAAAAGAGAATTACCTCAATCTTTGTTAAACTGAAGTCAGTGTAATACCTTTAGTGACTGAAACACTTTCCGGTTTGTAGCTTATCCAAAAAGTTATTTGTAAATACACGTGACCATAATTAAACCACAAATCATCAACCCCATTTTTGTGGATCAGAAAACATGAAACCACTTACGTGACATTATTTTGTTTAAGCCGTAACCGTTGAAAGCTTAGTTGGTTTATTTATGCCTAAGAAGGTCCCAAACGTGATTAAAAACATCAACTGATTGTGATAATAGAGGAAGCTACATAAATAAATGTGATGCGTATGAAACGAAGATGAGTGAAATCAGATTAGCGTTAGGATAACTGTCAATCAGTTAATATCATGCTAATTGTCAAGTGAGTAGCTATTTCACCGTAGTTATTTAGAAAGCCATCTCTATTGGGATTTTGAAACCCAATCTCTGTATCCAAATTCTGAGTACTCACTTCTCCAGTCAACCTTATGAAATATACTGAATACGTAATTCATTTAATAATGTCGTGTTCTGTCAGCTGGATTTTTCAATCGTGAAGCTTTAATTGTCATTCCAGACAGCATCATCAGCACTACTTTCTGAGGTTTGTGCTGATGATTTTGTCTAGAATGACAATGAAAGCTTCACAACTAAAAAAAATTCAGTTCACAGAACACAACGCCAGCAAAATCATCCTCCTGAGATAGAAATATTCTCCATCAGTACATAGTTCGTTTTTCGTCTTTATGAATTATGGTACTCGTATGCTTTCCTGATTATAGTTAACGTCTTATTGCTAGGTTTTTTTCCACTAAATCAAAGTTCTGACCCATATTAGTTGTTTTGATTGGGTAATAGTCAACAACAAAACTACCGTGATTGAATCATCCAATACAGAGAACGAAACCTTATCAAAATGATCTCACTTTGTTGATTGAAGTTTATTAACCTAACAGTTTTTGATCAGTACTTGAGATTAAAATTCTACACCAGCTACCACCTAATAGAAAATTCCCTTCAATAATTGTGTCGTAACTAAAGTAGCTTAGGAACAGTCTTCTGACTTTGACACTTAGTTATGATGGTTTGAATCTTTGAAGAAACATTAGTTTTTACCAGGATCGCAGATGCACTTCACTGACGAGTAGCAATAATTGTTCAACCTATATACAGCAAGACTTTCTACTGTATAGCTTTAAATACCTAACATTAAGCTACATGAGTTCATTGCATATAACATTTGAAATACACGCTCTAACGTTATCTTCATTTTTATGTCTGATAAAAAACTCATTATTCAAATAAAGTATTTAATCTGTCACTTATCAAATATGTTTTCTAACAGGTTGGCGCACGCCACAAACTGATCCTCGTTCTGAAATATGTACATGCCCTCCCCAGTACATTGGTAGATCATGTGAATATTGCTCAGATGGATATAGGCGCGATCCACCGGGTGGTCTAGTTACTGATCGTTGTATATTATGTACCTGTAATAATCATTCCATGACCTGTGATGCCGAAACTGGTAAGTCCTCAAGTTGTTGTTTTCTAGGATAATTTTTAAAACATTCATACAAATAATATGAAAACAGCTGCACTTATTGTTACCAAACACAGGAGTATATATGCTGTTGAAGGCCACCTCAGAATTCTGTCTACTTCTAATACAATTACCAACCAATTTACTGTTCTGATCATAATGATCTGTTTTGAACTACTGTCTCTCCTCAAACCCAGAAAGTTTTGTTAGAGCCTGCAAAAAATTATCATATAAGCTGATGGTAAACAGTTTTGTACATCATATATGTTCACTTGCCTATTACTTTTACCCATTAATTCTCTTGTCCACAGAATATTTACTCAGCCTAGAGCTTTCAGAAAACTGAGACTTAAAAAGCTGACATAATTTAAAGTGTTCTGATAGTTCCTAGTAAACATTTTAGTATTTTTGGCTTAATCTGTAAATCATAAGGTGGTGCAACCGGAGTGGTTCACACTCAAACGCAGGTGAACTATACAGAGTAAATAAACCAAATGTGTGGAACACTTCACTTTTCTAAGATTTCCGTTGGCCTTTTAAGGCTCACCCCTGATACACAGATACAAAAGAATGGGATGACGTTTTCCATATTATGGTGTCTAAGTTGCAGGTGAGATATTTAACTGCCCAACGAAAAGTGTATGCATCGTGCTGTATTCCATTCCGTTGTGGTTGTGAAATGGTTTCGCTGAATGTGGATGACATGAGGTTAAAGGTTTTTGATTTCTTTCATAGCATTGCTGATATTTGGTATAATTACAGAGTGAGTCATTTTAAGTTAGACTTAGAGTGCCAGAAAAGGAACACAGGTTAATAGTTAATGCTTGGAACCTTCACTGATTGAGATAGATGTGAGATATGTAATGCTCAATGAATCACTATCTACCCTGGTAACCATTCGAAGTTGGAGTATTGCTAGGCTTAAAAAAGGTTGGAGAATAACTTAATTTTTTGTTGAACTGAATCGTTAGCAATAAATATCATTTATCGTTATTTTGTAAGTGCAGTTTATAAATTTAATAAGAAACACTAAGTTACCCACTGCTTTTTGAACCCTTAACGTTCATACAACATCAAATTTCACTTATCGCTTAATTTTTACTTGATCTGAGGTAAACTCCGCAGCTTGTAATAGTGAAGTTCAATCCGTCACTGGGTAAACGACTATTTATGGTAGAAAATAATAAGAACATACTGCATAAATGTGTGAGTAAAGTAAATGATCGTAGAAAGAATAATTTGGATTTCGTAAATTGAGAATCATTATTATGCACCATTAATAGAAAATAAAGTAGCATCTTTGAACGTAGACGCACAGAATACGATTCTTAGCATTACTACCTGAAGGAACCTGATTCATGTAGTGTCTAAAATCATCTCAATTATGACAAGTTTCTATATATTTTTTACAGTTGTTTCAAAAACTAAATATTCTGTCATTCTAGGTACATCCATCTTTTTAAGGCTGCTTCATGGTATCTCAAGGATTAAGAAAGCATAACTCTTACCTTGTTGTCCTCGAGCGATATGTTTAACTGAATACTAGGGATCTTAATGTAACTGGGAGAAAACAATGGTTATTTGGGAAGATTAGGTTAATTTAAGTGACTTTCTATACCATATGACTCACATCAGGCTAGCCTATACTCGTTGTTAGATGAACTCATAATTGCAGTTCGAGTTGGTAATCCAAAAGGAGTGAAATCTCCCACTGATCCTCGCCATTATTGATGAATACTTACTAAGTCTTTATGCACTCATCGTTAAGTTAATTTTGATGACTATCATATTAACTGTTTGAAGCTAGCATTAATCAAAAGCAGGTGAATATTAGATACAATACCATTATTTATTCATCGGTTTGCAGTTCTGCAGATATTAACAAAATGCTCTTCCTATTCACTCATACCTTGTAGTTGCATACATCTAGAGGTGTGAGCTTATGTGTTTAAACTCACAGCCCCCATCAAATCTCTTACTTTAGATCCCTCCAGCTGGAATTAGTGAGTGTCAAGCAGGTGATGATAGATGGTAATCGCAGTGTGTAACAGTCTTCCCAAGCTATTACAGACTTATTCTGTCTAATAACTAACTAAGATCTAATCGAACCGTACAGTTGCTACTCTGACACTTAATGGAGTTCCCGGACAGTAACCGCTTAAAGGCTCAAAACCTATACAGAGGTCGAGTAATTCGGGCCTGCATAACAGCCGCAAATTACAAGTGTCAAAACAGCATCTGATACCCGTTGCTCATGAGATGAATATGTACCTCTTTGGTGATTGAAGTGGTGGGTACTGGGAACAACATCACTCACTGGGGTTCAGGTATACCCAACTGACGAGCACTAAATAGGATGAAGTGCGTGCCCTGGATTCCACTGCTAGTCTCCGAAATGAATAGAACCTATGCAAAAATGTTTAAAAATTACCCATTCTAGCTAAGTGAAGTCTATCAAATAACCACACTTAAATCTTATGTTAATGTCCGTAGGTTGGAATACCAGAAGTTTGATCGCCACGACTGATAGTGTATTTTGATATAGAGTTTAAACATAAGTAACTCTGATTAGCAGTTAGAAGAATAGTTTTAGAAAAGTAGAGGTAATACTGTGTTATACATGTTATTTAGGTACTACAAGGCTTGATGACTTCCGGATATTCACACCGATGAAGTCGATTTCTCCATAGCTTACCTAGAATAAAAATTGAATCACTTTTACTTGACCACAGTGACCAAATGGTATCAGATTTCAGCGAGCTACACGGAAGCTTTTTTCAATTTATCAGATGCCATACAATTATATTTGTTCCTTGCACCTTGGTGAAGGCAAATCGTAAAACAATATGGAATGTACAGTTTGTAGAACTTATCTTCTCCTATCTACTCTCCCCAGTGTTTCGACGTAACGCAACCTTGGAAACATCTTGGTGTTGTCACATTCCTTTTTACCAGCATTTTGAATTCACTCCGAAACTTATGTCATTCCACCACTGTCCAGTCACTCTTCCTTCCATGGTAGGTTATCTAAGAATAAGTCTTCTAGGCAGGAGAAGGTTTAGCTGCATAACTGCATTATACTAACATGATAACAAAAATAGAAACGTACCGTCAGTGGTTAATAGGTTGATGAGCTAAGTGCCAAGTAGCTCATGTTCACACAGATCAGTCTAATTTCCTATGCAGCATAAAACATTGAAGTTGGGATTTTAAATACATTAAGTTAGTTAGAGCCCGTGGTTTAGTAATTCAAGCAGTCACAGATATTTTTGGTGGGTATTGTCTATCACACAAATTATTTAATTTGTTCAAGACTTATAGATATTACTGAGATAGATGGCATATGCTGGCTTTGGAAATTCGTCAGAAGCGGCGCTTGTTTCTGTAATATTTGCGGTCTTGGAACTCTTAAATGAATAGGTGTGACCTTATGTGGAAGAAACCTGTTTCAAAATACTATACTCGTCATCTGCAGGAATAAACTGACAGAAATTAAGCTTATGGAGGGAAATTACGAATATCCTGTGCTTTGAAGTTTGAAGTTGTTCGAAATTTCAAACAGTTTATGCTTCCATTTTTCTGGTTTATGATTATTTTAATAGACACTCTTACACACTTTACTGTGAAGAGACTGAAAAACTTACTGTTAGCCTGATATTCAAATACATCCAACCTACTAGAGTACGGGAATTTGTTTAGGATGACAATTTCAGTACCATGTTTTGATGTAGTTTCATTTGACTCAGTTTTGCTCCTGCTAGCTTCGCACACCAAGACAGCAGTCAAGCACGACCAGCTCATTTCTTTAAAATCTATTTTGATGCAGTCTACATACTGAAGTTTGTGCAACTGACCGTAACAGTGATCTATGGTTCCATTATGCACCAGGAGTGTTTCGATAAACTTGACGATTAAAACTTTGCAAGCTTTTCTCACCTTTTATTTATAGCAATAATGTTACCTAGCTGGAAAGTTGGAACTGCAATTGGCTCATCAAACAATATGCCCAGATGTTAATGAACACTGAAACACTTGAAAGTAGTTTTCACCACAGGCTGACCCCAGTTGAAGAACTGCTGGAAATGTAGAAGCACTAGAGAGCTATTTCATCCCAGTATGCTACTGCTTGGTAGTACGCACCCACAATACCCTGGGGGATGGAGCTCACATCTGTCAGACCTCACGATGAGCGTCTTACCATTCAGTCGTCCGTAATTTCTTAATTCAATCAATTAACGATATACAGAGATTCAGTGGAGTCATGAGTCGCACTGCTGAGGAGTTTTGAGGTAGAACAAAACAGCTGGTCAGTATTCCCAAGTTTTCAGATTAAACCCAATTTAAGTCTGCGTTCTGCAAATGGCCAAACTTATGAGCGATTTTGACAGTTTAACCCTCTTAAATCTGTGTAATTGTCGGTTTTGATCAGTACCTTTTCTCAAAATGAACAAGATCATACCGTACCGCTACCGTTCTTCTTCGTACCGTAAATAATTCTCTTAAATGTAAAGAACCGTTTGAATGAATACAAGAATACAATATAACCTACAGGTCAATTTAAAGCGTATACAATAGGCTGGTAACTAAAACCTTTGTATGAAACAGTTATATTATCTAGCCTATCTACATCATAACAGATGCAGTATAAACCAAAACCACAGATGCATGACTTTAACTCAAGGAGTTAAACAAAATAAACAGAGTTCTATGGCCAATAATTATGAATGAAAAAAGAAAACATTACTTGGGCTGTATAGATGAGTACTATATTAGGGGAACTAAATCTAAATAAGCTACTTCTTTACCAGTTAAGACCTCAGATTCTTCACTAATTATTATCTTCAAGCAAGACAAAAACTATATCTCAATGCCATAGGAATAGCATAGATTTCATCCTTTTCTTTCATTCTATCCACTGTTTTTTCTCTTTGCTTTCATCTTTCTGTGCGTGATATGAATCAGGGCAATTTGAACTAATTCATGTTTGTGAAACGTTCTGTGTTATATCTGCCTCACTAAAAAATCAATACTTTTTGTTAGAACAGAGACTCTGTAGTGTATAGGTGGATGAACTAAATTTTCACATGACCTTCATTGACTTCTGTATTGAATGTCACACCATAATTTATGTAAGCCTCAGCGGTTAGATCAAAGAAGATAGTCACCCCCTGAGAACTATAGCCATCTTGTGAACAATATTTTTGTTCACAAAGCGATGAAATAGCAATCAATTTTTTCATTCCCATTGTAGATGGCGATACGAAACTGAAACACTTCATTTATTCAGAATGATTCGGCTAGGTTTGAATCTCTGACTGCCGGCATCCGACCGTTTACTTTAATAGGTCAACAAGCTCCACCATCCCTCTTAGAAAGCATGTAACCCGTGATCGTAAGACTATATTTCATGAATGCCAGAGGAATCTACCAAGTATTCAAAACATCAGGAGATTTCTAGGTTAAAATCATTGAACTCATCGAAAACAATTTCAGTTGGCATACAGAAAGATAAGCGTTGACGGAATTCCTGTTTTTCAACTCACACTAAAAAAATTCAACAGACCAGTTTTAAGAAACCTTGCAGACTTGTATAACCACTTACACTGAAGTCATTTGGCTTTTTTAAATGATAATGAGCACTGCATTTATGACTGGTCAGTCTTCAGGAATAAAAATACTAAGCATATGACCTATATTAACATCTTCTAGTGGTATCAATGGAAGCTACAGACACCTTGCATTTTAAGAGATGGTTTCAATCTGGGTAAGAAATGAATTTTCAGATGAAGGTAACCTAGTTCATGCTTTAAAAGCTTTCTTATGATATCCTCTGATTGGAACGGAGAAAGAATAAGTGGATAAGTTAGCTTGTAAATCACTATTTAAGATACAGTGCGTTAAAATGACATCACAACCCACCATATGATCAAACGGTGGGAGAAAGCCGAATGAATCTTGTGTTTCTTCGTAGGAAAGATTAGAAAGCTCATTGGATATCCTAATTCTTACCCTCTGAACACGCTGTAATATGTCTGTCACCCCTTATATCTGAAACATGGGCTCATTGCTAAGATCCCATAGTTCTAATAGGTTTTTCAATGTGTCTGATTTCAAACTTAAAATATATTCTCACTGTGGCCTTGAAAGACAATTCACGAGGAACATAAGATTCGGAAGCCTTGAAAGCTACAATTCTACAATTGGTTAATTTTCCTGGGGTCATGGGCGACTCACATTCAGTTGCTTTAGACAGCATTATGTCATTGATCAAGTGGTCATAAGTATCATCATGACCAACTTTCATGACTAAATTCTTGGTGGTGTTAACTTCTAAGGAATATCTTGTGCAGCAGTCAACTAGAGCACTCGGGTCGTTCTGTAGAAACAACTTTATAGAGTTTAGCGTCCTCCGTAAACTTAAGGAAGAGAGATCTAGTCATCTCGAGAAACTTATTCACACAAATTAGAGACAGAAGTGAACCTGTTATATTTTCTTTAGGCATCCACTCTTTAATGATTTCCACTAGGATGAGACACTCTTTATTCCTACTCAGTCTTCCTTCACAAAAAGAATCACTGGTCCATTTCGTAACTATATTACCAATCATACAGCTTTGTGGCTTATTTTTATAACCTAAGTTAGAAGCCTTATCGAATCCTTGCTGAAGCCAACTAATGAAATATTTGTTTCATTGGCATCAATTCAGTTATATCTTGCAATGAGGAGATTTGTTAAGTATATGTGAAGGGCCCTAAAACTATTTTATTTCATACCTACCTATTTATTCTCATTGAAGTGTAACGGAACAGTACGATGAAAGATTTTGGGCGATTTCGATTGTCTCAATGACATTTTAAACAGCCAAGACAGCATTTTGGTAATGATACCCTCTAGTGCTGATAACATGGGGGTATACATCTCACTTAGACAACATAATTTGTCTTGCTTGAGGTTTTAAAGGTAGTCTTGAAACCACCTCCACATCAAAGAGCGCTGTTGCCATTCTTAGGATGTCACTGATGGAAACAGTTTCTAAGCACTGAATACAGCCTTTAGAAATGTCACATTATCACCACCCAACTATGATACAGTCCTATCAGGTTACATCAGAAATCAGTGCTTATCTTTATCTGAATGATTCAGAAGGAACGAAACTTCACAAGTTTCATGTTAATACAACTCAGTTCATTTAGCGCTAAACAGAGCCTAAGAAATACTACAGCAGTGTAGTAAGAAGATTTCTGCCCACATCACCTGCTTCAAACAACTATACACTGCACTTGAGCTTTAGTAAATTAAAGAGGTAGCATGAATGGCTTACTTCATTTGAATTACCTCCTGGTATCTGCAGAAATAAGTAGTTGTTCTCCGAGTACGTTAAGTGACTTGACTGACAATCTGAAGTTTACATCACAAGTTGTTTTAATAGCCTTTAATAAAAACAGTAATTAAACGTCTTAGTATGACGTGGATAACGGCAATGATCTTATGATCATGGAAATTTATCACTGCATAATATTTAACTTAAATGCGTAGACAGTATTCAGACAATTAAGGCACTGACTAAAACAACTTCCAGTTTTCCTGTTATTATTGTTATTATTATTATTTTCAGCAGTAGAAATAGTGCTTGAAAGTATCTGGGTGATATCATCGTGTTCACATATGCGTATGCTTACGTTTGCCGAATGAGCGAGAGATTAAGGTCATGTATAATGCTAACTTCCGGTCTGTGAATAACATGTATAGCCATGTATTAAGGATAAATGAAATGTTTTGCTAAGAAAATCGTATACAGTCTACCTAGATAGTTGGATATGGTTGTAGGATAGTTAATTTGTCCGTGACAAACATGACAAACTTATGGAAATACTCATATTAAATATTAGACCAGATTAGTATTTAGTACACGTAATATATTAAACTGATCATATAGGTGACTAGTATATTGGGTATAAACAATTTTTTCTCTATCCAACATTATGACCACACAGATATGCACATTTGCATTGAATGCGAGCTACGTGGTTTACATGTACAAAACAGCTTTGGATATGTAGCAGCATGTACGCGTGTAACAACACACATGCTATCACTATGTGGTCAAAACAAATAATTATTATCATCATGCTTAGCTAGTTTAATGCGTAGATAGTGAGCTAAGAAATAGGTTTTTAGCATTATCGGACATTTCGATGTTAGTTAGCTTGATCGACCAAACGTCAGGGTGAACTCTAAAAATCTCAGTGGATATGTACCAGTTTCTGTATTAACTAGCAAGTTAAATTGGTATTCTGATAGGATTCTGTACCAATCAGCCACCCATATCGAAAACAGATAAACTGGGTGACAGATGTGTAACCTGTTTTTGATGAGCAAAGTGAGTATTGTAGTAAGGTGCAAAATCGTGGAGAATATTTTTAGCTCAAGTGGATGATCTTGGTTGTATTGTGTTCTCTGAGCTGGATTGCTTAGTCGAAATCACTCATCGATGGTAAAGCTTTTCATCATAACAGAAGAATTTGTTTCGTTTATCGTCACATCAGACTTATAAGATCTAAGGCATATATTTGTAGTATGATATGATGAAAAACAATCGCATTTAATACGCCTTTCAGTCAGTGAAATAGTACTCAATTACGAAACGTTCTTCGCCGTGACGAAATCAGCAGATCCGAAAACTTTGTTGAATTTGACAATTATTTATTTCCATGTGAATTGAAGATTAGCAAGTTATTTCTATTTCTCACTTATAAATTGCTTGAGTTCAGGTACTGAATTAAGCTATATTTGAAAAGCGGTTTGTCTAATATCCACATCTGCATCTTTCGATTGGTGACGGGTGTAACCCTATGATGAATGTAATTGAGTTAGCAGACACTTGCTAAAACACATCATCATGTGTGGTAACAATGACTCTCTAGTCTGTCTCCCAGTGACCAATTACTTAAACTGACACCAATGACTCTCCTACTAAACTGTTTCAAAAAATCCCCAGAACAGCTTGAAAAAATAAACTGGATGTTGGCATCCAATCAAATATTTTGTGTCACTTTGTTTTTTCCAAAACATATCTTAGCATGCATCTAAATTCCTCTCTTATTTGAAGAATAGTCGACTTTCGAGCTTGATATTTTCATTCGTCAGCATCAAACCTAGACGCAATATCTAAAGATTGAAGAAATCTTGTTCTTAAACAGGTTTGTACATTTCAAATGTAAATCTATCTTACTGTGATTATTCCTCTAAATAATGTTTCAAACATTCCACAAATTATTAAAGATTTCGAGCATTTTCTGCTTCTCGAAGTCCTCTCATTACTTTTAAAATCCTAGGAGGGATTTCCTTTACCCGGGAATTGAGTAATTTTTTTAGTTATTGCTCTCTGGGCTGTTTGTACCAATGCTTTGTCTACGAAGATGACACAAACTCCAATAATAACAAATCAGACGCGAGGACTGGTACATAAACGATAGTCGACAACTGCACTAAAGTTGTCAAATATAACTATTGATCAATCGATCAGTAATAATATTTACTGAAAGGTAGATATTTACTTATCCAGGCCACAGGTTTCGTCTGATATGAAACTCGTCAGCTACTTGGACCTGCCTGTCAATGTGTGATATTGTTCCCCTCGACACTTGAATTCAGCATCGAAATAATACAGGATTGTTTACTAGTAATTATAATATCTGAGAATTCACTTATGATTAATGTCCATCGTCATTATCAAAATTACATTGCCATCAGCATTGAGGCAATTCTCCAGATACCAATTTACTAATAGTAGAAGATTAACTCGGTCCGAATCAGTTAATAAAGGATGAAACTACAAGCTTCAGCGTCAAGTTGTTTTGAAGTTTTGTTTTTCAACGTTACACGTTCCTTAAAGTGACTTTAAAATTTAGTCGATGTTATTAATCATCAGTGAGTGAATAAACTTTTTTCTTTAAAATTTTACAATTTTATATTTAGAAAGCATTCACGATATATGTTTTATTCGCCCAATTTATTCACCAGTTAACTCTCTACTTAGTTTATTCTCGTATCGTTTGGATTTCCAACAGGTATGTTAAACAGTTTTTACCATAGAAGTCAAATCACTAAATATTTCCTTAAAGTGTACGAACACTTACCATACTAACCGTACTAGCAACTCGCTTGCTTAAAGTAAACACTTGATGTGACAGAATTAGAGCGGCATTATCTTAAATTAATAAATGCTGATGTCGTTGCTGAATGCCAGTAAAACCACCGGATTTCGGGTACATAAGTACCTTAAAGTAATGCCATTCACCTGTTGAGGAATTCTTTTTAACCAGTTCGAATAAATCTTGAAGTAATAGAAAGTGTGTAACTAGTTCCTTTTAAAGAAATGGTCTACCCTCTTTAATCTGCGTTCAAGCTGACTGAAAATGGAATATTATTTCGTAATTGTTATTTTTATTATTGATAAATGTTGACATGTAATTCGAATTATTATTATGATGATGATTACTACCATTATTATCACTACAAATGCCGTTATTATTATTATTATTGTTATTATTATTATTATCGCCATTCAAATTATGATACTGTCTCAGTGGGGTAATGTTCTTGATGTGATTACATTTCCTGTATATTTTATTTAGGTCAGTGTGATTGTCAACATAATACAGGTGGCTTATTCTGTGATCGATGTGCTGATGGTTATTACGGTGATTCTTTTGCTCCTGTTGGTTCACCTGAAGCTTGTAAGCCATGTCCTTGTCCTCCAGAGGCCAAATGTGAACAAGTTTACTGGCCTGACCGTTCAATTAAAGTTGTCTGCAAAGATTGTCCAGATAACAGATCAGGTATGCTTGCGGATATATATATATATATATATATATATATATATTGTTCGTTAGACGGTATATATAAACGTTATTCAGTGTCGATTGTTACAGTATGTATTTCAGTAACTACGTAGGACACTGCTCTGCATAAAACTAGGTTCGTCATTCATTAATTTGTAAGTATTCAAGTAGCACTTATTATTTCCTTTCCACAGCTGAACACTGTAACAAGACGTTTTGAACAGCTTGCTAGAAGTCATTTATCCGTTGATACAACCCTCCATAGCCATCAGCTATCCTGCATTATAGTACCGTTTGTTTTAAACACCAAACTATGTTTTTCATTGTCATTTCTTCAGTAAATCATAAAATATGAATAAGCCAGCTGGTTGAAAAACATAAGAATATCCATATATTCAAATTGAGTAGGGGTGCATCAGCTTGCGCTGAGCACTAATTTAGTTGCCCCATGATGTTTAACATGCTTTAAATTTGTATTTTGTAGATAATGCATAAAATGTAATTGGGCAGTCAGAAGCATAATTATCACAGTGGTCAAATTTTTAACTGAATCATGAAAATAGTGCTAATGTTATTCGGCTAAATTTTATTATGAAGCTGATACATAGGAAATGACTCAACAAACACCCTATTCTGAAAGAAGGCTTCGGGCTAAAAACACTTGAAAACTTTTGATGAGGAGAGATGTATCACTAGCTAGGCGTCAAGGGTAAAAATTAATTAGGCTGTTGAAACTGAGTTAGGGATATTCACCCAGTTTTGAATAAGTTTAAAGGTTAGTCAGTTAGACTACTTAGTTTCTAGTTTTATTAACAAAATTTGTCTGGTCATACTGCATGTTCGTAATGAAATAATTCCAACTTTTCACACGAATGTTTGGTAGGACCTTCTTCACGGAAATAATCAAAATGAGAATACCAAAAATATACATATACAAATGAGGTCAAAAAGTATACTTAGTTTCCTCTTCAATCCTGTTCGTGTCGTTATTTTTCTCTGAAATATGATCAGCGTGAAATCGTATGTATCTTGTCAGGTATTGTTTGTGTATGTGCAGTTATTTATATCCTCCTGAGTTGCAAATATGAGATGGAAATCTCACAGATGACATCCTAGTCAGTACGTTACTGCATGTACATATACAATCGGGAATATGACATGGTTATCAATATCATTTCTCTCTATGTAACAAGACGAATTAATATTAGGAATGTTTCCAGTCGCATCATCAAAAAATAAGAGAAATAAATCATAATAATAATGGCGACGACAACAATAGTATCGCGTCGAACGAAACCCAATTCTGTGTTGTTTTTAGTGGTAGCGACGATGCAAAAATAATGATTAAGCTTGTGACAAAACCTGGTAATAACCTGACTCCATTGTCATATTCTTATTTCTCAGTGTTGTGAAACATCATTATAATACTATTATTTGTTCCCTGGGTTCTAAGTGTGACATAGGGCTTCAGTAACACGCCTCCATTCCCCTCTCTCCTCTGCAGTCTTTGGAACCTGGTGCCATGACTGCCAACAACCTGTCATTTCTTCCTCACATGATCTCCTCTACGTCACCCTCAGCTGCAGTGCCAAACTCGTCGTTCCTTCTTTGGATTCCACTTGAGAGTCTGGTGCGGGATGTCCCCAGTCGGCCTTCTCAGTGTATGCTCAATCCAGTCCATCTTCGATTTCTGCTGCATATTTGTTAGGTGATAGGTTCTCCGTTGGTTCGTTGACAGCCGGCCAGCCAGGCAGCCAGAGTTCCTTGTTGTTTATTCTTATTATTCTGGCCATCTGATCTTGAGTATCGAGCGTAGGTGGCATCTGTTGATGAATGTCTGTAGTTTGTTGGAAATGGTCTCCATGATGCGCCAAGTTTCAGAACCATATCGAAACACTGACTTGAAATTGGTGTTGAAAATCGGGATCTTGTTCTTTATGCTGAGTGCGGTAGACTTCCACACTGGTTTCAGATTAATGGAGGTCCGTCTTGCTTTTCCGATCCTCGCCGCCGCCGCCTGAAGTTGAAATGATGCTACGTGGGCAGGTAAGTGAAAGAGATAACTTCCGTTAGGTTTCTCCCGTTGATTGTAAAAAGTGGTTGTTGTTATTGTCTTATGTCTGGTATCCTCATCATCTCTGTCTTCTCTACGTTCATCTGAGGGAGGTCCCGTCTTCCTTTGCTGCCCCGCCTCTTCTGCCAATTTGTTAGTTTTCGCCTGTAGACCTTCGGGTTTTTGCGACCAGACATTAGACATAAATCATCATCGGGCGAAATCTAAATCTTTTGGGCTCTGTTCATCGCTTCAGCATATGCCCGTCTTCTCGCTTCTCACTATTTGCCGCATGATCCGGTCGACCACAATCAGGAAGATCATTGGTGATAGTAGTCGGCAACCTTGTCTTACTCTTGTCTTCACTTCATAGGCGTCGCTGAGCTTTCAGTTGTTAAACGCACTTGACCTGTGGCGTCTTTATATAGCTGTTGAATGAGATTGATAAAGGTTTGTGGTATTCCGTAGTGTTTAAGCAGCTGTCTGTCAAATTACTTTTCAGTCGACGCTGTCGAAGGCTTTTTCAATATCGATGAAGTTGAGGTAAGGTTGAGTTGAGTTGACTGCTATTCTATGCTCTATTCTATGATGATGCGTGTCATTGTGTAGTGTTGCAATTTAATCCACACATGATTTATTCTTCCTGAAGGCATCCAGCCAGCCAACAAGCCAGCCAGTCTGTTTCAGTCGTAATTTTGAATGCAGAGTATTCTTTAGTCTCTCCAGGATGATGTGACCTAATATTTTACTTCGGTGGAGAGGGGTGGAGCATTATTCCGCATCTGTTCTTGCAAACACTTAGGTCTCCCTTCTTTGGTAGTTTGACAAGGTAAACCTTCTTCCAATCTGCATTTACTTTTCCTTCCTTCCAAACCTTCTGCAGTAGAGGTATGAGCATGCCTACGGTTGTCTCTATATCTGTTCTCAGTGCTTCTGGCGGAATTCCATCTGGTCCTGCTTCTCTCATGGTATACAGCATCTTTATGGCTTTCAGGACTTCACTTCTGCTCTTGTCGAAGGGTTTGTGTTCACTGATAGTTCTGTAGCTGGTCTGCTGGTGGTATTTCTGGACGGGTTGCAGTTGGTGGTGGTCATCATCGTCATCGTCATTTGAAGGGTTTTTTGAAGTGGTCAACTCATCGTCTCTTTTGTTTCTCCTCTTTACTAAGTTTCCTTCACTATCTTTCATTGGTTTCATCTGTGTTCATCTCTTCCCAGACAGCAGGTAACCTGGTTATTTGATATGATGTTGTCAGGTTTCTGTCTCTCCTACCTGCAGCCTGTTCTGCTTCATTTGCAATTGTGCCGTAGAAGCGTCTTTTGTCTTTGCGCGAACTCTTTTTTTGCCCTATGTAATCTTTTATATTTTGTATTCAGTTTCCGTTTTCGCTGTTCATCCCTGCACTGCACTGATTCATCTTCTGCCTCACCACCTTCCTCTCCCTCTTCTATCAGCTTCCATGTGTCCGTTGAGATTCATTCCTTGTCCTCTTACATATTCCTTCCTAATACGGTTATGCGGGTTTCCTTCCACGTCTCCTTCAAACAGTTCCAGTGTTGTTCCATGCAGGTTTCACCAACGATGTTGCTAAATGCCTCCCATTTATTCCCGATGGCTGACTGACGTGAAGATGTCCTTTGTAGTTTCGTCCTTCAGTTCACTTCATTTCAGTCTCTGTTCTGAGTGGTTGTTCAACTTGAACTGTGGTCTATTACCAGCTTCTTTGAATTGAGGGCTTCCAACTTGATTTTGAGGGTAGGTTCCTTGTACTAGATAGTGAAGTGAGTGGTGTGAACCTACATCTGCTCTTCTTAATGATCTAGTTGGCTGATCCAGTCAGTAGGCTGTGTCTCCACTTTCTTCACATTAAGATGAAGTCGATCTGGTTCCTAGTATGTCCCGGTGTCTGGTGAAATGCATGTTGCTGCCTTGTGAATACCCTTGTATTTGTACACACTGCTTGACTCCAATCACCAAATCGTTGAATGCACAGAAGTCTGTAAACAGTTCTCCATTCTCATTCTTCATTTCACCGAGTGCCTCTCGATCCATGCGTGATTGGTTGTCTTCCTGTGTTGTCCACTCCACTCATTCATGTCACTACACCCATTAGAATTTTGATGTCACTATCGCTTTCTGGGGGGGGGTGGTGGGGTCTTGCCCATTACTGATTGCAGTTGTCTGTAGAATTCCTCCTTCTTCTCTCAGTCTGCATAATTTGTAGGTGCGTAGCATGGCATTGTATGATTGTGGCTTTCCTTCCGTATGAGTTGAATCTTGCTCTCATGATCCTGGTGGAGGAGGAGGAGATTGGTTCCTACTGCATGAGAGAGAGCCTTCGATGATGTTGGGGTCATCGTGATAGCCACTCTGAAACTCAGTGTGCTCGTGGTTGTCATTTGTGTGACAACATGAGAGTAGATTATTGACTCTCCAGTTGACAGTTTCGATAGTCCTTCAATGAGAGAGGCGAAGACACATCTGCCAACTGGCTTCTCGAAGGCTTTCACCAACTAGTGTTATTTCGTCTCCCCGATTCCAGTGGAGAATAAATTTATCTTAATTTTTTTTATTTTGTCTGTTCTTTGAAGTTTGTTTAGCGATTGTATTTGTTATACGGGGTAGGGTTGCAAGCCCTATGCCCAACTTTCCCTCTTTCTCTGGGCTTAGACGGGCTAGTAACTAGTCAACTAGTTACTCAGGTGAGGTTGTTGTGATACATTTATAAATTCCATATCAAACACGAACAAATGATTGTCATACTTCGTATCTTATTCAGCCACTAAAGAGAAGAGGTACAAATTATTTTACGGATGATAAATTAGGCAGTGAAATCGATCAACAAGATGAAATGGAATGGTATAACAACAATGCTAAGGGACTTCGTTAGTGGATCAAGTAAGTAGGAAATCTGAACCCCCGCCCCCCGGATACTGTACAAAGTTTATTAAATAATGTTAGACCAACAGAAGGATATACTAAGAATCATAATTAAAATATAATGAATCAGAGTGGCAATAAGACAATGAAATGAATAAATAAATAAAAAAAAGCAACAAATGAAGCCATAAAAAAAATGACATTTAACCAGTGGAATGAAAGACTCAACACAAAATCCTTTTGTACACAAGTTTAGCTGCACCCGATGGATTACTGATGCTTTTGTATAACGTGCCCATCGATTACATTGGAAACTGTTTTTGAGTGGACTGTCGTATCTGTATCGGGCATACGCCAACCACTGGCACTGCAAGTTAGTCTTGTATCTCTCAGTGATAACTTGTTGGGACATCTTCAAAGATTCATTCACCAAGGGCGCTATCTGTTCTGGAGTACACACTATTGAAAGTACAAGTAAAAAATAAATTCAAATGACAGTAATGTGAAGTGATCTTAAAGAGAAGTCTAGTGAACCAGTAGAGATCGTTAATTGGAAAGTTGCAGTCGGTATTGATAAAGATAAATTCATATTAGCTGAATTCCCCTTTTTGGCGTTCTTATGTGGAGTGTTCTTGTCTGCCTATATTTTTACTTGATATTGTCTTCTGTCCTCCAGATTCTTCATCTGTTGATCGTTATCACTCCTCATGATTGCCAATTGTGTGATATATACTACTGACACACATTCTTATAAGCAGTAGTCCACACTGTTCAAGTTAGTTTTCGTGAACATGTTCTTCGCATTAAAGTTGGCCGAAGTGTAAAATTCTACAGACCATTCAAATCATAACGTATTTTTAATTGAGATGACAACTACAATGAACTTTAGATTACTGAAAACTGAGACACCGTAATTTAGTAGGCAAACATAAAGCCCACGAATAGTCCTAGTCAGTGTCTATATGTAACCTAAACGTTTCTTAATTTCACTTAAGTATTCGGTTTTTACGGCTCGAGCGTGTAGTCAGCATCATTTTCGGAGATAAAATTGAACTACTAATAAGTAGCGTGACAATTTGCGAACAGAATCAGCAATATTTCCAGAATGCTTTCTCTGTTTTTGTTCATTTGTGAACGGGTTGCAGAAAGTTTTCTGAATATGATAAACCAATGGATGAAAATTTTCAACTCATTCTTAAGGTAAGTAACAGCTACACCTAAAGCCTAAATTTCACATATCTTTTAACATCTTAATGACTCATATATAGCATCTGATAACGTATTTCTTTCTAGAATGTTATTTAAACTTTTCAGCTGCGCTAAAACATGAAAACACATGTTGCTCCAGATGAAGATAATATCATGGTGTCATTTAGGAGCTTTTAGGTTTGATCAAACTAGCTGAGTTGGAATGTACATCTGACAAGACGTTTAAGGGTATTTAAGACCTGAAGATAGTATCTAATTTAAAATATCATCATTTACAAAACCTACTGAGAACAAAGAAAAACCGAGAATCTGCTATCTCTTGGTTTTAAGTTTATCAATAACATGCACTACTGAAATGATATTTATAGAATGATTAGTTGGTCTTGTGCCGGACACTAAACATCCCTAATTCAAATTAATTTCCATAAAATTCACTCAATCGGCTTTTCTTACTAACTGAAGTTTTGGTGAATACTTATGGTAATTGAAAGTTCTAGACTTTCCCATATGAATACTTTTAGAACGTTTCATTTAATATTTTCCACTTTAGATTTCTCACTTATATCTTTTTCCCCAGCTACTATTTATTAGTTGATTGTTGATGAATTCAAGATGTCTGTATTATATCCTGTGTTAATGAAATATAGGACAACTGCACTACTGAAAACAGTTATCGCCCTAAACTGTGATAATAACTCAAAAGATTGTGTATGCTAACTCTTTCTTTCCATGTGGATAACTGTAATCTTCATTCCATAGAAAAAATAAACACTGACAGTCAGCTGTATCTGTTTTAATGCTACAAAAACCAGGGGACGTTAAATGTTACTTGAGGAACCTCACTCACAGTAGTCATAACGACCAACGTTCAATCTTGGACTTAAGAATATCCTACCTATCCGTTTAACTGTTCTTATAGAAAAAGTTAAATATAGTGTGCAAATAAGGAGATACATTTCTGGGTGTGGAAGCATTTTGTAGCTTGGTTTGAAAAAGATGAAGTCACAACGATACAAAGTTTCATATTAGATTTGTTTATTTGATATATACAGCACAGTGATATAGTATTATTTACATTATGACCTTTCGAGCATAAATAATTGGTTATAATTATATCAACGTAACCACACTACTCTTGATATCTGATTTTTATTGATAGTAAAATCCTCTATATCTCTTCTGGTATATGTGTTGCATCATTTCTATTACATGTACTAGGTGTTCGGCGTTGATTCGATATTTAATTAAATTCCTATGTTCGGCTATTCTAACTGACCCCGACCGGCTAGTTTAATCTGCATTATTGACCTCATAATCATTGCATGAGATTGATAGATTAGATTATTTTGCTTAATTGTCAGCTCAGGGATTCAACAGAATCATTCTACATATATATTAATGATACGAAGTTCCATATTATCAAACATAGTAGATGCTAATATAGCACTTTCTGCCATACAGTGTGTTACGAAGACACTAGCACAAGCAGTTTGCTAACGCCTTAATATAGCTAGAGCTTTATCAATAAATCTGACAAAATCTGAACTCTCCATTCATAATGAACACACTCAGGTGTCACTCGTCGCCTGGCCATCAGTAAACTGAAGACTATTCTCATCTTGATTTTTCTGTGTCTCTTTTTTCTTTCTTTCATCATCACATTGTTTATGTACATACAAGTAATCTTAACATTGATAAGTTTAAAAAGAAATCCTAATCTGCTTATTATCCTTAATCCACATTCGATTTTGAAAATGTATTTACCTCAAACCTCGCCTTTTTTTACCCTGAATATTTTCATTTTATAACAGTAGAATCTAATGAGAATTTATTGAAAAAAATATTCTTCATTAACATTGTTTTTCAGTTTACAGAATGAGAATCTTTCATTTTTTAAAATCCACCATTTCTTCCATCTGTTTTTAAATCCAACTACAATAAATGTTGTAATAATTTTGAATGATATTGGCAGGTTTTTATAGCTGTTTCGATTGTAAAGCTATATGCTATTAGAAGTTATGATGTCAAATTTGTACTTACTTTGGGTTTCTTTCAAGCCTCTTCAATATCTGGACCCTCGTTACCACTCATAAATTCTGACTATAATGTCAGGATCTCTGACCTTTGTAGACTTTAAAAAAACTTCGTGATAGCACAATTTTTCAACTTATTTAAGGACTGAATATTATTTTTAACTCATCTGATATTTGAACCACAACTTTTCATCTCAGTCGGCTAAGTCATTTCCATCAATAGTAAGTATATAAACAATAAATGAAGCCATTAATTAGGCCCAAGTTTCAGCAGCTATTGCACCAATCCTGTTAGTGCATGAAAGACAACCTTTCGTGATATGTTTACCCTTCTGGCTTCAGATTTTCCCCGTAGACTAACCTACTTTTTGTATATATTGTTAAAATACTCCTTGACTGACTAACTGGGTAATTTTTTTAGTTAACTTTGAACTATTTGTTTGATTCTGAATCATTTCATGAAGTGACAGAATTTACATCTACTTGTTTGTATGCATAGTTTTCCGTTTATTTAAAACTTGAAAGTTGTAGTGATGATTTTTCAGTTTTGATTTTTTTTTTCTCACCTTGGGAATTCTGTTAAACTTTCCGATGGAGTTAAGTGATGAATTAGGAAACCTACTGAGGCATTTTTGTTCTTGTTACTGCAATGGTTGTTCACTGTAGTATATTCATACACCTTGTTCGGTGAGTTGTAAGCTGATTGCTATTTTCAGTCTGACGTTTGTTCTAGGTGTTTCGCAGCTATAAATGCTAGCTAACCGTGATACATGCATTCACGTGAGCATGTACATCTTTTCTGAACTTTGTACCCAACACTGAATATTGATTTAATCACCCAAACCAAAAATAATCATATTATTTGTCGTGATTTTTTTCAGGTATTCGATGTGAGCGTTGTGCAGAGAATTTCTATGGTGATCCAGTGAAAGGGATTCCATGTAAACCATGCGATTGTTCAAATAATGTGGATCCAAGAGAATTCGGAAATTGTGATGGGTGAGTGATAAATGTAGGGCTGATAACACTAACCATATAATATTTCAGTCATAATTACTGTACTCATCACCTTTTGCAGGCCATCTTTCACCCTAAATTTCGCCTGAATGCTGACATACCATTAATTTCGATCAGTTAGCTAGATAAGTGATTTATCAATTTCAGTAACAATCTGAGATCTTGACAAGATCCTGAAAACAAACAAACCTTCAGTAACTAAAAGGTTTTTTATAACTTCTCAGTCAGGCTCTACAGTCATCAATCTATAAATACAGTTGTACAACGGTAACTATTACGCATAAAGAAAATGTCTTGAAGTTGTAACAGTTAGTGTTATGGGTAAAGGCAATTGAAAGCATAGGAGAATGAGTAGTTTTCATTGGCTATGTTGAAAACATGACACAATGCCAGACAACTAGGATATAAATCGACACATCCTAACTAAAATATTGTATTTATCTGTGTGGTGTACAGTATTCTTCAAGCTATTGAAAATGCCCATGAGGACGTTAGGAAAAACGGGAGGTTAGCGAAGATGTCTTTTTCCAACGATTTCATTCTCCACAGCTATAGAGTGGCAATTTATATATTTTTTTTTAACTATATTGAATAGTCCCAAGAACTGTTAAATTAAACCTGGTAAAAAAGATCAAGTTGAATGAATATTAAAAACGCAAACGTTTGATGCAATGTGGAAATTAATCACAAACTTTCATAGGACCTAAAATAACTAACCGGATAGAGTTTAAAGTCTTATAATATGTAGGAGGAATTTTCAAAATAAAGCGTTATCAAGGGAGGCATGTAAACAAAATGAAGACGATACTGAGATATAAACCATAAAACACAACATAATTGTGAATCATAAGAGAGGGAAGTTCAGGTCAATGTAGTGTTAGCAACTTACTAAGTCCAAGGTAGTAACGAAGGTTGAACAAGTTTCTTTTTTACACATAATTGTGGTTGCTTCATGCATATGGCAAGCAAGATCGTCAGCAGTATAGAAATAAGAACAGGCACTTACTCTTCAGTAATGAATCACAGTCAGTGGAACAGAAGTCACCGAAATCCGGTAACAAAATCAGGGAGGAACTAAGTGACAGTAAGAGGTAACTGATGATGATGTAAATCATAATCATAAGAACCGATTGTTGATTCCATCAGTATATCTTAAGTGCTAAGAGTATTTCGTAAAAGGAAAAGAAATGGTCATAGAGAAATTATACAAGATAGGTAGTTTGAATATAAATTTTTCCTTATCAGTGTTAATTAAGACTCACTTCAGCAGGATCACGAAAACGGTCCAACACATAAAAGTCACGTGTAGATCAGATTTTCTTGTTTCAAAGCAGTTTCCATTATGAATTAAGGCCAACTGGGAAACTGCTTTAAAAACCTAACAGTTACTTTTACCGGTTTATGAGTCCTCAGTGGTGTTCATTCAAAACCTGTAGAGATCGGACCCTTAGACTGTTATTTTGATGTGTTCTATGGCTTGCATGCAGGGCTTATTTGAGTATCTCCACAAAAGCAGTAAACATCAGACACACTCACTGATGCAGCCATCACTGATAACTTTTGATAAACTGACTAATTTTGCTCCATAAGTCAAAGTACAGTCTACCCAAGTTCTACAACCATTCGATAATTGTATGCAACCGGCCTATTCAAATGTCGTAAGTTATGTCACTTTTGAAAACTAATCTGGAACTTAAAGTTTTCTTAATGAAGGTAACTAACTACTTAAATCTTTCCAATCTTGAGAACATTTGTCCAGTTAAATACACTCAAAGAGTAACAAGTCTTGAGGAAGCGAAAATCGCTTTATTCAGATTATCGAAACTCAGGAAAAGGGAAATCAAAGTCATTCACATTATCTGGTTACCTCGTATAATTTGGATCTGTTGTAAATTTTCGAAAAGGTTTGTTCACTTAGCAATCTCATACTAAAATCTATTCACAGTTGAAAACATTACTGTAAATTCTCCTTGCTTTTAAGAAGTCTCAAAGTAAGAAATCGTATCCTGACTTAATAAATGCTCATGTTAAAATCACTTCTACGAAGAAGTTATTCAAAATTACTAGCCTTCACTGAAACAGAACAACTATAAGATTCAAATAAAATCGTTATGTAATTTATCCGTTGTTTGACAGACTGAGGTCTTAAGAAAATTTGGCCTCTTTCTTACCGGTAGTAATAGTAGTAGCATTATAAGTAGTCAGGTTTCGTAATGCAGTCGGTAAACATTCAAATGTTTTGGTCAATGAAAGCTTGTTTGAAAGTTACAGCGATGTATATTTTTCTATACCCTCAATAATCATCTGACTAAATCAGAAAAAATAATCAAAAGTAGGATTTAGTGAGATTGATGAAAATGTATATTTGCTCATATCCTCATTTTTTTGAATTAAGTTAGTGAAAATTCATTTGAATAAACAGCTTTTGACTCCATATGTCAATTTAGGGAACTTAGACAATAGTCTCACTTGGACTGATTAAGTTGCTGTGGGTTATCAAACAAAACTATAAACATAACCATGGTTTTGAGTTTTATGAAATTCGGTCTTCGATACAGAAGTTCATTTAACCACATGATGCTGACTGAACAAAGAATTTGTTAAGATAGCAAACTAACATTTTTTTTTGTGCTCATCACCCGTTCTTCACACACAAAAGTTCTTCCTTCTGTCATAAAAAAAGAGAATCGATCTGTTTATTCAACTAACGTGTCTTTTATTCGCACACAAGGCAAACAGAGATCAGCGACAGTGATCTAAATTCACCTTTTTTCAATCTTTGATAAGTAGATTAAATCTATGCAGTTCTTTTCACAGTGGTTTGGGGAACTCAGTTGGTTTCATCATCAAAAATTAACGTCAGCTTGAGCAGTTTTGTCACATTTCAGGACTACTCAGAATTTTTTATCCGTGATCGTATATAGGATCGATTCTCATAAGCTTCGGGTTACGTAAACAGCATGTTGCCCCCTATTCTCTGGGTTGGTCTGAATGATCACAGTGTTCTTAGCCTGTGCTAATTTGTGACATAGTTTGACCATCATTCGGTGTCCCTGTACTTATTGCTATTCAGGAAGAACCCTTGAAGGTATGTCACGCCTGTTTTGATACAAGTTAATGAGACTTAAATAAAAGGTCAGTAATACCAGAAAGTATATTATCACAGTACTAAGTGGCATAAATTTGGATTCAAATAGAATCATTTTTATCTCAAACACCTAGTACCAATAACTAATCCTTATGAAGTATCTCATTGATCCTCATGGGGCCCCTCTGACTACGGATAACGCTGAAATATATATATCTTTATCTAACAAACATGTTTTTCAAAATATTTTTTTTAAATTACATTAACCAACTGTAGAAAAACTGGTGAATGCCTCAAGTGTTTATTTGGCACGACTGGACGACACTGTGAAAAATGTTTACCGGGTTATCGTCGTAATTTGAAACCGCTGAATGAAACTGATTTAGTTGATTTAGTTCCTGCGCGTGGTTGTAGTCCGTGTGAATGTAATCCAATCGGAACTTTAGCTAATTATGGTCCTGAAGGAGTTGGTGTTTGTAATCCTGAAACTGGTCAATGTCCATGTAAACCTGGTGTGGGTGGATTAAATTGTGATAAATGTTATGATGGATTTTATGGTTTTCATACTGGACAAGTGAGTAATCTTTATCAATAAACGTTTGAAACTGTCATGAAATGCAGCTGGTTATCGTTTCATTTAACAGTCAAAAAATGTTTTACTTTATCAGGCTTGGGGGATGAAGTTTTACTATGAAAGACTAATTTCCATTATGTGAAGTAATGTCAAGTAAACTGACATGCTTTAGATTACGTGCTTCCTACAAATAACTTCAAAACAAACCTTTCATACCGTCATGTATTATACTTTTCCATGTACTCCACTGTTTGAATATGGTCACACTTTACTATGTTTTCCTCACGCTAATTAGTCACCCAGTTAATCGAACAGGAGACGAGGTACTACAGGCCTTCTATTAACACTGTTCATTTTTAAGTTCATATCCACTGTTGTTATCTAACTGAATAACAAAATTCAGAACAGTAAATTCCAAACAACCAATAAGGTCATTTAGGGCAGTTACTTTACAGTTACCTTTCCATAATGAAGCATGAAGCAACAACTAACGAATGGGCAGACAGAAAGCATGTGAAAAATGTCTACACAATAATATTATACAATAACTTTGAAATAAGTTGACTTTAAAATTAATACAATAAATGAATAAAATATCCTTGATCGAATTTTCTTTTCTTTGGTTGGCCATAACACCATGATAATTTCCAATTTATTTAATGGTAAAGTCGAGGTGTTCTGAAAGAAAAAATATTTAGTTCGGACAATTATGTCTTGGCCCATCACTACTTTGTATATGTCGAAAAATAACCACCAAAAAGCAGTTATTGTGTAATCACACTTAGAAAATTGCCTCCCATTCACTAATAAATGTTATAATACTCTACCATTCTTGTGACAATCTTTTCAACTGTAAAGTATGCAATTCATTCCTCTATCGTAGAAGTAACGTAGAGCTGAGTTATCGTCAACGGTATAAGCTTACAGCTTACAGATTTAGATTAGTTCACAGTATTTAGATAAAGAATTAACGATACTTATTTTATCTTATTTTCAGTTAGCGACTGATTAGTGTAGTTCAGTTTGTTTCAAATACTAGTACTGGTCACATTGCTGTTCAAGCGTGACAAATCATATCAGCTAATAACCTTATTCCTATTTTTTAGCTTATGACTCTTGTATTCAGGCCGTGATATAACGTTGGTCAATTTCTGTTTACAGTACAACTATTGATTGTGAATGTAGTTAGTTGCAATGGTTATTTGGTAACTGACGATAACTAAGTTAAATTTAAGGGCTTCCATTACTAGTAAACCTTTTTTAAATGTACAGCCGGAATTATTCACAGAACAGCTTTGAATCTCAGCTAGGAAGCACTACATTTGTTCATTAGCTGTTGAGATTAAACTGTAGTTCGCGGATGACTGTATTTTTGGCTAGTACAACAGATTGTTATGAGGTATAATCAGGCTATTACCGTTGTTTTTAGCCCGAAAATGTTAAACTGAGCTCTTGGCGAAAACAGACGCACATTTAAGCGTCTCAGGTTTATCTTAGCGTCAAAGTAAATGATATTGGTCACTTGTCAGCTTGCTATTCACGAATCTTGTAGTCACTTGTCTTTCCATAAAAGTATCTGTATTGTACATCTTAGCACATTTATAATTTTGTTCCTCAAAACGTTAATTACTTTTATGGAAAAAAGAAATACTTATTTCTCATTTCTTCATTTAGGGTTGTCAACCGTGTGATTGTAATTCTGTAGGTGCGGTAAAAGAATCGTGTGATGATCGCACGGGTCAGTGTGAATGTCGACCTAATGTGATTGGACGTCAGTGTGATAAATGTCAATCAGCGCATTTTAATATGACTAGTATAGAAGGCTGTCAAGCGTGTAATTGTCAAACATATGGTGCTGAAAGTAATCAATGTGATAAGTATGGTCAGTGTATTTGTAAACCATTCGCTGTTGGCCCAAAATGTGACCAGTGTCAGGTAGGAATAGTTTGAAAATTTTTATTGTATCAATTTATAACTATTCAACAATACTCTACTGGAAGTTTTAGTTATTGATGAAAGTGTTGTGACTGTGCTGTGACTGTTTCACGATATTTAACTCAATTTCATTGTTTTAGGTTTCACTTGCCAGATGATATCTTTAACTGTCGTAAATAAGTTACAAATTTGCTTGTTTTTTCTGCACATTGTTTCATGATTAGCTTGTTTTTCAGATGAAATGTCAGCTCTAATGTTAAAGTATCAGGCTTCATCTATCCCATAGAGTAAGTTCACAATTAACTGGATGATTAGGTCTAGGTTACCAAGAGAACTATAATAGGTGGTGAAAAAAGTGGTTTAAGATGGGGTTGTTATATTATATGAATAAAAAGTGACTTTCTGTGATGAAATAGAATACATGGAATTTCGAATATTCTATTGCAAACAAACGAAATCTCCTATTATACTAGTGATGTCTATCAGTGTTAACCTTCAGATCATAAACAGTATCGCCGAAGGTTTAGGAGAATTCACCGTTTTGTAATCCAATAATGAACGCTGACTTCCACATGTAATAGTAAAGAGAACTTGTAATTCGGGTGAACGTGACATCTAAAACTCAAATAGTCGAGTTATGCAAGCATAGGACTGAATGCAGACAATTCAAAAGACAAATGCAGATGTAACTGAATGTGAGAGTACAAGTTTAGAACCGTTGCTACATACAGAAGAATAACTAGTGAGATTAAGATGACTCATATATCTGTAGATTTGAGTTAATCTATAGCCGAACTCATGAACAACTTAAATAACCAGTTAATTTTCATTATTTGGTCTGGAGAGGTTTTTTTTTTATAAATCAAAGGAAACTAATCGTTTATTTCAGTAATTGCTAGGTTGGTATTTAAAGTCACTTCAATTATTAGTTTGATGTGATTTAGACATGCAAATAAGTTTCATGAATTCATGCACCACAGCTACTTTTCATGCTGTTTTAACAGCCACGGTAGTGTGTACAACAGAACTAGTCTAGATTTCTTCTTCTGAGTATACCAAAAAATATCTTCATACCTGGGCATTTCAAAGTAACTTTTTAGAATGAAAATTTTCATAAACGTCTCACCAACCTCAAAAGTAAGCTCTCTTATCTATCAATTTTCAAATCGTGAAAATAAAATTTTCCAACCATTCATCACACAAAAATTTCAAAGATTACTTAATTTTAGTAATTTTTATTTCCCTTCCAGCTTAAGTTTTCTTGCAAAAAAGGTATATGTTTCAACCTCGAATGTTATCTTCAGTTTACCTTCAAAGTGAAGTGCAGTTAGGATACGTTTCGCAAGTACTTGTTAAATGTGCTCTCAAGTTAGTTGGTAAACATAGGATTTGTTGAATGCTATCTTATTGCATGATTCATTTGTTAATAAAAGCCTGATGTGCACAGAAACTTTTTGTTCAACTGGTAGACAAATGACGAGCAAACACTGGTCACAGTCATTCACTGAGTAGAACTCAGATGGCACTGAACTCAATCCTCACACGACCTACCTTCTTCCTGACATATTTTTTTGTACTAAAATGTTTTTGTCAGATGATATACCAACTTTACGTCATTGTAATGACACTTTAGCTCAATAAAGAAATTATTTAACCAGAATATCTGAGGTGTAAACATTTACATCATGTTGATAATGTTTCCGAACTGTCTTCGTGTGATAAGTTACATTTCTTGCTATTATCCTTTATAATTCACACAGGAGAATCATTATAATTTGCAAGCTGGTTGTTTACCCTGTCCAGCATGTTACAATTTGGTTCAGGCAAGAGTTGCTAAACTATGGGGAATGTTAGAATCTGTATTTGGACCAATTAAACCGGCAGCTTCGACAGGAGCAGAAATAGGTTTAGCACCGACATCGTTAGATGACAAGGAATTATTTGAAGAAATCAAACGTTAAATGAAACCATTGTAACACTGTATCGAGACATTTTACGTTATGGAGGTAAGACATTCTTTCTTAAAATTGGTCTGTTTCATCTCTTCACAGTGTTACACTCAACCTTCATTCGTTCAAGAAACGTTTTTGAAAAGGAAAATAGTGCGCTGAAGTTAATTAAATTTCTTTACTTCTATTCTATCTACACAACTTACAGATGTTATGGTCTTTTTTATCCCAACCACTAATTCATCTCTTCATGCTACCTAACTTATTCGAGTAACTGAATGTTTTCAGAAAAGCAGATTCTACTTGACAACAGTGTACTTACCCAGCTTGTCAAAACCATCAGAAAAGCTACTGAAGATGAATAGCAATAACAACCATATTAAGCAAAAGAATTATTTGCTGACAAGTAAAAACCAGAGCGAACGGTAAACAAGCAAAATGCGAATTAAAAACTAAGCCTGAGTAAATTTGTAATATGTTGGTTAGATTCCATTTAGAACCGCTACACTGCTTATTTCCCCTACCTAAGGCCATTTCACTAGGAAGCTTGCCTTTCTTTTATAATGATCATTGTTAGTTGTTTTTGTAACAAATAGAGACAATTCTATGTGAAATTATAATTAGAAATGCGATTGGCAAATCACTCACAACTGAATGGACATCATCTCACACATACATTACTGTAGATATTTATGAGCCTTTTAAAAGAATACTGTGAACATAAAATATAAGTGACATCCTAAAAGCTTCACTCTTTTGTAACAAGATTTCTGGTTTTCACTGGGAATGTCCAATTGATAAAAGAAATATTACTGTAACTTTAAAATAAATCTATCTCAAACAGTACACAATGGTTAGTATTAGAGCCGGAACCATCTTATCAAAATTCAGCTCTTATTCACACAATGTAAATTGTCGAAAAGCTTGAAAATTTATTTTCTTAAAATTATAATCTTTTAACTATCTTTTAATTTCGAGCATCACTGGTTAACTAGTACCCTAGTTACTAGCCGGAATTAAGCCCGGGTAAAGAGGGAAGGTTAAGCATAGGGCTAGCAACCCTAACCCGTAAAACCAATCAAACCCCTAAAGAAACTTCAAAGCATAGAGAAGATATAAAAACACACTTATTCCTAGCTGGAATCGGGGAGACGAAATGACGCCAGCTGGTGAAAGTTTTCGGGAAGCCAATTGGTCGACGTATCTTCTCTCGATGAAAGTGAAAGTAAACATGGGACATGGAATGTCCGCACTATGTTTGAACCTGACTGGCAATGCTGCCCAGATTGAAAAGGAGATGAGAAGGTATAGTATTGAAGTGCTAGGAATTCGCGAAAGCAGGTGTAATGGAAGAGGACTCTCGAAACTGTCAACTGGAGAGTCACTAATCTCCTCCAATATTGTCACACAGACGACAACCACGATCACACTGCGTTTTTCAGTGGCTATCATAATGTCCCCAAGAGCATCGAAGGCTCTCTCTCATGCAGCAGGAACCAGTCTCGTCCTTCAGGATCACCATCATGACAGCAAGATTCAACTGAAAGAGAAGGAAGTTACAATCACACAATGCCACGTTACGCACCTACAAATAACGGAGACAAAGAGAGGATGGAGGAATTCTACAGACAATGTAATCAACACTGGACAAGACCTCAGTTGGCGACATCAAAATTCTAATGGGTGACATGAATGCCAGACTGAGAGCGGACAACACAGGAAGAGAACTAACCATGGGTTGAGAAGCGCTCAGTGAAGTGAAAGAGAATGAAGAATTGATTGCAGAATTCTGTGCATTCAACGATTTGGTGATTGGAAGCACTGTGTTCAAGCACAAGGATATCCACAAAGCGACTTGGATTTCACCCTATAGACACTAAAAATCAGATCGACTTCATCTCAATGTGAAGAAAGTGAAGATGCAGCCTACTTGACACAAGATCAAGAAGGGGAGCAGATGTAGGTTCAGACCACTGTCTAGTGCAAGGAACCTTCCAAATCAAGTTGAAAGCCTTCAATTCAAAGAAGCTGGTGATAGGCCACAGTTCAAGTTCAACACCCGAACAGAAGCTGAAGCACGAAACCACAAAGGAGATCTTCACGGCAGCCACCAAGACAAAATGGGAGATATCGAGCAACATCCCTGGTGAAACCTGTGTCAAACAACACTGTAACTCTTTGAAAGAGATGTGGAAAGCAACCTACATAACCGTATTAGAAAGGAAGAAGAAAAAAGATGAGGAATGGATTTCGACGGATCTCCACATGGAAGCTGATAGAGGAGAGGAGGATGGTGAAGCAGAAGAAAGACCAGCGCAAGGATGCACAACGAGAAAAGGATGGGAGTACAATGTATAAAACACTATACTGGACAAAGAAGTGAAGAAGAGTGCATGGAAAGACAAAAGACACTTCCACAACACACTGGTAAGTGAAGCAGAACAGGCTGCAGGTGGGAGAGAGAGACCTGACAACATTGTATCAAATAACCAGGTTACTATCTGGGAAGGAAGAGATCAGCACAGATGGAACCAATAAAAGATGATGAAGGAAATCTAAATACCACAGAGGAGAAACAAGTGAGACGATGGGCTGACCACTTGAAAGAGCTCTTGATTCGACCACCACCTGCACTTCGTCCACAAATACCACCAGCATCCCAGCCCCAGAACTACGAGTGAACACAAGCCCTCCAACAAAAGTCGAAGTTCTGAGCGCCATAAAGTTACTGAAATCCGTGAGAGCAGCAGGACCAGAGGGAATCCGGCTAAAAGCACTGACAGCAGATGCAGAGACAACAGCAGCTGACATGTTCACACCACTATTGCAGAAGATCTGGAAGGAAAGAAAGGTACCTGGCGATTGGAAGTAGGGTTACCTTGTCAAACTGCCGAAGAAGGGAGACCTCAGTGTTTGCAATAACTGGTGCGGAATCACTCTCCTGTCCACCCAATGCAAGCAAAATATTAAGCAGCATCATCCTGGAGAGACTAAAGGATGCACTGGATTCAAAATCACGACCGGAACAGGCTGGATTCAAGAAGTACAAATCATGTGCGGATCAAATTGCAACGCTATACTACGCATCATCATAGAACAGAGTATAGAATGGCAGTCAACCCTGTACCTCAACTTCATCGACTTTGAAAAGGCATTTGACAGCGTCGACCGAGAAGTAATTTGACAGGCAGTTGCTTCAACACTACGGTTTTGGTACCACAAACCTTTATCAGCCTGATTAAACATCTATATGAAGACACCACATGCCAAGTAATTCACAGTGGGAAGCTCAGTGATGCTTTTGAAGTGAAGACAGGAGTGAAACAAGGCTGACTGCTACCACCAGTGATATTCTTCATTGTAGTCGACTGGATCATGCAACAAACAGTGGGGAGCGAGAAGAGGGGATACGCTGGACCGCGGAAAAGATCCTAGAAGACTTGAATTTAGCCGATGACTTGTGTCTGATATCTCACAAACTGGAAGATCTACAGGCGAAAACTAACAAGTTGACAGAAGAGGCGAGGTAGGGCAGCGAAGACGGAACTTCAGGTGAACATAGAGAAGACAGAGGTGATGAATATACCCAACCAACAACAAACTCCAGTCACCGTCAACGGGAGAAACTTAAAGGAAGTAGCCTCTTTCACCTATCTAGGAAGCACTGTTTCAACTACCGGTGGCGGCATAGACGAGGACGTTAAAGCCAGCCAGAGTCGGAAAAGTAAGACAGGCTTTCGTTAACCTGAAACCAGCGTGGCGATCTTCTGCTCTCAACATAAAGAACAACATCCGGATTTTCAGTACCAACGTCAAGTCAGTGCTTCTGTATGGCTCAGAGACTTGGCGCGTCACGAAAGGGATTTCCAACAAACTACAGACATTCATCAACAGCTGCCACCTACACTCGTTACTGAAGATCAGATGGCCAGAATAAGAAGATTAAGCAACAAGGAACTCTGGCTGGTTGGTAACGAACCAACCAAGAACAACCTATCGCTCAACAAATATGCACTGGAAGGGAGTGGAGATGGATTGGGCATGCACTGTGAAGACTGTTCGGGGACATCACGCGCCAGGCCAGGCCAGACCAGGCCCTCGAGTTGAACCCAGATGGGAAACGACGAGCTGGGCGTCCGTGGTGAGGGTGACATGGAGGAGATCGTATGAGGGAAAATGAGAGCTTTTGGGCTGCCGTGGAGTTAGGTTCAAAAGATTGCAGGGAACAGAGTGCACTGGAGACGTGTTACTGAAGCCATTTGTTCCACTAGGAACCCAAGGGACAAATAATAATATAATAATAATCACTGAGACCACGTCAATACCAAGTGAGATTTAACGGTTCTGAAGAAGACGATGCATTTATCATCCGTAAGTATTATTGCAATACTGAATGGCACAGCTTATATGACAGCGGTATCACGGCATTAGTATAAGAAGTTAACACGAAATAAATAGCTAAGTAGTTGAATTAAAAACTAATTGGAAGGCTCAGTAAATTACATGTTTTTGTTTGCTTACTTATGAGTAGTCTAGCGAATAAAATACAATAATACCGATTTAATTTGCTTGTACGGAAAGTAGACAAGTGTAAACACAATACCGAAAGTCCATTATGACTATATCAGAGATAGCAGATCAAGGAAAATGTATGATTCAAACTAGTGAGTATTCGTTCTCACAAAGTCCTCATAACAAGACGTAAATAAATACAAATATAAAGGATTCCACCCAACTCGTTTATGCTAATTTTCTTTTACATTACATTTTGGCAGTCAAAATATTTGTTTATTCTTCTACTTCAGTATGTTTATGTTTAGCCTGAAGCATTTGCCAAACGGTAAATAGTAATAGGATAGAAAGACTATCAGACTTCTTTAAACCCCAGTTTTTCTAGCAATTACAAATAATTGAAGAGAGAATATTTTTGAAGAATAATATGAACAGTAGTGAGGAGAGATTTAATTTGTGATGCTTCTGAAACAAGAAAAAACTCTGGGAAGCCATTAGGTTGCAATAAACTATCCTCCTATGAAAGCTTTAATTGGTTGACCAAACTCAAGCTATTTTCGTTTCATAGTACAAGGGAGATGTGAGATCAAACCATGAAATCTCTATTAGTAAACTAAACCAGTCTAAAATTATTCACACTTGGTAAATACATCGAGTCAAAGATGGAAAGGTTAAATATGAATTCAAGCAAGAAGTTATAAGCCGCTTTTCAAAACAGATGCGGTGCAAACTTCTTTAGACATACAAAAACAAGTAATGCAACAGTAATTTTTAAACAATGACAGAAGTCATTAATTCCTAAGGTTTCGCTTGAAAAAATTTGAGTATATGATTCACTAAAATATTTTACAATGAAATGACTGTACTCTCTTTTCCTAATCTTCTAAAGAGGGGCTAGCAAATATAAAGTGTTTCATGATTTAATTAGCTGGATTCACTTTGACTCCTTTGGGCATTGAAAGCGGTGACAGACGTAGTAGGAAGACAGTGCTAGAGAAACATAGATTTTATATGTATCAGAAGTTCTTCTAAATTATATCTAACTTATTTATTGATATTTCACCTGTATCCTTAAGTATCTGGAACAGACATTTAAGTTTTCAGCCATAAAAATCATATCTAGCTACTCGGAGAAAGTGAATTTGTTCATTTTATAGCCAGTTTTTCGTTAAGATGCTTGTTTTTCAGCCTCACTCATACTGATAAACAGGTTTAGCAACGTGCATTAACATGGTTTAAACATCTAAATGTTGTGTTGGTCACACCTCCCGTTGCTTAACAGAAAGTTTATCATACAGCCTAATATTTTCAGCTCAATTTAATGAACAAGAAAAGAAAATAGTTCCTAATGATAATAATATTATTATTATTACTAGAACTGAAACTTAACGCAATATCAGCACCAAGAAATGCATCGTATAAAATAATTAGAGAGCGTCATGAGAACGGGAAAAAATTGAAAGAGAATATGGAAACAAAAGCAGATACATCTGAAGAAGCATTTACTATTTTCTTTTTGCTTCTCAATAGTAGAAGAAAGAAGAAAACTGAAGTAAGATTGCCACTGTTTTTGATTCCTGCGCACATCTTCAATTGTATCAATCCACCCAATTGCATGATTTCTTGGAGCCCATCCAGGAAGTGATGAAGCATCTATAGATGCTGAATCAAAATGAAAGTCGTTCATTTCATGGTACCACTTTCCTCATATATTTATTACTTTTATTTTTAGAATAAGTATTTTTATGAACTCACAAATTAGATCAAGGTCAAATAATTCTTTGATTGAATAATAGACAGCGTATTTAGCTATCTCCAGTTGAACCTTTCAAACAAATATTCAGAAGTAACATACCGTTGACGAACCCCAAAATAGTATTAAAGAGCTGACCAATACTTCATGTTTATTGAAAATTTTCTGGTTGTCTATCGCTATTTATCATAAAGAGCTCCATCTTCGTTAACTGTACTCATACAGATTTATCAAAAATAAGTCGACACTTAGGTACATTTGTATCAGGCTAGTTTAACATTAGAAAGGTTTTTCATCAAGTAATAACAATGTTTATCCATTCATTTTCTAGGCATTTAGACTAGCCCGGTAGTTCACCTTTAAAATCAAATCAGTATTTTAGTGAATAAATGTTCCATTTCAGACAGGTTTCTCCCTATCTGTAGGATGGCTTAAATAGCACGATTATTGTTTAAATTTAGTTTTAAAAGTAGACTTGTATACGTTGTAGTCGATTTTAAATGCATAGTTAAAAATCATCTATTAAAGTGACACTCCAATAGTTTTGACAAAGCCAATTCAATATAACTACCTGAACAGACGTAGAGGTAGAGAAAAATATAGTCTCTGCTGGAATTGCCTCTTTTCTTATTCATGTCACACTTAGCACTAGAATTTTCTGATAGTGACAACAGGATCTCAGGAAGAGATAATTAAGTCAATCTTATCAGAAGTTATTCGATGCTAAAGCCTATAAAAAATGGATAAACAAAATCAAGACGTGATGGTAAAATTTTAAGTGTTCAGATAAACTTATGACGTCTATGTGTCGTGACTCAACTAGCTACAATTGTAGAGACGTGTGTACCGATTAAAGCCCACGTGAGTTAACAATCAAATAATTGTTAATATTGAATAAAAAGGTAATTTAGCGTGTAAATGTAAAGTGGAAAGTGAAGAATTATCTTGTTAAGTGAGTAATTTTTACGCTCAAACATTATCCATTTCTTAGCTAATAAATTTCACTTCGCGGAAGACTTTGATAGAAAAAAATAAGCAAATATCTCAAAGATGTCGTTACACTAGTAATCGAGTCTTTTTTAAATGGCCTGCGTTAAACTCTACCTTCTAGAGATGAACTTATACTGAAAACAATTTGACTACTTAGTGTCATTTTTCAGTAACGCTGAAGTAACTTGAGACATTTGTAATTTTCACCATAGATGTGATGTAAAGGATCACTAAAAACTAATGAACATTGGGCAGCTGTTTTATGCCATCTTCGAAATAAATAAAATGATACAGGGATTAGAAAAGTGTATCTTCTTCACTATGCAGACGATGGTTAACTAAAGCCACTAGTTTAATTGTGTATAACAATGTGGTGGCATTATGGCCAATTGGCTCGTATACCCGGTGTTCAGGAGTAGAATCCTGAGTTCAAACTCCTCTGCCCTTACTTCGATCTGAACTACAGAATAGCAGTATTATAAGCCCCAACCAGTTAAGTCTGCGTTTTGATCTAAAGCATAAACTTGTAGCAGGTTGAGATGTATCGCTATAGCAATACATTAATGGTCCGTTAACTACTAAAAGTCACGCTTATAGGTAACCGCATTTCTGAAGAGCATTCAGACAATAACTGATAAAGCTCATTGTATTGTAGCGATAATATTCCACTGAAGACAATCTTTTTGTGATTCAGAGTAACTTTTCCATCTTTCTACATGTATCAAAATAATGAATTAATTGGTATGAATTCTGCTTCTACTGCTAATAATATACTTATAGAAAAGTAAATTACTGCACTAAATAAAACTAACTGGTTCATTGTTTTGAACTTATATTTAATAAAAGCCATTAACGTCTGATTCTGTCATTTTCGTTTACCTCACTTATCCAGATGGGTAAATGAACAAATACAATAAATAAGTATTCTATTGTGATATACTGTTCCATTGAGTGAATGAATAGGTGAGGAAAGATATTATAGTGAAAGTATAATGGAAATCAGAGTAGCAGTGGTAGGACTGATATTGTGAGTAGGACTGAAAACAGAAGTGGGAAACAATTAACAGTACATGCATTATACAACAATTAGCCTTAGTTGTATAAATAATGTAATATAACAAAGACGTGATATGACTCCTTTTAAAACGAGAATAATAATTTATGTCCTCTGAGGTGACGGAGATTTTAATTTTGAGGTAGTATTCATCACGGAATGAAATCAGTTGGGGAATCATTGAAAATCTCAAAGCATTGGACGGCTGTTTCGTACTAGTATGAGAAGTCCATGATGAACACCTCAAAATATATCACACTGTTATATTAGTGGATGATTAAAATTCAACTGTCTAGCGAATTCGACCTCACAGTGACTCCATCACACCCTGGTTTATGACAGCCTCATATTTTTATCTCTTAGCACAGTGCATAGCGCAAAAATGTTTGCGAATTTAACAAGAATTTGGCAAATATTTATGATTTTGTTGACAAACAATTACACGGTTCATTGGTTTAGTAATAGGGATTTGCAAAAATAAAATACTTCTTCATTTGTTCTTTATTACTACCCAATAGTTCAGTTGTCAATCAGTATATCCTTTACTCCGTAAACTCAATTTACTCAATACTAATGATAAAGAGTGAAATGTTGGTCATACTGTTCACTGTGAAAAATCTATTAACTCTGCTCAAACCTTAGCACTACATTTTTTCTGTGTGAATCTGTCTATACTTAGTAATTTCGACCATATTATTATTATTTGTCTCTTGGGTTCCTAGTCGAATATAGTAACACGCATGAATAACAACACACCGACAGTTTTGCATATTGAATTTGATTCAATCACCTGCTATTCCGAACGTGAATGTTTCCGAAATACGTTACGCGTAACTATTCTCCATTATTCATAAAGTACGATGATAGGTTCAGTAGGGTTAGGTTGGAAAACGGTTGAAAATGACCACACCAACACCATGACATCAGTTCATGAAGCATCTGTCTGTTGGTTTAAGCTGAGTAGGAAAATGTAGACTTTTTAGTTGAAGACTATACAGGAAACGAAATCGATGATTGTAGACAAAAGGTTATATGACTCTCTATCCGTTGCATTAGTGCGGATACATTTAACGCTATCTTTGTCTTAAATATTGAATTACATTTCGTGTTTATCTATAGTCTATCTTCTCTTCATATGGCTCTTCACAACTTTTGGTTACCTTTTCTTTACTCTCTGTCTTTCTTCTCCTATCTTGATGTATTTTCACTTATGACAACTGGATCTATTGCTTAAGAATGTCAAGTCCCCTCATTGATACTGACAAACTATGGGTAGCTAGTGTTGGAGATAGATGATTATCCATTATCTACAGTTTCTGTTTCTGAAGTACGTAGACAAACTAATCCAGTTAGGCGGAGATCTTGTCAAACGCCATGAGCGGAAATCTGAGTTCATTTTGCAGTCGTTTCTCACCTGCTCATTGTAAGATGTTACTTTAAGACTGCTATGCACCTACTCTCAGATTAAGGAATGGAGAGTGAAGTTGTAGAATGCTCTTGCAGTTTTACTTAGTTGGCAAATTGTATCAGCCTAAATGGGTTGTTTGCTGATGAAATCTCAGTTTGGATACAAAATATCGGGGCTGAGCTCGCCATATGATGTCATCTCTGTACGGTCAAAATATCTGACCACTATCCTGAAGTGCACTCCACTTTGTCTTATTATATGGCCCTCAAACATGGTCATGAGAAATAGAAGATATAAGAAGCGATTGAAGATGTCTTCATGGTATTGCTCACGTGTGTTGAAATCACTGCATGAGCGATTTTGATGTTGCTTAGAATACTTGGTAGGAAAGATAAGTCACTTAATGAAGTTGTTAACCTTTGCCGACTGAAAAAATAGAATCTCTCAAAGTTGAAAAATTCTGTTTGCTGCGCTTGATCACAAAACAGGAGATGATGAAGGCAGAATAAATTAATGAATTGTGTTAATCTGTTTTAATTTTTAAAGAAAAGAAAAAGCGAAAGAATACATTCCACAGTACTGGATCTTTCGTGATGTCACCGAGATTTTCCAAAAATTGGTTGGTAACGTTCCACGGACCACAAGTCAGGCAGCTTACATTATCTCTAGAAGTCTCAGCTCAACTATCTGAAACTCCACTAATTTGTGCTATACTGTATCTTGGTTATTCTAAGCTTTCTTTCCGCCTAATACTTCTTAGGTAGCTTTTGTCTGGACATTTCCAACGTATGCCTAAGTTGCCTCAGTGGGTACAGGTTTGCAAACTCACTGAGTGAATTCCTCCTCTTACCTAGGGTAGTATACCTAGCTTCATAAATATTTATTCCTTGATTTCACTACGCGACGGCATGCAGGACAAATTACTAAAATTCAAAACGTTTAGCGACTTTCTATCTTTAGCTGCCATCAGCAGTGTCTAATAGCTATAAAGTAGGTTACAGTGATTTATCCCCTAGCCTACTCACAGTCTGAATTTCTTCAGTTAGATAAAATGCAGTTGGAGTCTTAAATTCACTAAACCGAAATTCATTTGAGTATATACTGATATTTTTAGCAAGTATACAATTTCCCGCCATTAATGATTTAATTGAAGAATTCATCATAAAGTTCTATTCGGTATCCCAGTAATTATTATAAGTCAGCCTTTTTATTTGACGCTTGCTTCTTAGAAAAACAATGAAATTCTTTAGAAATCATTAACACATCATTGAATCATTCTTTGCCGCATTTGTAACTCTTCTAACACTGCGAAAACATAAAAACACAAAAACAAACTTAAGCATTCCGACGCTCTGTTTCTCTCTCTCTCTCTCCCACCTCCCTCCCACCATTTTTAAGTCTAATGAGGAATTATTAGTTTCCTGTCTAGTCTTAAAAGAAAATATTTTAATTCCATATTTTTCTTAAACCTTAAAGTATATTGACATATTCTATATTACAAGTAAACATTCAATGAAATAAGCTCAAAAATCTATGTTTCATCTTTATTACTTACTCTCTGGAAAATACACATCAATGAATTTATTGATTAGTTCCAATGATGATGATACAGACAGCAAGCAATACATAATGCAGATGTTTAAAAATGAATGAATATTGTGTTTTTTAATATTAAATTTTTTTTTCTCTTTTTTTTATTGAATGAACAGCTGATAATTCAATTGTGAATGATCAACAATTTAAAAAGATATTAGAAAATATCGCCAGTCAAATTGATATGATTGATAATGAATTAAAAGAGTTGGCTAGTAAACCAGTGAGCCGATTATTTTATTTTGTTTGTTTTTATTGACTACTGATCACTGAACAGTTGAAAATATTTCTATAACAGGATAAACAATTACAAGAAAAGCAATGAAGATGTTAACTTTTGTCAGAATAAAGGTATTCGTTGAAAATTATATGGTAGGCTCATAGAACTTGAGAATTTTACTGCAGTTATTGTGCAGTAAACACCTAGGGAATTATCATAAGCGACAGAGATTTAGTGAAAATTCTATACCTACTGGACAAACGGTGTTTGCATAACCCCTGATTGACTATTTGTTATTCGGTACATACTTTGTAGTCTGTTATCCTAGTCACATCCTATGTATATAGTTAATTTTATGTGTAAGAAAATAATAAAAAAAACGTCATTTGGTTAGCCAATGATTCTGTTTTCTGAAATCCATTCCATCGACTTTTGAAAACAATCAGCATTTCAGTGTAAACAGTCAAATGTGTGAAAATAGGGAGTAAATTATAAGTGGAGATAAATTTATCGCTTTTAATGCTATCGAAGGACATTATGATTATAACTCAGGAATTGTACTCGAAACGTCATCTCTGTGCATCATTTTCAGTTAGCTGTATTAAAAAAATACTGAAAAATGTGATTCTGTTCACTCTCCGAGTGACTTTAAAGACCAATGTAGTAACTGCTGAAATGACTAGTCAGGTTTCGGTACTTCACTGAGAAGGTAGTTTTTCATCGAAGTGGCGAACATAGCTGGTAACCTCAGCAGTTGTTAGGGTGGTATCCGCAGTCACTCAACCCTCGGATTTTCTAGAAAAGATTTTCTTTACAATAAACCTCCAGTGTATTCAGCATTCACTGACAACTTACAGCTTATATGAAAAGATGCTATCAGAATGCCATGCTTACTGAATTTCGCTTATATTAATCCAGCTACGGTGTAGAAATGAAGTCAGGTACATTCACCAAAATAAAAATTTCCTTTTTATCTTATTCATCCTTGATATTATGTTTTGAATACCCCACCTGAATCCAAATTATTATTATTATTAGTCCCTTGGGTTCCTAGCGGAACACAGGGCTTCAGTAGCACGTCACCAGTGACCTCTGTTCTCTGAGATCTTTTGAACCTGGTTCCACGACAGCCCAGAAGCTCTCATTTCCTCCTCGCACGACCTCCTGCATGTCACCCTCGGACGTCCAACTCGTCGCTTCCCATGGGGATTCCACTCGAGGGCCTGACGCATGATGTCCCTAGTCGGCCTTCTCAGTGCATGCCCAATCCATCTTCACTTCCTCCTGCGTATTTGTTGCGTGATAGTTTCTTGGTTGGTTCGTTCCCAGAGCTCCTTGTTGCTTATTCTTTCTGGCCATCTGATCTTCAGTAGCGAGCGTAAGCAGTTGTTGATGAATGTCTGTAGTTTATTGGAAATGCCTTTCGTGACGCGCCAAGTCTCTGAACCATACAGAAGCACTGACTTGACGTTGGTGTTGAAAATCCGTATCTTGTTCCACATGCTGAGTGTAGAAGATCACCACACTGGTTTCAGGCTAATGAACGCCTGTCTTGCTTTTTCGATTCTGACTTTGACATCCTCGTCTGTCCCGTCTGTAGTTGAAACAGCGCTTCCTAGATAGGTGAAGGAGGTTACTTCCTTTAAGTTCTCCTGTTGACGGTGACTGGAGTTTGTTGTTGTTGTTGAGTATAACCGTAAACAAGTGTCTTCTACATTTGTTTCTCATAACTGCGGTATGTATCTCTTCTGATTGTGGTCACCAGTCTACATGAGAATTACTGAACAGACTGTGTTTGAATAAGCGAAAATGTTTACTAGATTGATGTTGGTAATTCCAGTGTTTCGTGCACTAATAAACAAAGCTAGTCAAGAAAGTATACAATAAGTGAAGCCGTGCTTCGTTGGGTTAGGGAGTTAACTTTCAACCGATGGTTCACGGGTCCGAGCTCGGCTTCACTGAGGTTTAGGTAGCCAAATAGTATTACTAGCAGCCACACAATAGATGTACCGTATTACCTATGGCGTGAATGTGAACAGGACTGTTGACTGCATTTCAATTCGATTTCGAATATGCAATATCCAAATACCTGAAGAGTTATAAACATTTATGTTCTCTGTCGCATTGATTAATTCGTCTGTGGATGTTGGCTAGTGAATGAAAGGTATCAAAAGACGTATAGTTTCTAATAATCACGATAAAAATCGCATGCTGACTGAAGCAATCTAGTTGTAAATGCTAGGCAACTTGGAAATATAGATGGAAGGTTAAAATGTGACCAAATAATATTGCCTCACTTCATCTATGCTAGAGTAACTTACCCTCGACAAAACCGTTTTCTCACGAATGTTGTTTTACACGCACTGATGATTAGTTCCTTTGCAATACATTTTAGCGTGTTTATGCGTACCCAAGGAAATATTTATTCAACTTTCCATTTCATTTAAACTTGATTTTTAATGGTAGCTGTATCCGTGTTTAGCAGCAGTATGAAGGAATAAAGTTATCACATGCTCGATGGTTGTCTACCGCAAATTTCAGAACAGCTAATTTGAAACAAGAAAGTAGTCTTCTTACTTTATTCAAGCTGAAAGTTGCACTAATAAACGTTGCGTTTCGTGTATCTCATGTACTTGTGCTTCAACAAGATTAATTTCTATGATTTTATTTTCATTGTAACTCTTTGTGCAAGTATTTGTGAGTGGAAAATCAAAATCAAAATCCATTTAGCAACCATACACACTTTCGGGTAGTAGGCAATGATGTGCACCCATTATGTAAAGACTAATGATACTACCTGGCTACCTAAACCTAGATAGGTGGGGCTGCACTTGAATTCGGTGCTCATGGGTTAGAAATTAGGCTCCTGAGTCAATGGGCTTCAGTTCACTACTCTTGAGTAATATATTGGCGAACGTATCCTAGATAATTTCTTCTATCCTTATTCAACTCTGTACAATGTTAATCTAATTAGAGCTGTCCTACTGAAAATTAGGGGCATTTACTATTACTCTGATCCATGAAAGGAGTATTTTTACAAGAAATTATTTATCAGTGAACATAAACTAGCATGTTTTTGTGTACTTTTTAATGCATTTATTCCAGTTAATGTGTATACAAAATGGATATTATGAAAATCTTGAACGGTTACAAATGGCTGTTAGTGAAATACTACCAAGACTGTTAACTGATGAGGCTCAAGCTGTACTGGAAAACTTACGTCAAACAACTGAACTATATGAATCAGATCAAACTTTGACAAAACACGCCAATGAAGCTAGTGAATTAGCTAAAAAGTAATATATACATTCATCTGTTTATTGATTAGTTAATATGGTACTGAATTTAAGTTATATCTTAATAGTTTGATTAATGCTAATGTTGGATTGTCCTATTTCACCTATTTCTGACTAACCAAGTTAATCACTATCAATTTCAATGGCTATCAGCTACAGTTTACAAGCCTTAAATTGTTTATTTTTCGTAAATTTTCTAGGCCAAAAGAAATTTTCCATCTAATATTTTCTTCTTCCAAAGAACTAACCGAACAGTCTGAAATTTCGACAGTAATATATCAAATTATAAACTTTCACCAACCTACTTTGATTATGAGAAATATCTATAACTTAAGCTCAGAATCTTCTCAGTGAAGTGTTTTTATGGTACACTGTGATGTCACTTTCAGTGACATGCGAACTATCGTCTTCATTAAGGTTGAAACCTTGTAAATGTAGAATATATATTCAGCTAGTGCATAGTAACATATCTATCTTGTTGATATAATATATAATTTCAAAATGTTGCTCTGTGTTGGGTTTTAAAGGATAATCTGACTATTGCGCATTAAAACATGATAATGATAAAAGATGACTGCTTGCGTCAGTGTTAGGAAACATTCTGTGTGTAAGAGTGGGCACATGTTTGCTATACATGTGTATCCGCGTCTCCGCCTCCACTGTCTGTAAATTAGCCATCATTATTTTTGTGATAACTTCATACTATTTTGCGTCTGTTTAACTTATTCCCTGTTTTATGGATCGAAATTGTTAAATGATTGTATTAGATAAAAATGCTTATAATACTTATTGTGATTTGCGGAATTATGATGTCATTTGAGCTTATAATGTTACTAATATTGTATAAAATGATCTTATCACACTGGCTATCTGAGATATCCATGGTTTGCAGACTAGTATTGATAATGGGTGATAATTGAAGGTGAAATGAAAATCTGAACCATGGAGGGATTCGAACCACTGACCACCAGGTTTCCAGCCTGATACTGTACCGAATGAGCTGCGACACCCAACTGATGATCAGATTTCTACTTCATTTTAATCCCCAGGTGAAAGAAAAAGTTGGTCAGCAGTCAGGCCACGTAGCTTAGTTGGTAGAGCACTAGGCTAGAAACCTGGTAGTCGGGGGTTCGAATCCCTCCGTGATCTCAATTTGCATCTCACCTTCAATAATTACCCAGTTTATAATGATATCAATTGTTAGACTGTCAAACTCACTACTGAAGTTTTAGATGATTATATCTAAACAAAAACATGCATTGTGAGCAACTCAAACGAAATGGATCTGTAGGTTATCAGTCTCATTGATTCATTATACAGGTAAGTCTTAATCTAACCCTAGCGTGTTTGGAAGCTGTAGCATACATAGCAAAGCGTTTAGAAAAATCTTGTTTTCGATTTTCTAAACACTTTGGGATTATATTAAAACTTACCTATATAATTTATCAGTCTGGTTATTAAATAAATGAATTTAGGCGCATAATTAGTGGAAATACCTAATGTCGCCTTTATGTTTCACTAGCTACCCATCTACTCAAATGAAATATTCGATGGGCTTAAAATGAGTCATGGTTTTCGAGTCCATTGATAGCATTTTGATAAATGGAACATTTTCAAAGCGATATAGATATGAAGCAGATAGAGTTATCAATACTTAAAAGGAAACAAAAGCCAAAAAATGCGAATTAATGAAATAATTTTTCAGCATATATCTCACCATCTGTTCACAATACAGACAATATTTTTACTTAAGTATTATATGCAAATTTGTGCACTACATGCTGAACAACAACTCTTCTATTTGGATTGATTACGCTACTTGGTTGGCTACCTAAAGTAGGTAGGTGAAGCCAGAAGCAAAAATTCAGGTTTCCAAGGGAATCAATCAGAGATTAGAAAGTAAGTGGTTATTACTAGTATAAAGTGTACCGATATTTAGATAGTTTGGAACGATCTGCTTCTTTTTTTAGTAATTATTTTATTGGGTATTTCATATTCATAGATAATGATTATTAATACTTTTAAGTCTAGTGTAGATCATACAATTGAGAGAATTCATTTCCTTCACTTATGTCTGCTTTGAAATTTACTGATTCTTTGACTCTTCTGAGTGCGCACAACACTATGAGAGTATCCACGATAAAGTAATTTCAAGGTTTAACTTTATATAAGCATAAAAAATCACCTAACATCATCCTTGTAGATGGCGAATGCATTTCGAACTCTCGTTTCTTATTCATAACTCTTACTTCTTAGTGTTTATACTATATTCCTTAAGTATGCATAAAATTCTCTTCTATAATCATTGTACTTGTTACTGGTTGTGATAAATTTCTGCGCATATGTTTTGGATGTTGCCCAAGAGACATTGGACTGAAACTTTAAACTTGCACCTCTGAAATCACATTTCAGTATGAATACAAAAATAACCACAGTAGAAAAACTCCGAGAACTTTTATAAGTGAAATAAAAAATTTAGACTATAAGTCAAACGAGAATTCGATGTATAACTCCAGGTCATATTAGAATGAAGCTTCTTCACTGTTCACAGGCAAACAAAAATTACATACACCCAAGAAATTCATACAAATGAATGCAGTAAGGCTTAAAAAATTGAGATGTTGATATATCTGATTCTAGCACGAGGATAAAATAAAACATCTTATGGTTATTACTATTTTCTGAATATTTATAATTACAAACCATGCATATCTGCAAAAATAAAATTTCTTTGCGAAAGGAGCAGAAGAAACAGTTTTTCAACAGTCTGATATTTCAGTTGGGACTTCAAGTATTGCAACGGTTGTTGTCAATAGTTTTCAAACAATGTCACAGATTCTTTCTGAATAATCTGAAAAAAATAATGTATTGATGAGTTTTCAGCTTGGTAGCGTCATCTATGAAGCCGATTAACATATGTTTCCGTCACCAAATGATACAAACTCGAAGAATGTTGAGAACTAAACGGGCCAGAATAACCATTGCTACTTAAAAAATTGCCACGTTTCAGTAGTGCACATCGACCATCACAAAGAAAAGTTTAAGAGGATTCAGATTCTCAGACATCACATTCTGCATTTCACAACGAATAATCGTAATCTAAATTAAGGGAAAGTTGTTACCTTTCACTTTTAGAGTTCGAGGGATTTCATATGTCCATTTTTGTGGACTCTTTTGTCTACATTACCCAATAGGCTACCTTCTAGGTAAATGTTTAAACTCGAAAATTACTACAAGCAGTCAACTTTAGAGTTAGTTCTTTCTATAAGGCTATTCATCGTCCGCAGCAGAGCACTAGTCTCTGATAATGAAGTACCTACTGCATAAAAAATTCATCTTCATGGTAAACTATCTAGCTAGTAAGTAATGCTCTATGCAAAACCAATTCCATGATTTCATTGTGAGCTGTGAGGTACAACTGACTGTATAAAGAAAGAACTGACAAACTATGTAGTTAGGCGATACCAAACAACTTAAAAGATTCACTTGTGAAATCTGTCAGGAACTGATTGTTTTCAAAGCACACAACATGGATGGGTATTAAGTAAAGAACCATTTATTACCAGGAAGCGTTAGACAGTTGTTTAGTTCTGATTCAACGATCATCAGAAGTGCGTACTCAAGACAGAATCTACTTACTATTACTTACTATTATAAATAACGACAGATTTAGTGGTACGAACGATGGATGGTGGCTGGTAGGGGAATCCGGTATGCACGCTTCACCCTTTTCTGGGCGTGAAAGCTAAATGTATATGTCCCGCTACAAACCAGGACATCAATCTTATTAATAGATTTGTTAATTCTACTTATTCAGCTCTTCCTTTTCCAGCCACGTGGCATCAGTCTTATCCTTTCCTCAAGTTAATAATTTTCCATAGAATTGGTCCAGATTTGCCAACTTTGTTCGGTATATTTCGATATTACAATCTTTTTGACTTTTAAATAACTGAAGAAAAACCCTGAAGTGCAACGTATACATGTAATTCTGCTAAGATTGTTGCTCTCGGTTTATTCGAAACTTATCAAGTGGAGGAATGGCATAAAACAAAATTACCTAATAGCTTGTAAAATTCCAATTAAAATATTTCATTCCAAAAAGGCATTCCGTATGGATAAAATGGCTTTAATTTATTGAAATATGTTTATTACAATTTGTGTATATTTACTGTCTTGTTTTAACAGACTGAATGAAAGAAGTGATCAGTTACAAAAACAACTGAATGGAATTACTCAACTCTTAGCTAATTCCACCAATAAGCTAACAGAATCTAAAGGAATACTTAAAACTTCCAAAGAAGCATTACAGAAGAATATTAAAAAGTAAGCTTGACTCTGGCTTCTTTGTTTGTTCACCTTCAGTACTTATTATGAAACTGGTCCTTCATGTTTCACTAGAAATAAGAGAAAAACTTGGGAATAGTGGTAAATTCACACAATCAGACAGTATCTATCTATCGGATTACGTTTGGGACGCAATTTTTCCATCATATTCATATGATATGATAAATTGTGTCTGAAACGTTATGCAGTAAATAATAATACTGTTTCACTGTATAACACATCCAATCGATAAACTAAGATAATCTCTTATGTTTTTTCCTTTCAACCATAAGTGAATATAAACGGGAGGTGGTAACAATAATGAGAACAATTTTTGAAGGTGATTGACATTTTGAACATTCTTGTTCTCTTTTTATGATAAGTATAAGCAATACAGTGTCGGTATACTGGGTGAGTTGAAATATTCAGAAAAAAACTCAATGTTTGGGTTTCATAATCACTAACACTTGTGCCCTATTATTAAATTGTTTAACTAAGCGTGCCTTAACTGATGCAGGATAGGAAGACCTGAATATCAAGCCTCAACTAGAACAGGAAAGTTTTTGCAGATGTTAGTATCTAAACCTTGCTTTAATTTGATTTTACAATCCAACACAAATATAATTCATCAATTTCTATTGCCTGTGACAACAGTTTCCCCTTAATTCATCGGTGTTTTCAAATGATCATCTCGAAAGAAAAAACAGCCCGTTAATTATACAAAATACATTTTGATTTTTTTTCTTCTTTCTTTTACTTACAGATCTGATGAGATTGAACAAAATAGTTTACAGTTAAACAATCGTATTGACAATCTTAAAGATTTAATCCAAAAGCTACGTGATCAAATTTACTTGACTAATACAAATATCGATCGTCTACCAGATATAATGACTCCTCTACGTCAACTGGACAATGTAGCTAGCACATGGATAGATGCCAAAGACAGAGTAAGAGGAAATGCATTGCAATAAAAATGCATTATTCACACTCTTTTTTATATCATGCAGTCCATTGTCTTGTGAAGATTTTGTATTTAGTGCTGCACAGTGAAAAAGTGATTTTACCGTACAGTTACAAATATTTCACCATATTTTACTGAATGACATGTTTATCAGCATATTTTGGTCAACCTTTTGATACAACTGAGGTTCAGCTGACTATTAATGTTTATGCCTGGATTTCATTGATTTCGCTTCCTAATATATAAGTAGTCTTGTATCTGACCTGACTTTATATTCTTATGTTCGAGTTACTTCCGTTTCCTCCTACTTTCGGGTGTATCTTACCATGTTTGCTTTCAGATATCTTCTTTTCAAAACCTCTCTGTTCATCGTCATGATAAATAGCGGCTAGCAATGGAATTAAGGACGTAAGTTTCTCCCTATTTAGGACTCACCAGCTGGATATACCTCTCTGCCAATGAGTGCTGTTGTTTTCACGAAGAATCGAAGCCGGGACCAATCGCTTCAAAAGCCAAAGCTTTATACACTTAACCATGAAGTCACGATAGCCACTTCTGTGATGGGTATACTTTCATGATGTTGCTTGTATTATCTCATCATTGATTGGACCGAATTAATCCGTCTCTATTGGTATATGGGATCCTGCGCAGATGCCTCAATATCCCTTTGACTTTATCTCAAGAGATATTTTTACATTTCCCTTGAAGAGTAATTCCTGAAGTCATTTTCTTCCTAGTGACTGACTAATTTAAGATAAACTCGAAAACAAGCGGACACTAAAATACAACTTTCAAATACCTAGCATCCAATCACAGATTATCATATAGGAAAACCCTCATGACAAAATACAACTCATTATATTGCTGCTATAATACGAACTTGGAACGAAACAGTAAGGCATCACAATGAAGACATATGAGACAGAAGGAGGGGCCATATGTCCGGACATGATATGATGCTCAAGTGTTGATATTTCTTTCTCTCTTCTCTGGATAACCATGCTGGACAATGTTCCAAAATAACTTTACGGGCTTGACGCTATGTATGACCAATATACTTTGCTCCATCGGAACAAGTAAATAGAGAGTTGCACATTGAGGTGGCCGAAAGTGATATTTTGTCTCTAACGCATTGATGGACTAGTTGTATGCTGAAAAATGTGGTTGTCAGGCTAGCTGTGGGAAGTGTATTTTTTCAAAGATCTTCAGTAGAGATTTTTGAGGATTTCAGCTGCAATGTCACCTTTGAATCTCAGGTTCATGTGCAGAGTTTTCTTGAGACGCTTGGTACCTTTTATATGAGAGTCAGGGAATCTAACTGTCCAACCGTCTTCTAGTAGAATGTTAATTCAAAATCTTAGCTTACTATCCAGAATGTCATCAGGAAGAATCTTTGAAATCCTAAAACATAATGACCGTCCAAAATTCTGTTTGTTGATGACGGGGACAGCTTTGGAAATTGAATAACTGTCCAATGTATGTTGATTTTGTGCACAGTAAAAGAAATCTCCGATCTTTGTGTTCGTTAAACACCCAGAAATAGGAACATTTAATTTCTTTCGCACTCTGAAATAGATTCCACGCATAGATGTGCAGCATTGAAAACCCTAAGGGGGTTGTTTAAATCAAATTCTTTATCACATGTCATAAAAATGCGATCAACACACCTTTCGTAGAAGTATAGTTGACTGATTAATGAATTAATCAGAGTATCCACTTACCTTCTTACCGGCTCTTCCGAGGATATTTACCAGCCGTTTAGCAATCGAATGATATAGAAAATTGATCGTGTCTACTATTGATCGACCAGGAATATCACCTGTGTACCTTAATTAATCCAAATAATCTGGATATGATTGAACTTCAAGATCAAAATTGTTCAAATTGGTCGGTACTCATTACTGATTTGTTTTTCTCTTTCTATAAGGTTCTTGTGATAAAATTTTCTATTGACTCGGTTGTGTCATTCTTGTTTCATGGTTCGTAGAACTTTGTCTCGTCGGTTTGATAATTTATTGATTTAATCAGATCGGCTGAGTACCAGGATTCCTGAACCTATGGTTGAGCGAAACAACAGAATATATATATATATATATATATATATATATATATATATATATATATATAGCCTGGATTTGATCACATATCATTTTCAGGGAATCGTACCAGTGACAGATATGGCAACATCAACTAATCAGTTGTATCTTCTGTAGTGACAACGAGAAAGATAAAGCGTCTCCTTAGTAAATTTAATAACTGTCAGAACTGAGGTCGCATTTCTCATTCATACAAAACAGAAAAATCAAAAAGGTGAGATGAGCAAAGAACTAACTGATACAATTCAAGATGGTAGATAAAAACTGCCATGTGCTAATAGTTTCCTTTTGATTGTGATGAAATGGTTGTTCTAAGTCATTTATTGGCTCTTTATTTCAACCAGACATGGTACAACCTTGCTTAAAGTAGTGCGGAAAACCTGTGCATTATGCTCCATCTTATTTATCTGAAAACATGGAAGTGGTGAGTACAACTTTGCATGAAGTAATTTCATAGTAGTTTATAGGATTTATAATCCACTTATATTGGAAATGCTAGTGGTTTTTAACGTTCATGGAAGATATATTTATGCCGGACTGTTGAAATCCTGAAATAAAGAATAACTTGTTATATCTGTGGAACTCCACCAAGGGATTGTACAGTTTGATCAAAGAAGTTATGAAAGATCTTTCATCCTAGCCAATGAACTAATCTCTCAAACCACTTTCTGTTTGAGATATTATAAGTCAGTGTTAGTAAAGTGAATTTATTGTATGGTTATCAACCTATTTTTTTCTCTATATTACTTTCATATTACGAAATAAAACGACCAAAGTCTACGTACTAGTTTAGAAAAGTGAACATTTAAACACCAGGAGCTATATTCGTCTGGTTACCGTTGATTTGAATCAGTTTCCACATCAGTCACTCTTGGAAACTTTGAAATTCATGTGCACTACCGGTTTGAAATCAAAGTTTCTTTTAACCCCAACAAACTCATTCTCCTTATTTATCGACGAGCGTTGGTCGTGTGTTTTCTTCTCTGACTTTTGTGAAATTGCCTCTACCCTACTAATTTGGTGAGTCAAACATATCTTGCAGGAGCACTATACATGGAGCCATATAAAAATATTCCGAAGAAAAGAAAAGACTGCATCCCTCCTCCCACATTCTTTAGTTGTATTAAACAATCTGGGACCAGTAACAGTGAAACAAAGGAAACCAAAAACAGGAACGGAACATACACTTAAACCTTTCCTTGTTTAAGTGTTTACTTGATTACTTTTTGACCCAACTGTTCATTTGTCCGCGCCTTTCTCTTTCCTATAATTTCTATTTTGTTTACATTCTGAACATAAAATAATCATAATAGCCATAATAGTTTGCAGAAAAAATCATATTCAAACAAAACAAACAAATAAACAAGCCCAGCAGTTAGATCTCCTACTTCTTAATAATCCGATAAAAAAAGGATGTTTATTTGAAAAGTTCGAAGCACTGGATATTATATTCTAATTTCCTTTAAATTGAAAAAGGAACATTTTGATTGCCACTCTTCATCATCATGGTAACATAAATGACTTAGCGAATAAAAATGAAGAATTACATCTGTTTGGCAGTTTACAAGAGCAAATAAAAAGATAAAGCTAGAAAAAACGAAAACTATTTTTATGTATTAACTTTGTTTTTACTGAATAAGAAACTGAAGATGTTTTCTTAACGACGCTTTTCAAAACACCCAACCGAAGCATTTTTTTAATGACTAGATTTTCCTTTATTTGAGTTTATCTTATACACAAACAAGTGTTACTATAAATGATGTTAGTTTATAATGGAAATCACTCGGAAATCAGTAAAAATTCCAAAATTTCCTTCACTAAATAGCAAGTTAACGCTTAGAGATGAATTTGGTCAAATTGTTGCATGTCTTCGCCATCCTTGGGGTAAATCCAGCTAAAAGCAGAGAGTAATAAACGCTGATGAAACTCAACAGTCGTTAAACAATATCATGAAGCAAGTGAATTCTGGAAATAAGGATAATGTGATTCTCACAATAGTTGAATGGTAACTTGCTCAATATGAGACCCTTAGGTTGTGCGTATTATTTTATGTAAAGTTGAGGACATGCAGTGCTAACAGATTCGAAATCATGGAGAAGTAGCTGCGTAGTTCTTTCACATTTCAACTAGCTCTCTGACCAATGCAAATAACTCCAAAAAAATGCATTCAATTCAAACTATTTGGTTTCTCAAAATGGCAAGTGATTTAACACCTCACAGTCATCAATGACAACTTCCTGACTTATTTCTTCGAAGCAATTCAATATTCATGTGGTTTAACGAGGAGAATTTCACAGCTGCGCTAATGTCGTACATGACAATATTACCAATATAACCCTTTGACAGTTTTGTCTGTCTTAATTAAGCCTTAGGAATAAATTCTAAGGGTGATTTATTCTTCTTGATTTCATAATATGGTATAAGATGATGAGAAAAAGTGCTGGTTTTACTGACACAGAGATAAAACACTGCATTAGAGTAAAGTTAAATTCTATATTGGTTTGTCTTTTGAATATATCATACAGTGAAGCTTGTATCATTTAAAGTTTCCCTTTCACAGCACAAGCTTCTATTTTAGCCTTACCGCCTCTATTAATGGTGGATATTGCTCAGCAGTGGAATCCAGAATGTACTTTTTGTTCAATTTTGAACTTGTCGACAACATCTTACCTCCGCTATATTTGATTTTCTTCTTATGACTGGATATATAGGAATGAGCATTCCAGGAAGTACCACTCAGTTAATCTTGTGCAACAGATAAATTTTGTCCCCAAGCTGCATCAGAATAGCCACAATTATTAAAATAATGAAAAAAATATTGCAGCCTGCTACATTAAGAAATGCCTGAAAGCAAATCTTCTAGTACCAAACGCCTAAACTTCTTGCAGTTCACCAGTCTATAGTGTTCACCTGATGTTCAGTACTGCGATCACTGCTAGCATTGACAAGTGTAATTTACATCCATTAAACGTGTAGAAAGATCACTGAATTTTGAATTAATAGTCACTATTTAACCATATATATACATACATGCCAACGAAATTATTCCTTTCTTACGCCATGTCGTAGGCAACTAGGAAGTATCAATTGTACAATTTCAACTGTACACATTATTCACGCCTACTTTGCTTCTAGATGGTTATTATAGAAAAATGATCTTTTTTTGATGTGTGCTGTTATTACTTTAAAATAAGCTAAATTCAACTTTTTTTCGTCAATGCATTATTTCGAATTCAGAGTTTACTTGTCGTTATCAATGATAGTAGAATAAGATGAATTTATGGGATTTAGTTAATTTTCCGTACCTTGTATCTGTGACAAACTAAGACAGGAAACTATTATGTAAGGAAGTGGTCAGTCTTCCTGTCTTCAACCATATATACAATAATTATCTCCTAAATGAAGCTAGCCAGCATCCTGGAGATGACATTGTCTGTCGAAATTGTTCATTGTGACCATACACTTATAAGAGTGAAGAAAACGTTTTCAACAAACACTTCTATTCCAGGAGGTTGGTTTTCAGTTTACTTGACGGTTAACAGAAACACTGATAAGGACTTAATTAGGTAAACTTATAACAAAAGAATACAACCCAAGTTAGTCACCAAAACATAGTCAACTGAATATACAGTGGCTATGAGGATAACTATATTTGACATTAGAAAATGCTAATGTCATTCATTGTGAAATAATAGTCCTCACTAATGATACTGAGAACTTAACCATAAGACTATCTAGTTCGGAAGACATGAGATTACCAGAAATAATAAACCTTTCTTTTATTTAATTTCGATTAAAACTAGTGACACTTCTTCATACTATTCTGGTGAATTGGAGTTTAACTGAATTCTTCCTAAAATGAGGTGGCGTAGGTAATGTATGACTACAAAATGACCAATTAAGCAAAGATTGTTTGTGGAATATTTGGTTTTAGTGATTTTCTCACCTGATGCAAAGTAGAATGAGAAGTTAATTTCTATCTTGTAAAGTCGAATATTTCTTAGTAAATGACACTACCAAGTCAACTACAAGTAACTGTACCGTGAATAAAGTTAACTTCAAGACGTTCTCTGAAATTTAAACAGCTAATATTTTCTCTCGTAAAAAGCCTCTACTGTCTGTATTGCTACATTGTCAGAGTTAGTCCCAACTTCATTGGTATAGTGTTTCAAGATTGTCAGTATTCGGTTCTTACTAACCCGCAGTATTCTGACTTAAATTTTTACTTCTTAATGTTTATGTTCTTGCGTGATCAAGGACGAATATATCGTTCTTTCATTCAATCAACTACAAGCTTGACTGCTTAACGTCTTTTCTCTTTGACATCCACACCTGTTTTATTGCAAAAGTGTAAATCTTCAGTTTTTCCTTTTCTTAACAAGACAAAAATAACGGTAACATCCTTCTTTTTTGATCACATTTAACTCAATAGGCTTAAGACTATCCCGATTTTTGAAAACCTGTAAAAACCCCATCTTTGTTAAGTCAAACAGGATAGATTAGAATTTACTACATGACAGCTTACTGACGACTTTATGTTTACGTGTCTACATTGTAATTTCGTTGCCTTGTGCTCGTCATGCAATCCTATCAGTAGGCATCCTCACAGCCAATAATGCTGACTCTCAATAGGCGATGGTTTTCTACCACTTATTTATAACCACATCAAGATGAACCGTAATCGGTGTAAGACTGCTTATTTCAATATTGAGGAAACACCGAATTGATTGAATGATATATATATATATATATATATATATATATATCGAAGCTCAGACATGAAGTTTATTGTCCATCTCCTTAAAAAAGTAGGGATTATCTTTTGTATCTTAATTTAAAACAAACACCAATCCAATAGTCTCTGCCTTTGTTTGCATTGTTTGATCTATTTTTAGCCAATTCGGATGAAACCAGATCGGACGCAGCCTACGCATTCAGACAAATACTGCCGGTCATCCACTAACTCACATGCTGTATACATAGATTCAAATATATATGATAAACGTTGAGTAAATGCTCACATTCATACACACACAGCTGATGTGCATTTGGTGAACAAAGTCAGTGAGATAGTAATATGTCATAGAATGTACTTAAACTGGAATTTAGACACACTGACTTGGCTGTTTTTAGTTTTGCCATGGGCTGAGTTTTAGATTCATCCGGACATGATGGCGCTTTCAAATCCACAGCATTAATAAAATACGATTTGTTTAGTTTTTGTCACATGATGTGTTTACCTAGTGGAAGGAATCGTATTTTCTAGGAGAAAATGAAATTTATTATTTCGAAGTTTTTTCCCTATCAATAATCAAATAACATTTTTATCAAAATAAGACAGACTTTGAAAGTTTCCTTAAAAGCTGAAGATAACGTCATTTGTGCATAACAAACGACTTACTAAGCAAATCTAAAAACATAATCTGCTTGTGTTTGTCAGGATATGGATAAATAGTTGGGTGTCTACTTGTTCTTCAGTAGATTTTCCCAGTGTGAAAATCAGGCGACTTTTGAATCATTACGTCAAACCTTTACTGTCTATCTACACTGCTAAAGTTATAGCATTTTTATACTTCTAATGTAAAGCTGCATCTCAGTAAGACTGAGGCTTACTGACAAACGGTTAAAGGATAGGGTTATTTTTGTTGACCCAGCTCATAGAAAAGTCACTTTCAATCAACAGAATATCAGTTACATCCTATATATATATATATATATATATATATATATATATATATATATATATATATATATATATATATATATATATATATATATGACATCCTGGAAACTTATTCCTCATCAATACTTTTAATTTCCCGTCGGTCATTAAACACGACAGGAACCGATTAGTTCAGTCCAGCATAATAAGCAAAGAAAAACTACAAATATGACAAATTAGATGATACGCGTTGCACAAAAGGTGACTGCTGTAACTCAGTAGCTGTTGCGTCCTAAACAAAGGCTGTTTGCTTCGAGTCTATGTGGGGACACTATCATTCTCAGGATTTAAAGTATATCCATCAAACGACTCTAAAATATTACGAATCGTGAGTCCTCGATTCAAGTGCTAGCTACTAGAAAGTAAATTACTTCTTGACAGCTCTTTTCGCATCGAATAAACACTGAATTTCAAATTCAACATTATCGCTGGTGAAGCTTTACAAATATATTTACAAAACTGAATTCTATTCAGCTGAATTGAATCATCATGTCAGGTTTCTGTGTGCTTGTACTTCATCATGACGACAGTGGCTGTTTTTACTTCAGCGCCGAATGTCTGATCAGATAGTGTAATATGGGCTTTTTGAAGCAGAGGAAACCACCGTCGACACTAGGTTGTTGAATTCTTACTTAACTTGACATTTGGATTGCTAAATTACTGACGTTTAATCTGTTGATATTAATTATTCTCATACTATCACACGTACATTTTGTTTCCACGGTCAACTAATGTATTTTTCATAACTTCTATCATTTTCAACCTATCTATCTTCAATCATAACTCTTTGTGTTTTAGTCAAAGAAGCTAAGAGATCGTTTGTCAATTGTTGATAATCATTTACAAAATCAAATGGATCGGTTGCAACAGATCAACAATCAATTAGGCAATACGTTGACTATGCAACATAATCAAGCCAAACAAATTGAAGCACAATTTCAACAACTGAACAGTTTAGTTCAACGTGTTACAAATGCTATTCAAAATAGTTGGGAAGCTGTTGACAAGGCTAAATCAATGTTACAAAAGTTTGAAAGTAATTAAAGCATTTTATTTACGTGATTTATTCTTTTTAAAGAGTCCGTATTTGTGTAAGCTTTATTTATTTTAAATAAAGGTTAAAGTTTATGATACAATAGCCTTTAATATTGAACAAAGTTTAATTACTTAACTGAAGTAGTGAGTGTGTTCATCATCAGTAGCATCATGGGTTGAGATGACACAGGTTATTTACGGATAAAGGTGAAGGCATCAACTGTTTAAACTACTGAATAGTCTGAACGTTGGTACAGCTCACCGAACTTGAGCGAGCAATATAACTAATTCAAGTTATGAGGACAACGGACAAAGGATTGTCAGTTGTACCATATGCCGTTCATAGGCCCTCAACCCTAATTTTGTAGGAAATGGAGGGGAAAAGGAACAATAGGATAGGAAACGGAAGCCTAACACATCAAAGAAACCGAATATTTACTCTGGTAGTGAGCTAAGGATAAGAGAAAAATTGCTGCTGATCTCTGGTCAAGATGGTGTAACAGGATCCCTACCACAAAGGACCAACAAAAGGAACGCTGGATAAGTATGCAACGACGGATTCGAAAGCCAGGCAGATATTGCGAGTGAAGATCTTTGACTAGGAGGATAGGCGTTTGGGGTTCTGTGGTCGGTCTGACTCCAGCGGGATACTGAGGCCGGTAGCTGATGCTAAGTGGTATAAGTGCAGTTAAGATGGTTGGGGTTTTGTTGTGTAGGGAAGTTGATTTCATAAAGCGGGATGCCGGGTAATACATATAAAAGCTTAGTGGACATTTAACTCTGATAAGTGGGACCATTGCTAAAAAATCAGATTTTTACCGATTTTTCGACTGATTGGTAAGAGGGCTTATAAATATCTCATCGGTGTTGTAGACTGTATAAGCTAGAAAGTAACATATCAGTCAAGGATTTCTTGTTCCCAGTCTAAAATTGAAATAAAGAATCATTACAATGGCTATCAAAAGACGAATTGCTAGCATAAGGGTTTCTATTTTAAAAGACCCCTAATTTGAAGGATGTGAGTAGCATTGCTACCCATCCGTTCTTTTTTCCTGATCACTCATTTGTGTTACTACCATTCATTATTATTATCATTACTATTATTACTATCATTACTCTTGTAAAGTGTAACTGTAACTTCAGATATAATTTCAAACTTTTCTTAACTAGTCATGAGTCTTCTTTAGCTGAGTATTTCGAAGTTATTCTTAACAATTTGTCAAGTTCATATTGAAACAATCAATGTGTTTCAGTTCTTCTGACAAACCAACAAGAGCACAAAAAGGAACTAGGTATTTCAGTGATAAAACTGGCCTTAAAAGTAGCAGCTATTGATAAAAATTTCAAAGAAAACAAGTGGGTAGCTCTTCATTTTATGTCTTAACAGTCTCTTTTGATCGCTTGATAAAAAATGTCTTTCTTATGTATTTCTTCTGTCTCTTTGTGAAAAGCATAGACAACAGTGATTAGTTTAAAATTGCTAAGTACTTGTATTCCGAAATTGCTACTTAATCATAGATATAATGAGTGGATCAGTTAACTGTAAGCAAAATCACTTGTGAGATTTTTTAATCTGTAGCTCAGTTAGATGCAAATTTCAATTTATTTTTTTCAAACAATTTACATAACTCAAGAACAGTTGTTCTATAATCTCAAAAAATAAACTTGATAAACGTAGTGAAAATCGTGAAATTACTGGATATATATTACTGATTATGAATTAATGTTTCAAGGTACAACCTGTTCACATTTTAACTTCAAACTTTCATATTCCCAAGGTATATATTCTACCAAATGAAATTTCAAAAGAAATCATAAATTGAAGATAAATGATACTCTTTCAGGAAATGTAATATTTGTTGGTCATCACAGCAGCAAGTAAAGTTACCCTCTTCAGATAATAAACAGATAATATCAACATGGGACCTGGCATTACTGCGTAACAGTCCCATTTTCTAAACCTCATGTCAGCATATTTTGCGAGAACGCATCAAGATAAAAGGTAAAGAAATGGGGAAGAGAGCAGTCAGCTGTCTAGAAAAGTCAGTCATCAAAAGAGATCAGCGAAGAATGAGATAATACTGAAATTCACTATGACGATTAAGATAATGTATGAATTCATCTGTGCCACTGAGATTAAGTCTGAGTAGTATTACCTAGAGTCTCCAGCTAACGATTTCTGTTCTCAGGTGAACTATTACCACCTTGGTTAGAGTCTTTAGTCGGGTGTCACCTCCATCATGATTACAGATGATTGCTTATATGCACAAAGCTTTGCTGGCTAATTTCCCATTATCTGTCTGTAACCGTTCCAAACTACACCACTACAAATCAATTATATTTGTACACTATTTACTGTCAGTAATTTTCATGGACTAATGCAGTTTATCCTTCAAATTCTATTACCTTAATGATACACTTTACTACCAAATAAAGATGTAGAATGGTTCTCATAACATTGATAATCTCAAAGTGCATGGAAGTACCTGATGAATATTATCTCATTAAACTCAGTAATAAGGTTAAGGTTAAGGTTAAGTATGTTACAATTCAATAATGAACATTTAGATAAAGAATCAAAAGTCCGATCCCCGGAAATTTGAGTATAGTCTCTAACCCAGTTGTCAAAAAGGAAAAATAAGATAGTTCAGAAGGGAGCCGAAGATGTTCATTCCCATTCAAAAATGATGCTTATGCACACCGAAGGGATGATCTCTGAACTGAGTTTCTGAAAGCTATTGGTTTGAGTTCTACCATCACCCAGGTTTCCTTCAATTTCAGTCCTGTTTTTGGTAAATGTGAATTATTTTGTGTTGTACGCTACTTATACTTAGATAGTAAATGGCATGTTATGCCAAGAAAAGTGAACGGAGTTTTCATACAACAAGTAGAGATAGGTAAGGAGGAAACGGGAAATCTAGGATTAAATTACAAAAGACAAGCTTAGAAATAACAGAAACTAAATATTAACTCATACAGAATGTAGACTCCAGAGCCTATTAGCAATATCCATGTTTGAAGTGAGTTTCTAATATTTCATCAATACTCAGTGTTATTTCCTAACAAACAGTTTCATCAATCGTCACCTGCATTGCTTCTTTCCTTCAACAGTAATCAGTAATAAAGCGCTTCATTAAGGATAGAAGTACGGTTCTTACTTTCCCTTAGTAACCCTTCGATCCACTGGTTTGTTTTCACTCATCAAAATAAACTAAATATTTCAACAAGTCAAAGTGGTGACTGAATTCTATCGATAATTTTTGCAATGTAGTCACCAAACTGGAAAACATCTTCGTGGTGCACCTTGATCAGTATTAGGCTGATCGTGATTTTGAGTCTTCTAGCTTGATCAATATGAGTTGGTTAGCACTGAGGACTAGACAACATGAAACTGGTTTCACTCCTGTAATCAATCAGTTTCTGTGATGCAGTGCTACGGGAGGTCATTCACGGCTTGAATAGCTCAGTGGTAATGTCTTTTACTTCAATACTAGGAAGTTTCACACCACTTGTGAGACAGGAACCAAAAATATCTGTAACTTTTAAAATTATCAGATAAACTAAGCTGATATACCTCTTAGGAACATCGATTTCAGTGTTTTATGTTCCAACCTTATTTTACAATGATCCATCCAAAGAGCCGGAACCCCGTAAGTAACCCAAAAATACTGAAGCTTCATGAGGCACACGACTCAGACAACTTACCCAGGACTAATTCTAAGAATAGATGCGAGACTATAGTTAGAGAACTGACTATGTTGTTTGTTAGAACATCGCAGTCTGACAGCGTTCTATCACGGTAGAATAAAGCCATTATGGTACTCATCTTTAAATGAGTTTATGTATTGTTTGCGATAATCATCGAGGTATCAGTCTACAGTCTAAAATATTGGCTAGTATTATACTTTGTAAGCTTTGCAAAATGCATGAAAAACTGACTTACAAGGAATAGGCTTTATTCCGTCCAGGTGGTCGATGCGTTGATCACATGCTTACCCTCGGTAAGACGCTGGAACACCTTCGCATGTATTGCAAATCACTAGCTGTTTTGCTTCTGAATGTTACGGATGTTTTTGATTGGTTGAATGGAGGTTTACTGTTAAAAGGGGTATCTTTTTTAATTTTATTGATTTATTGAAGGGCCTACACAAAACACCTCATTGTTATAAACTTCCTGTAGAAATGGACTAAGTACTGTGACTGATCACAGTAGAATAACTAATGTTATCCCATCTAGTCCTAAGTAGTGGCAGATAGAGAGTCATCTGGATAGATGACCACAGTGTAAAGTGATTCAAAAATTTGATTGGTATCTAGGACTAAGTGACATCAGACTGACTACTCTACAATGAAAAGTTAGTGTATTTCATCCAGCCATACAGGAGGCTATATACAATTGGAATATATCAGTTGTAACGTTGTGACTGGAGCGCTGAATGAACAATTACAGATCTTCATTTTCTTCGAGGTAGTCGATACAGTTTGCTGAAGAAAACTAACAGGCATGGAACCTAGGTAAAGGTTTTCCTGCCTACTTCATATCTTATAACTTGAAAGCTTTGTCAAAGAGACTATTAGATATAAATTAATTTAACCGTTTTGTGTTCACCCAGCTTTGAGGTTTCCTTTTGTACGTTTCGTCACCGGACTGAGCGACTACATTAACATTTACCTTATAAAGAAATGAAACATTTTCAAACTACATGAATGTTGATGGAAAATATTTACTGACCTTGGGCGTTATTGCCTTGTGGGTAGGGGTGACTTTTCCCTCATTTTGCCAGAGGTTAACCTATGCAATCGCTATTATCTTTTGACCTACGCTGTTGACCTGATGTTTGATTATTGACTTGTATCACTGATTTCTATTTGGAGTTGATCCCTGGATATCATCTATTCCTAAAGGTTAACCGAATTCGATCGGTAATGTTCCAATATAGTCACCATGGTGGTGTACTTTCACAGATGTTTGTTGACTGGAATCAATCGGCAAGAATCCTTCGACCTAGGTTTCATTGTTGTTGATATTTGTTATCAAGCCCCATCTGTGACCTCTAGGAAACCAATTCCCTCTCTGGTATGCAGCACAAAATGCCGCAGTGGTAACATCCATGACTGCAGTACTGGGTGGCACGGTTTCCAGTCTTAGACGTGGCATCCGTTTTGAGATTACAGACACACCTTATTAATGAATGCTGACAAGCCCGAAAAGCTTCATGCAGTTTACCTCTGAATAACTGACTAACTAGTAGCTAGGATTAAAAATAAATCTACAGTCAACAAAGGTATAAGAAATTAAATAGTTTAATTAGAGGTAGACTGTGTATAAATTGTCTGTATATGTTAAAATACTTATGTAAGATGAATTCATGTGTAAAACGGAGATCTGCTATTTTCTTCACGAACTACGGAAGCGACAATAAGTCAATAAGAACCTTAAATTAAGAACAGTCGGCCTTGTTAGGAATAAAAAGTCACAAGGTACCATCCAGATGTCTCCTTTTTTATTACCCCTAGTATTGTCTTGACTTTAACAAAAATGTTAAAATACTCACCCTCACCTTCATCATTCACCATAAAATAAATTGCATTTACATTTCCCACTCTATTTTAATGTCAAACTGAACCAACTGTTATAAAACTGAAGTCATATAGCAGTCCTAGTATAATATTTTTTGTAATCTGTGAGATAATATTAAGCTATTTTGTTAGCTCCTTTTTTGGTTTTTCTTTTCTTTTTCATCAAAGAATTTGATGAACATGTTGCAAATACAAAAGCCTTAATCTCAGATGCTTTGAAAACTGAGGACGAATTACACAAACGTTTGACTGATTAGCATCTAATGTGAATGATTTACGTGATCAAGCTAACAAAGAATATTTGGCTGCCCAGTTTCTACGCAACCAAACAGCGGAAATTGAAAAAGTCCTTGATGGAATTGAAAAGCGAGTAAGTCATACTAAACTTGCCCTTGTTGGTGATTGCTGAGTGACTAGGGATACGATTGACCGACTAAAGGTAATGGAGTAAAGCTATATGACATTGAATAAGGAAATCCACAAAAAGAACTTTATGCAAGATAAGTGTAATCACCGTAACAGAATATACAATTTCAAGATTACCATGAAAAAAACGAATTCGTCTTATCACCTAATAAATTCCTGGAACTGCAGTAAGGAATCCGATTAACGGCTAATTATTTTATGAAGATGTATATATATATTAAGACAGGTGATTCCGTCACCATTGGACAAGTGCAAACACACCACATCTTCATAAAATAATTAGCCGTTAATCGGATTCCTTACTGCAGTTCCAGAAATTTATTAGGTGATAAGACGAATTCGTTTTTTTTCATGCTAGTCTTGAAATTGTGTGTGTGTGTGTGTTTGTGTATAGAGAGAGACAGACAGACAGACAGAAAGAGACAGACAAACAGAGTTCTATCGATTGAGAAAAAGTTCACTTTTGACTGTTTCAGCATGACTTAGTTTATTCCTTTGTTATAGGAACACTACTCTTTTGTGTAGTAATAATAATAGATAAAATAATGGTACAAATAGGTGTTGACTTCACACAGTCTACTCATAGATGATTGGAAAAATGCATAACTAAAGATGAAGAATCAGGATGGTTTGTTGTTATCTCATCTTTGATATTTTATTGTGGACATTCTCCTAAGAAATAAGTGCTGATGACGTCATTGAGTCTGGAGATGGAATATCTACAACAAAACTTCTAAGCTCAAAGTAAACCAAAATGTAGTTATTTTACTCATACTACTGAGTGCTACACAGGCAATAGAAAAAGATCAACTTTAGTTACTGTTTTGGTAAACAAGATACCTTCTGTTTGGTATTAGTGATGGATAATGGCTAGCAGTGAAATCCAGAAACACCTTTAGTCCTTTGGCACCAGTCAGCTGAATGTGTCCCCCTCTATGTAAGTGATTTTGTCCCTGCTAAGACTCTAACTCAGAACCTACTGCTTTAAACTCCAGTGTTTCTCATTTCTAGTCTTAGTGGGAATAACATCATTCATTAGAAGGCAGATGCATCCATTTGACAATTTCAAAACAGGAAGAAACGTGTACCCTTGATTCCACTCCTACCCGCTATCCTTCAATACTATCAAACTTCAATCACTAGCAATATCGAAGCGACTCCGCAGCAGGTCATATGCTAATAGTAGCTGATCAATTCGAACCAATCAATCATGGGAAATGACAAGTTCTAACCTTCTTCACTACCAGTTAATATTAGCTGAATAAAAGAATTTAGAATAAATGTTTATATGATGATGGTTTTGCAAACTGCAGAGTTCACGTTAACAATTCTCACCGTTAAATATTTTCTCAACTGCTCAACTGAGGCAGGTATCAGTGGTGACCATTAAGGTTCACTTGTACACGATCAGATATCATGATCCCTGATATGTGTCATGAAGTGATGAAACATTCTACTAAGTAACTGGCTAAGTATATTCGGTTGTTGCCCGGCGTATTCCACCGAAAAGCACTATCCCATAACACTGAAATTGTTGTTTGGTGTCAGAATCACTTTGTTCTGGCTGATGGAAAAGATCATTTTCGATAGGATTATCTGAGATAGTGGTGATCTGGTAGTTTGGCACAAATGATACGGAGTGTTGCTTGAAGCTTAAATGAAAAGTAGAGTAGCGGCAGGATTCAAACCGGTGAGATATGAATTAGCGATCTGGCACTTTCAACTACCGGGAATACACTACACAATAGTTTTCCTTTTCACACAGATAGATGACCATTTAATATAATCTAATGCAGAGGAATTTTCTGATTTGTCACCAAGTATGAAAATAACACCGATTTTTGTCGGAAACAAAAGTAAGTACTGACAAATTCAATTGAATTGAAGTAAAGAAAAAACTTGCTTTGCAGTCAAATGTTTTGCACGACTTTAAAGTGATGTATGCAGAAAAATACATGTACCTATGTGGCTTTTTCTCTGGAGAGTCAAAATAATCCATATGTAGGACAAATATGCAAGTGTATATATATATATATATATATATATATATATATATATATATATATATCTTTAGGTGGAAGACAGTCAGTAATTGAATAGCAGTTGTCACAACTTGTCGTGCTTCAGGATTTAACTATATTCTGCATAATATGTCAAGTTTTTATTAACCTCTATAACCAATGTGGCTGATTCAGGAGATTCCGGCAAGTCGGTCAACTTTGTATGAATAGGGTTTGAATAAAGGATATCGAACTGGTAACTGAAAGTAGTGGTAAACTGTGGAGCTGCATTTCTATCAGTTTTCGGGACTCTTTAAAAGTCGCTGAACACCTGAAAGACTAAATATCCGGTATAGCTACAAATGCAGTGACCTTCAAGAATGTGGATGGAATTCACAAATTTGGACTGTCTTCTGAGATTAGACGGTGTAACTGCTGATGAAACCGACGTTAAAAGTTATATTTTCCTATATCCAGTAAAATCCAGTGTCAGACAAAAATCTAATGCTCAGGGATTTTCGATAACCCAACTCTTGAATAAGATTCTTCCCTCTCTAAGCAAATCATTTCATTATTATTTGTCCGTTGAGTTGCTAGTGGAACATACGGCTACAGTACCACATCAACATTTCACTCTCCTCTCTACACACTCTTCTCAACCTACCCACACGACTCCCAACAACCTTCCATTTCTTCCTAACACCATCTCCTCCATCTCTCACCCTCAGCTCACACACCCAAATCGTCATTTCCCATATGACTTCCACTCGAATGCCTCACCTGGTACGTGATGTACCCGAACGGTCTTCTCACTCTATCTCCAATCCAATCCATCTCCACTTCCTTCTGCAAATAGGTTGGACGATGTGTTGTTGGTTGGTTTGCTGCCAGCCAGCCAGCCAGCCAGCCACAGTTCCTCCTTCCTTATTCTTATTATTCTCATCATCTCATCGATATTCAGAATGGAGTGAGTGTGAGTGGCAGCTGTTCATGTGCGATGTCTGTAGTTTGTTGGAAATGCTTATCGTACGTAACGCGCCAGGTCTCTCAACCACCACATAGAAGCACTGACTGATTCGACTGAATCAGTGTTGAAAATCCGGAACTTGTTCAGGCTTGATGCTGAGTGGAGTGTTTGGTGTAAATTGGAGTGGAGTGGAGTGGAGTGGAGTAGATCTCCACACTGATTTCAGATTGATGAAAGCATATCTTGCTGTCTTTCCGATCCTGACTTTGACGTCGTCATCTGTGCCGCCACCACCACCGCTACCACCGCGACCCCCACCTCGAATGCCAACGCCTGTAGTTGAGACGAAGCTGTCTAGGCTAGGTGGAGGTAAGTGAAAGAGGCAACTCCCTTCACATCTCTCCCGTTCTTGGTGATTTGTGCTTGTCGTGGCTCATGTTATTTTTGGTTGGATACCTTCATCACCTGTGTCTTCCTTCTCCACGTTCACCTTAAGAAGACCCATGTTCGCTGCCCTGCCTCGTCTCTTCTGACAACTTGTCACTTTTCGCCTGTAGATCTCCGAGTTGGTGCGACAAGTCATCAGACATAAATCATCATCGTGGGTGAAATCCAAATCTTCTCGCAGGGTCTCCTCATCGGTCAAGCCATCCATCCATCCCATCCTCTCTCTCCTCACAGTCGTCTGTTGCTTCATCCAGTCCAATCCAATCCAATCCAATCCAATCCCTTCCAGTGCAGTCCAGTCCAGTCCAGTTCGGTCCAGTCAAGTCAAGCAAGTCACGTCACATCACGTCCAGTCGACCACAATCAGGAAGATCATTGGTGATAGTAGACGGCAACCTTGTCTTAGCCCTGTCGCCTGTCTCCTGTCCCCTCTCCAACCACGTGTCCCCTCTCTTCACTTCAAACGCAACACTGAGCACCCCATTGCTGTGTGAATCAGTTGGCATGTAGCATCCTCATATAGCATAGCATATGACTGCTGTTGAATCAGGTTGATGACAGTTTGTGGCACTGAAGCTGTAGTGTTGAAGCAGCTGTCTGTCGAATTACTTTTCGGTCGACGCTGTCAAAATCGATGAAGTTGAGTTGAGTTGAGTTGAGATGAGTTGAGTTGACTGCCATTCTGTGCTGTGTTCTATGATGATGGGTAGCGTAGCGTAGCGTAGTGTGGTGTGGTGTGGTGTAGCGTTGCAAATTGATCCGCACATGATTTGTTCCTCGTGAAGATATCCAGCCAGCCAGCTAGCGAGCTTGTTCCAGTCGTAATTGTGAATGCAGAGCACTGTTCAGTCTCTCCGGGATGATGAGACTTAATATTTTACTTCGGGTGTAGAGGGATGGAGCATGATTCCATGCCAGTTCTTGCAAAGGCTTAGATCACACTTCTTTCCGAGTCCGGTGATAAGGCAGACCTTCTTCCAATCGTCTGGCACATTTCCTTCCCTCCTTCCTCACAAACCCTCTGCAGTAGTGATGTGAGCATGTCGGCTGTTGTCTCCTCGTAAGTAAGTAATTCATTTAGTGAATATTAAACTATTAGTAGCTTTTATATTTCTTAATTAGGAGTCATCAAATACTGATAATTACTTTGGATGACTGACAGGTTGTTTTGTGAGTTGACAAAAGTATGAAAATGTCAGCCATTCATTGTAATCCAGTAGTTGGTGGTGAATATTACCCTGAAATCAGTCAACCAAAAATTAAAATATTTTCAGCTTTGTTTTAATAACTTAGAATTCAGTTATCTTGCATCAGAATAAAAGCTAGTGATAAATAAATGAGTTGCCTGAGGTGTAAATATTGTATTTACTATATTACATAGACCTTATATGATTTCTTTGTCTCTCTGGTTCCACCCTGTGTTACACGCATACATATATATTCGCAGTTGTAAACAATGTATAGCTTTTATATGTGTATCTGCAAAGGGGTAATTAGTGTTCAGTGCTTTGAGTTTAAAACTTTACACATAAATTCAGACAGTGCCTTTCACCAAGTATCTATTCTGTCTGTTGAAATTTATATTCAGCTGTGAATGAATTTAGTGTACGTTAAATACATACATACACATATACCTTATATGAGGAAGTAAAAACTAAGTTTATTTTCAAAATGTACATAGCTTGTTTGATTGGCTAGATGCTGGTGATACTATTAACTTCTACTACCTGTTGTTTAGCCAAGTGCTAGCTTAATAAGCAAAGATAACCTACTGCCAAAACGAACAGCTATATACGTGTAGTTCGTGTCGTGTAAGCAGGTCAATTAAAAAAAACAAATATGTATGTTTGTGTGCAGACATGCATATAAATTGTATGCCTGAGTACCTCAAGCTTATCTGGTTTAAACCTCAGACAGAAAGCTTAAAGTGTGAATGAATAGAGTAACACCTATGCACTGGTTAGAAAACAGATTAAAATTTTGTAAAATTCATTTACCTTTGTGTAATAATAAATATTGTCAATAGTCTAGCTGTATTAACCAATATATCTAAGGTAAAATAACCACTTCTGAACTGACAGCATTTTAGAAACCTTAAACAAATTTGAATTCTTTCCATGTTGTTCAGATGAAATTGATAGTATTCGAATTAGTAACAAAACAAGTGTATCATATCTCGTACAAGTTTTATTCTACACTAAAGAGAAGTTTTTTTCAAGAGATGAATCTATGTAAATGATTAAATTTATTTTACATAACTGTCATCTTTATGTAAACTGCTTACAGACAAGTTATAAACCATAATATTACTAGTATATTACATTGGAAAACCTCATATCTCTTAGTTGTGTAAAAGATCATTCATACTACAAAAAAAGAAGAGCTTTTTCATGGTAGATGTTCACAATACCTATTTTCATTAGCCTCGAAGAATTTTTGATACACTTGCAGCTGGCAAACAACATTGCCATGTTTAACGATTTTGATGAAATACACAGCCGTTTAAACTTAAGAATATCTAGTGAACCAATTAAACTCATGCTTTAAAGTTGGTTCAAAAATGTACGTAAGTTAACGAACAATAGGCAAGAAGTGAAATGATTGAGTGATCTGATACCATATCCATTAATGCACGATGGTCATTCTGGATAGATCATGTAAGGAAGCCACAGTTATTCGATTATGATACCATAGAAGCATCAGTTCTGTCTCCTAAAGAAATTAGTGAATAGTTTTTAGTAACTGAGAAAACGAAGTAATGATTGATGAAACGTGAATTAACTGAGGAGATAGCAATCTTTGTTACAGGTAGACAGTAATCAACTTTCTTCGTTTTTAACAACTGACGTACCGCGAAAAGATGAAAAGCACCCCATCATAATGAATAAAAACAGAATGCAAATCTATGAAATCTTTAGTGGATATTTCACCGTTGAAAGTGATTAGGATACTTTTGCAGTTAGAAGTCAACTTCCTTTAAGTTTTAGATAATATAGGCACAAAGAAATGATGCCCATTGCATACATACTTCTACTTTTTTTCACATCTTAAGATTACTGATTTTCTCATTCGCTTTATTATGTAAAAGTGAATTGATATATAGACCTAGGTTCTTTTCTGTTTAAAAGTGCTAATACTGTAATAGGTTAAACTAGATGTTCTTATGCATTTATGTTGATGTTATTGTTATCTTGATGCTATTAAGTCATACCTATACTTGCGCTACCTCTTACAAGTGAACTGAGAGAGCATTCAATGATGAGTATCGACGCTTATAATACTTATTGGTCTGAGGATGCAGTTCGACTACAGATGGATGTGAATAAAATATTGAAATTTTCTTACGTATATTTTTTTGAAGTAAATATTAAGTAAACAAAGCAAAATAAGGGCAGGGAAAGTTTATTTTGTAATTTGTAGGAATTCGCAGAGATGAGGTATTCCTATGAGCAAGAAATAAGTATGGCAGATAAAAAAATAGCTTGTGCAGGTATCCAGTAACTGTGAACCAATGGTTCCATATCTTCAGCTAGGTAAGTCGTATAAAACGAAGGTATTCTGATATGAATACTATGCAAACATTACACTAAAAACAAGAAATCATTAAAAATTGCAGATGTAATACATATTAGACATGATGACGAAAATGGCTCATGCTAAACTATAGCAGGTGACCACTACACGCTTATGGATACCTGAAGAGGGCTTGAATGTTGATCTGTCCGAAAAATATGACTAACCGATATGGGCAATTTACGACCATTCCTGCTGGTCACATAGTTGTGATCTTCACACCATCAACCACTCCAGGCAGCTTGTTTATTTTGGTTCTAATGAGAGACCACAGAGGAATCCTACACATCACATTCACGTTATTGTTTAATTTCGACTTCAGATTATAAACTTGAATCATGAGGGGTCATGTATTTAGAGAGTCAGATAAACAATGCAGCCTCCGAAATACCTTACTCGTTACAATTTATATACGTTAATGTGACAAATGAATAAAGTTAATCGATTGGAATTATTATAAGGAGTATTAAACAATCTGAAAAAAAAGATGAAAAAGGTTTACGTCAAATGAAACCACTTTGTAGAAATGTATTTGATACCAAAATGTATCATTTATCTGCATTTATCTCATTTTACCACAAATTTTATAGTGTTTTCTCAATTCTGTAGTTCAGACGACCTGAAGTTGAACAACTACCTGTTTGTTTGAAACAGTACACCTGATGAGGAATAATCTATTCATACCACCCATATAGTATTCACCAAAGCTTTGTATATTATTATCACTGTTATTATTCCACCACACAGATAGGAACTACATTTATGTTGCTCTGATCAACCATGTGTAAAGTTCATCTAGGGAATTGAGTATATTTACTAACATAAAAGTCATCTGTCATCGTTTTTCTTAACCAATGAAAGATAATTAATTAGCAATTCGGGAACCATTTTTGTATTAACTAATACTCATTTTGAGGACTTACTTAAAAACTCGGGTTGATTTTTGCTGTTGACAGATAATCAGTACAAAATATGATTTTCTTGCCTCTTTGCAATTCGCTAAAAATAAACATCAAGATAAAAAATGAAGAAGAACAAGTATTTAATCCACCAGACTCTTTCCGGTTCACAAGCTTAAGCTTTCTGTTGACGGTGACTTGTCAAGCGCATTTCTTTTGTTTTCGTCCGCGTCCCCTTTCATCTTCTTAATTTCTAGTGTTTAACATCCTTCATCTTTTCTTTTCACTCTACTACTTACTTACTTTCTATTTATTCTTGTGACATTGCTTTTTCTGTTTAGATATGAAGCTTGAAGTTGCTTTTTTATTTTATACAGTTCATTATTCAAACTTAATAATCCTTGTGCAGTTACTGTCAAACTTGTTATCAATATTGTCTGCTCATAACACTTTTGGTTACTTCATGATTAGAATAACATTTTGAATACTGACATTGTTTACTTGTTACAATTTTCAAATAAGTATTAAATGTTACATCGGCATTTGCAAAAGAAATTCATAAATTTGTAATTGTAAAATTCTGCGAATCAAATCAATGAACAGAATTTCTTCACATAAGCGTCTGTTCTTCTTTTTCTTCCTTCGTGCTAAATGGCATCAACTATGTAAATACCCAAAATTCCACTATAGTTTAGAAGTACAAATCAAAAAAGATTTCTTCTCAGAAATATAACTTGAAACATTTTCTGTTCAAGTTAACAAAAATGATTATCAAATATTCCCAATATTATTTGTTACTCTTTCTTTATTTAGATTATGGTTGACAAAAGTCAACTTGATAAATTCTATGAGAAACTGACTGATTTAAGAACACGTCATGAATTAGAAATTGTACCTGAAGTACAACAAGCTTCACAGACTGTTACAGGAATTAATGAAGATGCTATGCGTGTTATTGAATCTTCGGATGAATCACATCGTGGTGCAACAAAACTAGCTGATGATATTAATGAGTTGCTTAGACGGATGAAAAAGCTTAAAGAACAACTAAGTACGTCATTTACGCTTATTTTTACTACTGCTACTTTTTATTAATTTTTTTACTACTATTATTACTGTAATTATCATCCTAAATGTAATAAATTGGATGTACATTGAGCATTTCACGTTGACAGTTTTTACGATTCAACAATAGGTTCTACAAGAAGAACGAGTGAAATCTAAAAAAAGTTAGATAATCATTATATTGGTGGGGAACTTGACCTCATCCTCATCCAAAACAGTTTACTCTCAGCCCCCATGACAAATACATATTTACTAGGCAATAAATATCATGAATGCCAAGTATTAGGTTTCAGCCTCACTATTAATAGTTGACGATATTTTCACCTGTGCAAAGTGAGAGCATTAAGTTTGATTTCTAAATGCTTGTAGTAATATATTGTTTCTTGTACTCTGTCGTCACTTATCGCTTACTGGAAGGTGGATACATTCAACTGATGGATGAGTCCTAAACAGGACGAAATGTGCGTCTTGAACTCCGCTCGTGGTCACTATCCATTATTACTTTTAGACATATTTTCAAGTTAAGCATCCATCAAATACTTTCAAACTTGTTTTTTCGCATTGCTAAAATGCTATCTGTTTACTATCAAAAATTTTTCAGTCTGTTTAGAATAGCTTATTGGTTTAAGTTAAACTGATAAGTAATCTAATAATAATACAGCTTGGTAGTTAAATAAAACCCTGTTATTAAATATATATTTCATGTTACTAATTAGTAGTTTACCATTGTTTTACTAATCTTTTTTTGATTTCGTACAAAACTTAATTTCTGTTCATCTATGAGTTTTTCAATCGGTTGTGCGAAATCATTGGTGTACTTTCAATAATTATTTACAGTGAAAGAATAACTACTGAAATCTATAATAATAAAAAAAAATAGTTAATGTAAACATTGATAATTTAAAAAAATTTCACCAGTTGCAGAAATACTGAAAACCTAACAGCTCTGGGAAGCTGCTTTGTTCTAATATGAAACTGTCTAATAGCTCACACCAATGATTTCACAACGAACCAAACCCAGAGAAATAAGATGTGGATTGCAAGCAAGTTACTACTCAGCCACTGGGTCAATAGTTTGTGCCAAATAAGTGAATTCAAGGTATCATTCATTACGGACTAACATCAGTTGAAAAGCCATTGAAAACCTGAGAAACATTAGATAAAAATCTCAGACCCCACTAGGGATCTAACCCAGGACCCTCGGGTTCCGCGGCCAGCAAGTTGCCACTGAGCCACTTCTGTCAACTCCCGAAATACATCTACCTCCACTCAATATCACAGTAAATATGCACCACTGGATTCCGATCTAATGACTCTGTAGTGACGTGATCAACAAGAAAACTGAAGGTCCTGGGTTCCACTCCTGGTGGGGTCATGGGTGCACACTGCTGAGGAGTCCCATACTAGGAGGAGACAGATGTCCAGTGCTCCCAGGTTTTCCAATGTTCCTCTAAATGATGTCAGTCCATGATGAACAGCGACCTGAAATCAATCAATACATCTCCACAAACCTCCAGAATGAATATTGCTTCACTGGATGGAGCTAGAAAAAATCCTCAATTTTAGTAACTTGAAGCAGATATAAATACTGCTTATGCTTACAGTTATTTTCAGTTTTCCTACAGTTTCCTCAGAATGCTTCACATATGTCATGTTAACTACAAGTGATGAAATCACCTTTGAGTGTATTCTTTCATGTTTATTTGCTTACTTTGTGTTCATATATTATTGCCCACCTTTTTTCATGTTGTTATCCCGCTGGCATTCAATTCCACCGACTGTATTTATGCTTTCCTTGTTATTTCAAGCTTTTAAATCTTAAGTATGCAGTAAGTTTTTATCGGAACAAAATTTGGTTAAAATTGGTCAGTGCAAAATTTTCTAAGATACTGTAAACTAAAATGTATTGTGGTACTTCTGAAAAAAATTGAAATGCATGCAGCAACCTTGTTGAAATCTATACAGTAGGCAATGAGCCACATCTGTTGTTTGAGGGCTAGTGATACTACCTAGCAGCTCAAACCTCGGGGCTCAAACGTATGATTCATTGGTTGAAAGTCATCTCCCTAAACTAGTCATTGACAGAAACTGTCTTCCAACAAATTAGTTTACTCATGAACTAATTTACTTAACAGTAATTAAATTTCCATTAGTGACTATTTTTCAGAGTTAGATCAAACTTCTAATAAGAAGTTTTGACCCGCGAGGCAAACCAATTAAGGGGTAATGACAAATAGTCACTGATGACATTCAATGATCATTACTGTTTATTGCGTAGTGAAAGAAGTTGGAATGAATTCAGACCACTGCATTCCAGTTCACTGACTAAATTGTAATGCTATCTCTTTGAGTATTTACAGTGTTTGGTTGTTTCCTGTATGTGTCTATTGCTCTCTGGTTTTCGAAAGATCTCGAGCTGATTTCAATTCTTAAAAAAAAAGCTTCCTGAAACTAGTCAAGTCTTCGAAAACTATCAAACTGATTTGTACTTTTTCTATTAAAAAGTAGTATGGACAAATTCCACTTTGTTAACAATCAATAATTTGCTTTTCCCCATTATTTATACATAGCTGAAACAACTGCTCCCGGAACTGGTTCAATCACACGACCAACGATAACTGGTGAAGATGCAGCAACAAGATTTAATAATTTGAAAAACGATCTTACCAAACTTCAATTAATTACACGCCTAACTTTGTTGAAGCGGTTCAATGAATCACGTACAACAGAAATGATATACCTTGTTAAACAAATCAATGAGTATAGATCACATTATGAACATTTACTACGTGTTGATTCTTTGCTACCAACTATTGAAGCTGGTTGTTTCTACACTGGTAAAGGTATTGAAGGTGATGAATATGAGCGTAGACCTTCTTAACCAAATTGTTTGTGTAGGGATTCTAATTTTTTTTGTTTTATTTTTCCTCCTCTCTCTTTTCTTGCCTCAAAATAGTTTATTCGTAGTGTCGTTCAATTTATAGTCTGTCTTGCATTTCCGTTCTTCCCACAAAATACTTGTAACTGTCGAAGAAAAGATTCTTCTAATGGTGAGTCTAACGTCTTAGTACTTAGCAGTCATTAGGCTTAAACGATCATTTTGAGTAGCATTCACTTTGGTCTATCTGAAAGTTTTCTACCCCAGTTTTCATTGTGTTGTTTGCTTATTTGACCTAGACTTTTTTTGTCTTTATCACTCAATTTGTTGATTGTTTATTCTCGTTTTACTATTCTGTATACACTTGTATTACCTATACATGAACAGATTCGTCTACGCGTGAAAGAAGCTTTTGTGTCTTTACTCGTATACATCAGTAAAAAGAGGAAGAAGTATAAGATAATTTACTGTTGTAATTCCATGAATAGGCAAAATATTTTAATAATAGGCATTATTATTACTATTACCATTATTATGTATCACTGATACTTTAGCGTAGAAATTTGTGCAAACAATTATTATTCTTATCACTTCCTATTAGCTTATTTTTTTCTAACTAATTTGAATCGAATAGGATATTTAATAAATTTTTATACAACCATCATTTAGTTTCAAGTAATTTTTTAGTAGTCAATTTGTATTTTAATAAAATGTGTGCAACAAAAATTTTGTAAATTATACTACTTTTTTTATTATTGACGCTAATGGTATTATTGTGCATAGCCATACTGATCGTATATGTATGCATCTGAATGAATATTATAATTAAAAGTGGTGCTGGTAATTGCTCATTTTGATCATTATTACAGTTGACACTAATCATTTGTAACGTTTGTTTACTATTCTGTTAATTTTTGTTCAGCTAAGTATGATATTTAACAGGCGGGTAAGTAAATTTAGTGCTCATTTTGTATGCTTAATAAATTACCTTCTATTCATACTTTTGATTATGTGAATACGAAGGACTACTTACGTATGTATACAATATATGCAGAAGAACCGGTACTGACATTTTCTCCTTCACTATTATTACTTCTGCAAATATTTTAATTCGGATTGTAATAACAATAATAATAATAATTACTATTATTACTTTTCTGTAGACACATTTTATTTTGTAAGAGTTCAACAAAGTGGTTTCTTTGGGGAGAAAAAAACGTCAAGTATGCGAATTAAAAACAAAACGTTTTTCATTTTCACAAATATGACATAGAATTTGATTAACTTTCTGATAATGTAAGAAGTGAAAACCTTGAATTTTTTTAAATTTAATTTTAGTAGTCACTTAATAAAAAACACTTTATTTAATCAAGGTTAAAGTAATCAGAGGAAGGGTACACGATTTTGGTTTATTCTAATCTGATTGCTTTATGAAAAAGAGAGAAGCAATAATGAATAAATAATCAGTCGATTAATTCAGCCATACCACTTTGATCCATGGGAAACTATAAGTTTGAAAATTCATAGAATTGAAATCAACAAAGTACTGACTACCTATTTAGTTACTTTATATGATGATCAATACCTGTGTATCTGCGGTTTGACAGTTCAGGGAAATGACTATCAACCAGTAAGTCACACGTTCGAATCCTGCTACACATATGAAATTTTTGTCAGCCACGTATTATCACTAGCCTACGCACGATAGGTATGGCTCATTACCCACTGTGTGTATGTGCACAAGTTAGCTGAATACCTTTCGTTCGTTCGTACATTTAGCATAAATTACTTGTAACACTCAGTGGTATAATCAAACACCAGTAGTTGGATAATACCTCAACAAGAAAGGGGATAAGCTAATTTATGTCTTATTCAGGAAGCATAAACTGGTGTGATGTAATTCCGCCCACTATTACACTAATTAAGTCGGTATGAAAAAACTATTACCAAATAAATTCCTACTATAGTACCACATATCCACCACAAAGTGAAACAAAGCCGTTTACTGGACATTTGTCAAGTGTTAAGTGCCTAAATAACTAAGTGCGTTAATAGAAGCAAACCAACAACTAAAAAAGCGCTCTGTCAATCTCAATTTCTACAGTTATTAAAATTATTTGTCCCTTAGTCACCTAGTGGAATATAGGGCTACAGTATCACATCAACATTTCACTCTCCTCTCTACACACTCTTCTCAACCTATCTACACGACCCCCAACAACCTTCCATTTCTTCCTAACACCATCTCCTCCATCTCTCACCCTCAGCTCACACACCCAAATCGTCATTTCCCATATGACTTCCACTCGAATGCCTCACCTGGTACGTGATGTACCCGAACGGTCTTCTCACTCTATCTCCAATCCAATCCATCTCCACTTCCTTCTGCAAATAGGTTGGACGATGTGTTGTTGGTTGGTTTGCTGCCAGCCAGCCAGCCAGCCAGCCACAGTTCCTCCTTCCTTATTCTTATTATTCTCATCATCTCATCGATATTCAGAATGGAGTGAGTGTGAGTGGCAGCTGTTCATGTGCAATGTCCGCAGTTTGTTGGAAATGCTTATCGTACGTAACGCGCCAGGTCTCTCAACCACCACATAGAAGCACTGACTGATTCGACTGAATCAGTGTTGAAAATCCGGAACTTGTTCAAGCTTGATGCTGAGTGGAGTGTTTGGTGTAAATTGGAGTGGAGTGGAGTGGAGTGGAGTGGAGTGGAGTGGAGTGGAGTAGATCTCCACACTGATTTCAGATTGATGACAGCATATCTTGCTGTCTTTCCGATCCTGACTTTGACGTCGTCATCTGTGCCGCCACCACCACCACCACCGCCACCACCGCGACCCCCACCTCGAATGCCAACGCCTGTAGTTGAGACGAAGCTGTCTAGGCTAGGTGGAGGTAAGTGAAAGAGGCAACTCCCTTCACATCTCTCCCGTTCTTGGTGATTTGTGCTTGTCGTGGCTCATGTTATTTTTGGTTGGATACCTTCATCACCTGTGTCTTCCTTCTCCACGTTCACCTTAAGAAGACCCATGTTCGCTGCCCTGCCTCGTCTCTTCTGACAACTTGTCACTTTTCGCCTGTAGATCTCCGAGTTGGTGCGACAAGTCATCAGACATAAATCATCATCGTGGGTGAAATCCAAATCTTCTCGCAGGGTCTCCTCATCGGTCAAGCCATCCATCCATCCCATCCTCTCTCTCCTCACAGTCGTCTGTTGCTTCATCCAGTACAATCCAATCCAATCCAATCCAATCCCTTCCAGTGCAGTCCAGTCCAGTCCAGTTCGGTCCAGTCAAGTCAAGCAAGTCACGTCACGTCACGTCCAGTCGACCACAATCGGGAAGATCATTGGTGATAGTAGACGGCAACCTTGTCTTAGCCCTGTCGCCTGTCTCCTGTCCCCTCTCCAACCACGTGTCCCCTCTCTTCACTTCAAACGCAACACTGAGCACCCCATTGCTGTGTGAATCAGTTGGCATGTAGCATCCTCATATAGCATAGCATATGACTGCTGTTGAATCAGGTTGATGACAGTTTGTGGCACTGAAGCTGTAGTGTTGAAGCAGCTGTCTGTCGAATTACTTTTCGGTCGACGCTGTCAAAATCGATGAAGTTGAGTTGAGTTGAGTTGAGATGAGTTGAGTTGACTGCCATTCTGTGCTGTGTTCTATGATGATGGGTAGCATAGAGTAGTGTGGTGTGGTGTGGTGTGGTGTGGTGTGGTGTGGTGTGGTGTAGCGTTGCAAATTGATCCGCACATGAATTGTTCTTCGTGAAGGTATCCAGCCAGCTAGCTAACGAGTCAGCCAGCTAGTTAATGAGCCAGCCAGCTAGCGAGCTAGCGAGCTTGTTCCAGTCGTAATTGTGAATGCAGAGCATTGTTCAGTCTCTCCGGGATGATGAGACTTAATATTTTACTTCGGGTGTAGAGGGATGGAGCATGATTCCATGCCGGTTCTTGCAAAGACTTAGATCACACTTCTTTCCGACTCCGGTGATAAGGCAGACCTTCTTCCAATTGGCTGGCACATTTCCTTTACTCCTTCCTCACAAACCTTCTGCAATAGTAGTGTCAACATGTCTGCTGATGTCTCTGTGTCTGTCTTCAGTGCTTGTGGAGGAATTCCATCCGGTCCTGCCGCTCTCACGGTATACAGCATCTTTATGTCTTTCGGAGTTCACTTCGGCTTTTGTCGGAGGGTTTGTGTTCACTGATAGTTCTGTGACTGAGCTGCTGGTGGTATTTCTGGACGAGTTGCAGTTGGTGGTGGTGGTCGGCGTCGTCATCGTCGTCGTTTGAGGAGTTTTTGAAGTGGTCGACTCATCGTCTCCTTTGTTGCTCCTCCTTGCTAACTAAGTTTCCTTCACTATCTCCAACTGGTTTCATCTATGCTGTGTTGATCTCTCCCCAGACAGCAAGTAATCTGGTTATTTGATGTGATGTTGTCAAGTCTCTGTCTCTCTTACTTGCAGCCTGTTCCGCTTCACTTGCAAGTGTGCCGTGGAAGTATCTTTTGTCTTTGTGCACACTCTTGTTCACTTGTTTGTCTAGTGTAGTGTTTTATAGGTTGTAATCAGTTCCTCTTTTCGTTGTTCTTCCCTTCACTGCACTGGTTCATCTTCTGCTTCACCATCTTCCTCTCCCTCTCCCTCTCCCCCTCCCTCTTCTATCAGCTTCCATGTGTCCGTTGAGATTCATTCCTTGTCCTCTTTCTTATTCCTCCCTAACACCGTTGTGCAGGTTTCCTTCCACGGCCATATTAGATTTTTTCATTTGATTTATAAAACACAGTGATCTAGTATTGTTTACTTGATGACGTTTCGAGCATAAATTATTGCTCATAATCACTGATATGATTATATGGAAATAATTTCTATCACAGTGCCAAGTCTTACACCTATATTCCTTCCATATCTCCTTCAAAGAATTCCAGTGTTGTTCCATGCAGGTTTCACCAACGATGTTGCTCAATGTCTCCCATTTATTCCCGATGGCTGACTGACGTCAAGATGTCCTTTGTAGTTTCGTCCTTCAGTTCACTTCACTTCAGTCTCTGTTCTGAGTGGTTGTTCAACTTGAACTGTGGTCTATCACCAGCTTCTTTGAATTGAGGCTTCCAACTTGATTTTGAGGGTAGGTTCCTTGTACTAGATAGTGAAGTGAGTGGTGTGAACCTACATCTGCTCTTCTTGTTGATCTAGTTGGCTGATCCAGTCAGTAGGCTGTGTCTCCACTTTCTTCACATTGAGATGAAGTCGATCTGGTTTCTAGTATGTCCCGGTGTCTGGTGAAATGCATGTTGCTGCCTTGTGAATACCCTTGTATTTGTACACACTGCTTGACTCCAATCACCAAATCGTTGAATGCACAGAAGTCTGTAAACAGTTCTCCATTCTCATTCTTCATTTCACCGAGTGCTTCTCGACCCATGCGTGATTGGTTGTCTTCCTGTGTTGTCCACTCCACTCATTCATGTCACTACACCCATTAGAATTTTGATGTTACTATCGCCTTCTGGGTGGTGGGGTCTTGCCCATTACTGATTGCAGTTGTCTGTAGAATTCCTCCTTCTCTCAGTCTGCATAATTTGTAAGTGCGTAGCATGGCATTGTATGATTGTGGCTTACCTTCCGTGTGAGTTGAATCTTGCTCTCATGATCCTGGTGGAGGAGGAGGAGATTGGTTCCTACTGCATGAGAGAGAGCCTTCGATGGTGTTGGGGTCATCGTGATAGCCACTCTGAAACTCAGTGTGCTCGTGGTTGTCATTTGGGTGACAACATGAGAGTAGATTATTGACTCTCCAGTTGACAGTTTCGATAGTCCTTCCATGAGAGAGGCGAAGACACATCTGCCAACTGGCTTCTCGAAGGCTTTCACCAACTAGTGTTATTTCGTCTCCCAGATTCCGGTGGAGAATATATTCATTCTAATTTTTTTTATTTTGTGTGTGCTTTGAAGTTTGTTTAGCGATTGTATTTGTTATACGGGGTAGGGTTGCAAGCCCTATGCCCAACCTTCCCTCTTTCTCCGGGCTAATGTCCGACTAGTAAACTAGGCGAGTTTGATTTCTGCAGTTACTGAATCAGATTCTGAAAACTTCATGGTGTTCCATTTTTCCTATCCTGAATTATTTGACGCTATACTTTAGGAAATGAATCATTAACTACTTTAATCCAGTCTAAAATGATGACCTTTTATGGTAAGTTTAGATGAGGACTGCATTATGTTAGTCAAGCATTCTACTCATATATGTGCTGACATAACTGAAAGCTATACTTTAGGGGTACACCAAAACAATACCTTAACATCCACTGAAATATTCAATTCGGTTTCTTTATTTATGAAATAAAGAAAACTAATTGGTCATTTCAATGGTTGTTCCAGTGACCTGTACAGCTATTTATACTTTAGATGAGTTGTTTCATCGGTTACCAGTAAGTTTCACAGTCGTGACATGTAGGACATTCTAAAGTCTAACTACAGTGTTTGAAAAGTAGGACTAAAGGTTAATACGCTGATGATTATCAAAAATACGATGGTTATCTGTGTGTATGAATGTCATGAGAACAACGACCAAGAATCACACTTGCTGGGTAATAATTGAACTCAGCTTCGTGGTCGCAACTATAAATATCATACTTTCTTATCAGTACGTTAAATGCCTAACAACTGAGTCACGTTAACTTACTGAGTGATACAGTGCAGCTTATATTTTCTTGTTATATAGGTTATCGCCATCCGCAGCACTTAATAGCCTCAAAAGTTACGATTCTTATGATGAACCCTAGTATTCTGCTTTACTTTGAACACTAGTAGTAATTGAAATTTATTCGTTAGCATGCTTAAAAATTATTTGTTTCGATGAGAAAAAATATTATTATGGGGAAATATTTTATTCATCAAATTTTATAACTGAATGATTTGATACTACTAAAAATAAATAAAATATATCCACCGTATCGTTGACAAAATAAATGGGTGTCTGAGCATAATTTTCACAGACGATAACCGTTACCTATTTTTCGGCTGGGATTCTAAAATTACCTTTTACTTAAATGCTTTTCTGTATGACTTGACCTACCCAGTTACGGACTGAAATCACCTGCGCAATAACCACGTATGAGCTTTCGGCTTTCATTAGGGGGGTAGACAGTTTTCCGTGGGAATCATTCTTCACTTCATCCAAACTGCAATCAATGGGTGGGTAAGCAGAGATTAAAAAGAGATGGAGGCGATTTTTACTGTTAATCTTAGTCTTCCCTGTGCTATTCAGTCGAAATGCGAATATACGTCTGTCAACTGGGATTCAGTTGTTCAAAGAAGTTACTGCCTTAGCACAATGCCTTACCATCGAATCCGCAGGAACTTGAAGTGTAAATTTTGTGTAATCTTACCAGATTGGCCAAGTTAGGATAGGTGGGTATTCACACTTGTGTACGGTATCCGTTTTTCGTAAATATAGCTGACATCCATGACCCTAGATTGGAGAGTTTTGGCTAAAGAAGCTTGTTGGCCAACTTGACGGAGGATGCAGACAATAGTAGCTCCAGCCCGTAGTATGCAGAGTGGTTTCAGGAGACCATGGTTATTGTCTTGTGAACTCAAATCGTTGTCCGGAACTGCAGAGCTCGAACAAATTAAAGATGATTTAGAAATGTTGATTGAAAGACATGGAGGATGATTAAAAGGTAGAGGTGTGTAAAGTGGACAGTGATCTAAAGGGAATCGAGTGGCGACAGAGTTAAGAGGGCGGATGACACTTCCAAGCTCCCCAAAACGTGGAAATCTATTTCTTCCGCGTGACCATAGAGAACAGGTCACCTGAAGCTGGTGACATATGGCCTTTTTGCAAGTTTGATAAACTATTTTGTTTTGTGCAGGTCGAAATATGAACCCATATCACCTACACCAGTGTGCTACGCAGTAGAGGGAAGTGTGCTATTTTTTAGGATCAACAGTTTCTACCCTCCCTTCTTACAGTGAAGGCTGCGTCAGCATAGCACTGCTTGCCATTCACAGGAGACACTTCCTTGTTATTAGGCCCCCATCCAGCTTGCAGTATAAATTCAGCTTCGAACTCCTGTCATAGTGCAGCAATTTACACCATAAAGCTAACTACTTTTTGTCCAACCATCATTCAGCAGATCTTTTTGGTATGGCCGGATCTCAAGGGAATAAGAGTTCCACCAGCGTAGGTCGCTGAATCATTGTGATATACAAACCCTACCGCCACGTCTACGTACCAGCTATCGCTCAGGCAAAGGACTTAGCATCCTAAGACTTGGATTTACCGGTTATTTCGAAATTCTAAAATATTGTTCAGTCCCAATCAATTTACTAAAATATTCATCCTTAATTCCTTTCACCTTGAACTATGCATTTGTATGCTGATGGATATTTTTATTTGGCATGTCCAAATGAGTTGATGATCGATTATCCAATCTTTCTAGTTATCATCACATCTAGCTTGTTAAAGCTTACAACTGTATATAGTGAATTATCAAGACAGTACTGTTGCTAAATCCATTCTCTTGTACTTAACATTTTCCTTAATTGCATCTTGGTTTAACGCTGACAGAGGTCAGCAGTGGGATCTATGAGGCATGTTTCCCACTATTTATGACTCATCAGCTGGATGTTTTGGGTTCTGATCTCAGAGGGAATATCAAGATGCAATGTGATGCAGGCAAATTTTAATGCAACGAGATATGCGTCCTATTTTCCACTGCTAGCCTCTTCTAAAATAAAGCTGCTTCCTGAGAAAATAAGTTTCTTGTGTATAACAAGTCAACAAATTAAGCTTCAGGAGGAAGAAACACCCGATTTTATCACAACTACTTGATTCTCCACTAAATGATATTTCACTAAGTATTTCAGTCAGCATTACGTTTTCTTTATAATACAGTTCAAATATGGAAGGAGTGTAGTTACAAAAACTTGTGTGCGAGTAAAGTAGTATATCTAGACAGTTCTAATGTAAACAATTATAACTTTGGAGTTATTTAATCAATTATTGGATTTGTTATAAAAACTATAAGTATGTCTTTTGATCACTTTACTTTTAATCTAAGCCTAATTACTAGTGGAAGATGTTTTGGCAAAATTCAAGCTGGTTAGAATTAAGGTTATCAGTACCTCAACAGGAATCAATTTCAAGGAAGGTTATGAACCTAAAGGGGTCACTTATGTAATATTTAATATCAAAGAGCATATTCATTCAAAATGAATGGCAAGTTGGCAATAGATAAGACTGAGAAAAGATGTACTTCTTTGAAAACGTTACAAACTTTTTACCATTCATATACATAAATATTGGCAAGAAGAATAAATGATACAAAATTATATTAGCCCGTTTTAAGTGTTGAGGACTCTCATCAGCCGCTTGCAAGCTAAAAAGGATCAGAAAGATTACATCCCAAAACAATAGAAAGCAATATTATTGAGTCAATAAGAAGTTATTATTAGAATTAGATCGGTACACATGAAGTATTATTTAAGTTAATACGAATGGCATTAAGTTGTACCAGAGAAACAAGTGCAAACTGAATACTTTAGCGACGAGGTATGTTAGCAATTAAAATTGGATAAGATCCCATTTCGTGCCTTTGTTCGCCAATTTGCTTTTCCGTGTCACAGCACACACACACTGTAAGAACAGAGAAAATTAGTCAGTGTCAGACATTTTAAGCATTTCCCTAAGAAGACATTATTGAATTGTCAACGATGGCCAGTTAGCTGCTGTATAATGGGCACGGCTGTAGATAGCCTTAAATAATTGAAGGAAATCAAGAGAGGGGAAAATCTAAGCTTACTACATTTTCAAGTGATTGTCATTGAACGGCGCAAATTTAATCTGTACACTCAAAAGGAGATATTACCTAGGATCAGATGTACCCGGGGAGTATAGTTTAGCAAAAAATACTTCTTAAATTTCACTATATTTTATTATAATTAACTTGGTGGTGGTTTGCAGCGGAATCTGGACCCCCCCCCCTCCATCTTGTCTTATTTGGGACTTGTCATCTGGATATACTTTCATTCCAGTAAGGGATGGTGTTCCCATTGAGAATTGAGCCAAGCACCCGTCGTCTGAAACTCCAGAGTATTATCTACCAGGTAGTAAGTAATAACAGTCACTTGTTATGCAATGGGTATCGGTTGTTATTTAATGATACTTGTACTCACTTTTTGATTGTTATACTGGGCCAAAGTGATAATTTTTTGTTAGCATAGAGTCGGACTAGTATGCAGACACCCGGATATTGTGTGAAGGTTACATATACTGTAATTTGATTGATGATGAGTGGCGGCAGAATCCAGCACATATGTTGCATTCTTTATTTATTGACATTGCGTTATTCAGTTTAGTTATAGTATCAGTACTGCGTCATCATTATGATCAGTATGTACAGAACAAAAGTTGACTTTGAATCAAAAAAAATTATTATGTAGCTATCTGTAAGATGACGAAAGAGATTCTTTTACAACGTAATTAATTCGTTGTGTCTACTTGGTCTTGATAAGGTCATACAGTTTTTGAAAATGACGTTCACTTTTTTTAACTTAATAAGAGATAGATAATTAGTGTATCTGTGAAAATGACTAGATTATATTGGCCAATAGTATACTGAGGCTTGAAGAAGTTATGTGGCACATTATTTTTCCAATAAAAATTTGAAATAATTAAAATATATCTCTAAGAAAGAACTTAATGAATTTAAAATTTTCAGTGGATTTTGACAGATTTAAAACTTTGTAACTGGTTATTATTAACATTGACTATTACTATTATCAGCTTAACTATCTCAGATAACCATAGTTTAGCAGACATATATTGGTACTACGTGATAATTGAAAGTTAGCAGCTGAATCTCGCAGCTCGGTTTATAGAAGACAGCGCCAGTAACCCGTAGGTTGTTGGTTTGGATTCTACTACGACTTAGATTTCCATTTCACCTTTAGTCATCACCCAGTATCAATTTACAGGTTGCTTAGTAGTATTTCTTAGTATTTGTAACACCATGGACACTAGATGTACACCTTCATAAAATCAAGGAGTATACACAGATATTTTACTGAATAACATAATGCAGAACCCATATTAACATAAAAGCGAAATTCGATAGATGAACTAGATGTGTAACCAAGTTGGATAGGATGTTGGAACGGTATGGGATTGAAGTCTAGTTATATCGTTTTGAACAGAACAATTAAAAATTCGATAAACTTTCTATGAATATTATGAACCTATAGTATCATGAATAAGCTAACGAGTGAAGATATTCGCTTCTTCTACTGTTACTGATATAACAGTAAAGCTGTCAGACAACGAGCGAGGATTTTGAAGTTTAATCAGAACATACTTTCTATTCGGATGGCCCAAAAAACAGCAGCTGAGTCATAAATATAACAAGATATGAGAGTTAAGCTTTACCATCAATCATCATAACACTAGTATTTCGCAACCAAAAAAAATAAAAAAATTACCAAGACTCAGCTTTTTAGAAGCCTACTTGAATGAAGGACAATGCAGCGCTAACAGCATTTAATAAGGTGCCTGTTTTACAGAATGTATGTTGCTTATACCCAGGCGTAAAAATCAAATCTTTGCAAGTTTCTGTGTTTCCACTGTTGGTTTGTCGGACCGAGTTATTCAGTTTTTCCTTCAGTTTCAGCGTGAACAGCAACGGTTACCTTGTCACAGTGACATCCAGCTAACAAGACCGAAATTAAACTAAACATATGCTCCTGATGCCTCTTTTAAGCAGTGACATAAACACATTAGATAACAAGTTGTTGGTTGAAACACTGAGGTGGTATGAATAATATAGAATCAGAGAGTATTAGTTGGATAGAGGCAGTCTGCTGGAACCCCGTAACCCAGTACCGAAGTCTGAGATATTACTACTGACTTATTCATGCTGCAATTGACCTCCTGTAGGATTGGGTTAAATACACTGATTCGTCACTTCACAGTAACCGACTTCATGTTTTCCAATCCTGAGTGCCGACCGAATTTCATCGATCATTTTCGTAATGCATTCGTCAAGCTAGGACACCTACCATCTCGGTGCTTTTTGATAGACGTCAGTTAGCTGGAGGTGACCAGCAGACAGTCCTGGACCTATTATTTTGCTCCACATTCTTAAATGATCCATCAGTAAAATATTTTATGTGGTCAACATCGGGGAGTTTAAGAACTTAGATTTAAGTAAGGTCAAAACACCACCCACATAATCTATGAGCACACTTTGGAAAGAAAAGAAAATATTTTATCGAATATAAATATTTGAACTTTATACTGTCTCGTCAAAAGTGTTGCTAATTAGGTAAAGTGTTGTCTCAATGCAAGAATGCATATGATCATCTTATAAGTGTATCAATTACATGTAACACCTAAAGACAGTACAAAAAGACATCATTGGATGATAAAACACATAATACTAATTATGAACTTCACGATGAAAATTTGACTTGACAAAGTTGAATAAGTTCAGCATTGGGTAAACAGATCATAAATGAGATATACTTGAAATGTGTTTCACTGGTTAAACAGTCAATAACTTGTACAAGCTTTATTCTCTGAAGAAGCGACTTCCACGAAGTAGCAAAATGTCAAAAATTAATCTTTCTACTTCATTGAGACTTCATAAATATATTTCATTTATAAATAAAGTTTGTTTCTTAAATTAATAGTGTAATCACCATGCAAACTGATGGTGGATTTTGCATTGTCCACGACTGAACCTTTGAAGTTGATCAACACAAAGGCTTATTTGGACTAAGTTCTATACATTTTGTTAATTGTCAGCAAAGTATGTCTTCAACTTTGACGAGAATTATGTTTTCGATTAAATTCGAAGTTTTATTATTATATGCAGAAGTTAAAAATTATAACATTCAAACACCTAGATCATTAGTAATCCTTTGTAAGACTGTTACCCCACTGATTGATATCATAAAACACGTAGAATACAGTAGAACAGTATACGATATTGGGTAATGCTTCAAACGTACACTATTGTCAGCATTGGCTTCCATGCCTACTTGAATAACTTAACTAATTCTATCTCAGTATCTTAGTAAAATATTTAGTTCTGGAATAAAAAAAATGTCTCCGTTGTTAATTTTTAAACTATTTTAAGATCCAATTATCATGAGCTCAGAGACCAACCCACAAAGATATACCTTTAGATGGGATTTTTCCGAGTTTATCAGTAATAACTTTTAGGGACAGTTTTAATGACTATCTTTTCAGTGAATCCATTTGAATTCTGAATATTAGTTCTAAGTTTTTATAAGAATTCAATAAACAGAATGTATTGGCCTAAACGATATAATCTGAAGAGCAGGCGTTGTTTCAACGTTGCGACTACATCTTTCTGATGACCCCATATAACCTCGAAACCTATTCTAAGCAGGATTCTTTGCCAATTGACCTCTGACTTCTAGCATGAAGGAAAGAGTTTAGTTTGATTAGAAGGCGAATGGTCGTCATAAGGTGGGTTTTGGTGGATTCGTATCCTAACTATGAATTGTTGGTAAGCTTTCAAAATAGAAATAAGCAGCTGTCTAGTGTTTCACTTTTCAAATGTTGCTGTTTTTCAGGTTATTTGAGAAATACTTTTATAATAACTAAACCACCTTAGTTGACCTTAAATTCAAGTGTAAAGAAACGATAGTGGGATATCTTCGACAGGATGCACAATGTTTTGGGCAAATCTGAAACCCTGTAAATATGAATATCTACAACTAACCAGCATAATATTGTTTATTAAATTGTAACCAATGCTATGCTGTGAAGTGAAGACAATCTGTTGATCAAATTGTGCAGAATTCATATTATTAGAGTGGGTTATTTCGGACATTCGATGGTTTCAAGTTATTTAGATAGCCAGAATATCCTGTATATGATTTTATGAGTAATACTTGTGATAGTATGATTTAATGAGAATGAACAGGTGGTCAGAACCAGTGGTTGATTAGAAGATGCCATCGTTCATGAACTTCAATTCATCCAAAATTTGAGTTTCTATAATAAGGGTTATCTCGAGCCCCGGTAAACACTTTCAGTCCCATTTACCTTAACTTTTATTAATCATAAAACTGTTATCGTTGATAATAAAAAAATCAAGTTATTTAGTTTTCTCATTTATGTATGTGTTAACTGATTCATTTGTTCCCGTGAAGAAAGCTATTTCACCCGCCCTGCCTACTACATAACTTAACAAATTTGTTAACGAGTACCTATGTTCGTGGCTAGGAGCAAGACAAGTGAAATCAGTAGAAAGCTCAGATATTCAAATTCGGTCGGCAGTAATCCTTTAGTATCAACCATCACATTTTAGCGTACCTTTTAGTGGAACTTTTGCACAGTCTATACTTATGACTGAAACAGTGAGAATTTCAACAAATAACTCCAGTTTTCGTGGTCAGATAATGTCTGCACAACTTCAATTTCCAAATCAACCTTAGAAAACTTAATAAATAGTCTTATTCGCTAAAATTTGTCAAACCCTCCTCTCCATATTCTTTGCGAATTTCGTAAACCTATAATGTGTACTACTAAGATAAATTTTAATTCAACATCTTTTTCCTTTGATAGTCAGCTAATTTTACTTTTCGGAGTTTTAAACTAAACTGATTACTGAAATGCTTGCAAAAACACTTTGTTTTGTATTATTACTCAAACTTTTGTTAGTTCTATTATTCTGATAGTTATTGACTGCTCACTTCACTACCTCCACATGACACACTCAAAATCTCCATGGTTGGTTCAGTGTTTCGAATATAAGTATAGGTGTATATATGAGGGTAAAGACCGACAGTGATCGAAATGAAAACAGAATTGCTAACCCTCATGTCTTCAACCTAGATTTCAACGAACCTTCTAGTAAACATTGTTCGTAATTCATCACTTCTGTTGTTCGCTTGACAACAATCGTGATCCATATGTAAACTGATTGAGTAAAAAGTTACCAAAAATAATGACACAGTGACTCCCAAGGCCACATTAATAACTATTGAGGTAAACGACTGAGTTCTTAATTTTAAGAAAAATACTGTTCTAGGGGAAATAAAAGAACCTAGTTCATTATTTTGTTCGTTGTTAGGACCGTCATTGTCATTAATATTTGTAATTTGAGTTGCTAGTGGAACATACGGCTACAGTACCACATCAACATTTCACTCTCCTCTCTACACACTCTTCTCAACCTACCCACACGACCCCCAACAACCTTCCATTTCTTCCTAACACCATCTCCTCCATCTCTCACCCTCAGCTCACACACCCAAATTGTCATTTCCCATTTGGCTTCCACTCGAATGCCTCACCTGGTACGTGATGTACCCGAACGGTCTTCTCACTCTATCTCCAATCCAATCCATCTCCACTTCCTTCTGCAAATAGGTTGGACGATGTGTTGTTGGTTGGTTTGCTGCCAGCCAGCCAGCCAGCCACAGTTCCTCCTTCCTTATTCTTATTATTCTCATCATCTCATCAATATTCAGAATGGAGTGAGTGTGAGTGGCAGCTGTTCATGTGCAATGTCTGCAGTTTGTTGGAAATGCTTATCGTACGTAACGCGCCAGGTCTCTCAACCACCACATAGAAGCACTGACTGATTCGACTGAATCAGTGTTGAAAATCCGGAACTTGTTCAGGCTTGATGCTGAGTGGAGTGTTTGGTGTAAATTGGAGTGGAGTGGAGTGGAGTGGAGTGGAGTGGAGTGGAGTGGAGTGGAGTGGAGTAGATCTCCACACTGATTTCAGATTGATGAAAGCATATCTTGCTGTCTTTCCGATCCTGACTTTGACGTCGTCATCTGTGCCGCCACCGCCACCACCACCACCACCGCGACCCCCACCTCGAATGCCACCGCCTGTAGTTGAGACGAAGCTGTCTAGGCTAGGTGGAGGTAGGTGAAAGAGGCAACTCCCTTCACATCTCTCCCGTTCTTGGTGATTTGTGCTTGTCGTGGCTCATGTTATTTTTGGTTGGATACCTTCATCACCTGTGTCTTCCTTCTCCACGTTCACCTTAAGAAGACCCATGTTCGCTGCCCTGCCTCGTCTCTTCTGACAACTTGTCACTTTTCGCCTGTAGATCTCCGAGTTGGTGCGACAAGTCATCAGACATAAATCATCATCGTGGGTGAAATCCAAATCTTCTCGCAGGGTCTTCTCATCGGTCAAGTCATCCATCCATCCCATCCTCTCTCTCCTCACAGTCGTCTGTTGCTTCATCCAGTCCAATCCAATCCAATCCCTTCCCTTCTGCTGCAGTGCAGTGCAGTCCAGTCAAGTCAAGTCAAGTCAAGCAAGTCACGTCACGTCACGTCCAGTCGACCACAATCGGGAAGATCATTGGTGATAGTAGACGGCAACCTTGTCTTAGCCCTGTCGCCTGTCTCCTGTCCCCTCTCCAACCATGCGTCCCCTCTCTTCACTTCAAACTCAGCACTGAGCTCCCCATTGCTGTGTGAATCAGTTGGCATGTAGCATCCTCATATAGCATAGCATATGACTGCTGTTGAATCAGGTTGATGACAGTTTGTGGCACTGAAGCTGTAGTGTTGAAGCAGCTGTCTGTCGAATTACTTTTCGGTCGACGCTGTCAAAATCGATGAAGTTGAGTTGAGTTGAGTTGAGTTGAAGTGAGGTGAGGTTGAGTTGAGTTGACTGCCATTCTGTGCTGTGTTCTATGATGATGGGTAGCATAGAGTAGTGTGGTGTGGTGTGGTGTAGCGTTGCAAATTGATCCGCACATGATTTGTTATTTGTGAAGGTATCCAGCTTGCGAATCGTATTTTTTACTCCACAGCTGGTAATTATCGAATAAAAGGTTTAATTGTATGACATTTAATAATGAATTTAATTGTTTTAAAGGTATGTAAAGTATATGAATTATTGATTTTGATAAATATCAACACTATTACTTTTACATTCTTTCTCTAGAGAACATATTACTAAAGGAGTAAACATGAGTTTGTAATGTAATCTTTCTTATTCATTTCTTCTGTTACTATCACAAATAACAACAAATACAATAACAGCAATATAACAAACTGATCTTTGAACAACACAAAAATATGTAGACAAAATCAACAAAAGTAAATTATATGATGATGATGATTTAATTGACTGGTATCATTATACACATTTTCTGTTGATATATTTCAATCAGTGTGCATTCATTAGTTTCAATGAAAGTCTTTAATTAGACTATTTAGGTATTTATTTTGTTTGCAAATATCATGTAACAAATTTGATAAATTATTGTGTTGTTTGTATGAAAATTAGGTAGATAGATGTTTTTCATTCTATTTGTCTTTTGTTTTTATATGTCGACAAAAAAATTCAATGGATTCAATCTTTATTTGGCAGTTTGTTGAGAAGGGGTGAAATTATTGATTCGTATTTTTTTTAAAGTAGTAATTCTGAAGTAAAATAAACGTTTTGTATTGTAGAGTAAATGTCTCTTCATTAATGAAATTCATCAATTGATTTCCACATTATTATCAGCCTGTTCTTGTATTACAGATGTTAGCTGTCACTTTTATTTTTCGATATTCCCACCTCTTAAACTGACCTGATGACCTTGATTTGACCTTCTAACCGTTATCACCTTGCAATCTTTTTTGATGATATTGCACTGACCCATTAGTCATTGATGGATATATATATTTTTTTGTTGTAGCCATGATTACGATGTACAGTTTTTGAAAATGATTCGTTGAAAAAGAAAGTCTTCTTCGATGGATTGTCTTTTATTATTTTTCATGATCTAACCATATTGATGATTGGTTAATTGATAAATAAATTGTGATTTAGTTTGCAGATTTGTAGGAATTTACCGATTTCAAAGTAGTACTCATCACAGACTGATAGCAGTTGTAGAACCATTGAAAATCTGAGACGACTGGACAGCTGTTACGCTCTAGCATGAGACGAGATCATGGATAAGCACTATTGATGTGCTCATAGTAGGAAACAACAACTTTGCGTACTTTCAAGTTTTCAATAATTCTTTAATTGATACCAATTCGTGATTAATATCCCCTGGAGATTGTGATTCATTGGTTTATCAATAATTTGTTTTGAATAAGATGTAGATTCTATTGGGAAAGAAGTTAGTGTTGTGCATTTTACACGTATTTCAAGTTCACAGTTAGTCACTTCCCCAGATATCTATTCTCGAAAATTCTTTGACTACTGTTAGATGGTGACAGAATTCACCTTCTTAATAATCAACTGCATAAATCCAACAAGTCCATCCTTTAAAACTTTATTAATTGTAACTTATTGTTTGTTGATGTTCTTGTATTGTTCTTAAATTATTTGAATTAGTATTTATTCATCCGGTAACGTCTGTAGATAATTCGGGTATCTTATCAGTTTGCGATAACTGACACTAATTCCACATGTTAAGCAGCCAATGGGAGTAAGTGCTTCACTCGATTTCCATCCTATTCTCTTCATGTTATCTTAATCTATCCTAATCATCCCTAATGGTTATTCAAAGTTTTCCAGAATTTCTAAATACAACCTTATATTAGTGTCATTGCCTGTATTACACTGTCATTGATTGGACCAAATTGATCAGTCTCTGTTAGCATATGGGCTTCTGTGTGGGTGTCTGAATTCCACTGCTAGCCACTACCCATCATTACTATACATAATTAACAACCTGATATTATTATTTCAAAACGTAATGGAAATGCTAACTTACTGTAGGTCTGCCCTAGTTATTTGTTAATATTGTAACAAGTTGTAGGGAAATTCGTTGGTTGTTCACATGATATATCCCACTAATAACAATAACAGTAAGAGACAACACCCAAGAGTATCACATGTTCATCAAATTAACAGAAGTGTTCTTCTTAGATAACCATGTTCACACAAAGGGTGAAAATTTTAAAAGTACACGAATTTTGGCTCGTTTTTCAGGTAGAAAAATATTTCTACTAATTTTTTTTGACAGATAGATAGATCACACTGTGTGTAGTCTGAAAAATTTAGTTCCTAAAAGTCTAAACTTGGTTTTTGCTATCATATTACACCTTTTTTGCGTCATTATCACATCAACCTGTAAATCTTATATATAACTGCTTAGGTTTTGATCTCTGAAGCCAACCGATTTTCATGTGATAGAAATGCCATATTAAACCATTTGTATGCTCAGGATGAAAACGTTTCTTACTGTAGCACTGAAGATGTGGATTTAATGTTGATTATCCATTTGGGTGAGAGATTTTAGAGCAAATTCATCATCTTGCTTTATTGTAAAACATACACTTCTGAATCTCAAGCCTCACAGACTATCATACATCCATAATTAGAAAAGTTCTTTGCTATTTCAGGAAATATATGCCAGATATGACAGATACTCAACGATGACATTGGGTGGCGGTTGCGCTATATCGTGAGCTAACAGAAGTTGGAAATATGGAGCACTGGATTCTGACCCAGTGGCTCAATGGTAACGCGCTGGCCGCGGAACCTGAAGGTCGCGGGTTCGATCCCTGCTGGTGGGGTCGTGGGTGCGCACTGCTGAGGAGTCCCGTACTAGGACGAAACAGCTGTCCAGTGCTCCCAGGTTTCCTTTGTTCCTCCAACTGATGTCAGTCTTCGATGAATAACAACTTGAAATATATGCCAAGAAAGAGGTGCTGTTAGCAAGAAAAACCCTCAAATACAAAACTGTAACTTGATCAATAATGTAATCAAGTGTGAGCGAAAAGTATTAATGAAAATTTCCACTGTAAAATAAGATAAATGTTAAAAATAAAAGTACTAGTGATGCATAATTAGTTTCTTCAATAAATAAAAGTTGAGTATTGAAGTAGAATATAGTTTCATTTTAGTTGATTTATTAGGTATACCACATAGTGGGACAGCATTGTTTGTTGGATCACGTTTTCGACACAATCTATCATCCATAGTCATACGAAGACAACTACACAACTTTGTGACATCTTTTATATAATCCTAATCTCCTAGCCTCCTTTGCGGTATAGGTAGTAAGATTTTTCACGTATACGGGAAAGATACTGAGTCGTTCCTGTTGTCTATGTCTTGTGTGAATTTGATTATTAGTCTATCCCTTCATCTAAACCAAGTTACTTCTAAAAATTGTCACTCTGTTTCATCCTATTGTGTAGTTATGCAGTTGTATGCATAAGTATGGTGGAGCTTTTTTGTAAATTCTTTATCTTATTAAGGATCCACTAATTTCAATTTCTCTAGGTTTTTGTGTCTAATTGAATCGAGAGGATCCTTTTATCTACCAAGCTTATTTCTAAGTGAGAATATAGGCTTAAATCCCACTCTAATCTCACTCAGCCATGTCTGCGAAGTACCTTTCTAGTATTGCAAAGTTTTTGAATTCTCTCTTTACAGTATTGCCGCCATTATTATTAATAGTAGTAATATTAACACCTGTCATACTAATATTATTCAGATTATCTTTATAATTCCTAAGGAACTTAGCAGTTAAGTTAAGATGACAGTTATTGATGAGTTAGATGTCTTTAATGTACCTGATTTCTTGTCTTAGATCTTCTGTTTTACTAGTTAGCTCCTTCACCCTCTCAGTTAGGCATTTTACCAAGCCAACTTTTACTGACAAACTGAGATGATTTAAAGCTTAACTAAAGATTAGAATGTAGAATTTTTTCAGAGACATTAATATCTCAACCTGTATCTTGTTTTCGTTTCATTCTTCAATCCAACATCATTAACTCTCTTTCACCATTTTCTAACTCATAGGTAAACTGGATTGCTTTGACTATTGAATTTACTTGAGCAAAGTAATAAATTGGAAAGATTTACTACAAAAACTTAAGAACACCAAGTGGTAGAGTATTTGTTATTCATTTTATTAAATATTGTGTTGTTATGGTGTAACAACTTTTCGTTAAATGTTTTACAGTTTCGCGTACTTGGTTATATGCCTTTTTTCATAGTTTTCGTTTTCTGGTGAGCCGTACTAATACTACTGCCACCACCACTTCAACGCGCACGTTGAGTAAGTAGACTAACCTTACGTATACAATTTAGATGGGGTTGGAGACGGGCATCTTTTCACTGAAAGAAAATGACACAGTACATTCACACAAGCCTTTTTTAATATTGGTTAAACTATCATGTTCGACGATTGATTACATTTACCAGACTAGCCTTGGTTGATAGACTAGTCTCAAGATAAGGAAGATGATAACTGAAACTAGAAGATAAAATAAATACCACCGTAAGATTTGAACTACAGGTCTTATAGCTCAGTTGGTTGATAGTTGAAAGTTCCCTGTTTTGCCACTTTTTAACATCATTATTAAATTATATGTCAGAGAGAAAGATATATGATGTACTGTGAGTCTACTTGAAACGGTTTTATTTTTAAAACTGATTAACTTGACTAACTACTCCTTTTCAACAGCATGACATACATTCTTTCCTGAACAATATTTCCTCCCAATTTTTGTCACTTTCATAGAGGTGGTTGCGTGAGGAATCTGATAGCTGATCTCAGAGACATCAGAGTGATTGGCTTACTATTTTTATCTGACAAACCCCAGTTATATCTGAGTTAGCATGAAAACAATGCAATCAATACTAAAAATCTGTCAGTTGGAAAAGCGAAAAATACCAACTGAGTTAAACCTAAACGATAAGTCTATACTAAAGTTTATCTTGGTAATCGATCGATTCGGTTTTGTTCAACATTCAATATTAGGAGATAGTTGGTTATTTCTAAAACAATTTCTTGGCAAACAGCAGTTGGATGAAGGTAATCGGCTGCAAACTGTATCATTTGTCAAAGTCCACTGCTATGGGGAGCTTCTTAGCTTGCCGACTGCATTGCTAAATGACCGATAAAATTGGGTCATCATTCAGGATTAAATAACATGGAATTTCTTGATATATTTGTTTCGTATCACATTTCAAGCGTTGTGTGTGTGTCAAAAATTCTTTGGATATCCATACTGGTCGGGGAAGTAAATTCATCTTAAAACACAAGCGATTAGAACAAGCGGGCTGGTTCTATAAGTGTTCATATAGTCTAGCACTCAGGTTCAGTAATGATCCACTGGCATATATTTAAAGATGACCAGTCATTAATGTTATTACTAACTAGCGACATACACTACTGAAAAATGTGAGTAGTCAGGAACCATCTACCCTGATCACATCAAAGTGATGTAAATATAAATTGGTAACACAAGTATTTCTGTATGGTTTTACTGTATTCTCGAACTGTCTTTCTTATGATCACAGAAACTAAATCCTACTGGGCAGGATTCCGTCAGATAGTTAAATTACTCTCAGATGTTTTATCAGTGCTTCATCCTGTCAGCTAAAAAACACTTACCAGTGCTGACGATTTCGGGTTATCTGAGCTTTGATATTATGTTGTGGACGTGTCATCACTCGGCTTGATGATATTCTCAGCGTCACCAAAACCAACCCTCTCCTCATACTGAATTACAAATCTTTTCCATCATTTTCCCACTAGTTTGCTGTTCCAAAGAACACTTACTGTATTTGATGGCTAAATGTTGGTTATTCTGTTCATCCGCAAGTAGATGACACCGTCATACCTCACTATACAATATAGGACAAAGTTTACATCATTTTTCTATATCTTTATCAAAATTTATTATTGTCCGTTGAATCCGTGAAATATAATCCATTCCTGTTAAATCCTGGTAGAATCTACTCTATATGATTGGATTTCAGCCGCCGATCATTGATAGTCTTGTATAGTATTATTAGAATATCAGAAAAATACAAAAACAGACATTTAAAGAATCTACATTATTTCTCATCATTTAAAGTGTGAAAATTAATGTCACAGATGTGAAAATATTGTGTCTGAATTAAAGACAAGCAAGAACCATAAACAAAGTGATTTGGCATTTCTGGAAAGTAAACATAATTTTTTGTGTAAGTAGCACTCAGCTGAATAATCATTAAACGTTACAATGTATTGGTTATCAGTAGAATTTACACTTGTACGATACTCCAATCAAATACTGAAACCAACTTCCAAGTATATGGGTAAATAGTATTATACCGTCGTTGAATGGACCCAATTGATCGGTCTCTGTTGCTGTATGCGCTCCTGTACGGATGCCTCGATATTACCTGTGTTCTAATTATAGTAACAATGGATAGTGGCTAACAGTGGAATCCAGAATGCGCATTTCGTCCTATTTGGGACTCGTCGGCTGAATGTACCTGCCTTCTAGTGAGTGTTGTTCCCTTTGGGTAAATGTTGATACATTGACACCTTTACCAGTTGAGTACATGTTGAAATTAGTGACATAATTCGACACCATGAGATCATTTCCATACAAGTTTTCTTCAACCTTTGTCTTAATATTTGTTTAAACTGAATTCATTTTGTCATAAGAGTAGTTAAGAGTTCCACTGTTATTAGATTAACATTCCTTATGAGCTGGTATCAGTAGGGAGCATTGAACAGCTGTTTCATTTGGAATTGGGACACATTGGAAAGCCATTCTTCACAGTAGATCATACCTCCGACATTCAGGTACGCTAACTAGCCAATGAAGGATAACCAACTTCATGTTAACTAGTCCTTTGTGTTGATTGAATCCTATCAATCATTTTGCAATGTGGCCACCAGGCTAACTGACCCAACATCGCGATGCATTTTGATAGATATCAGTTCGATGAAGACGATCGGTAGGAAGCTTTGAACCTAGGTTTTGTGCTCTTTGGTACTGATCAGTAAAGCGTATCTGTAACCTCTACAAATCGGATGTTCCGCCTGAGATCCGAACCCACGTCACCCAGTGTTGCAGTCAGCGAGGTTACTACTGAACTGTTCCGGCTGCAACGAGCATATTTTCATGCGGGTGGTGGGTCTGGATAGAATGAATTCAGTTTCTCAGCTTAAGTCGATTCATAACACAGCGTGATACTCAATCTTGTGTTGTCAGCACGTAACCATCCTCACTTTTGAATCGACTGAAGTCCCATGTTCCAGTTTTCCATCAAAACAGAAAGAAATCCACCTTGAAGCAAGTTAGGAGTAAAAACTAGATTGTTATTCAGTTGGTTGGTTTGTGAAGATTTGACTGGTTTCAAGTAAGTTCGATTCATGAACTGAATGAAACAGACTGGGAAACTGTGGAAAACCAGGTATTTCGTCACCATACTTTATGTGACTGAAGCAACAATTTCCAAGTCTTGCAATTACTATGTAAAGATTCAGTGAGGATTGAGTATTTTCTTTCATGAATATAATGTTTCAGTTTCAACGAAAATTAAACCATGGTGAGATTCAAATTGATTACGAGTAGGCTGCTAGTCGTTTCATTTACCAAATGAACTCCAAAAAGCAACTAGGAAGCAGGTTTCGGAAGGACTTATTAGCATCCGGAGGCATTCAGAGTTTTACTGCGCCTTCACAATTTATCCCTTCTAAAACCTGTAAATCTAGTTACCAATGTAGTTCTACCACAGTGCCCAAGTTTTTCACTTATACTAGTTACCAATGGTTTGTTATATCAGTTAGCTGCCAAGTAAAGTAGTGCTATGACTTTTTTAGAAGGGACCTTGATAATTTATCTCAGACAAACTTCACCTATAAGCATGGGGTTATACAATCAGATGCTTAATCACCCCACCCCAATCCCTCCTTTCTATTCATTTGTATTGAGCACAGTTTTGAATAAATACAACACGGGACGAAGAAAATAGAATATTGGTAGTATTATATCATAATACGGTTGAATTTTAAAATACTAACCACTAGATTCGACATTACGTTCACCAAGGAGCCCACAGACCCCGGGTATAGTCTAACTTGCCACCACTTTAAAATTACGTTTCAAAATCTAAAGAATTTCACTTTCAGGCATTGAAAAAATAATTCTTAATGGTTATAAATTAACTTCATGTTCAGTGATGCTACCTAGACGACATCACCATATGCGGTTCTAAATGAGTACAAATGCACGTCAGTGACTCGACTAGGAAATGATTGATCAGTCAAGTAAACCTCGACTTCACTGTTCATAAGCACAGACTTTCCTCAGTATTCGAAATAGAAAGTAAGACGTTTTGAAGACTTAAATACCTAAGAAGAACAACCCTACTTCAGTGCCAAATGCTTAAAGTTACAGACTAACAAATTACCGATGTTAGGATTTGAATTCTAAGTTAATCATGCCTCTATTTTGTCAGCATAGAATGCATGATTTAGACAGGGATACCTGTTAGTGTAAAAAGTTCTAAAAAGTGGAAGGCAAACATTCCATATCACATGATTGCACTATAAGTTAATTGTTCGCAGTAACTAATGACGGCTTAACTGTAACTCACCTTTTGTATAGAGTGTTTATCAAATACTGAAAATAGTTGTCTGTCTCTTCATTGCTCCAGAGGTGCAGAAATATCTTTATAATGATTGCTAAGCAAGAAAAGAATCAAGTCTAAGCCTGTCACATAAAATGCCCACTACAAGAACGTCTTTGATAAGCAACAACACCATTGTGGTGGATAATAGATGGGACACAAACACCAATAGAAATCCTATGTTTATTTACAGTCTGTTCATGACAAGAAATTCTGTTTCTGCAGTAGATCTTGAAGTACATGCATTACTACCTTGACTAGTGAACACAAAGATAGTTAAGGAATTCTTATTTTATGACATTCAGTATAGATAGTTGTTAGGGAATTAGCATTGTATTGATGATCTGATGAAGTGATTTTAGTGAAGCATGACACTTTAGGATGGATGGCACAAATAACAGTTTAGTGTCTACACTAAGAAAAGATTACACCGATAAACTACTCTAGTATGACGCTTAATAGTCGTTAACCAACACTCCACAGCAGAGAATAAGTCAGTCTGAACATCTGCATTTTGAGCTACAATTATTTGCCACCACTTCCAGACTGCTGCATGTTCATGAGGTGAGAATTTTTTTACCATCTCAAACAATACAACCATATTAAATTGTATATAGGTAAGAATTTCACTGAACAGTCATTATCGCTCCACAATATTTTTAAAGTTATGCTAACGTTATTCGTCAGAAAAACTTCAACTTATCTATTTCCTGATTATATTCAACAATTTTGAATTATAGCCTAGATTTATCATTCGTATCTTAAAGTTTCACATCGAGAGTCAGCATGTGATTGTATGTTTCTGTCTGTTGCACTCTTGTCTTTGACGGCTACTATGAAAATTGTTAAAACTATGAAAATAATGGATGTTGTCATATTTACTACTAGTTGCACTGTGGATATAGAAATATATTATTACTTCAACAGTTCAAGGACTCTCCATTACACACAAAGCGATAATGAGCAGTTTGTCCTCTACTCTTAGCATATGAAATAGTCTCACCCACCCATATCCAAAAACAATACATATTTTTTAGTTTATCAGTTTAAACTAGGTAAAATTACTTGATCAAATAGATATATCAGTGTGCTGTGTTAAGGAAGTGGAAGGCATAGATGGTTGTTTTTTACTAGAGCGTTCAAAACTATCGTCATCAAAAAAGATCTTAAGATGAACGGATATCCAGTGAAGTACAATAAAAAGCATGGAAGCAGCTTCATTATACCATGCGAATAAGAGTTTGACAAAGAAGCACAGAAAAAATAAGATGACCTCTGGAAATTCACATTCCTGTAACAAAAGTGACTCTCAGTGATTCCATATTAGATTTGTTTATTTGATATATAGTGCACAGTGATACGGTATTATTTACTTGATTACGTTTCGAGCATAAATTATCATTACTCATAATCATACCAATATGATTATAAGTAATGATAATTTATGCTCGAAACGTAATCAAGTAAATAATACTATGTTACTGTGTGTTATAAAATAAATAAATAAATCTAATATGGAATTAAATTCTGCCATAGTGCCCAAGCTTTACACTTATATTAATGACTCTCAGTGAATCAACCAATTTTAAGACGATTATCCTACTCACCTACAGCTTAATGTGAAAATTTACAAGTATTTGTTAGAGTAAGTACACAGGAAACTAAGAAGAGGCTTTCTGTTAGTTTCTGAATGCATTCCCAGAAGTTCACAACTGATAGGAAAGCAAGGTTTTACGAAATGAAATCAGTGAATATAATAAGTATCAGATAACGAACATTAAAAGTTTTTTTCTGCACAGATGACCGCAAACCAGTGCTTATGATCTGAGCTTTACATATGCATAAAGGAAGGTTTCTGTGGCCTCTGATTGTCCTGGTAAATGGAACTGCAGTCTAGTCGTATGATTACATTACCTACTGGTTGACAGATTCAAACTCATAGGACTGATTTTATTCCTATTACCCAATCTGCTTAAGTAATCCCTGATTTGTTTATTTGCAATCCCTGTTAACTTTACTTAAGAGCTCTAAAATTTTCGTTTTCGTCAAACTTTAAGTGGAATTCTGTCTTCTATTTGACAGCAAGGTGTTACCTACATTAACATGACCAAGTTAAAGTATATTCTCTTACTATTATTTCTAATATTTACTAGAACATAAAACTGTTTGTGAAATAAAATGAAAACATTTCGATCGACGAAATTTGTTTCCCTTGCTTTCTTCAAAAAATAACACTTATGAATTGTACATACGAGCTAACCGATACAATTTACATTACCGTAGGTCATCACCAGAAGTGTGGCGCAAAAATATTTGTTAATGCACAATAAGCACCATATATGCACTACTGGATGAAATAAACGGAATCGGTGAAAATGGCGAGATAGTTACCTAGTGGAAAAGGTTGAATGTGAATTTCATTTTCATTTAGGACAGAATTCTAAAATATAAAAGAGTACTGAATTTAAAAAAGTCTCGAAACCAGAAGAAAACTTGTAACAGGACTTGTGATTAGTTGTTTCACCTGTTAGCCAGTTGAAACAACATGTTATCTTAAAGTTGGTACTATGATTATACATTGACATCAATATTATTTGTAAAATACCGCAAGCATAAGTACAGTTTTATATCTGCTCAGTAAAAATAATATCGCTTACTAATGGCTACCATTTGACCTACTAACTTATCGACCCATAACCTATCGAACACCTTTTTCACATAACCCATATGTAACCGTTAATCACAGAAGAACACAAAGATACAGAAAAGGGAGTTTTGTGCAATTTGTCTCCTTACAAAAAACAAATAAACAAACAAAAGAAAATAGGGGAAAAAAGGAACGAAAAACAAAGTGAAAACATACCCAAAAAATAATAATAACAGGATTGATAATAGTGGTAATAATAAGAATTACAATAGTTAGTCCAATGATACAGTCTAAACATTATTTTGAAATACTTGTTCTTTAATAATTTATTTATCACCTTCCAGCAAAGAGAAGGACTTTGTGAGGGAAAAAACAGCGAGATACAAAAAAATGGGAGAAGGGAATCAAACAAACAGCGATCCGCTGAAGCATGATGAACAAACAAAATAAGGAAGTATTTCGGAGTCCCTGGACATGGATAAAGAATATATATATATTTATATGGAAAGTTTATATATATATATATATATATATATATATATATATATATATATATATATATATATATATATATGAATAAGAATGCAATAATATAACACAAAAAAGTAGAAGAACACAGGCGCATAGACTGACAATTAGTTGTTCAGTGCCAAGAAAACAAGAAAGCTAAAGATAACCGAGATGTCACACGAGAGACGACACCAAACGAGGATAAAAATGGTTGAACAGAAAGCGTAGGAGGCGTAGGATTACAAATGAAGACAACAGGGATTAAAGTATTTTAAATCATGTAATGGTGTTTATTTTATTATTTTGTGTATAATTGTATTTATTGTTTCGAAATATCTTATGCAAAAAAAGCAAACGAGTAAAACCTGAGCACGGGATTGTACGATTTTTCTCCAAGGGATAGGTAGGTGGGTAGGTAGGTAAGTAGATGGGTAGGTTCTATAGGTAGATATTAGTGTACGAAGTAGGGTTGGAAAAGGGAAGGTGGATAAATTTTTAAAGAAATGGATGAATTTGATATTTCTTTACTCTGCTAACCGGTCGTGTTGTTTAAATCAAGGTAAACGGAACAGAGAAAACTCTCTTTAAAAAGCACAAAACAAGTAGAATGCAGATTTACAGCAAAGTAGACTAAGATTTAAATGAAGAAAACAACAACAGCTGAACAAGGGATAAAGGAAAGTGTTGCTAACCAACAGCACTTTCCGTAGACATTACTACTGATTGTAATAACAATAATACCGGTAAAACTTGGCTAGTAATATCTTTACACTGCAGAAACCAAAACAAACTAGAGGTGATGTAACGTACATGCATAAACAGAAATACACAACTGAACAATAGTAATATTGAGTAACCACCTGATACTGATTTTTCATAGATTAAGAAATATTTAATAGAACATGAAACTGGATGACTCTTCCTCTTTGCATTAAATGAAAACCACAACAGATAGTTAGCAGGTTTCAGTGAACAAACACGCATAAACGCATAGACAAACAACTGAAACAAAACAAAATACTTGCTTCTCAATAATGAGATTTATTCTTATTGTTTCAAGTTTATTGGTTTTATAAAATCCTGAGAGTTATTGTGCAATGTATAAAGTTTATACTCATTTCCTATCCACAGAGATGTGTGCAGGCAGTCAATCGTTACGACAGTAACAAGGGAATCAAAACGAATGCGCTCATATTCTATTACCTGAAGATGAATATCGAATAAGCAGGTCACAGGTGCTGAGACAAGTATATAGTAGGAAAGGGAGAGGAGGAGAGAAAAAAGCAGGAAAGATGAGGTTAACTATAGAAAGTGTTTTAAAAAATGTGTAAACAAACACCGAGAAGGACAGATTGACGGGATTGCATCGAATTACACATATTTACTTAGATGTAAGGTAAAACAAAATCTATCTTAAATAAATAAATAATAATAATAATAACTCTTTCTGTAAAGAAGCAAACAATACAGGCGCTTTTCGTCAGCATCAAGAATGTTTTACTTACATTGGCAAAAAGATACTGTCAACTGTTAGCAGTTAGAAATATATAAACAATAAGAATAATGGTATATATATATATATACTTCTGTTTCAATCTTCATAATCGACGTGTGCGCGCATATTTCCATAATTTGGGAAAAATTTAAAAAAAAGCCGAAAAGCGAATGTTTAATTTTTACGAATACAACAAATAAGAGGCACATAAGATGAACGACAAAAACCATCACTTGTGTTTCTTCTTTCCATGCGATAATTGTATCCTGAGAACAGTAACTCTCAGAGAAAACAAGACAAATCAAAAGGATAAAAACACCTCTGAGTTGATAAGATAATTTTATCTGCTCACTTGTACAAAAAAAGGTTAACAGTCATGAATAGTATAAACTGTTTAACAGTTAATTGGGCGCTAAAGCAGGTGAACAGTAACACAAGGGTGAATGAAATAAAAGGAAACGAAGAGTTTGCCAGCTTTTGTAACAAATAGTCAGAACTTCTTGTTCAAACTAAAATAAATGAAGTTAGAATAAAGTCACACACACACACCAAAAAAAAAACGCTTTCTGTACAAAATTAGAAAAAGAACATGCAAATATTTGAGTAAACGTATGTACGAAGGTATCCCGTTATCCTCGCTTAAACCACATATTGCTTTGTCTGTTTTTTCTAACCAGTTCAACTAATTATAAGATAAGGGTAAAGAATATGAAGTTTTAAACTGCTGTATTGAATAATCACAATACCTAGAATACACAGAAAGCACCAAAAAAAAAGTATAGATAACCGGGGTAAACAATTTTTTCCTGTTCCGTTGGCGCAAGTGGATATCATAAAAGCAGATAGTTGGTAAAAGCACTCACAAGAAGGAATTAAACAAGTAGTGCATAAGACAAATAACAAAATGAAGGAATATAAACCGACACTTATATCAGAAGAAATCTCCGTCATCAGCGCCGTCACAATATTCAAAAAATCAATTATAACAAACAATTCAGTAGAAAATGTATCGATCCACGGAAGGAAAGAATGGATTTGCGTATAAAATAATAGCAATCACTAAGTGTACTGTGCATGACGCAAATGGCGGCTGGTATTGATAATCAATGTTTAGGGGGTAAATAATAACAGGAAAACAAAGCCAACTCCATCAAAGCAAAATGTCAGCACTTTTTTTTCATTTGTGAAACAGTAATCAGAATGGAAATAAACAACATAGCTAGTAAACATATATACGTATACATACACTTCTCACATAAATAACAGTAACATACTAGTAATAACGACGGTAGTTTGTAATGTGCTTTCTCATTTCATGTAAGAATTATTACTTGTCTTTTCTGAAGAATAAGACACAATAAAATAAAAGGATGAGACGAATATGGTAGAATAAGTAGAGGCGGTAAAGATGGAATACCGATCAGTATGATAAAATGTCTGTGTTCGCATACCAGATATATATATATATATATATATATATATATATATATATATATATATATATATATATGCTTACTGCTTTGGACAAGACGATGGGGAATAAAACGAGAAATATGTGTTGGATAGATATGAATGCGTAGAAACAGGACAATAATGAAAATGAAATTGAATATGCAGATAGAGGTGAGAATAAAAACAAATAATAATAATGATGAATTATAAATATGAACACGTACAATTAATTAACTAGCCCATTAATTTTCCCTGAGTATTATAGATGCACACATAGACAAGCAATTCTCAACATCATAAGTATCCTTATATATCTATGTTTGTTATGTGTCATTTTAGTTTCTTTATTGTAGCGTGTCGCAGACAATCATGTTGTATAGTCATAGTATGTGTGTATCTAAGATGCCGAAGGAAATAATTCAGTAGACATTTTTTTTCCCCTCAAAGAAGGAAACTTAGATATTTAAAGAAAGATAGAGGGGAAAAGATAGAAACAATAAGACAAAGAAAATACAGAAAGTAAATGTCACACAGTCATAAGTGTATACAGTATGATAAGAATATTTCTTCGATCTCTGAGAGACACAATGTAAATGATCAAAACCTTTATAATCATACGATAGTAGTGCCAGTGATTAATAGTTGTAGTTATGACAGTAATATCCGCCAGTTATGGTTAATCAAAACATGATTAAAGATAACAGCATGGAAGATGATGGAAACCACAATAAAGGTATAGGCAATAAAGACAATACTTGTGTAACATAAGCGTTTCATATTATGATGGAAGTAAGAGGAAACATACAACCTGAGCCAGAGAAACAGTTTAGTTTGAAAACATTCCTTTTGAATATCCATAATACATACGCATGCACATACACACACCGGGACACAAACTACTCTAATTGGATAACAGTAGTAAAAGTAATGGCAGTAAAAAAAACTCGAAATAACAATTGTACAACAGACATTAACCGCTACTACAACGATTAAATAGAACGCATACAAGTACATTGTAAAATGTGTGCATGCCCGTTATAGTGTATACTTAAGACGGTGTACATATACGTAATAACAACGAAAGGGAATAAAGTTCATGAGAATAAAAGTGTAAACTGAATGCATACGAAGTCAAAAACAAATCATCTACGTCTTTATATGACGGAAGAAATCATCAACTAGAAATAAAGCTCAACAAGGATAACAGTAATATACTTAGTAGATGGTAACAATAATATTAATAAAGGAGGCAAAAATGCTTATGTAATCTCTCTAAAGTACAGCTAAATAAATTACTTTAAATAAAATGGAAATACTGCGCAGAAATACATGCACATTTATCAGCATCAGCATATTAAGACTGGGGGGAGGGGGGGGCGCTTTTCAATTGTTCTTTCCTTCGTTTTCAGTTCACTCAGTAGTGGCGTATTAGTATCGGTAGTTCAAAAGAGATTGGGCTGTTTCTATGTCATACCCAACATGGCGGAGGGTATGACCTTGAGATGCCAACCAAGTCTGTGAATAGAAGGTCAACTGGAAATATCACACACAAAAACTAATATACATAAGAGATGTCAACAACATAAGCCTATCTAGTTAACTGTTAATATCATCAGAACCATCAAAATTATTCAATCTTTGCTCTCGTTGCTCATCTTCTGTTAACTGGAACATTTCAAGATATAATTGTGGAAAGTCTAAATGTGGTTTATCCTGACGTAATTGAGCGAGTACTTCATGGTGTTCTGCATTCAACTCTCCTAACATCGGTGAAATATGAGATAGTGCACCACTTCGCTCCTCCAATGAATGACCCACTAAGAAAGAGAGAGAGAGAGAGAGAGGTAAGACAGACCAAGCAACAATATGAGCTGATACGGTTATATTGCATTATGACAAAAGATAACAGCACAGTAAACCTTCAGTAAACAAACAAAATGAATGTGGCTTGTTTGTGTTGGCCATAAACTGTGAAGCAGAGGGACATCAATACCCAACGAGCTATTTGAATAGAGTTATACCATAGGTGTTAAAAATGGTAGTGTCAGTCATTACAGAAATACTATTTTGTCAAAGTATGCTAGTGAAATGTAACTTCATTCAACAATGACCTTCAGTGAAACAGAAAAACTACGAGAGGTGAGTCTCAAAGTTCCAATGAGAAGTTGTAACCGATGGGGCCAACCAAGTCGACCATGAGGATAGTTACTCAACAACGGTATGGGATGGAGGTTGCGCTATATCATGAACCGATAGAAGTAGGGGAATTGTAACACTGAATCATAGTGATACAATAGTAAGGTACTCATCACGAAAACCGAGGGTCCTGGGTTGGAGCCCTGGGAGGGTCATGGGTTCGCACTACAGAGGAACCCCATACTAAGACAAAAAGGCTTCCGACGTTTCACTAACTGATGTCACTTTATGATGGATACCAAACTGAAATCAGAAAACTTTTGTCATGATACAATAACCAAAGTGGTCTTCGACCATGAGCTAAGGACTAGTTGATGCAATCACAATTAAAATATACTGTTGGGTCTCCGTAAATCAAATAGTAGAGCGCTAGGATGATGATTCGCAGGTCAATGGTTTGAATTCTGCTGTGACACACATTTCTCATTTCATCTTCAGTTATCACCCTGTATCAATAAAATATGTTATCATTGATGATGGTCAAAGGAAACCAAATGATATGTATTAGTAACAACGAATAATAATAAACTTAGCCGTGTTACATCATTTGAAGATTTTTCAATCGTTGAAACTCATCAGCAAAGATAGGAAACGTACACATACAATTAGATTCAAACTAACTTTGCTCACTGTCACAATCAAAAACACCACAGCTTAACTTTACATTGATTAGTCACAGGAGAGTAACCAATTCCACGCTGTCTAAATGCTGACCGAATTCTGTCGGTCATTCTTTTCGTAATGTGATTACTAAAGTGGGAGACTCAGAATCACGGTGCTCTTTGATTGGTGTTAAGTGAGTGGAGGCAATTGACAAGAAGTTCAGCTTGAGCTTGGTTTACTGTCTATTGGTCACTCATAAGAAAGGTGTACCTGCGACCGCAGGGTGATGATGTCACCCGAGAGATTCGAATGCACTATATTCAGTGTCGCAGTCAAAGACGTTACCATTGAGATATTCGATAGAACTCGGTCAAAAGTCAGAAATAGACAACACAGATTTGGTTAATCTCCAGTGAACAATCAATACACCGACTCCAGTCCTATAGGAGGCCAGTGGATTACGGGGGTTTGAATGTCTCAAGGGAGATCATTTCCCTCTAGGTCGCAGATACACCTTGCTGACGAGTATCAACAAGTGAGGAACCTAGGTCCTGGACTTCCTCCTCATTGCCTCCAATCGTCTAATACAACTTGACTTTCTTGAGAAACAGCTTCCATATGAGAATGTGTCACCTAGTGAGTAATTTTAATTTTCAATGATCACTGAGTTTTATTGCATAAAATCTACGTTTCTGTCAATCAATCTACATTTATTAGTCTGGCTTATTCAATTTAATATAAATTTGAATCATCTATTATATGAGAGAAGCAAACAATTTCCTTCGCATAGTGACCTCCTTGTATACAAAACCCAAATCTTGGAAATGTTACCGTCGTGTCGCAGCATATACTTTGATGTCTTCATTCAGTTCATAGAATATATTGACACACATTCCAGAAATAAATAACTACATTAGACGTCAGGTGAGTTTTTACTTATGTGAACCTAATCACTACTAATAAACGATGTACATTTTTCGGTATGGTTAAGTTCATATAGAAGCAGAATGCGAGGTAGTTTAAGTAATTTTCAGATCAAAAGAAGCAAGAGCTGTAGGAACATGTTTTGAAGAAACTGAACTGGAGTAAATGGAGCAGTGTTACAGGTGAAAAGTTTCAAGTTGAGTGTTTAGACCGGAATACCACAAAGATAAACACTTGCACCATTTCAATTGCTACCTGGTATAAGACATTCGAATTTCAACTTTGTTCTTCAGGTCAAACATAGAGTAAGAGATTTCATGCATAGTATTAAGTGCTTAAGTACTAACGACAATGCATTTTTCCAACATCATTGACCATGACCTGATTTACGTCACTGATTTACCCTTGTTCAGTGCATATAACTGATAAAAATTGGTGGACTATCACTAATTTGAGCCGCTCTCATTGCGTTAAAACACTTGAAGAGTGACGATGACAAATAATCAATACAAATGAACAAACGGTCGACTAAGATACATTGCCTTCCATGACTGTCAAGAAAATGCATCTGTAGGTCAACCTGTAATTCAGTTATGTTAATGACGGATCGTGGCTAGCAGTGGAATCCAAGATGCGCGTTTCGTCCTATTTGGGACTCGTCAGCTGGATGTACCTGCTTCCCAGTGATGTTGTCCCCACGGGATTCAGACTCGGGAGCGATCGCTCCCGCTCACTGGAAAGCAGGTACATCCAACTGACGAGTAATAAATAGGACGAAATGCGCATCCTGTAATCCATCATCTTTGTTGGATGGTTACCAGCAGTAACCATAGTGATGCTACAGTTGGGGATACTTGAAAAACTACACAATTGTGAATTTGATTCATAATACACAATGATACATTATTACTTAAATTATGACGTTATTGGTTATAATCATATCAATGTAATCATACTACTTTTGATATCTGATTTTTATAGTCCTATCACCTCATACTCCTTGTTTTTATTGATAGTAAAATCCTCCATATCTCTTCTGGTATAGGTGTTGCATCATTCTATTACATGTATTAGGTGTTGGGTGTTGATTCGATGAACAAAAATTCAGTAATCAATCTCTCTCTCCACCTAACTACACTGGACTTAAGTACAGTGGTTTTATGCTTCACTATTGTATGTGGTTGTGTGTTAATGCATGCATTGCAATAGCCGAGTATTTTTCTAGATTATTGATCCTATTTAGGTCTGTTACTCTATATTTAGCTAAATTCCTATGTTCGGCTATTTTGACTGACCCCGACCGGCTAGTTTAATCTACGTTATTGACCTCACAATCATTGCATGGGATTTGATAGATTAGATTATTTTGCTCAATTGCTTCTATCGGATCCTAAAGTAGACAAAGCATGTGAGTTCGTAAATTTAAATGTCAACTTAATTCCAGCTTTGTTTAGGATTCTACGTAAAGTTTCTGATATACCCTCCGTATAGGATGATACAGTAGGGGCTGTGAACTTCTTTCTACTTGTATTGTCGTTGTTATTCATATTCATGCTACTGTTAACTATTTCGTTTCTTATGTTTTCATACGAATTTCTTAATAAACTCTAGAGGATAATAGTAACTTATTAGCGCATCTTTTATGTAGTTCAGTTCTTTTTTAGGTCCTTGCATTGATTAATCAGCTTTATAGCTCCATCAATGAAATATTTGAGCAATGATAATTTATGCTCAAAAAGTCATCAAGTAAATAATACTGTCTCATTGTGTACTATAAATCAAATAAATAAATTTAGTATAGAATTAGATTCAACCACAATGTCCAAGTTTTACACTTGTACACAATTGTGAAAACTATCACCAAGAGTTGTACAACTTGTGAATACTATCCATTTCATATGCTTAGTGATGTCTTGTTTCTCTTATGAAAAAAAAATCTATTTGAATATAACTTTTCAAGATAAAATTGACTTTGAAGAAATACAATAATGGAAACACCAAATTTAACTTCAATATTGAAGTGATAAAATGAATGAAAAACTTACTGTTATTCATCGAATGATAATATGGTTAATGAAGTGAAAGATGAAAATTTAACAGAGACACAATGATTTATGCTACATTATAACTAATACTTACTGGAAACAATATGATCTGCAAGAACTTGTCCTGCTAGATTATATAAATGTGCCGGTGTCAAAGGATCATCTAAACCTTGACGATCTATTTGGAAATAAATCATTGAATGCGTGCAAAGGAGAAGAAAAAAAAAAGAAGAAGGAAATAAAGAATACTGATGATAATTTATCCATACACATAAACCCGTAAACTTTCATCTTTTCAACATTATGAAAATTAATTCATGATTTCATTCGGTTATACATTTACCTTTGTTGGATAACTAATCAGATTATGAATACACCACCTTGTTTGAGGATATTTCAATTGGTAATTGGATTGGATGTAAAGTTGGTTGTTTGTTTGTTTTTTTTAAAGTTGGTTGTCTCACCTCTAATATTGAATGATTGAATGATAAAATATTGTTGTAATACAACTGTATTCACTGTTGAAGGATTCCTTTTGTAAATCATTAAGTTGAACAATGAAAATTTCATTTCTTAGCTAAACCAGACAGTGTATCTCTGTCACGTTACTTTTATGTACAAGACAAATTTACTGTCTATGGTCAAACCAAAGTAAACATCCTTTCATCAAAAATTAGACGAATTACCAGTCAAATCCAAAAGTGAGACACAATTCTGCTTTCAACATGATCTAGTTCATACTACCACTGAATAACTGTAGGTTATATCCAATGTATAGGATAGAAAAACATTAACATACAGTAAGTAACCTTCTATCATCGTGCCTAAATTATAACTCTGATAGTGAGTCATGTACTTCACCTTCACACCGTATATAAGTTCACTGAAAATTCTTGGGTAGTAAGATTATAGTTTAAAAACATGAAACTTCAAAACAGAGGTAGGTATAGTGCTCATTTCAATCCTATATGTTCAGAAATCAATTGATTGCTATAATCATTGGAAATTGAGTGTTCATGTGCTAAATTATAAATCAAACGGTTAATGATGCTATTATCCAACTGACTTAGAAATCTTAAGTGAAACAAGAGTCGAGCTTATGATCCAATGGACAAAGTATTAAGCGCCACCTACCTGTTACGATCCTCAGATTCCATTCCATTCACGGTATACAACAACCGTATTTATTCTTTAAAATAATATGAGTTACTTGCAGCACAACTGAAAACTTAATGACTGGAAGGATACAATTAATGCGTAACTAATAAGGTGGATGTATGAAGATAGCTAGCCTCTAAAAGACAATTAATCACTTCAATGGATAGCTTTTCATCCAAAATTGTTGTCAACTGAGTGACAAATGTAACAGCAAATAATTAATTCACTGTATTAAAGATGAACAAATAAAATATAAATGTGATGGTTACTGATATCACAAACCGTTACCGGTTGATAAAAGTCAATTCGAAATCAATTTGTAACGTGATGGCAACGGAAACTGAAGGCCGCAGGTTCGATCTCTGACGGGGCTATGGGTGGCGCACTCCGAAAGAGTCTCATACTAGAACGAGACAGCTGTCCAGTGCTCCCAGGTTTCCAATTTTCCTCCAACTGGTGTCAGTTCACGATAAATACCAACTTGTAAAATCTCTAAGTCCGCACACGAGCATGATTCCATGCCAGTTCTTGCAAAGACTTAGATCACACTTCTTTCCGAGTCCGCTGATAAGGCAGACATTCTTCCAATCGTCTGGCACATTTCCTTCCCTCCTTCCTCATAAACCTTCTGCAATAGTAGTGTCAACATGTCTGCTGATGTCTCTGTGTCTGTCTTCAGTGCTTGTGGAGGAATTCCATCCGGTCCTGCTGCTCTCACGGTATACAGCATCTTTATGTCTTTCGGGAGTTCACTTCGGCTTCTGTCGGAGGGTTTGTGTTCACTGATAGTTCTGTGACTGAGCTGCTAGTGGTATTTCTGGACGAGTTGCAGTTGGTGGTGGTGGTCGGCGTCGTCATCGTCGTCGTTTGAGGAGTTTTTTGAAGTGGTCGACTCATCGTCTCCTTTGTTGCTCCTCCTTGCTAACTAAGTTTCCTTCACTATCTCCAACTGGTTTCATCTATGCTGTGTTGATCTCTCCCCAGACAGCAAGTAATCTGGTTATTTGATGTGATGTTGTCAGGTCTCTGTCTCTCCTACCTGCAGCCTGTCCCGCTTCACTTGCAAGTGTGCCGTGGAAGTGTCTTTTGTCTTTGTGCACAATCTTGTTCACTTCTTTGTCTAGTGTAGTGTTTTATAGGTTGTAATCAGTTCCTCTTTTTGTCGATCAGATAATAATTTATTTAGGAAAATCCTCTTTTTGAGCTGCATATTATCGCTATCAAACACACTGAATTGCTCCCTGAGCACCCACTACTGACTGATGTTGAAGAGTTTTTACAAATCTCATACTTTATCACGTAGACAACAAAAGTTACGCTACATCATGTGAAAATGAGGTTGAAAGTATTAACTGCTGCTTGAACAAAATGTAACAATTTAAACAACCGCTTGCTAGTGGCATATACTGAAGCTTACACATTCGATCTTTAGTGAGTGGAACATACTGTCACCGTTCAGAAGTACAAAAGTAACGATGATGACAACTTGGACTAAAGATAACCTTAGAATTCATTAAAAATCCATTCACTTGGAATGGAATAATAAACAGAATGACCTTTTTCTTATTTACTGTCAGATGTAGGTGAAATGCTAACCAATGAGCATAGAGTCTGTCTTGTTAGTATGTTGGCCTTGACCGAGAAAGATCCCAAATTGTTGTTGTTGCATACAGTACTGGCTCTAGTAGTAGTAGTAGCATACAGAAGAAAGAGCGAAGATATGCAGGTGACACACGAATAGACAAGAAAATGAAACAAAATGATGGAGGAAGGTAAATTGAGAGAGAGTCAGTGCACGAAAAGAGACAAGACACGACAACAACTACTATCAAGTTCAACGTGAATTAATTATTTCTATTATTTTTATCGTCAACACTTAGACTTAATCCAGGTCAAGGTCTCCAGCATGATACAAAAATAGAAGGAGAGAAAAAAAACGAGACGTCTGACCCCAATGGAAGCCACTCGAGTTATTTGGCCAAAAAAGCATAAGGTTTAAAATAGGTATCCAGGTTGCAGTGGGAAAAATAATATCTGGTTATTGTCATTGGTAGTAGTAGTAGTAGTAATTGTTGTTGTTGTTATTGTTGTTGCTGTTGTGTCGCAAAGGATGAAGTAAGCATAAAGTAATGACGGATGCAAGACAGAAGATTAGTAGGTATGAAGAAATATCTTACATATTTGATGTGAGAGAAGAGGAAGAATGGAACGCTAAGTATAGACTAGGATTAACGAACCAAGTGATTCGATACAGATACCGGAATAAAACTCTATCGGTTCAACACAAGAATATTTCAACGAAGTCACAGTAATGTAGTAGCTCAGAGAAGACAGAAGATATATGCAATAAGCAAGACATAACTTCAATCAGATTAGTTTCATGGCAGTTCTCATCACCAATCAACCCCAGTTAAATGATTACTGGAAACTATAAGAATGAAGTATTACTTCTATCTTCCTTTCTTACTGCTCAGAAAAGTAAGTATACAACTCTAGATGGAATTACGCCTAAGTATATCAGGTTTCACAGTCAGCCCATTCAACGGTTCACATTTCTTAAGCGATATCAAACCACGAAATATTGTGTTCACCACCCAGTGAGTATCCGCATTCGCATCCAACTTGGTTGACCTAAGAGGTCACTACTACTCATTCAAGCATCAGGAAGTACACTTAGAGGCAAGTCAATAATGCGTAATGGGCTACCATCCAAATGAAAGGCTTGTAAAGAGTTTATTGATGTCAAGGAAGTTTTCATCATAGGTCGATATCGGCTATTCACAGTTCGCTCCTTCATTTTCAATCGTTCACTAGTTCACTTCAACTCACAAATTAAGCTGCTTCCAAATAAAATAGAATATTTGACGCTTAAGACCAAATGAGGTGAGGAAATGTTTCTTTTATTGGAGAAAAATTCATTTATTTAGCAGACATTTCGCTCATAGACACACTTATTTAAGACAATTCCATTGGTCGATTTCATAATATGTGTGATTCCATTTCACTCTCATAGAGGCAGTAATCGTAATAAGGAAAACACTTTCAGTTGATGCTACTTTTGTGGACAACAACACATATATGACAGATATCATGATGTAATTAATCGTTAATAGGAGGCATTACTAATGGGTTCGGTTACCCAGGTTATGATAATCAACATATTTACAGCAAAGATCAATTGGAGAATCTCTGAAGTCTGTTTTTTTTTAAACTTCAGCTATACATAAATGCAGGGAGACTTAAATCACACTGGTATTTCAGTTATTTATCGATATACTAAAATGCGCAGTCTGGAAATGACTACATCCAACCGTCTACTGAAGCGTTTCATCTTTCCATCTAGTTCTTCATTCTCTTAAACAAAATATATGGTTCTTGACTGCCTATCAGCTGATCTATTTAACCATTAATTTCAAAAAAACCTGAATCAATCTGTGTTACATTTATACTGTCAACAACATCTATAAGACACTAAGCTGTACACAATGTTGTTGTTTTGTCAAAGAAGAGTTGTCAACAAACAATATTCATGAAATGAATTATGAGAAATGAGGTCATTGTATAAAATTAAAACAAACTAACGAGAAATTGTAAGCAATATACTTGTTGTTTGTTTCGATTCGTTTCCAAGGTTTAACCACTCAATACCTGATTGGTTGATTAGATGAACGGATGATTGTATATAACACCTGCATAAAGTGATGACAATCATAACACTACGGTGTATATACTGTTTCAAGTGAAAATTTTTACTACAACTAGTTTCAACGGAAAAAGTTAAAATGTAAACAAGTGAATCTTTTGATCATACACATACATACACAGAATGTGTTTGCATAACTTTAAACATAAATCTGTAGATTTGTAGATGGGTTCAAACTAGACCACTATAATTTTATCTATAATGACTAGATTTACACAGGTACACACATAATTTATTTCTCAAAGAGGCCTCCCTTCTGAAGCTGTTACAGATGATTCCACTTCATCTCTTTTACCTAGATTAAGACTGCTGATATTGAACATCTTAAATAACATGCTAGTGATTACTTACAACGAGATTCCGTAAAGACTATATAAGCACTATGCTGATAATTTGCAACTGAACTCATAACTGTAATGTAGGTTTATGTATTAGACAATGAGTTATGCAACAGTTCATGTTAATATTCCATAGCCGAAACAGAAGTAGATGAGATTGGGTGAAACACTTGTGGACTCATTGCTTAAAAGATGAATGCCTTAGAAAATAAATGACACTCATTAATTTACCTATCATTAATCAATCATACCTGGCTTATAATTAAGTAAACCGACTAAGTACGTCCAGTAAATTTTCCAACATCAAGTGAGTGTATCTAAATTTAAGGATTTCGGATAGTTTTAACATTGCTGTATGATTAGCCAGTTTCCTTCAGTCCTTTTGAAAGTATAGTATCACTCTCATTTTATTCTAAGAACACAGGTTTCCTACCTAGACCTTATATATCGTTACAGTTATCTGTTCCAACTAGTGACTATACATGCTGATTGTGTTTGGCACCAATTATTACTTTAAAATTCATTCTTGTGTTTATCTTCTCCTTCTTGTTATAGTGAGAGTTGTAAATTGTTTTCTGATTGCCATTTACGTAATTCTCATTGGTAATGAGATGAACATAATGTCGAAATTCATGTGTTCACCGTTTACTAGTCCACAGGGATAAAGGCTTCAAAGGTATACAGTGAGAAAACAGTGTAATTCGGTTTTCGTAGACACTGAACTGACCATATATGGCAATTAGTCTGGAGAACAATTCACCTTTTTGAAGTAAAGTTTCGACTCAAAGAATAAATGTTTTATCAAGACACCTACATTTAAAAATTCAAATGTTTAATTTCAAATTATTTGTAAGTCAACATTTTGCTATCGTATATATTTAGTGAAAAATAGTATCTAAAAATGGAGAGGCAAGAGAACCTTCTTGATTTAGGCGGTCAAACTTCAATCACTACGACACTTGATTTCACTGACAAGGGAGTGTAATTAAATTGCTTGCAACCCGTAGCAGTAGGAAGACGCAGAGATTATGTTATCCTCAGTAAATAAATTACTTTTAGCAAATCTTGGGATAACCAGTAGTACAACTTCGAATTTGTCTGAGGTGTAAACTGTTAGACAGCCTCATTAGTTAAAAAAATAACAGTGATTCAGTGAATTGTACACAAATGAACCTACATCGGGTCAGTGAGTTGTATCCTATGTATAAGAAAGAGATATGAAATAAACAGTCTTCACATTCTCAACAACATCTCCCCCTTGATAGGTACAATTTCAAATGGTACCATTATGTTTGACTCGTATAGATCGGGTTATCTCATGATGATATGACATTGCATCACTTAGCATTATTTTAACATCATGCGACTAAGTGCTGCCTTAAATATAATTAAAATTTGGCTGACCATCAATAAAGTCACGAGGAAACGACGAATGAATTAAATGTATCAGACTTTTTCTTCTTTTTTCATAACGATAAACAAAAAAAAATTGAAATGAAAGAAATTAATTTGCACGGAAAAAAAACCGTTTTAGTATTTTAAGTAAATGTGAACAAAGAGATAGATGATTTAAGAGAGAGAAGAAGCTTCTTCGTTGATGTGAAACATGTTGATTTACTAATACACACATAACAAGACAAATAAAATGTAAACATATGATAACGCATAGAGATGTTAAAAAATAATGTAACAATAGTTATTACTCTGTCTTTACACAGAGATCTATCTCCCCATCTAATTCTGTCGCTAGCTCCGACACACACATACAAATACACTCGAACATCTTCTTCAATACAATGATACAATCATTTTAAGCATTTATAGAAAACGGGATTAATTAACAAAAGGAATATAATAGCTACTTTTCTCTTCATCTTGTTACATAACTTGTACAGTAATAATATTAATAATGCCCAAAATGTAATGTACATAAATAAGTAAACGTTCAACTGTGCATTTTTGTATAGTGTGTGTGTGTGTCTGTGTGTGCAGGTGCAAGACTCCAAAACAAGGAGAACAATAAACGCAGAAGACTAGAAAGTGAGATAGAAGAGTCGAGAGTGATAGAATAGGAGTTATTTCTCCTCCTAGTTGTTTTTCTCTTGAGAAACGAACTCATGTAAGCATATTAAGTAGTAGTAGATGTAGTAGCAGTAGTGGAATTATTAGCAGGATACAGTAATCTTCACTTCTCAATATCGTGAAAAGGATAAATCACAATCCGTCGAGAGGAAGTGTACAGGAATTGAAGTCGTAACTCAGAAGATACACAGAAATTAGTAACCCAATGAATAGATAAAATACAGAGTTACAGCACATAAACCAATTTATATGTCATATAAGTCAAGGAATATGAAATCTGAAAGTTCCAGTACATGCTCATTACCCAAAGAAGGATGCAACCTTAAACACTTATGATCATTAGGTCCTAATCGGGTTCATGATTTAATTAGTGTATTGATAATGGCTAGTGGCTAGAAGTGGAATCCAGGACACACATTTCATCTTATTTGGGACTCATCAGCTGGATGTACTTGCCTCCCAGTGAGTGATGTCGTTCCCACTACGACTCAAACCCGGAACCGACCGTTTCAAACACCAGAGCGTTATCCACTAGGCTACCAAGTTACGGTTTGTACATTGTTGCTTATATTATCCCGATGCTGACTGACCGAACTGACTGGTGTCTATTGACACACACATACACACATTCTACAAGAAATTCATTTAACTTCCAATGAACCTTAACTTTTCAATAATAGGACTCAAGTGATGATCACACTCATTTTTTATATACTTGAAATGTGAGTCAAATCTCGATCATGTCTCATGTAAATATTTGGGGGGAGGGAAACATGTATATACACAAAACTTCGACTTACTTTTAAATACTTCCTGAGCACAAACCAGGGTTAATTCAATATTATCTAAACGTATTCGATTAAGAAATTCACCTGAACGAATTAAATGGCCAGATATTGCACGAAATGTTGGAAAATGACTGAGAATAATGTCATGTTCTTCAGGACTATATTTACAGAGGGAGAAATGATAAGAGAAAGAAATGTCAAGAAACGATCGCTTTGTCTGAACAAGAAAACACAAATGAAATTAGCTCACGATATAGCGCAAACCGCCACCCAATGTCATCGTTGAGTATTTGTCCTCACGGCCATCAGGCTTTGACTCCACCGGTCACGACTTGTCATTGGAACTTCGGGAATACTTCTCGAAGCTAGTCACCAACGAGCACTAGTTCAATTAAATTTTGAGGGGTTGTGGAGATTTGGAAATATTTCAAGTTGTTATTCATCGAAGACTGACATCAGTTGGAGGAACAAAGGAAACCTGGGAGCACTGGACAACTGTTTCGTCCTAGTATGGGACTCCTCAGCAGTGCGCACCACGACCCCACCAGCAGGGATCGAACCCGCGACCTTCAGGTTCCGCGACCAGCGCGTTACCATTGAGCCACTGGGTCAGAATCCAATGCTCCATATTTCCAACTTCTGACCCAGTGGCTCAATGGTAACGCGCTGGTCGCGGAACCTGAAGGTCGCGGGTTCGATCCCTGCTGGTGGGTCGTGGGTGCGTACTGCTGAGAAGTCCTATACTGGGATGAAACAGCTGTCCAGTGCTCCCAGGTTTCCTTTGTTCCTCTAACTGATGTCAGTCTTCGATGAATAACAACTTGAAATATTTCCAAATCTCCACAACCCCCTCAAAATTTACAATGAAATTAAATTGTAATGGATAGAACAGTAGTGTTCAATCTATCCGTAAGTTCTACTTACTATGATTATGACTGATTATTCACTTTTTGACATATTGTTCAGTTACATTATCTCAGCTATACCCTTTCGTATATAAGTAGCCATTTATTTCATAAAATGAATCTAAGTCACTGATAAAGTATTTACACTTATCAGCTATCCAGTGTTTTCATAATGGGGTTTATTGGTAGTCACCGTTGAATAATAGTGGGTTAATACTATTAAAAGCCATCGACTAGGTATAAATCTCTAGGTTGGTTACCTAGACTAGTTTCCAGTTAACTGAACTTGATTTTAGAGTTTCCTCGAGTACAATTCATGTATAAAACAAGTCAAGCTTAACTTTCCTATGAATTTCATAAGTTAGTAGCTGAACTCAAAAACGTCAAACATTTATCATCATCAACAACATTCTGATTGGCAAATTTCTGTTATAATTTCACGTGTGACTTGTTAGGTAGACAGAATTTTAGACATACATTTATGAAATAAAAGAGTGCAGACGGAAAGTCTTTTAATATGATAAACTAAACGTAATATCGATGTAAAATGGCATTTGAGTTATGAGCGTAAACAACAGGAGTGACTGTTCATAACAAGTCAAGAACAACTTTGGTGTGAGAATTGTTGTGTTAGGTAACATTTAAGCTGAGAAGGCTTTCTAAAAATTGATCTGTTTAAAATGCGGTGTCAAGACATGGATTCAGCAACTAGACTTATTGGTATTCATCATGCAATGATATTATTCGGAGGAACACAGGAACTTGGGACCACTGGACAGTTGGCGGGGTCCATAGGTGAGCACTACTGAGGAGTCCCATACTAGGACGAAACAACTGTCCAGTGCTCCCAGGTTCCAATGTTCCTCCAACTGATGTCAGTTCATGATGAATACCAACTTGAAAAGTCACTAAATCCCCACAAACCCCCAAAGTAAATTGATCTAGAGCTCATTGATGACTAGCTTCAAGAGGTGATTCCTGAAGTTCCGATGAGAAGTCGTGACAGATGGGGCAGACCTAGCGAACGTGAAGACAAATACTCAACGATGACATTGGGTGATGGTCGCACTTTGTCGTAAACTGACAGAAGTTGGAAATATGAACCACTGGATGCCGACCCAGTGGCTTGATGGTAACGTGCTAACCACGGAACCTAAAGGTCAGGGATTCGATCGGTCATTTGTGCGCACTGACGAGGAATCCCATAATAAGACAAAAAAGCTGTCCAGTCCTCCCAGATCCCAGTGTTTCTCTAACTGATGTAAAATGCATGATGACTACCAACTTGAAATCAATAAATGCCCAAAAACCCGTAAATTGACTAGACTTATGTGAAAAAAATATTTACTCATTAAATAGAGTTTGTGAAATAAGATGAGTCAACTGTTGAACACCTCAGAATAAAATTCAGCGGCTTTATTGAAGAGATATACAATGTTTGTTGTACTCAAACAACTGTCCTCAACTTTCATTTGTTTCTCTTCCTTTCTTTTTTTCCATATCTTAAACGTTCTATTAGTTATTCTGTTTTAAACATGAAGGTATAAAAACACACATAGACAGACAGTATAATACACAGAGGTGTACATAACTATTTTGACTCAAATTTCCACACAAAAAAAAACAACTTTATTGTGTTCAATCAGGCAATTATCCCATCTGACAATGTAAAATAATATATGTAACAATTAGGAGATAAACAACTTACGTGAAATCAAAATAATTGTATCGTGAACCATCTTCATTCATATAATCTCGGCTAAGTTCCAATAGCATAATAGGATACATAGCACTTCGTACAAGTTGACGTTGATCACTGATTTTTAAATAACAAAAACCTATATAAACAGATGAAGAATAAAACAATCAAATGTATAATGGTTATAGAATATGAAGAAAAGGAAGTATAGAAGACAGGAAAGATAGAAGTACAGATTAGAAGGGGGAGCAACAAGGTAGTAGAGGAAAAGTATCTGGAACCCACACTGAATGGAAAGAATATCAACAACTTATAAACATCATCAATAATACTAATGGTAGATAGAGGCGTATGGAAATCATTCGTTAACAATAGGATAATGTTGCTAGCTTTTAGTTTGTAGATGAAAACAGATTTCAAAAGGATCTAAAAGAATAAGTTGAAGCCTGCAACCTACTAATCTACCAGTGAGTACACAAACGTTTCAATTACATCTATGGGTCAAAGCAATGTCTGAATGGAAAAGTGTCTACCAGCAGATCCATAGATTACGCTGCAACAGATTTCTGCAGGAACAAAGGGAAGATTAGGATAGGACAAAGAAATGAAAACACTGAAAAACCCAAGCCGATTAGTCCTCCCTATGTATATTTGTCCACACACACACACACACACACACACACACACACACACACACACACACACACACACACACACACACATGTAAATTTATAAATGCAATGGGATGTGACGCAATTTTGATTTTTAAAGTTGTTATTTATCATCATGGCAACTTGTTCATCATGAAATACAAAGGACATCGGTGAACATTTTTGATGAATCCTGTACTAGAACGAAACAGCTACCCAGTGCTTCCAGGTTGTCAATAGTTTACTAGTTGATATCAGTCCACGATGAATATCAACCTGATATTGACTACTTTACCTGAAAGGTCACTCAGATGAACTAACGATATCTGAATACGTCATGTTAAGTCGTAGTAACAAAAGTTTCATGATTCATTAGGTTTAAGACGAGGTTGTATACTTGAAGAATACTAACTCCTAAATTTTAGGATTTCAACTACAACTAAGTATATCAGTGGAAGCAAAAGAGTAATTAATAATTGCTATGATCTCTTTCACAACGTCGTCAACAATGAGCGTTCCAGAGCATAGTATTCAAAGCTTTCAGAAGACTAGTTTAATTACGTTCAAACATAAGATATGATTTTGGATATTGTAATTAGAAGACGTAGATTATCTGAAAAATGTGATGCGTTAGGGCTATACATTTCGAACAATCTGATCACATATTTACTTCTCAAGTCAATCTACATACGATAACTCCAAGTGAGGGAAGGAAAAATATGACATATAGGAATTTAATAAGAAATAATGAAAGGAGAAAAAGATAAGATTTGAAGACAATCTTGGTAATACGATAGAATAAGCATTACCAAGGTAGGCTTAATGTAAGGACAAACTGTTTTCGAACACACTATGCGGGGTTAAATTTATGGCTAGCGCCTAAACAAACTTAAGTATACGCCCCTGACAGTTTCTATACAAAATTATAAAGACTGTTTTGATATCAATTCCGTGATTCTTATCAATGATATGTTTTGCAATGGATGATGATGGTTGTCTACCATCTGTGCTTATCAATGTTTGTGAATCCAGCTGCTTTCGTAGCCATTTTGGGGCATGCTCCCCTACCCTCAAGTGCATATCACGATTAATCCTCCCTATGTATGTTTGTCCACACACACATGTAAATTTATAAATGTAGTGGGATGTGACACAATCGTTTATAAAGCGTTGACGTCTGGTTGCAGAAGGTGTTTAGTCTTCTCAACTACGATAAGCTTAGCTGCATATTACGTTATGTTAACAGCATACCTTAACTTACGTTTTAATATTATGCTGTTACATTCTCCTCTGTATGGTAACGCGATGTAAACGCATTTCTTCAAAACAGAGTACAGATCAGGTTTTAATCCTCGCTTATTTTTGCAGCGGTTTATGAACTTCAATGGATATCCATTTTCCATCAATGTTTCCATTAGTATTTTGATATCATCATCTAGTGAGTCCTGCGTACAAATATGCTGGATCCTTTTAAATAGACAAGTTACCAAACCTCACTTGTATTGGGTTGGACAAAAGCTATGGAAACTTAAATACTAACCTGTCCAAGTAGGTTTCCTGTAGATCGACCGTTTTATTGAACCATCATTTCTACGACTTAGGAGTATATCTAAGAATGGCAGACGGCTTTCTTTTTCTTCTTCACGTGTCAGGCTTATGTTGTTTTGTACGTTGTTAAGTCTTTCTAACAAACATGTCGCATCTTCATGCTTATCACATATCACGATTATATCATCAACATAGAGAGTAACCTTATTGATGAGATCGCCGGTCAGGCCCTCAATGTGTGACATGTAAGTATCAGCTAGCAATGGTCCTAATGGACTTCGCGCAGCCACACCATCTATTTGTCGAAAATGTTCACCTTCAAATGTGAAACGAACTTTATCAGTACACAATAATAACAGCTCTCTCAAACACGTTGAGGGGATAAGGAAAGAAGGATTACTGGAAGATATACAATCACAAAGAATATCAATGGTTTTAATTAGGTATATATTAGTAAATAAGGAGTTGACATCCACAACAATACAACCTCTTATCTTTGATATTAATATCACTGACATAATCAACAAGTTCAAAAATATCTTTTAAAGAAAACTTACATATTTCATTTCGAATAGGATTTAAAGCTTTTGCTAACCATTTCGCCACTTTATGTGTAGGTGAACGGAATACGGAGAGTATAGGACGTAAAGGATGATTAGTTTTATGAATTTTAGGCAATCGATACATATTGGGTAGCTCAGACCCTAATGGTTTGAAGGAAGTCAATTCTTCCTTCCTAATAACATTGATATTCAAGAGTTTTACCAGACTAGATGTTACTTAGCATTCTAATTTTCTAAGGTCGTCTGATGGAACATCAGCCATAAATTTACTTTCCTCACTAAGGATGGACATCATCTTGTTTTTGTAATCACATTTGTCCATCACAACCACATCCGACCCTTTATCGGGTTTAAGAATGATTATATTAGATCTATTTCGAAGTCCTTTTAGGGCTTTGAAATGTTGTGAAGTTAGGATGCTTCTTTGTATTGGGCCTGAACTATGGAATTGATGGGCAATATCCACTAGCTTAGCCTTCAACTAATTCTGATTATCTGAGGAGGTTAGAACAAGGGGAAATTACTGATCATTAATACTTTCAAATTGGGTATCAATAGCCAAATCCAAAACTTTTGTGTGGGGATACAACGTTAATGCAACTGGTACCTTAAATACTGATATCTTGTAAATTTGATTCAAGTATCACACTATATAAACATAGTACTCTACTGTTTTACACGAACTTTCGTAAATAATCCTTTGGTTTGTGAAGTAAATCCTCAAGGAGAAATGATTCTAAACAATTTGTATCACTGACGTATATATTTACTTAAATTAACTGTTAAAACTTATATCCCAAAAGTCGTTAATTTATTTCTACATAATTTGTCTGACCTTTATCGGAGGAAAGCAATTTTCATTGCACATTTACAGGGAAGTATCAAGGTGAACTATGCTGACTCAACCTTCGCCTAGTAGGTTCAAATCACCCAACTAATTCACGGTGGGAGGTTGAGTCTAAAGGTAAGAATGTGAACTATACAGTATGCGATGCAAATTTGAGCATAACTATTCAACCGAACATAGTAACAATAAGAAGTAATGCTTCAAATTGCTGCATATAGAACTGAACAGTTAAATGAAGCATTCTTCTGAGAATGAAACACTAAACACTCGAAATCAACTATCACATTTAAAACAACGGCAATGATAATACAACAGCTATAAGATTTGATATTTAAAACTGCTTTTTAATTGGGTAATTTCTGACCAATTACCCCGCATACGAATATGACCTTGATGAAAAGCTGGATCAGGCAAACACTAACTCAGATGATAGATCAAAAACGTCAATTCAGGTTTAGAGCTTCAAAAAATTCCAACCTGACATTCTTTGTCTAGGCAAAAAAACGCTCTTCTATATCTGCACGATAATTTACCTTAAAATACATTAGACGAATGATTTGCAAAGAAGACGAAATAGAGGACAGACATTCATTATCAAGGTCATTTGACAGCCAAACACATGGTTATATAACGATATAGACATACGCCATTTACGTTTTAATCACAATAAGAAATCACATGCTCATATATAAAGGACATGACCTAACAAGGGGATATGATAAAGAAATATAGGCAGGATGTGAACGCAAGCGATATGCATGTACTACATAAAGGATAATCATATTGATAATAAATGAGTGACTGCTTATGAGATAAGATGTAAAGAAAGAATAATAAATTAAAGACTAAATAGTTATACGCGTTTGCGAATTTCTCAGTAACATAATAATAATATCTCATTATCAGTATTGCATTTATGTATACATCAATGCCACACCGATATAAGCTGACAGTGATTGCAAAATACACTGAATGAGCTTGTCTCTAAACAATCGAAAGTTATCACCTTGATCTGATGATCGGCATGAGTGCCCTAGAATTACATTATGTGCAAAATCTCGCCGAAAAAATTTAGCAACATACATAAACCCACTAATCGTCATGTTTTATTTATTTTGGCATCATAAAAGTTTAATTGGAAAAGCTAATGTCATCATCTAATACAATATATAGTGTGATTCTAGTTGATAGAATGAAGACATGATTGATCCTATCAACTAGGAGACCTTTTTAAATTGTGAGTGATTGTAAGGAAATAGTTAATTGGAAAGACAGAAGGAAACAGAAAGTGTGATAATGAAGTGGTCAGAAAGAAGTATACACATCAACACTCGTAGTAAAGTACAGTAACCACAGCATGACTTATGTTCAAACTGAACATATATCACGCTTTGTTATCTCTCCTCTACTTTAAGTAGTATTCCATTGATATCTGAATAGGAACCCACAATAACTTTATCTATTATTATTTATCCCTTGGGTTACTAGTGGAACATGGGGCCTCAGTAGCACATAGCCATCCCACTTTCTTCTCTATAGTCTTCTTAACCTAGGCTGCACAACTGCCAACAACCTTTAATTTGTTCTTTACATGATCTCCACCATGTCATCCTCAGCTGGGGCGCCCAACTCGTCGTTTCCCATTCGAGGGCCTGGTCTGGCACGTGATGTCTCCGAATGATCTTCTCAGTGTATGTTCAAATCCATCTCCATTTTCTTCTGTATATTTGTTGGGGGATAGGTTGTTGATTGGTTCGTTGCCAGAGTTCCTTTTTGCTTATTCTTCCTGGCCATCTGATCTTCAATATTAATAACTTTATGCTGTCATCTAATGAATGGTTAATAAAACTCGAACCTAACAATTTCTAACATACAATTGTTCAAGTACTAGCTGGTAGTAAATATAATTAAGCCCTAAGGCGTATAGATATACTAATATCTAAAATACTATATATTCAATGGTCAACGTAGTATCTCAGGATCACTATATATATAGCATATGTTGACGATAATCAATCATATACTCCCTAGCTGTGCTGAAATTTTGTAAATGATATACACAGACGAAGAGTAAAGCAACTAATGAGGTGAATGGATTGGTCAATCCACTCCATAGTTCAGTTGTAGATTAAAGCCAAAGATGAGAAACATTTTTCCACGTGTAACGAATGAAAAGATATATATGCTGTTTAAAAGAAGCAACATGTTAACGAATCCGTTAAGGATCTCAACCATCCCACGTGAATAAGTGAGAGGAAACAAAAGTAAAACAACACTGACATTTAATCAGAAGATTAAGTAATAGGTTTCGCTTTCTTTTCTTCGTCTCTCTCTCTCTCTCTCTCTCTCTCTCTCTCTGTGTGTGTCTCTATCGATACATACCTCTTTGTAAAGAGATGAATAAGCATAAACAAAAAACATGTGTTACACAAGAGACTTATGTTTAAGTTAACTCATTCAAGATAGAAAACAATGCTGTTATCATAAACGTCACCAACATAATCATCATTATCAGGAAGACACTGAATACATGCATACATATATAGTTTAGCTTGTAGGTAGCTGAAAAGAACCGTTGAAATAAATGAATTCATACTATGCTGCACAGAAGTTTGATTCTAAGCTAATTCATGCGTTTACTAAAAAGAAGAACTGTATACATTCTTCTAATAGAGTTAGAGTTAGCTATCACTTTAGTGTTCATATTTTTAAGAATTGTTCACATACGAAATTTAAAATCATAAATCGCTTTAGTAACTCTAAATAGAGCATTTAGAAGTTTATCAGGAAAGTGTATTGTGTTTCCACAATACCCCTTTTTAAAGATTTAAACTCCACTTTATTTATAGGTAAATGTAAATATGTCGGGGGAAAAAAACTATAATGAATAGAAAGGCTAAAACAAAACAACTTAGAAGTATACGAAAGTTACAGGTACTTGAGCATAAATATCTCCAGAGTAGCATTCATATGCTGCAGAACCATAAAATAAGCAAAACTAAGATTAGGGATGGATTCCTAAGCAAGCAAAACAAGTTAGTGACTGATGTTGTCAATACACGCTACTGTAACGAGATGAGAAACTGACTAAAGTAGGATCCCTCTATGGAAAACCTAAAAGTGGCAAGAACTAACAATGAAAACTGATTAATGAATCTCCTCACTGTTGGCCTGAGTCACGCATGGAGGTAAGTGTAAACATATCAGTCTAGGGGTTAGTAGTAAGATGCTAGAAATTGATAGTTGTACATAATGAATGAGACAATTGAAAATAGATCACAATGAAGAAGGTCCAGTCATTTGTTATCCTCTCTAAAGTAATGAAAAACTAGTCAGTGTGCATTTGCTTGGTCTTTCTCTGCATAAATCTCTTCGCTTTCTTCTTCCTAATCCTAATTTTCTTCTTCTATACTGTTATGTAGGGCTCTGAGCTGTCTTTATTTACCTATCTCATTCTAAAATTGTTGAGATACATATCATCACCTCCTGAAAACGTTACAGTCAAGGGCTTCTGATACAGAGGAATAAAATCTTCACTTCCAAGCAAGTTATATTAACAAAAGTATGTTTTATTCTGAGGTGCAACCTGTTTTACTGGAAATACAAGTAATTAACCATAGAAGCCATTTGAATTAAAATATTTCGTCCGTAGATAAGATACCAATCTTTAATTGTAACCTTTTCGAATTCATGCATTTGCGCTTCCTTACACGCACATTCAATCATTTACAGAAAAGTTTAGGTAAATTTAGCAAAATATTAGAGGAACACATTGCTACTATGTAAGTACAATTGAAAGAAAATTCCGATAACTGAACTTTATGCTTGAAAATACACAGTTAGATCGACACGCTTGTTGCAATCATAGACTCCGTTGTGCAGACATTCTGATTACTAATAACTTAAAGCTGAGATTCAAACGTCTGTTTGACAATAACCAACTTAAATCATTAATAAGATCGGTGAAACATCCAACTATGTACAACCTTGCTGCGTCTGATTACGCAGTTGTTAGAGTTGATCGTTGAAAGTAGATGTTAAAATGTTACAGGTTCCTTACTATAGGAAACTTCATAGTAGTCGTCACATATGGTGTAATCATCATATGAGCAGTGTTGACGTGAATTAAAGTGCGGAATAATGAAGGCAGTTCAGTCGATGAGGTTGTAAACCTTTACCGACTGAGGTTGATGGGTATTCTGCAGTACACACTAAACCAATACCTAAGTCGACATGCGACGCTAGTTAAATTATGACTAGGTTGGAAGGAAATCGAAACTGAATAGATCAATATATGACATCAGTTCACGTAGTCTTTGAATTTCGGTCTAAACCAGACAGGCGGACGTAGTTTTTTTGGCGTTTTCAAGAAGATGGCTCAAAACCTGTTGCAATTGTGTAGGTATCTACGCTATTTGTCAACAGAGGAGTTTTGAATATTTTCATTAACCTTCATCAATTTACGCTCTCTCTTCTCGTACACTTTGTCAACTTATAACTTGTTTTCTCTTCACTCTTACCTTGCTCGCTCCCATGGAATAAGGAAATTTGAACCAATGTACTTTTGTGTCGAGTTATATGTTGATTCATCTGTCTGCTTTATCTCTACTGGGTTTTTTTCAATTTGACTACTGGTTCATTGATATAATTCGGTCACATAAGGGAGAGAGTTGTACAGCAACGTTTCCAAATCAAGTGCCCAATAACATCATTCAAACAGAATACACCTCACTAAGTTAAAAATACATATTGTTGTTGAACATCATTGTTTGGTTCAGCTTCTGACTAATAGGTAACGGGTTTGGAACTTTCTCTAACTACTAGGTAGGATATTTTGACTCCAAAGCAATAATTCTGCCCTATAGCATACATCTGGAGGTGATTGCAAAATCGCAGCCATTGCTTACAAATAAACATTAAATGCATAGAGTTACGCTACTCCGTTTCATGAGGTAGATGAATGAAATAAAGACTGAGAAAAACAAGTAGTTAGTCCCTTCAAGAATCATACAATAATCCATTTATGTTAATGAGACTTTATAAGAAACACTAAAAAGGTTATGTATAGGAAGACAATCATAAAAGATACAGGCTTGTTAAACAAAGGAGAAAAAAGAAGAATTTTAATACATAAATTGTAAACTATTATGGTATGTTGCGTGTGGCTTCTTCCGTTTTCCACTAAACAACTTTTATGTATAATCGACTAATCGACCGACTGAATAACTCACTAACTTACTAGACAGTCGGTAAGCCGATAACATCCAGTTAAGAAATGCCCAGTTAACCATTGACTTTGACATTTCCCTGTAAATGTCATAAAGTGGAAACTGAGAAAAAAAAGAAGTGAAAGTTATGCGGAAGTTTGGAGTGGAAAGAAAGATGCAAAGAAAAATAATGTAATAAAGAACCAAGGACTTTGAAGGAATAAACAGTCAGTCTATGGATATGATGAGGTAGGTGCAAACATTTTTCTAGTGTAGATCAGTTAGTCCGGAATATTTAATTTCCACATTCCTATTCGACTTTGTTATTTTAAAAAGCTCAACAACAACAACGAACTCACTATTACGATATTACGCCGATTCAAAGTTAGGTATATACTAATTTAATCCCTTTGAACGTACAAAGTGGTGTCCAATTTACTACCAAATGCATAAAGTCATATAAGTGGAAAAATTTGAACCCAAGTTTTATGCTCTTCATATTCACCATTGCAGTATGCCTGTAATCTGAAAACTCAGCTTCTCTTGGAGATTCAAACCAGTGTCGCTCAGGCTAACAGTCAGAGTTGTTAATATCGAGTTATTTATTACAACCGGTGACTGATCAGAACAATCCCTTAATCCAGTTCGTCAATGGCTAATCCCCAGCTAGGTATAGAACATTTCATGTGACTGACATTACAAAATTGTATGAATCCATTTTCAGTGACAAAAATAACATTATTACTGGCTAAATAATTCAAATGAACCCTAAATATTATAAAATATGATCCGACTTATTAGAAGTTGATTCCTAAATATTTCGAAATATGTTAGGCGATTATGTTGAACATCCTTCTTTTTAAAGATCGATGTGAAACACAGTGAAACACTAAAGCATAATAGAATAAAGTCGGTGTGATAAGGGTTAAGTTCATAATTTCAGAGACAGCATTCAGTAATAAACTGACTACACATAATTTGTATCCACAAAATTTTAAGTTTATGATTTAACATGATAATCAGTTCAGATTTATACCGTTGAAAAAGGTTTCCTTTGCAAGACTGGAACGTTGAGAAATAATAGGAAATATTTATTGTGTTTGTTTTCTCGACTACACTATGCCGAGATAGCACAAGTGAAACATAAGTAATACAGCTAAGTTTCATAACTTTATAACAGCCAGAAACGTTACTCAAATCGAAGAGAAACCAGTCGACTACTTTTAATCGTATGAGTTTGTAGGTTACATCGTACACTTTGTCGATGAGCTGCAGTCAATAATTAAGACTGCACAACATCAAATCCTTTAGTATTCAGTGTCCGACTTCAGCTTGTAGTTACGGTGAAGGACTCACCACCACCAGTTGATATCTAGTGACCACACATGTTGTTCAAATGCAACCATACTCTTTGAAATCAATAGTAAATTTAACTTGAATAATAACAATTGACTGACAATAACACTCAACAGTTTGCACGAGAATTCTGAAGATGAGTATCTATTGTATAAAAAGATAATCGAACTCATTATATATAACAGGCTGGACAATGCTTACTGTGTGAGCATCGCAATCACACGACATAACACACCAAAAGGAAGTTGGATAAATTAGGTGGAGCTGTTACGCATTGGTCTAATCACTCAACTTTCAACCAAAAGAGCAGAGGTTTGAAGTGACCTCTACATAATAAAGTCTGGGTAGTCAGGTAGTGGTATTATTAGACCTCACATAATATAGGTACAGCTCACTGTATGCTAGATGAACGTGGACATATTTGCTCAGTGGATTTCAATCTTTTCGAGATGTAAACTAGTGAATAAACAATAGACAACTGACTAATCTGCAGTATTGAGTTTTAAATACATACTAATATTGACAGAAGTTGAAAAATAATGATATATATAATGCCTGAATAGACGTTGAAGATATCTTTAATTCTTTCTTGAGGTCAGCTTTTTTTCATCTAATTAGGATTAGAAGCTTAATGTTAAGTAAAAATAGAAATAAAGATTGAAGTATGAAAACATATGACAATAATTAATATAGTAATATAGAGCAAACAAAAATGTGGCCTTCAGTTCCATACTACTAGCTAAAATACTGTATACAGATTTCCACGTACATAGGCAGCCTGATTGTTTAGAATGAGTCTTATTTGTTAAACAATATGACCAAGTAGAGGATATGTGGATATAGCAGAAACCAAGAAAGCGAACAAAACTGATTAATTAACCTTACATTCCCCCAATCAATGAATACTGTGACCGGGTTATTTGGCTGAAAGCGACAAGTAAATGTTCACATTGTTGGAAATGTGCTGCACATGTCAAGTAACCATCCACCCCGACGTGCAGTGCTAACCGAAGGACTTAGCCTGAAGGCTCATGAAGACCAGATCAACACGTGATACAAGTCTATGAAGTCTAACTCTTCATCTAAGCTGAACAAGGAGGTAGTATAAGCTGCCTGTCTGGTTGGGGTCCTCAAAACAATAGAAACCAGTGATTGAACACTCTTCTCTTGATAACATATCCGAAAATCTGTCACAATCGTCTAGGTATATTCACTCTTCGACGTCTTCTGAAACTTGAATATTTCCACTAACCTTCATGTTTAAGATTATTTCATCTCTCACACACACATTTTTCTACTCTAATTTCATTCATTTTCTACCCATGTGTTGTTTGCATGATGTTGTGAAATGTGACAAATCGAACTGATAAGCTTTTGTGCGAGGTTCTACACTAACTTTGTCTGCCTGTCACATTCTATCACAAGAATTCTCCATCTCTGTGTATTACCTTAGTGTCAACCACGGCTGCTTCCCTCACTTTAGTTAGTATTAATTCATTTGAACTGGAACAGCAATGAAATAGCTTTCCTCATATTCAAACAAGAATACGAAGGATTGGTGTACGCTACTCACTGATGGATCAATGTTAAGGTATAATCTATTTGGTAATTACATTTTGTTTGAATGAAATAAAGTAAATAGTTTACAGTTCGACATTCCAGTGAACTTTAATCATAACTTTAGATTATCGACGTTAATGCATTTATTAACAATAGTCAATCCTTACTAAAAATATGCGATTCATTTCATTAACTTGAAAACCTCTTGAAACCTCTATACAACTCTAGACAAAATGACATATTTCGCTGTTCAAATAGTAAGAGACATGTGAATTGACCAACAAACAGACAATTTTATGATTAGACATCAAGATGTGTTGAAACAAAGGCTTTAGACGTTAAGATGTAGATATGGTGTGAACCTATCTACGACTAGTGCCACCGATTTGGGGTTAGAAGTCTTCAATCATTAACTATGGTTATTGGGTATACTTCACACAGGAAGACTAAATTTTCCCACAAGTCCTGAAATGACAATTAGAAGTTTTATATGAAATGGTGTCAACACTATCACTTTTTGCATCCCCTGATATTCATCTATATTGTACCTTATATTCTCACAAGTAGTGTTTATCATAATACTACTCAAGTTACAGAAGTCTGTAGATGGGCTAGAAGGTTTATAACGTCAACAAGTGACTTACCCTACATCCCACTATCATACTGCTACCATGATGATATCAACACGAGCGATGTTTTGAAGGCATTGGCAAACAAGAAGCTGTAAACTTTGCAAATTTCCCACTTATAAATTGGCTATGTTTCATTTACATGCATCCAAGACTACAAAGCGCGCTTCTGAGTAGTATACTCATCGCTAAGTAAGTTTTCACTTATTGATGAAGTGTTAATAAATGATGCAAATTAAATCGAAAAATTGAAAGTTTAGAGACACAGCGGTTAAATAGTTAACTTATGTATATTGCAAACTGGATGTGACTAATTCCACTAAAATCAAAAAAAATTTGATCAGGTACATAGCAACTTGGTGTGCCTACGAATTGTAGTTGGTACATCCATTATTTTGTGAAACTTGCCCAGCTTTCATTTACCTTTAGCACTGCTTCACTAAAAACGAGTTAAAGCCATGAGTATTAAGATATACACAGTATTTTGATATGTTGCTTTCGAAAATCAAACAGCTGGAATGACAAACTCAACGTAAAACCTCGAACAGAGGTGCATCGACTCAAGTTGCCACACTTCACAATAGTACACATAGAACAGGTGGATAGAAAAGTAGTGATATCAAGGAAGATAAAGTTGTGTGAGACAATGAACAATCTGAAGATGAAGGTTAGTATGAAAACTCAATTTTTAGATGTCAAGGAGTGAATACATCTGTATTATTGTGACCGACCTGCAGCCATATCACCAAGAGTCATCAACCACTGATTCCTTTCGTCGCGAGGACCCTAACCAGGCAGTCTATATCTCCTCACATGACTGAGATCAATGGTCAGATACTTCATCGACTGGTTTTACATCTTGGTCTGGCCACTCGAAACCCTCTTCCTACCTAATCCAACTTCCCTTTGCATGGTACGTCGAGTTAGGTGGTGACTCGTGATGAGCAATGAAGGTTCACACCCTCATCAATCGAGTTGCCTTTCTTGTCTAGTACCATTCGCCTAACCTCAACATTCTTCATACGATGATTCCACCAAACGTGAGCAATGCTACGAAGACACCTATGATCAAAACCCTGTAATCGCTTCGTGTCTTCCCTCTTAACGGGGAATCCTCACAGTCGTATAACGCGAGAGAACGAACTGCAGTGCAGTATACTCGTCTTATGACTGGCAGTCGGATATCGCGTCGACACCTCCCGTCACGCAAGTTAGCAACTGCCAAGTGGGCCTTTTGTATCTAAGTTGAGTTTTCGTCGGTAACCAGCCGGTTTCGGGCTGATGTAACTCCCTAAGTAAGTGAAGTGGTAGATATATTCCACTGATTCCCTCCCCATCATTAAAGTGAGAGTGGTTGTAGACCAGTCCTAAAGCATCATCTTACATTTGATAGGTGCGAGACGCATGCCGAACATACTGAGATTTCTGGATAGTATGTTAGGCTAATAGTACGTCAGATATCTAATGCAGCAGGAGAAGTTCAAACTAGGTGATACCAAGTGTATTTACACTTAGTTTTCTTTAACGATACATATCGTCAAAGATGAACACAACACACTATTCTCTGATGGAGTAAACTTAGCATGACCAAACTATCTATGCTTGCGATTAATTCCAAATTATTTTTCACCTATCGAATACAGACAGAGTAAAAACCCAAAATTCTCTATTTTTATTTGTGACTGGCTTTCAGAAAACATCCCTACATACATATTGCAAACATTTTTGTACTAGCTGGTTATTTCTCTGTGAACATTAGGGAATAACTGATACCTAGATACAAAATGGACTACTATCCGACAAGCAACTAGACTAACAACGAAGAAATTCGGTTCGATATTAGGTTTGTTTATTCAACATAGCACACAACAAGACATTATTGCTTATGAGATAACGCTTTAAGAATAAATTATCAATCATATACATAATAAAGTAACTTCCAACACATGGTTATCATAGTTGTATCAACTGGTAGTGTGATTTCAGTAGTAGTAAAATTCTCCGGAATAGGAGTTGTGTCATTCCTGTTTCCTGTGTTGGGTGTTGGTCCCATGAACAAAGATTCAGTTATCAATGTAGAACTGTTATTCTGTCACATCCTACTATATGCTTACGTCAGTGCGTGCATAGTAATAGTAACAGAGTTACTGTTTCCCGACAATTTAACTGACTGCGATTCCGTGATTTAACCTAGGAACTTCATCTTACAGTCATTACAAGGTATTTGGTAGATCAAATAACTGGATAGGATTATAGAAAATAAACATCGGAATTTGTTTACCAAGCTTATGAATAACAATTTATGCTCGTTGTCATCCAGTAAATAATACTTTTTCATCATGATTGTGTCCTGTGTGCCAAACAAATATAACATGAAACTAATTTATAATGCCCAAGTATTACGCTCACACTGAAGAAATCTAATCTTGACAATGAACAACTTATGATCGTAAATATTCAAAATTCAAAATGTGTATTAACAAAATTATGTAGTTAGGCGAACTCCTGAAATTTTATCTTCTGATGGTTGACTGATTGTGACATACCCACTGACATATAGACGAACAAATGCACTAAAGTACATGAGATAAATATGATTCTAAAAACTATTCCTTCATTTGCGTATTCATTGCTTATAAAAGTGCAAATTCATGCTTTATTTTTTTCCTTTCTCTCTCTCTCTTTCTTGTCATTCTTAAATGGTTGACCTCAATAAGTTTAGAATTTCAGGCACAACAACATATGACGTTTACACATAATAAATAGACAATTCTGTACTTTTTTGAGATTCGTCTATTTGATGATGATAAATTGACTTGAATTTCAATGCGTTTTTGCCTACAGGATAAGTTCATAGTGAACAGTAATGAAAGTGGGCTTAGTAAATTTGACCTTGATTTCTTTCGATTTATATCAATCACCTAATTGGTCAGTGATCATTTCATTTTCTACTCACCACTCAGTCGATATTATAGTGATCATAAGATCACCTAAAAATCTGGCTTAGCTTAACATTACGTGTGCAAGTTCACAATTAGAAACGTAGTGGACTATAATGACACATTAGTTGTATTGATGTGTGTGAAAAATCCCTTGGATAAAATATGCTTTTTGTCATATTTTAAGCAGTAAACAGAAAAAGACAATGATGTAAAACGTTCAGATAACAAGGGAGAATAGACAATGAACGAATGAAGTAATCTATAAACCACATATGTATAGTATGTATAAGCGGAAAAAAGTTACCTGATAGGTCAAACACCTAAAGTATGCATTAGCGATCCATTAGTATACACCACTACCAACACTATACAGCCATGATCCATCAATTTAAATATTACGAAATATTTGTAATTGAGGTTAAGAATAGCAGTTGCATAGTGTTTTTCTAGAATTGAAATTTGATCACGAACGTTTCGCAATCCCACTGAATTATTTCAACAACAATATAGCAATGCAGCCTCCTAGTAGGTAGGTAAACATTGAAAAAGTTAACTTCCAGTTAAACATGCGAACAGCGATGACACATTCCATAAGTCAGACTATTATAATTAGCTCTGGTTAGTAACCTAACTTTTACATCCAAGGATGATTGAAGTTGATACGATGGTAGAAGGGAGATGAATGCTACCACAGTCTGTGTTTTCTGTCTATTTCAAGTAACACTTTAGCTAACGAAGCGAAGTAACTGAAGTCCCTATAACTCTGAACTGTGTAACAGATAGTAATTATGAGGAAATAAGCAAGTGAAATCTAATCAGAACTTCCAGATATCTCTGAAGTCCTAATGAATACTTCTTGTACATTGAAGTAAATGCGTTCTTGTAAACTGTAGATAAGATTCTATCACATAGTTACCAGGTCCCACTCAACCATTTATTCACAATGGTTAAAACACAAAAATGACTCTGTACTCAGCATACTTCAAATATAATGATTTATATTATTTCAATAGACTTAACACTGCGAATACAGGAAGACTACAAAGTATATCAAAAATATTAACAGTGCCAGCCAGCTAGTTGTTCAATTTCTAACAGTCTTACCTACATGCTATCTACTTAGCGGACCACAGCGAGAAAACAGTTTCATGTACTGGTAATTAATTTAGTGTACTGATGCGTCGTAGATCTAACCGGGAAAATACAATTTGAATCATTCATCCAACTGTTCGATGGACAATCATATTATCAAGAGAACTATTGAGGTTTCCACATAAGAAATGAATAAAATATGAGAAAGAGATGGTGAACATTCAGAAGACAAAGAAATCTAATGATGATGAGGAGAATTGACATAAATTCTAAGTCACATCAAGCTTGAGATCTGGCATCAACTAGATCACCCATCTGGTACTCTACCAATTCAATTTCATCAAAAAAACCCCGGAAGAATACACTGCGACAGTCCTCCGTTCTTCTTGAAATTGAATTCACAATTTATAATTGCTTAACTGATAACGTACAAGATGAAGTAAGCAGTGGCTGATTTTAGCAGGAACAAACGGGAACGTATCATACAGACGATTGAAAGCTATGATGTGCAGTTCAATAACTGTTCCGTATAAGTTTATAGTCACACCCATTAGTATGTTACCCATGAATTCCGAAAAGAAAAAATAAATTGTTTTCAAATCCCTTGACAGACTGATCACAGAGACAGGCAAACAAACATATAGCCTTCCCCCACTGAAGAGAACCAAGTGGCGGTACATCAAATTAGCAAACAAAGAGGCAATCGAATTGCATCAAGGTAAGTAAAAGTGTAAAAGGGGAGAAAGAATAAATCAATGAGATCTAGTGAAAATGATAAAAAGTGAAGTACTTTGAGTATTACCATTAGGGATCTCTAACCAGCGACTCTAAAAATCTCAACAACCCCAGTCAGACACGACTCAGAACAACAGTCAAAGTGTTCAAAGATCTGAGGCACAGATTAGTTTGACCCCTCTCAGCCTTCTTGCAACTTAATCCTACTTCGGTTAAAGTCATGCTTTAAAGTAGGTCCTGCCTTGGATTGTTGGGAACATATTTGAGTCACATCGATTGATGTAGGTTCAAAACTTCATGTAATGAATTGGTTAGCAACATACCTAACCGTAACAATGGTAAAATAGTGGTTGTACCACATGCGAGCGACGCTATGAAGACGACTGTGATAAAAAAATCTATAGCTTCTTCATGTCTTGTGAATTTATCAGCCATGTTTCACAGCTGTAAAATACGTCAGAGCGGACTACTACCCAATATACTCTTTCGATATCTCGCTGATACTAGAGGTCATATGTGATAAATGACAAGTAAGCGATTTGCACACCAGCTGAGATTTCACCAAAAATCAGTGTATTAGGGCAAACAACACTTCCTCAACGCATTCCACCACTTCATTTCCTATCGTTAAACTAAGAAGTTACTGCATCACATGTGCAGAAATCATTGCGAAAATACTCAGATTATTTCTCGAATCGTTTAGAAGACTTTGTATTTTGTCAGCGTTTTCGCCTAACAGGACTAAGTCCAAGTCAACTAGATAATTCCCGATTGACAAGTGAATATCCGAGACGATAAGCACGTATGTAAAGCACTGATGTAAATCCAAATGGTCGAAATTTTCAACCAGTCAGTATGTGACGTATACGTATACGTATATGATATGTATATTGTCATCTTTATGTAGCTTCTTAGTCAGAAAATCATCACTGCCCACCTGGTCACTTGGCTGATGTTTATCACTTGATCAATGAAATAAAATGTATTACTTGAAGGTTTAACGTATTCAAGAAACAAACAGTGTAACAGGATCCGATAGGCTACACAACTAGGAAGATGATACTTTGAAACATGTGAAGAGTTCAAGAATAGTATGAGTACGCACTGTTTGATTGAAAAAAAAACAGCTAAGAACAGAAACGCCCTTATTTTGACCATGAATTATGAAATGAAATCCAAGAGAGATAGTTTTTAACGAAAGTAGGAAACGTAAACAAAAGAGTTAGAGGAGAAAAACTAAGAGGAACCGGAGGAGTGAAAAATAAACAAAAAGCCATGTCTAAAGAGTAGCAACAGTTTCGGCTATATAAAAGTACTAGAAACATCGCATACACCAAGATTATATATATATATATATATATATATATATATATATATATATATGTTGAAGTTTTATCTTACTGATAGAAACGCTTTCACATTTACGAGGTTACAATAATACTAAATAGATTCATATGAACAAACAAACACACATGATAGAAAACAGGTAAACAATATTATTAGCACGTCCAGTAAATCAGTATGTCAAAAACCGGGTTTTCATAAGAATAATAATTAGAATACTTAATCTGAAAAGCATTATTATTACCATAGTCATCGTTACTATGGTGATCATAATGATGATTCTAACTAACTAAATACAATTCGGTGTAGAGTCTGATTTCAGTTCATTTCTTTTATAACTGAAGTTTATTGTGAATTAAATGACAAATTTTTACGCTTGTTTTTAAAAGGTGCAAAGTAACACTTCTGTGCATCTGTGTGTGTGAGAGAGAGAAAGTCTTTAAATGAGTTGTGTACACTATTTGTTTTATGTTAAAGTTACACAGAGAAGACACCGTTATATTTCAGTTGGAAATATTATTTATCATCAGGAAATATCATAGTATGCTAGTGAGTTAAATAAATTTACGATTCCTGTAAAGCTGCCGGTGTACAGCACAAACCAAACGACATACACTTTCAATACAAGATGTATGTATTGCTGCCTAATGGGCAAACTCACGATATATCACATTAGTAGGTACATCAATTAAGGTAGGCAACAAAAGCGAAGACAAAAAATCAACCAAAACTTGTAGAAAGCTATAGGAAGAAACGAAAAACAGACAAAGCATATAACGAAACTTAAAACGGATAGATAAAAACAGTGTAGAACCTCGCACAAAAGCTTATCAGTTCGATTTGTCACATTTCACAACATCATGCAAACAACACATGGGTAGAAAATGAATGAAATTAGAGTAGAAAAACGTGTGTGTGAGAGATGAAATAATCTTAAACATGAAAGTTAGTAGAAATATTCAAGTTTCAGAAGACGTCGAAGAGTGAATATACCTAGACGATTGTGACAGATTTTCGGATATGTTATCAAGAGAAGAGTGTTCAATCACTGGTTTCTATTGTTTTGAGGACCCCAACCAGACAGGCAGCTTATACTACCTCCTTGTTCAGCTTAGATGAAGAGTTAGACTTCATGGACTTGTATCACGTGTTGATCTGGCCGCAATGAGTCTCTCTCCCACCCAAACAAACTTCAGTTAACATAGCATAATATGACCAAGCACTAAGGTGAAGGAAGTGTAGGAATACAGCTGCATCGCACAGATCATTTTTAATCTATCATATGTCAAATCTTCAACCAAAACATATGTTATGATACAGAAGCACTATGACGATTCAGTTAACCTGGAAATTTCAATACAGACATTTAAAGCTCAGTTGGTATCTGTTAAATGATGTTATTGAGTTGCACATTATTGACTGGGAGCTATTGTGTTTCATGTTTTCGAAATGTTGAAAAATAAACAAAACTGAAATACTTAATGCACACAGAATAATTACTGTAATTCTCCGTTTTTTCATTGAATCGAACAGTTCGACCACTACTGGCACATATGGGTTCCTATGCGGATGCCTCGATATTGCCTGAGTGTTAATCATGATAATTTGGTTGGCTTTGACTAGCAGAGGAATCCAGGACGAATCCCAAATAGGACGAAACGCGCGTCCTGGATTCCTCTGCCACAACCAACCACATTACCATATAGAATAAGTTAACTCAAAATCGATGTCATTAGTACAAATCTGTTCACCTTCGATAAGTCCCTGGAAAATAAAATAAGACCCCCCTATTTTCCCCCCCCCCGGTTCTTTTTCTGGAAGATATTTAAATTTACACTGAACCATTCAACTATAATAACTAATCGGAGTGATGCACTGTTGTCAGGTTCTACACATTGAACACACCACCAGCTCGTAATCATAAACTGAGGACAAACTCAAGTAAAACTTATCCATCTACATAATGTTTGCCTTTAATTTTTTTTATAGTTAGGGGGTCACATGAAAAATCCGTCTTAGAAATTCGCCTTGGATAGCATATATATTTTCTATATAAAAAAAGGCATTTCACTAATGTGTCAACAGTTTTTTTCAATGATTTCACGCTTGGGGGTAAAACCTGTGCAGTTGCAAAGCAGTTAAACATACATACAAAGACAGGCAGAGAAAATTCCCGCATCATCCTCCAATCACCTTCTCCTTATCTCTGAGAGATGGTATAGCCTTAAACACCACCCAGATTATGCTGAAAAATTCAGACATACTATTTATATGCTGCACAGTTGTCTGTAAGCTAATCAATTCGATATTACAGTGAAGTATTAGAGACAGTGTTCATTCAGGTAGTTGAACTCATAAAGGAAATTACTAGTAGTCTATTCAAACATCCAAATGGTACTAGTAATCACTAACTATTCAGTAAGTTAGAAGCGAAAAGAAATACTTCAGTATATTGATAATTAAGTTTTAACAGCAAAACACTACCGTATATACTCACCTGGAATGTATTTAACAAACTGTACAATGAAACGTGAATGTGTTTCAAAATGTTTCATCATTTGATTCCAAATATCTTCAACCCGATCTGACATTAACATACGTCGTACTGGGTGAAGTAAGTTATTCCGAATATTCTAAAAAATAATATGAATACACATAAAATGAATGAGAAGTGATAAGCTAACATTTTTGTCTGTATTCAAGTGAATGGTTTGGAACAGAAAACGATGGGAAAAAAAAACACATAGATAAATAAGTTTTTAAACGAAACTAACGATTAATAACTGCAATGGAAAAGAAGTACAGTTTTTAATAACAAGCAAATGAATTACAATTACCAAGAGGATTTATCATTTCGATTCCATTCAACCTTTTCTTAAATGTATTATACACATCATTTAAAATGGAATGAGAATGAAATCAGTACAATAATTTGTCTATAAAAATAAAAATCATGAAAATGATAACCATTGTAGACTTCAATAATCACTTGGAAAATTACTAATATCCATTGCTCATTTTCCATTTAGTAAATACTAAATATTTGTGATGAAAGACTGTAGTGAGTTTAATTTGAAACAGTATCCAATTAGATTGCGTCATTTTCGATTAATCTGTGTACAGCATTCTTTACTTTAACTTGAGTATCCAATTTGTAACAAAGTAATAACACAAAAAACAGGCTAATCCAAGATACCCAGTAGAACTCTCATCACTCTTTCCCCTTCCTAAATCACTAATGTAGGGTTAAGGCACAATTTCAATGAATAGCCTATAGGGTATATGATTTCAAGAAAACTCAATCTTTTGATATGCACATCAAAACAAGAATTAAGTAAGGAGAAAATAAGAATAAAGAGATTTAAATATATAATGGATTGTAAGCCAGTTACTGATTTTCATGCTTTCTATAGTGAATTCAATAAATTTTTTTTAATGATAACATTGGTTTTTCGTAAATTTTATTTGGGGGTTTTGTGGGGATTTGATGATTTTTCAAGTTGGTGTTCACCATGGATTGATATCAATTGGAGGAAAGTTGGAACCTGGGAGCACTGAATAATTGTTTCTTTCTAGTATGGGACTCCTCAGCAGTGTATACACTTGATCCCGCTAGGAATCGAACCGAGGACTTGGTTTCATGGCCAATAGGTTGTAAATTGACTACAATTCGATAGATGATTGATACTAGCTATCCTGCAACGTTTTGGGATTATTCAAAATAATGAATAATAATCATGAAAAACATATTTTAGAAAACAATACT
>OX104134.1:105863975-106141364 GCA_944470555.2 Heterobilharzia americana
GATGATGCGCTTAATATTTTTACTTGCTGTGGGTGGACAGGAGAGTGATTCCGCACCAGTTATTGCAAGCACTGAGGTCTCCCTTCTTCGGCAGTTTGACAAGGTAACCCTTCTTCCAATCGTCAGGTACCTCTCTTCCCTCCACACCTTCTGCAATAGTGGTGTGAGCATGTCCGCTGTTGTCTCAGTGCTTCTGGCGGTATTCCATCTGGTCCTGCTGCTTTCCCACATTTCAGTAGCTTTATGGCGTTCAGGACTTCCATTTTCGTTGGAGGATTTATGTTCACTTGTAATTCAGCGGCTGCAGGTGGTATTTCTGGACGAAGTGCAGGTGGTGGTGTGGTCGATTCAAGAGCTTCTTGAAGTGGTCGGCCCATCGTTTCCTCTGTTTCTCTTCTTTTGTAATTAAATTTCCTTCTTCATCTTTTATTGGTTTCATCTGTGTTGGTTCTTCCCTGATAGCAACCTGGTTATTTGATACAATGTCGTCAGGTCTCTCTTACCTGCAGCCTGTTCTGCTTCACTTGCCAGTGTGTCGTATAAGTGTCTTTTGTCTTTGCGTGCACTCTTCTTCACTTCTTTGTCCAGTGCAGTGTTTTATACATTGTGCTCAGTTCCTCTTGTCGTTGAGCATCCTTGCACTGGTTTATCTTCTGTTTCACCATCCTCCTCTCCTCTATCAGCTTCCGGGTATCCGTCGAGATCCATTCCGTATCTTCCACCTTCTTCCTTCCTAATACGGCTGTGCAGGTTTCTTTCCACATAGCTTTCAAAGACTTCCAGTGTTCTTCCACACAGGTTTCTTCAGGGATGTCCCTCGACGTCTCCCATTTTGTCTTGATGGCTGGCTGCTTTGAAGATCTCCTTTGTAGTTTCATCCTTCAGTTTCCGAGTGTTGTACTTGAATTGAGGTCTATCACCAGCTTCCTTGAAGGCTTTTAACTTGATTTGGAAGGTAGGTTCCTTGCACTAGATAGTGAGTGGTCTGAACCTACATCGGCTCCTCTTCTTGACCTTGTGTCAAGTAGACTGCATCTCCATTTTCTTGAGATTGGGATAAAGTCGATCTGATTTTTAGTGTGTCTGGTGTCTGGTGAAATCCATGTCGCTTTGTGGATATCCCTGTGCTTGAACACACTGCCTGACTCCAATCACCAAATCGTTGAATGCACAGAATTCTGCAAACAGTTCTCCATTCTTGTTCATCATCTCACCGAGTGCTTCTCGACCTATGGTTAGTTCTCTTCCTGTGTTGTCCCCTCCCAGTTTGGCATTCATGTCGCCCATTAGAATTTTGATATCGCCAACTGACGTCTTGTCCAGTGTTGATTGAAGTTGTCTGTAGAATTCCTCCTTTTTCTCTTGCTCTGCATTATTTGTAGGTGCATAGGGTAGCATTGTATGATTGTGACCTTCCTTCCTTTTGAGTTGAATCTTGCTGTCATGATCCTGGAGGAGACTGGTTCCCACTGCATGAGAGAGTCTTCGATGGTGTTGTGGACATCATGATAGCCACTCCCTCAGTGTGCTCGTGGTTGTCGTCTGGTTGACAATATCGGAGTAGATTATTGACTCTCCTCTCCAGTTGACAGTTTGGAGAGTCCACTTCCATTCCATCTGCTTTCGCAAATTCCTACCACTTCAATGTAAACCTTCTCATCTCCTTTGCAATCTGGGCTGCCTTACTGGGTTCAAACATGGTGCGGACATTCCATGTCCCCACGTTTACTTTCGCTTTCATCGAGAGAGAGAAGACACATCGGTCAATTGGCTTCCCAAAGGCTTTCACCAACTGGCGTCATTTCGCCTCTCCGATTCCAGCGGGGAATAATTTTGTTTTCATTTTTTATATTTTGTTTGTGCATTGAAGTTTCTTTAGCGGTTAGATTTGTTTTCCGGGGTAGGGTTGCTAGCCCTATGCCCAACCTTCCCTCTTTACCCGGGCTTAGGACCGGCTAGTAACTAGTGAACTAGTCAACCAGGCGAGGTTACAGTTTATCTATAGGTCTAAAATAATAATTTAAGGTAACATCAAAAAAACAAAAGCATAGCAATAAAAAATTATAATTAACATTATTACCTTTGAAAAGTTCGTTGCACTCACTGGAATACGTCGAGAATTATGTATATCTGTTTGATTTAAACTCATGTTATCAGTCAATGCAAAACGTTCATTCAGATTACATGATACTGTGTACGGATCCAAAGCTGGATTAGTTGATGGAGATTGAGATGCAGCCATAACAACAGCCACTGCTGCTGCTGCCGCCGCAAACCATGGTGTTGTTGTAGATGTAGGTTCACTTTCTGATAAGATATTTGAATCATCAACACGTCCATTAAGAAATCCCAATGAATTTGGATCAAGACAATTATTATTATTTGGGATAATTGGTTGAATAGTATGCTCAGTTGGTAAACCTCGGTTAGATTTAAAATATCGATGTTTCGGTAACCATATTTGGTCGGAAATATTATTATTACCATTATCAGCAGTTGACGTTGGATGATTAAGGTCAGAGTAATCAGAAATCACAGATGAACGTGGACAAGATGTTGTTGATGAGGAGGAGGATGAAAGATAGGATAATGAATACGAAGATTCTTCAGGTACATTTCGTGCTGTAGATAAACATAATTGTGTAGGTCTTACATACGGTTGACTTAAATGAGTACTAACTGCATGCGGATCATTCAAAGGAGTTTCAGTTAATGGAGATGATCTATCCACTAATGAACAACTATCAAAAGATATTTTTAAAAACAAAACATAAAATTAAATTTCATCTATGTGTTCCATTGAATGCTTTGACCTTGAAGTTATTTTTAGATTTAACTAGTGAACATAATTTAAATTAGTAATAACAAACCTATCGAAATGAAAGTTGATCAGCAATCTGGGAATAAGTTGGAGTAACTCATTAATGCAAAAACTTAATTTAGTACAGATACGATTCATCAAATATCCTCAAGGTTATGTGAATAAAGCAATCACAGTATGAGGGATTTTCAGTACGATGAATGAATGGTAATGACATGGGAAAAAACGCTAAACTATCTGTTTGATTATATCTATGCAACTATTGGGAAAATGTTGGTGAATGAGAAGAAGTGATATAGAATTAATGAAGAATAACATGGTGATATCCTAAGCATTAATTCAGTCGAATAACAAACAAGCTGTGAAGTGGATATAAATTGAACAAATAAATTTACAAAAAGGTTATGACCAAAGAAGACAAGTATCTAAGAAGCTCATTTTCAGCAATGTCTTCGGTAAAACAATTGAAAATGGGAAGGATGAGAAACGTTCAGTTCACTCTTACACTCATCATAAACCAGTTCCATGAGAAAATGATAAACTGTACCATGTAGTAAAGTGAATTAGTTGTAGGTGTGTAGTCGTATAACGAGGAAAACGGTTGATGAAACAATGTAAAATCTCAAATTTGAAAAAAATCTTGGTTTACTAAGTAATAAATCCCAGTGTAAAGTTTAAGTAAATGGCTAACAATCTGGTGGGATTTTTATTCAAAATCGACCAACACCTTACGATTAAACATTCACTGTAGAATGTGTTAGGCTCAACCTTTTATGAAATATATGGTGAATGAATATTAATCAGTTATGATAAACTACAATACAATAGTTGTCTACTACTCCCTAGATTCTAATCACTTCTCTATTGACATCAATTCACTTTTCAAAAACTGCTTAAGAGGATTATTATAAAATCGAAACGTAACCATTTGACCAAGAATAAAAACATTTCTAGACATCAAGTATTAGTTTGAGATATGAATGATATCAAAGATCTACTTGAGACAAACTAAATCAGATGTTTACCAGTCGTGTAGAAAAAAAACCCACTAAATACTAGACACAAAGAATACAACCCATTCGTCGTTGAGCTAGGTTAAACACATACCTACCTTAATGTTCCTTAACATAGTAAGATTTTGCTGGAATTTGCAATGTACATAAAGTCTAAAAATAGTAAAGCTTTCTTTTAGGGTCATTTGTCTTCACCTACAGATGCAAACACACACTATTTATAGACACAAGTTACCGATAAACATTACCACGGAATTGTGTAACAGAATATTTACACGACAAATTCGTTTTACACAAGTACAGCTACACAGTCACCCCAGCATACGTAAATATTTAGTATCAATCTTAATAATGAATACGTGGTATCAAAAAATAAAACTCAGTGATAAGCTTTTAGCAGATTAAAATTTCTTATGTACAGATCCATATATATCCAAGTGAACTGACTGTTTTATGATTATTACTTCATGATATAAAGACGTAATTAGTTATTTAAAATGAAATATGATCAACACACGTAGGGGATATAAGAAGACTTCAGGTACTTGACCACCGCTGTCTCTGTAACAACACTCGTATACAGTAGAACTATAACGTAAGCAATGCAAAAGTAAGTCGGTGGATAAAACCGACTAAGATGGTGTTGGCATGTTTAGTCACCATCTACTAGAGGCCCCATGTCAGCTGAAGTAGGATAAATCGAAGGTGGCAACAACCCATGAAACTTCTGACCGTTGGTTTGAGCCCTCCAGGGAAATGTGGACTTCCTGCCTTGTGTTCGTGTGATAAGAGAAACCGATGGTCGGAAGAGACTGTAGGTGATATAGCACAGAATCCATCGCAATAGCGCAGATCTATCCACCGTCATGATGAATTTCATTGTTTTTTTTATCCTTTCATCCTCTCTTGTGTGACTTCTTTTTCTACACTTCATTACTTTCTCGCTTACTTCTCAGTGTTCCATCTTGGCTTCTTCTATCCTTATGTGTCGATACGAGATATGATGACTCGAAATATTACTCAATAACGCCATGTTTCATATTGATACTAACTGACTGACTCCACTTACGTCTTTTTATCTGAAAATCTCGTTACACTATTAGTAAAGGAACTGGCGAGTGAACAGAAGCAGCTGGTTTAAATTCTTTTGCTACATACACATACTTTATCATCTTTTTTTTAATCCAAATTTGTACATCATGAGAATATTTTTACCTGCACCATTAAAAAATATCGACGCCCAATAGTGTATTGTATACGTAAAGACATTTTTTTTTACACATGGACAGAAGGATGAATACTTAGAACTAGGTAAAGTGAAGTTATTATCACACCTCATCGAATATATATGTCCTCAACTCTGAAGTCGTAATTTTCAAATGAAAAACTTTCTCAATGGTTGACTGCAGAAATTTCACTTGAATTTAAAGATACAATACAATAGACGTATATTTTTCGAAGTATTCATCGAAAAATAACAGACTATTGCTATATGATTGGTACAATATACTCCTTAATTATCAGACTAAGAACCTAACAAAACACAAAGCTAAGAAAAGAAAAGTGAGAAGACAAAGAATAAGAAGGAGGTACACAACGGTAAAATATATTGGATCATAAAGTTTGATTCCAACCTGATTTCAACTACAATCTTCGAACTAGTGATTTTCATCCCATTAAGTACAACAAGAAGAAGTAGGTTTCGATATGCAGGAAATCAAATAAACATTATATTCTCATTTCTTATATTCCTTTTATCTTTTTTAATGGGTTGTAATTACTTCAGAAAGCTTCTTCCACGTTGAAGTTTCTGGTGTTTCAGCAGTTATAGTAGTCAAATTTTCTAGTGCACCAAATTGAGATACAAAAGCTTGTAAACATTAACATGATAACGGTAACAGATTTTCTTGTAGAATATATATATATATATATATATATATATATACTGGACGATGTAATTAGTCAGGTACCACTAGTTCTAATGTATAAGTCCTACTAGCCACATCGAAACGATCAGTACTGATAATGAGAAGGTAAGTTTAGAGACAATTGATATGTAAGCGTGCATAGCAAGCTCAAATGTACACCTGTTTTATGTAGGTGATAGTGATATCATTGTAAGGCGGAATAAGAATTTAAATCTCTTTTATATATACTGGATATCCATCTAGTCATAGTAACCACCGAACTACAAACAGTAATTACATTTTGAAAATAAACTCAGACGTAATATGACAAACAAATGTTAGATATTAGTTCATAACAGAAAATGTACTCAAGAAGAAGGAAAAATGAATGTAAAAAAAGAACCTCACCTTCGAAATTGTAATTGTTGAATATTTCCACGATCAGTACTGTTATTACTGCTACTTATGGTGTGAATATTATCACTAGGCAATTTGATTTGACTTAATAAATGCCTTGATTGATCAATAAATGGGAAATTATCCATAGAGATATTATGAGTTTTAACATCACTAACTTTCTCATATCTACCACCAGTACCGCTAGCATAATTACTACTGCTACTGCTACTGTCAGCAGTGACCCCACTTGAATTGATGACACTATATATATGCTCATCGTTTGAATTTGCTACTTCCGTATTATGACGTTGATAATGATGAGGATGATGGTGTCTATGACGATAACGATGGTCAGAATGTTCGCGATCACATACACCAATAGTATTACAGCCACCATCACTATCAATATCATCATCATCATCATGCATATATGTTGAACTAAGTGGAGTTAACTTTGACGATGTGATTTTACTATCAGCAATCTCCGATCCAATGTCCATCACTGATGATATTGTTTTACGTCTTTTAACAATATTTCCTGGACAGTCATTGAAAAGGTAATCACCACCACCACCGTTAGCAGAACACGAGGATGTTTGCACAACTGGATTACAAGGGCCAGAAAGGAGAACAACACCATTATTGGTACTACTGGTACTACTAATACTACTATTACTACAACAACTATTTTGTGACGGAGACGGTTGGGTATGATGAAGGCGTGATTGAGGGTTAGGGTAGTGTGTACGTGTTTCCTGTTTGTACTTTATATGATGTTTCAATCCTGACGGTGGTGATGAAGATGAGGATGGGGATGAACATGGCACTGATCCATTTTTCAACGTTGCATTATTGCCTTGTAGTTCACTGTGTTGACTATTACGTCCAGTGAATGGATTGGTGGTTGCTGGTATCGTCCTAGGAATGCTTGATGAAACTACAGATGTTCCTGCTGATGATGCGATTGTTGACACCGTTGTACTGACAGAATCCATATGATCCGAATTAGACAATATACGCTTAGCTGAAGGCCAACTGGATGTTGGATAATTGGACTGACTAATTGCCGATTTACAGCGTTCTTCACCAATTAATGATAAATCATGTTCATTATTGTTATTGTTATTATTATCATAATGAGTAGTGCTGTTAGCATTATTATTGATATTACTACTCAAAGTTGTGTTACCACTACTAGTACTGCTGTGACTAATTGAATTCCGACGAGTTGTTTCATGCTGCTGATTTGATGAACTTGTAGATGGATTTGCCATTGCTTCCCCATCACTGGAGTTAGTAAGCTGAGAAATCTCTCGAGCACAATAATATTTGATTGCATTGGGTTGTCGGCCAATACGACTACCTATAAATAGGTGAGCAAACAAGAGAAAGTCAGTTATTCGAGAATCAGTACCTATAATATGAGCAGGTGTATCTTGTTAATTAATAAATACAATGGCTTATGCTTAACAACAGTTCAAGTAATCCCCACAGAGTCAGTAATGAATATTTTATAAAATGAATAGACAGAAATTGTGATTCATTAGTTTCAACTAGTGAAATCTCGATCAACAACTAAGTATACTTTGATTCAATTCCTACTTTAGTCCTTGTAAAAGGGTAATACTGTCACTCAAAACATACCATACTTGTGGAGGATGGATTTTGATAGTGTTGTGTTCTTTAAACTGGGTGATTCAATCGTGAAGCTTTCATTGTCATTCTGGACAACATCATCAGCACAAACTTCAGGAAGAATAATACATTTTTACGATACATTAGATGTTAGAAGTCAGTAGGTATGTAATCCAGGACTCAGGTTTCTTGCTTGCTGGGACTCCTCAAGCAAGGCATATCTGCGATTAGAAGGGAATAGTATTTCTGAAAACTTGAAGCACACACTGAAGTCAGTCCTTATGATGTTGTCCAGAAAGACAATGAAAGCTTCTCGGTTAAACCATCCAGCACGGAGAATATAATACCATCAAAAGCACCATACTTGTAGCTGACAACTTAAAACACATACCTGTATTGATTTACCGAGTTATGTTGGCTTTTTTCTCCCGCGTAAAACGAACGTATCCCTAATATTTCGTGAAACTGAGTACTAACGACAGAAATATATAGTCATGCTTCAAATAGAAATTAAGCTAACTGACAGGATAGACTAAATAAACAAATACAGTAACGTGTATAAGATTATTTCTTTTCCAACATAAATTCAAAACAAGAGACAAAGGTATAGAAAGTGACGTTTAAATCTCGGTAGAACTATTCAACTGAACAATCTACATACTTGATTTCGCATATGCTGTACCCACTGATGGTATCCGGCACGTTGGTATATAAGCTTAATGTAGCCTGATTGACATTAGAGGTCATTATTCCGTTCAAATATAATGTGTGAGATAGATAATTTTGATCATAATTCTAATTAATCTCTTTATTTGTTGTAATATTTTTAATCTAGAGTACCAGAATACCTGTAGTGTGCTGGTACCATAGGGAGATATATATACACATGTCTATTTACAAGTAGGACAACAAATAAGACGTATAAACATGAAAAAAATTTGAAGTCTCAAGTAGATGTATGAAGCGATTGGAAGAGGTATGAAAATTGACCGGTAAATTGAATTACAGTTCAAATACATCATAGTGATTAAAATAGTTGATAACTAAATAAGTAATAAATCTCTACATTAAGCGAATTAAGTTGCTAGTGAACAAAAATGATTAACTAGTATCTATGATAACTAACTAAGAGTAATAAAATAAATTAGATGGAGTCATTGAATTAGAAATGTTACTAAGACAAGGTGAGAGTAATCACCATTTCCTTATGTACACAAAGGTTTGGTTTATCGACTTGAATAGCACAGTTTTTGAGATTGCAAACAGTTTCTTATTCTGTTGTGAACAGACCTATAGTAAACGACTTAGTAAAGTCGATATCATACTTGTAGTCGATGTCTCTTTGTACGATCTAGGTATTCGCTTTCGTAATCACACTCGAATTGATAGATACAATTAGAATTGCGGAAGATTTGCATGCAATCTTTCCTGGATCGCTATAGTACCGGCTTTCATGATAGTAAAAAAATTGGTAAGTTCATCTTATAGCTGTATCGAGTCTCTACCTGGTTATTTCATTTAACGTATCGCCTTTACATTGTACATTGGCTTTTCTGAAACTGTAAAGACGCTCCATTTACTTTTTATATTTCTGATGTAATCGTTAGTAAATCTTTTAGGATATCAATTTTTATACAGGATTTCTTTCAAGTTTTTATTTTTTATCTTATGGTTTTGTCTGAACAAGGGACAAATTAGAACAATAAAGAGCTCCATACTCGCACACTTAGTTGACACAGGACATCAAGTGGTTACTGGAAAAGCCTACAGAATTATCCATCAGATTCCAATTAATTTACCTCATGGATTACGTACTCGGTTAGTTCACATAGCAGAGGTGATTGCAATCCACCTTTACAAACCTAGCCTTTGTATCAAAAAGAAGTTTGTTCGACCACTTTCATTACTGTGGCCGTCAACATGATGTAACTTCTAGGTTTACTTTGTACACCTCTTCCCCTTCTTGTTTCTATCAATACTCATATTTCCAATTTTAGTAACTCTATTGATTATTTACATCATTATTTCCAAAACATCACCACGTGATTGGTAATTTGATTAAATTGTAAACCTATATATTAGTGTACAGCCCAAGATGAAGACCTAATTGAAAAGGAATATATTTCTTCTCTCAATCAGTCTTTTTCTGAACTGATTTTTTTTAGTTCTATAAAACAAAGAACTAGAAAAACAGATTCATTTTGTCCTGGGTTGAAATAAAGTTTTTCAAATGAAAATACTGTTCCCTGTATGATAGTTTTCAGTATATGAATCTATCAACCCACCTCCCATATTCAATACCGAGGTATCTAGGATCCTAATTGTATGATTTTCTCCAAGCTCTAATATAAAACTGAGATTTAAATAGAATAAATTGAACTCTTGTAACATTATTTTCACCTCCAGTTTAATATTATATTTAATATATATATATATATATATATATATATATATATATATATATATATATATATATATATATATATATATATATATATATATATAGGTACATCTTGGCTCAGGCAAATGTAATTTAGACTGGAAAGAAGCGAATTGTCATAGAGGGGATCCAAATGACTTCACTTAAGTAATTCTATCAAAATATATGGATTTATTGAGTCCTTTTTTTACACCTCTGTTGTTCCCTTTACACTGATGAATTCAACGTAGTACTACTTTATTCACATAGTCGACTTACAAATAGCCAAGTAGTAACTATACAAATTCATAGAGGTCAGCAGGTATTAAACAACATTTTGCCTAATATGTGGTTGGCTTTAATTAAACTGTCGAGTTTGTCTAAAATTAGTTATCTTGAAAAGTACCTTATGTGATGTTGCACAAATTCTTTCCCTAACAACCTGATAAATATATGCGTAGAAGCGATAAAATGTTTCATTTAAGTTGAGATAGCAGCAGCGTAAAAACTCAATTAGCGACTGAGTTGAGAAAAGCCGAAATCGTAATTAGACCACATTTTCAGTATAACCACTAAACGGTACATTTTGTTTGGTACTGAGCGGTTGGTAACTCCAAGTCATCAACAACTGTTGTTTTATTCGATAAGAATAATGAATCCTTTCAGAAAAAAGTCTATGTTTACACTTACTCAAAGTACAACAGTAATGTGCATTTATACCCACAACTTAGAAAACTGAAAGCACAAAAATAATACAATGAAAAGCATAATATTTCAAATAGTCGACCGCCTTATCTTCAACACAGATTTTACTCGTCCTATAACTCTGGTACGCATGCAAACAAATCATTAAATGTGTCTGCAATTGAATGACAAAAAGAATCATGCTTAACGAAAACACTACTTTCGAGAAAGGTAGAAATCTTCGGGACGGAAGTAAAGAAATGTTCATCTCATATGATGTGACATTGTCTTTTTGTGTGGTGGAAATATATTCATGAATAGATGTTTCCTTTTACAAATAAATCGTTACGTATGTCTTGACTTTAAAGTCACAAACTACAGTATTCAAACTCAACTAGAAGGGGAAAAACGTAGACAATACAGGTAGTACATAACTAAGGTAGTTATGTATAAAATGTAATTTATAGTGTACAATCTAAAAATAATCACTAGCTGAATTCAGGTCTACGCTTTGTTTTTACATTTAATTATTAAGAAATAAATTTCACTTCTGCATGTCCATATTGCGTAGATGTACATACATCGAGGTCAAAAATAAAGTCTACATGCACATGTAGACGTCACTCACATGCATACACACACCACACACTACGCTCAAATACCAGGACAAGAAAACAATGACGATAATACATATTCGTTAGTAGGAGAGACAACTTAAAACTGTCCGATAACCCGACCGTTATTGATTTGACTTAGTTATAACCTACAGGAACACTAACAATAATAATAACAACAACAACAAGAAAGTATTCAATTCCTTTATTAAGAACAAATGAGGGTTACGAAAAGAATGTAGAAAAAAAAAGTTGAATGTGAGCGTGCCAAATATATGTAAGTGTGTGTGTGTGTGTGTATCTGTGCATGTACACAACTGTACATGCGCGCTTTGAAATTAACCCAAACAAACAGTCATAACATATATTGTGTTTCCACATTCTAGTTTTAAAGCACATAAACTCGGTCAAGGTTAGAAATTAAATAATTTACAAGTATATGATATGAACAAAACAAAATAACGTAAATACATAATCAAATACTAAAATGTTGGGGGAAAAACGTAGAATTACTATAATAAACAGAAGAGATGCATCTTTATACATCGTATAACCATCAACTTATGTTTTATGACTTGGCGGCAATCATCAGCAAGTCGACTGAAATATAAGAAAGACTGATCCTTCATCGAAGATTCTAAACATGTGCTGTGTCGTCATAGCGATAAACAGAGTTTCCTTTCAAACACTACGATATACACTGTGTCAAAGTTTTCAAACTTGCTTTCATTATTTTGGCATTTGTATTTCCCGATGGATGTAAAACGAAAATTTATTTTAACTGACGTTTCGTTAATTTACTGTCATTATTATTTTTCCCTTGGGTTCCTAGTGGAACATAGGGCTTCAGTAGCACGTCTCCATTCCACTCTCTTCTCTGCAGTCTTTTCAACCTCGCTCCACGACAGCCCAAAAGCTTTTATTTCTTCTTCCATGTCATCCTCAGCTGTGACGCCCAACTCATCGTTTCCCATTTGGATTCCACTCGAGGGCCTGGCCTGGTGCGTGAAGCCCCCAGTCGGCCTTCTCAGTGTATGCCCAATCCATCTCCACTTTCTTCTGCATATTTCTTGGGTAATAGGTTCTTGGTTGGTTCGTTCCCAGAATTCCTTGTTGCTTATTCTTTCTGGTCATCTGATCTTCCGTTAGTTTATAGTAGACCGGAATTTACAATATCCAAGCTTGTATTTGATAACTTGATAAGTGTTCTTTGGAATCCCTACCTAACGACGAAGCGCAGATTATACATCAGAAAATTTCACATATCCCCACAACACAAAGAAATACACCTTCTGACATCACTTAACAAGAATTTTAAGCCTTAAAAATTTGATCAAAACTGTCCAAGTAGGAAAGAGGGAGTTTGATCTGGTCTCAACCCACCCCCACATACTAACATAACCAACGCAAATACATTCGATGAGAACTATCAACACATGTGTACATACGAATCTAAATCTGTAATTCATACACTCTTCATACACAATACATTACGTGTGGATACCATCTTTATTCTACGATTCCGACAATAGAGTCATTTTGTGCAGAACACTTGTCAAGTTATCATATATAAGCTTGGATATTATAAATTCCGATTTACTATAACTTTGATATAGCTCTTAGCACTAAATAGCGAAACGTCAGTTGAAATAAAGTTGTTTTATATTCATTGGGAAAGATAAGTACCAAAATAATGATTATAATTTACTCAATGCCAAAATCTTCTCAAACCATCAAATCCAAACTTGGTTTGGATATCTATTGTGAAACTTGTACTTGGGGTTATAATGCAATGCATTGCATCAAGTGAATTCAAGAATACTGACGACTGTAAAATATTCATTTAACATAGGGATAAAAAAATCTTTTACTTCAAATAGATTAATGATTGAAAACTAGTAAATATTACTTGTACTTGAAATAAACATATGTCAATTGTGAATTTTTTTTTCTCTGAATTAAAAGGCTGTCCTCTCTGATTACTACCTTATCAGGTCATTACGAGAAAAACCCAATGAACTCATTCATGATACAATTAAGATGGAATGATTTCAAAGTGAAGACTCAGCAGGAGCAATATTTATAACTTAACTGAAGTCATTCAGTGAAGTGTAGAAAGTTCTGGTTAAGAAAAACACCTGACCATCGACACCAGACACATAAATATGTAAATAATTAATGAGTCTTTCATGAGGTGATTTGGAAGTTTACCGTCAACTAATTATAAGATTTCAACAACAACTGACTCAACTGTCCTTAGTCGGAGAGCAGGATTGAATTAGCTTAGGTAATAAAAACAGCAGTCAAGACGACATTTAGATACTTCAAACCACCTTAGTTGGATTGATAAAAGCTGTTGTTTAGTGTAAGTGTTAATTTCTCACTAAACAGTAGTCCCTTTTTCGAAATAATACCATCAGAGTAATGCAAACTAGTAATTATACATGAATATCAGTGTATTTAACTACATAACACACTCAATACATAAGTAGGTTAACAAATACTACTTAATCGCCAGAACTAAATTGGGAAAAGATTGAGACGCTTGAAATTTCAGTGTCTAAACCTACAAAAACAGTATTCAGTTACAAGCAGACAGCGAAAAATACACTAAGTAAGCTATACCGAAAATGTATAAACTTATCAACAATAGATGACAGCTATTCTCATAATTCAATCTTAAATTATGGAAAATAGTCGCTCACATTATGTAGGACCGGAGAAGAATACGGATATTATCAACAAAAATGTGTAGGAAACAAGAACAAAGTAAAGCGAAAGAAAGAAAGGGAGGAAAGATTGGGGAGAATGTAAGATACAAATAAATAAATAAATAAAGCCACGAAAATCGAAATAAATCACATCAGTAGAATACAGTTGGGTAAAGTATTAAAAAAAAAAGAAGTGATATAACATTTTAGGTTGGCGTGTTTGCTTTTTTTTTTAGTTCATTTTGGTGCTTAGTTTAACCCTTTTCTAACTCTACTTACTTCCACAAACTAGTCATCTGACAACAGTAATAATAATGATAATAATTTACTTGGCTGCGCCTAGCAGAAAAATCTAGGATGTGCGTTCTGTCCCATTTGGGACTCTTCAGCTGGATGAAAACTGCAACCCAGCGAGTGATGTTGTTCTCACTGAAGGCGCGAATCTTGTTGCTAGCCACAACCAAGTAAATTATCATAATGAATATTCAGGCAATATCGAGGCATCCGCATAGGAGCCCATATGCCAACAGAGGTCGGTCAATTGGACCCAGTAAAACAACGGAGAATTACAAGCATATCAACAAATAGTAATGATAATAACACTAGACATACAACAGCCAAATAGAAACATTCAATGTAAGTCAATAATTTGGTCAAACAAAGTAAATATGAGAACAGTAATTGATCACCTCAAAGTTTGTGTATTCGTTAAGAGACTCAAGAATATAGACTGGAACAAAAAAAGGGGGTTATTCTAATACTTTGATACATGCAAAAGAAGAGGGCCTCAATTAAACACTAGATCAATAAGCTACTGGGCGAGAAATACTAGATGTTCAACCTCATCAAAGGATTAATAAGCATTTTCGATTAACACGAAGGACTTGATCATAATACAATTGATTAGTGTATACTTTTACTCCTGAAGAAAATTATAAAAATAAACAGGTAACTTAGTATTTATGCATAAATCCGCTTACTAAGCCATGAGCCACAAATAACCGCTGATACCTCGGTAGGTGAAGTCCAGTTTGAAACCGTGATGCTATAAATTCAAACCATGCCATGTGTTTTCAGTTCCAGGAGTCAGCTACTATGGTTAGATGTCCTACAATAAGTATGGAGTAAAGTCAAATATACAAACTATTATGTGATTATTAGATTTTAGATAACTATTTCACTTAAACATATTTCATTGACAAAGTATATCAACTTAATAAGAATTCAGCCTCATAAAAGTTAACATTGACTCAATAAAGACAGGAATGCAAGTAGAAAAATGGTGAATCCCTTCCATTTATACTGATATTCTTAAAATTGGTCGACCTACATTTCCGATTCTACAACAAATAGGTTTACCACCTAACCTGATAGGATTCTAATGCTTCAACATCAATATGTTCGCCTCAAGACATGAAAAAATAATTCGAAGTTGACAACTCGGCAACCACATTCAATAAAAGTATGAAGCATAATGCTTTAAGATACTGTCCAGCTGTCCAAACTTCAGAAGGTGAAACAATTCTCGAACACATAATTCAGTGTATCAAACTTCAATGAATTATAGCCGTATTACACCTTGAAAAGATAAGGTTAACTACTGATAGTAGTGCTATATAGTAAACTGATAGAAGTCAGACAATTCAGACTTTTGAGTGACAACTCAGTGGCTGCATAGTGGTGTATTCACCGTGAGACTTCATTGGGTTTGGTCGTCTAATGGATGGAAGTGTGTACTGCTAGATTGAAATAGATGCTCTCAGGTTTTCAAACACCTGTCAGTTAGTGATGAATTTTGCTTTTGAAATGATGATCTTGATTGTTAGTTAATATTTGAATTCCCATCACTTTGAGGTGTGAATTATCCCCAAGTGCATTGACTATACAGAAGAGAGTGTTAATCCTATGATTCATAAACACATACATTAAAACAAGATGAGCACATGTACTCAGGACGTGCATTCAGTTTATCAGGTTAAAAATGAATGACTATTCACCTGATATATGTTTGAATGTTACATACGCTTTTGCAGATAAACATACCATGAACAGCTTTGAAAATAAGATGTGGGCAGAGAAAAAGAAACCTAACTATTATTACTAGTAATGCAAAACATTAGTCCCATGAGAAAAAAAAAGCTTTTTTCTGAGGCGATTCTTTTTGTTTTCCTTCCGATAATTAATTTTTTACCTGATTACACGCAAATGCATGTTGCTGAAAATGTTTTAAGTCACAGTGATGCATACGAACATTCATATATATATATATATATATATATATATATATATATATATATATAAGACTTTCATTCTTATGCGTCAATGTCTATAACTCGTCAGTAAGTTATCGAAGCTGTTTAACCGTGCGTATGAAATAACATCGAAATAGATCATTAACCAAGACATGGAACAATGGTTTCACCATCAAATACTACTATTTGATGGTGAAACCAGTGTAGTGTAATTTAATTCTATTCACAATGACGTAGTCAAAGAATAGTGATTCTATGCGAAAATGATTTTACAATAAGATATAAAATTGAAAACACTAACATAACAAAACTCGGTCTCATAAAAATTACTAGTAAGTTGAAAGACAAACTGTAAAGTTACGTTGACTTTTACTACTAAATGGATAGTTTAATTTCGGATAACTTGAAAAGCATAATTCAATGTTGATGAATTCAGGTAGATAATGAAGATTATAGTGAATTTTGCACATGGAATGCTGATAAGAAAAAGTGTTAATAAAAAGATTTTGAAGATAGAGGAAGTTGAATTCTATATATTACCTGCCTGATAACTTGATGAGATCAGAGCACAGATTAAGAAGACTTTATGATAGTATATATCGAGACAGCTATACAATAGACAATAATCGATGATACTTATGCAGATATTCATAAATAATCTACAATAACGAATTTTCATTCATTGCTACCTATAAATATAAACAGATATAAGCAGAGTAGTTGATGAAATCACTAGAACAGAGTTAGACCACCTTAGAAACCGAAAAGTTAATCAATTTTAACTTTATTTCAATTTTGTAATTTCTAGGTGTGCACTATATTTTATGAAATCAATTGGCCTCTGTTGCCATATATAAGCTTCGATATTAGCTAGTGCGACATTTGAATAAGTTATTGAATAAATATATGACTTTTGGAATCACAGGTGATGTGAACACTACCACATCATATTCAATTGATGAAACCCTCTTTTTCTTGTATCCGAAAACTAGTGACTATCAAACACTACTACTCACGAATTTTTCCACCTACATATACTTTAAGGACAGTGAGTGGATAGTTCAAGATTGAATGATAAGTAATATTCTATTAAAACACTGAAATCAAATGAATATACCATTAAATACTGTAAAAATCATTGTGGAAATATTAATAAAAAAAATACTATAACATTTGTTGATATTTATCAACATAATCGCATGTTGACACCCCATAGATAACCTGTATAAACCAACGTTACATATTCAACAGGGAGGGGTATATAAGATGGAATTCATGACTGATAAAGTTCAATTTCGAAGGTGTACAACAAACAGGAAGAAAATTACAGAAGCATGAAACTTCAAACAATAACATCCTCCATTCAATACTACAAAAGTAAAAATACACGCAACTAATAAAAGTAGAAGAAGGATAGTGAAGTTCAGAAGACGAAAGAGAATGAGGAGATTAAAAGAGAAAGGGAAGACAAACTATATATATATATATATATATATATATATATAACTGTATGATACTCAAATCATGAAAAATGACACACTCAGCATTATAATAATTTCAGAACAATACCATTTAAGCTGGTAAACAGGTGTATCACGTGAATCATTACGACGAAAAAACAGATCAATCCAGGTAATCCGACATTAGAACGAGACATACTTTGAACCATAACAACAAAAAAAACACATTTATTCTACGTGTTTGGCAACTGCCAACACCTGTTATTACGATAAAAGTTGATATATCTCTAAGCTTGAAAAAGTGCAAGCTACCTATGAGATTTGAATTAAAATTCTTATTGAATATCTCATTCGAAAGTAATTCGCACAACCGTCTTCTACTGTTTTGAGTTCATTATATTCACGTTGGGAACGATTACAATCAGAATTTTCTAATGAAAATAAAGATATTCCTCGAAAAATTATGAACCAGAATTTCTTTTATGTAAAAAAGCAAATGCATTTTATCAGAGACGGAGAGACAGGGAGAAACATTATAACTTAAAAATAAACTAACCGGTTTTTGACATGCCAACAGCTAGACAGCGTTGAAATCGACAACTTTTGCACATATTACGATTAGCTGGTGTAATTGGGCAATCATTATTGCCTAAACACTCTAAGCGTACATTGGATAAAACAGTTCGTCGAAAGAAACCCTGAATAAATAAATACACAAATACAAAAAAACAGTATAGCATAAATAAAGAGAAGTATATTCAAACTAAATAACTGATTAAAAGTGATTCATTTTCTGAAAGATAACTACACATCTCCGAACACTATCCTAAATGGTTATCTAAACGAGAGTGTAAAGCCATCAACAACTTGATTCTTGAACATTTGGTTAACTTTGGTCACTGTGCTTCACAAGAGTCTTCTTTCAAAGTCATTTATAAAGTGGAGTCGAATATTTCGAAGGGAGTGCGTACTAGCCACCAGCAAAGACTTTGACAATCCAATGATACAAGCCTGGTCTTTGCGTTCAAAAAGGTCCATGCGACCTTCATTTTCGCCTTGGTCGTAATCTCTCTAAGACAGTTTATTCATTTCTTTGTTGAATTGATTTTTGATAACTTAAAGTTGGTCTTCTAGCCGTTATCACCTTGTGAGTTTATTGAACGTTTTTGATGACTTTACTATTTTTACACAAGATGTGTGGCTCATAACCTGGTGTACGAACCAATACTAAGCTGTTAGGCTGAATTGAAAAGAGTATAGATTATCACTCAGATGCAGATTGTGTTGGAACAAGGAACCAATTTGAAACCAGTTTCTTCGCAACCAATTCAATTTAGCCATACGACAGATTATATGGCTAATAATGTGACGACTAACTAAAAAGTGACAAGTGTGACAACTTTTATATGTTACCAGCAATACTGATACTGATAAGTTTTCTGCTTGAAGATGATATATATGTGCCCGAATTCCAGTTTCGACATCCTTACTTAGTTTCTGGATTAGATTAAATGTTGGCCAGTCAGTCATCCAGTCAATATCATCATGGGATCTAGCATTACAGCGAAACGGTCCAAGTTGCCACAATCCATATCAAGATGAAACATAGAGAAATAGTAAGAAAAAAGAAGTAACCAAAAGTAGTAGAAAGTCATAAGAGAGAGTGGGGTGATAGAAGATAAGTGATGGTAAACAAATCAAAATTACCACCTTAGTAAACAACTGCAGGTAGAATGATTCAATGTTTTGCAGCAGACTTATCCTAATAGGTGCTGGAGACTTGAGATAAAAGCTAACAAAGGAAAAAGATTTGAAAGTTTATCAAACGATTGTGTTTCCATCTCAATATCCTCATTACGAGAATGTTTACATCCGGAGACCATTATGCAGACAAATGATTTGCACGGATATTAGTGTTTGCGTAGACAGGTTATACGGTTGCGAGAAATGGCCGTAAAGAGTAGAAGATACGAAGCGATTACAGGATTTCGATCATAGGTGTCTTCGTACCATTGCTTACGTTTGGTGGAATCACCGTATGAGCAATGTTGAGGTCAGGCGAAGGATACTAAACAAGAAAGTAATTCGATTGATGAGAATGTAAACCTTCATTGTCTGAGGTGGATTATATATGTGTTATGCATCACGAGTTACCCCCTACCTCAACATGCCATGGCAAGGGAAGTTGGATTAGGTAGGGATAGGGTTCAGGGTGGAGAGACTAAGACATGACACTAGTCAATGAAGTCTCTGACTATTGGTCTGAGTCGTGTGGGGAGAAGTAGACTACTTGGTTGGGGTCCCCAAGATGAAACGTATCAGTAGTTGATGACTCGGTGACATCGTCGGAAATCGGTCACAATAATCCAGATGTATTCACTGCTTGGCATCTTCAAAAGCTTGAATATTAAGACTAACCTTTATCTTCAAATTGTTAATTCTCTCACACAAATTTGTTGACTTTGATACTACTCGTTTTGAATCCACCTGTTCTATGTATAATGTTGTGAAGTGTGACAACTTGAGCCGATGCACCTGTGTATACAGCTTTACCTTGTCTGTTTCTCTGTAGGTTTATGATATTTATATGGTCGACTGCTAGTCACATTACGTCAACTGAGCTATATAAGAATATTTATGAAACCAGCTGTTAGATGTCACACAAAGGAAGCAAGTAGAATGATTTAAGACAGTACGATAATACAAAGCTAGACATAACCAACTGTCGATATTAAACAGTAAACACGTGCAGAAATCGAAGATAGGTTTTCAGTAATGTAAAATAGTTAGACATAATTAAACTTAGTTAGTCACAAATCAGTAAATTCTCAAGTTCGCATATTCACTCGCTCATCAAAGCGACTATTCCAGGAATCTTCAAAAGATGGAATAATTTTATGACCCTACCGGATAAAATGTTCTAGTGAGCTCAAGTCTTTTTTTAGTATACAGTGAATCCATATATCTAGGCAATTAGCAGTAACCCTTGAACCTAAAGTCTTAAAAATTTTTCTAGAAAACCTAAACACTTTTTGAATGATACTCGATCATAAACTTTTCAGACATCAAATGGATAGAATGCTAAATGACTACCGTTGAGGTCATAAGCCTCAGCTACAAGTTCGTCATGTATGAATCCCTTCAGGTGACAGCTGAGTATCTACGATTTTTTTAGCAGATAAAACTCATCGAAATTAGTTGACCGTTTAGTTAAAAAAAAAAGTTGTTCCAGTCAAATTTCAAGTTGTTATTTAGTTGCTTTTTAAACTTGGAATTTAACCATACGATTAGATGACATCATTAATATATATATATATATATATATATATATATATATATATATATATATAAACTATGTCCAGTCTAAAGTTGATCATAATTACTTTTCACATGAAGACATACTAAAACCAGGAGCAGAGTACAAAACATTTAGGGGGTAAGTTTGCTAATTACAGAAAATAAAAAGAAAACTAGTGATATTAAATGATATTCATTGTTTGTTGACTGATCTAAAAAAACGTATTACCAGACTAATAATTGTAGAACTGATTTAAAAAATAGCATTTTAATGAACGCGTCCATAAACGCTAGCTAGGTCAAGAAACCGAACTAAAATGGTAGATAGACAGGCAAAAACAACGTAGTAAAATACTGTTTCGTTCTAGGTAGTCAAACTTCGATAAAAAAAATACCGAAGGGAAATGACAATGATAGAGGTAACTTCTGAGGAATAAAGACAATAAAAGGAAGTTTAGATAGTAACCAGAAAAAGATGAAAACAGCATGTCCACTATAAAAATGCGATTAGAATTACATACAACTAACAAAATGATGACCACTTTCACCTAGTAGGATATGTGAAAGAAGCCTAGAGTTTATCTACGGTTTAAACAAGTGGTCAAATATTTCTCTGATTGATGTTATTTTTTTTAACGACTTTGAATTGTTTTTTATCCAATTGCTACTTCATCTACTATCGTATGTACAGATAAGTGATCACTAGTTATCTATCGAAACTCTTGGTCACGATCATCAAATAATTTGGTCAGTCATTAGCCCATTCTCTGACTACAACTTTCTTCATTCAATATATTAGTAATGCATCGAAGGTAATGCTGATTAGCTTCTTTATGCCTTCAACCTTCAGTGATCATGCTTCTTAGGCAGGTTAGACAAAATTTATTGTTGAGCAGTATAACTGGTTTCGAACATGGATTCGAAGCTTTCATCTACGCAACAAATGGTATAATTTGCTTGAAGTCAATCAAACTATAAGGTTCTAAGCTCCCCCACTTTTCAAGGCGTTCAGAAAATGTGGAATTATGTTAACATCTTTACTTAAGACATCTATGACACCTGAGTTTACTAATTCATTTATATTGTCATGTATGAGAGAGAAGAAAACAATTCATAATGATTGTGACTAATCCGAATAAGAAATGTGGTATTCAGAAATGAATGAAGACCTTTGCGAGAGGGTGATATGCTCAAATCCAAATTAATTCTTACATTCGATACTTATATATACGCTTTAACGGCAAACAATTTGTCCGTGTCCACTTGATAGACACTGAATATACTTTTGTGTTCATGTTCACGAAAAATATACACAATGGATTAGATTCTCGTACTGGTATAACCCTTCGACAATTTTAAATCAACTGAAAATAGTGTATGTAACAAAATTATGCGTTTTTTTTTCACAAACTGTCTATTGTATTCTTCTCTGTTGCTGCTTCGTTTTCTTCCTGTAACAAAAATTGGCTAGAAATGTTACATCATTGTTTACGAATGTATGTAAATAACATGGTAATAAGTTAGGAAGGGGGAGGAGTAGACACTGACGTTGTTATCAAACAAAAGAGAAATGGTAAAGGGGATAGCAATTTACTGACTGCGAAATGAAAGCAGTATAATTTTGAAAAAAGATGAAGCTGTTGGCTAAATTTTGAAAATGACTAAGTAAATGAATACAACATACATAAAGTGACCCTTCTAGTGTCCAGTTAAGTGGTTGCACTGTGTGTAATCAAACAGTGGGAGGTAAATCTGTGAAGGGGACTAGATTATATCGTGAACAGTTTATCCACAGAAAGTATAAAAGTGATTCTGAAGACAGGAGAATCTATTGCTAAGCTATTCAGTAGAACATTCTGTCGATTCACTTCAGAAATTCAACAACAGCAAACCAATTGCGCCTCCAGTAGGGTGTCATTCAGCCGACTGATCACATTACATACTTGATCGACAGATTTACATTAGCACTTACAGCTAGATAGCTATCAATGTAGCCAAACAATTCATGTACTCTTTCACATTTGCTAAGTGCGATCCCAATAATTTGCTGCCTAGGATCAGCACAAACACAGGATGTTGTCAATCTTCTAAGAGTACTTTATACTTAGATATTGGAAAATATACACGATCTCAGCTGCAATGTGATGGATAACATCCATACTATTACTGATGAGATGATGATTTCATGCAACAAAACACTTTCGAAATTTATTAGGAATGACTTGATCTCCATTATGAAAAGCAACTATAGGCATCAAATAATGAAAAAAGTGACTTAAACTAAAAAAGGTATCTTAAATAATAAGCTCTTAGATCAGAAAAACATTATTTTCGTAAGTGAATCAGGTGAATTTTGATGATAGTACCTACTCTAACGCCACCCAAGTTTTAATTTCCTTTCCAATCATTAACCTATGTCGTAATTAAGTGAATAGTTGGAATAATGTTAACTCAGTATTGAAAAATGTAGCTTCATCAGGTGACCAACATGTTTTAGGGGAGGGGGAGTAAGTGGGTGTAGAAGAGAGATAAGTGAATATTTGTGTAACCACAAAAGTTATCACCATAAAACGATTTTGAATGCAAACCACTACTACTAATAACCGTTATTTTAACTTCACACAGTTATCTTATATACTACTAACTAAATCCTATGTCAATGAATCATATCAACTTATAACCAGTCAGAAATAGAAACTCGAATATATTGTTAGTAGGTAACTAAACACAGGCGAATTGAAAAGTCTTCAAAATAACTACAGCAGTAACATACTGGACAATCTTCGTTAAATTTGGTTCAGCACCAAAGCTTATTCGCATAAATTCAGCATACTCTATAGTTGGGATAATGCATACAAAACTCGAAACAGCAACTAATTACTCCCACTATGTTAACTGTAACTACTAGTAAGATATTTAAGGTCCTATTAGTCTACTAGCATTGTCAGATGTCACGGTACAGCAAACGAGATACATGTTCCCTCCTCACCCAAGCTTTATATACTACAATAAAATGAAGACAAGGTATTTGATTTCTGATGACTAACTTGCTTATTGGAGAGCAGAAATACATATGTTCACTACAGTTAGATTTAGGCTGCGAACACTCACTGAGAGACTCAAACGAAAATTGCCTTACGCGTTCTGTGTTTTTCATTTGGCTAAATAGCTGACGTACGTTATCGTGTAATGAAAAGTATCTGAACTACCTATCTGTTATTTAAATACACACACTAAGAAATAATACAGTTAGTAGGTGCATTTCCGTGTACTGAGCTAAGTTTTTCTGAAGTGTCCGCCTGACGGGACGTCAAATGAATAACCCAATGATTCACAGCTCCGAAACATGTATATACATAAAGAAATAATAGAAATAAATTTGATGGGAACACATGTGAAGAGCGGACAATAAGTATCAGTAACACTCCTGACTACCACCAATGTAATGGGTTCATCCACGCAAAACAATTAGACTGTTTGTAGATCTGAGAAAATACGCCTCTGTCTTACACATAACCATGATGCTGAATCTGATAGATAGTAGACAAGGTTAGGAAATTACGTTACTTGTTGTTCTGTTAGGCGCAAGCGTCATGAAACAAATCTAAAAGGAAATTAGGGCAACTGGCAATAATTTCTGATGAGAACTAACCAAAATAATGACTGCAGCTTCGATAATGAAAGGTGAAAAACCCAAGAGTAATACGCAAAAAAAAAGGAAAATCAGTCGATGAGGTTTTCACCCTTGATCGACTGAAGTTGCTTGAACATGTGTTGCGTATGCCGTCCCATCACCTACCTCGATATGCAATATTGTGTTACCCGAAGTAGGATAACATATGACCAAAATTTGGCATCAGCTCATGAAATCTTTGACTATTAGTCTAAGCCAAGTACCGAGGTGTAGAATGCCTAGTTGCGATCCTCGAGATGATCAAAATCAATAGTTGGAGAAACATGGTAACATGACTGAAAATCGGTTACAAGGAGGTAGGTGTATTCACCCTTTGGCAATTTGGACTAATGTAATTATGTGGCAGGTTCTACTTTGATTTTGTTCACCTTTGATAATAGAACTGCCTTCGTTACTGAAATTAGCAATAATCACATATTCACAATAAAAACCATGAGTAGTTGGTAGGCTAGTGAGTTACTTTTCCTTAAAAAAAAATCCAATTCGTGATCACTAATCCCATCGGTAGGGGGCCAATAGTAGATTGTAGTACAAGCGCTTCATATCAGCAAATGTTACATTCACTTACAAACTGAAGAGCAGCACAACATTAAATTCAAGAGAGAAGTTTTATTTCAGCGAGCTTTAATGCTTGAAAAGCTACAATCTGCAGTAATAAGTCTTGAAGTATCACACCATTCACCCCCAATGTACAGAATTATTAGAAGAATGCAGATTTCACCGTCCAGTGTAACTCTTCGATTAGTAAACTACCCTTCAACAACAGGAATTCAGTTATTAATTTATGTAAAATTAATTTAGAAATGAACCTCACCTGGTTAACTAGTTCACTAGTTACTAGCCGGTCCTAAGCCGGGTAAAGAGGGAAGGTTGGGCATAGGGATAGCAACCCTACCCCACAAAACAAATCTAACCGCTAAAGAAACTTCAAAGCACGAAGAAAATATTTTTAAAAAAAATAAACCAATCCCTCGCCGGACTCGAGGTGACGGGATGACGACGGTTTGTGAAAGCCTTTGGGAAGCCAATTGACCGATGTGTCTTCTCTTCCTCGATGAAAGCGAAAGTAAACATGGAGACACGGAATGTCTACACCATCTTTGAACCAAGCAAGGCAGCCCAGATTGCAAAAGAGATGAGAAGGTGTCACATCGAAGTGCTGAGAATCTGCTAAAGCATGTGGAATGGAAGTGGAGTCTCCAAACTGTCAACTGGAGAGTAGAGTCAATAATCTACTCCAATATTGTCACCCAGACGCCAACCACGAGCACACTGAGGGAGTGGCTATCATGATGTCCCCAACAGCATCGAAGGCTCTCATGCAGTGGGAACCAGTCTCCTCCAGGATCATGACAGCAAGGTTCAACTCAAAAGGAAGGAAGGTCACAATCATACAATGTTATGCACCTACAAATAATGCAGAGCAAGAGAAAAAAGAGGAATTCTACACACAACTTCAATCAACACTGGACAAGACCTCAGTTGGCGACATCAAAATTCATTCTAATGGGTGACATGAATGCCAAACTGGGAGCAGACAACACAGGAAGAGAACTAACCATAGGTCGAGAAGCACTCGGTGAGATGATGAACAAGAATGGAGAACTGTTTGCAGAATTCTGTGCATTTAACGATTTGGTGATTGGAGTCAGGCAGTGTGTTCAAGCACAGGGATATCCACAAAGCGACATGGATTTCACCAGACACCAGACACACTAAAAATCAGATCGACTTTATCCCAATCTCAAGAAAATGGAGATGCAGTCTACTTGACACAAGGTCAAGAAGAGGAGCCGATGTAGGTTCAGACCACTCACTATCTAGTGCAAGGAACCTACCTTCCAAATCAAGTTAAAAGCCTTCAAGGAAGCTGGTGATAGACCTCAATTCAAGTACAATACTCGGAAACTGAAGGATGAAACTACAAAGGAGATCTTCAAAGCAGCCAGCCATCAAGACAAAATGGGAGACGTCGAGGGACATCCCTGAAGAAACCTGTGTGGAAGAACACTGGAAGTCTTTGAAAGCTATGTGGAAAGAAACCTGCACAGCCGTATTAGGAAGGAAGAAGGTGGAAGATACGGAATGGATCTCGACGGATACCCGGAAGCTGATAGAGGAGAGGAGGATGGTGAAACAGAAGATAAACCAGTGCAAGGATGCTCAACGACAAGAGGAACTGAGCACAATGTATAAAACACTGCACTGGACAAAGAAGTGAAGAAGAGTGCACGCAAAGACAAAAGACACTTCTACGAAACACTGGTAAGTGAAGCAGAACAGGCTGCAGGTAGGAGAGATAGAGACCTGACAACATTGTATCAAATAGCCAGGTTACTATCTGGGAAGGAAGAGATCAACACAGATGAAACTAATAAAAGATGATGAAAGTAATTTAATTACCAAAGAAGAGAAATAAAGGAAACAATGGGCCGACCACTTCAAGAAGCTCTTGAATCGATCACCACCTGCACTTCGTCCACAAATACCACCTACAACCACAGAACTACAAGCGAACACAAATCCTCCAACAAAAGTCGAAGTCCTCAACGCCATAAAGCTACTGAAATGTGGGAAAGCAGCAGGACCAGAGGGAATCCCACCAGAAACACTGAAAACAGACGCAGAGACAATAGCGGACATGCTCACACTACTATTGCAGAAGGTGTGGAAGGAAGGGAAGGTACCTGGCGATTGGAAGAAGGGTTACCTTGTCAAACTGCCGAAGAAAGGAGACCTCAGTGTTTGCAAGAACTGGCGCGGAATCACGCTCCTCTCGCTGTCCACCCAAAGCAAAATATTAAGCTGCATCATCTTGGAGAGACTAAACAATGCTCTGCATTCAAAACTACGACCGGAACAGACTGGATTCAGGAAGTGTAAATCATGTGAAAACCAAATTGAAACGCTTTGCATCATCACAGAACAGAGTATAGAATGCCAGTCAACTCTCTACCTCAACTTCATTCACTTTGAGAAGGCCTTTGACAGTGTCGACTGAGAAGTAATTTGGAAACTGCTTCAATACTACGGAATACCGCAAACCTGATGGTTTTCCTGGTTGTGGTCAACTGTATCATGCAGTAAACAGTGAGGAGCGAGAAGAGGGGGATACGCCCGTCCGGGGAAAAGAACCTAGAAGATTTGGATTTCACCGATGACTTATGTGTAATGTCACGCGAACTTGAAGATCTATAGACGAAACCTAACAAGTTGACAGAAGAAGTAGGGCAGCAAAAACGAGACTTCAAGTTAGCGTAGAGAAGACAGAGTTGGTGAAGATACCCAACCAACAACAACAGCAACAACAAGCTCCAATCACCATCAACGGGAGAAACCTAAAGCAAGTAGCCTCCTTCAACTATCTAGGCAGCACTGTTTCAACTACAGGTGGCGGCATAGACGAGGACGTCAAAGCCAGGCAGGATCGGAAAAGCAAGAGAGGCGTTCATTAACCCGAAACCAATGTGGAGATCTTCTGCACTCAGCATGTGGAACAAGATCCGGATTTTCAACACCAACGTCAAGTCGGTGCTCCTGTATGGTTCGAAGACTTGGCGCATTACGAAAGGGATTTCCAACAAACTACAGATATCCTTCAACAAATGGCTACACTGACTCGTCACTGAAGATCAGATGACCAGAATAACAAGAATAAGCAACAAGGAACTCTGGGAACGAACCAACCAAGAACCTATCACCCAAGAAATATGCAGCAGAAAGTGGAGATGGATTGGGCATACACTGAGAAGGCCGACTGGGGACATCACGCACCAGGCCAGGCCCTCGAGTGGAACCCAGATGGGAAGCGACGAGTTTGGAGTCGCAGCTGATGGTGACATGGAGGAGATCGTGTGAGGAGGAAATGAGAGCTTGTGGGCTGTCGTGGAGCCAGGTTCAGAAAATTTCAGAGAAGAGAGTGGAATGGAGACGTGCTACTGAAGCCCTACGTTCCATTAGGAACCCAAGGGACAAATAATAATAATAATTTAGAAATGTATACAGACGGTTATGATGACAAGGCAGTCAGTATAATGTTCTATGCGCCAGAATCAGTACGCAATATTACGACGTCGACGATCATGAGAATAATACAAGTCACGAGTACTGTAAGCCCTATAGGATACAATATAGAATCACTTTTAACTATTTTTTACAGAACACAAAATGAGATTAAAAATGACTTTAATTCGATTGATTCCTCAAAACCCAACAACTTTTGCGAGAATGTATCTCTTTTATTTAGTCAAATAAGGAGTTGTTCTACAATTATAGTAAAAGATCATGGCCTATAGAGCGAAGACCGATATTATTTTTAAAAAAAGTGCTAACCAACGGATTCCAATTCACTGAATGAAAATCAATTTACTGGTAAAATTCTGTAGGGTTTAATTCGAAAAGTAGTTTTGCCTTAATAGTACCAATCGCTTCTAAACAAGGAGGAATTGAATGTTCAGTGTAAGCTCATCTTTAAAAGTTCCTTTCAACAAATACAATTTCGGATAGCAATAGGAAAATAGCGAACATTTTACCAAGGTCAGCCTTTATGTCAGTCATATAGTTTCTTTGTCTATTGGTGAGCCTGTTTTATTGCTCTAGATTAAAAGACATTTCGATTAATTCAGTTAAAAAACAGACACGTATATGGACCAATACACAGGATGAAATCATACAAAGGTCATCAATTCAAGTACAAAGGTCATGTCTTTTTTCTGAGTAAAATGACCTTAAAAATAAGTGCAAAACTGATGATTGTGCTTTAAAGTTCATTTGATAAAAGTGACGATGAGCTCGAAACGATACATTAGTGAAAAACGTAACTTCGCTCGCAAGGTATGTAGGACAGAGAAGAAATGTTTCACGAACCCTGAGAAATCTTAAGACCATCTATTTTAAACGTTTTAACTAACCAGTAAAGTTTTGACTGTTATTTGAGGAAAGTTTAACGAAACGATCACTGACTGATGGTGTTCTAACCAAGACTGCTGTACAAGATAAGAAGAAAATGACGATCCTATACCACTAGGAAAAGTAACTCTAAAAGTTCGACCCAGATTTCTACAAAATAAGGTGTGACACCTATAAAAACATCACTAAGTACTTAATCCTCCATCCTGTGATATGTGCTGATGGAGAAAGCCTATCCTGAATTAGACCAAATGTCAATATGCACCTTCCATGGAATATTTAAAAGTTGAATGTACACTTTGCATTTTAAGGTAGAAAAGAAATACAATTCGAGCACTGTCAATAAAAGAAGATAAAGGTTTACGACCTGCTACAACATCACTATTATCCCATGTGGATAAACTAAAATGCATGAAATTTGCTTTGATCATTTAAAGATCATAGTATTGACTATAAAAAATATACAGCGTGAACTTGAACATATTTAAAAAGTTTTTATTGTATAACCTTGTGAAGACCAGTTTTTATTAACAAATAACACTGTGTCATACAGTATAATGACCATGTTGCATTATTGTATCAAAGGAAAAGACTGACAAAGTCAACGTAAAACATCGCACACAGGTGCATCAGCTCAAGTAGTTACACTTCGCAGTAGTATGTAAAATAACACGTGGATAGAATAAGAGTGATATCAAAGTAAACAGTGGTGTGAGAGAATTAACAATTTGAAGATAACGGTCAGGGAAAATAATCAATCTTTAGAAGATGTCAAGGAGTGAATACATCTGCACTATTGTGACCAATTTTCAGCCATGTCACCATGAGTCATCAACCACTATCATTTCGCGGACCCTAACGATGCAGTCTACATCTTCCCCCCTACTCCCCACACGATTCAAACCAACAGTAAGGGACTTCATCGACTGGAAAGAAAAAGGTAACAACACTACCATATTATCATGAAGTATTTACTTTTTAAAAAACAGATACTCACTTTACAACCTTCACAAGTCAGTGCACCAAAATGAAAACCAGAAGACGGGCCACTGCAAACACGACATGGTATTTGAGAAATATCACAGCCAGCTTCACCACCGGGGGCTATAGGAAAATATGAGAAAAACAGTAATAGTAAAATATTACTGAATGCAAATATGCACAGATCTCGAGTGGTTGAATAAGAAATCAATGGAAATTTCATGACAGGAAAAAAACGTTTTTTATGGATGGCATGTAACAGATAACAATGAACTCGATCACACATATTTTCGCATACATTTGGTTTGTCAAAAGAAGCCAGTTTCACTGAAATATCAGATCGTCATGCGTTAGGTTACTGAATTATGGTAACAGCTGACTGTAAAATGTTTCATTTTGTTGCCAAAGCTTACGTTCTTGTATATGGACAATCGAAAGTAAGCAGTCCCGATGAATAAAACGAAGTAGAAAACCCATGTTTAATGCTTTGCATATAGGGAACTAATCTGACCAGATGAGTAAAGGTATTCTACAAACTAGCCATCTGATTATTAGTGATAGCTGTGAAATTCAGGATGCGGACTTTGTCCTACTCGGGACTCATCAGCTGGAAGTACCTACCTCCCACTGGGACTTGAACTCCGAACCGATCGTTTCGAACGCTACAGCGTTATCCACTAGGCTACTCAACCACGATAACCACTTCTTGTGAGATGAGTATAGTTTTAATGTTGTCACTCGTATTATCCGGTCGCTGAGTCGACCAAATCGGTCGGTCTCCATTGGCATATGGGCTCCTGTGTGGAAGCCTCGACATTGTCTGTGTTTCAATTTTCGCATAATCTTCAAAGGTACCAACCTTAAATATGCGTTTTATGGACGAAAGCTGCAGTGAATTGTACAATACCTAGAATACCCACTCAAATATTCAAGTGGAATAGGCAAGTGACACAACTTGAATTCATGACATCAAAGATCCGAATAAAATTACAACTACTAATCATCAATATATTCTTATATGTTTTTCGTTAGTTTACTAAAAAAATAAAAGATCGGTAAAATAAAAAGTGATATTGCTAACATGGCAGTGTGCTAGATGGTGTTACTCACTGTGAACAGAGAAGAAGAAAGGAGATAGAACCAGTGAATGGATGGTTGCGTTGAGTCACAAATATGCAAAGTTATGTGTAACTGATACTTCATTCTAGCTGGGCATACTTTAATGCACAATAACTGCTGTGTGTTTAATAGCAGGATATTAAAAATGAAAAGAGTTCTAACAAAACATCATGGGAGGTTGTACAAATAAAACAGAATGGTAGATTTTAAGCTTACAAGATAGGAGATAGCTGTTTACCGTTCTTTCATATTTTAACCGTAGATATTTGATTGTCGGGATAAAATTACTGTATCACGGATCGCCTATTATTGAAGTCAATTAACCTGATAATAAAAGGGTTGAAATTAAATATCGCAGTATTCAGAATGCTAAACAATATCTATAATCTCAAGTTATTGACATATTTCCCGCTTCATGTTAATGTCACATATCACAGACCAGTGGGTATGCAAGCAGTGAAAGGGAATGAAACCAGCACACATACCCCTGAGTGGTGACTTAACTGGAACTGTTGGTAAGTGGTTTAGAGAGATGACCACCAATCGTCGGGTCGTGAGTTTGAACTCTTCTTTGCCTACCAAGGTTTGGGCAGCCAGATAGTCTCACTAGCTCTCGCGCAATAGATTTGGCTGACTGCTTACTATACAAATGTGCATAAGATAGCTAAGTGCGCTTCTTCTTCAATTTAACTGTCTGGTGTGATTTCATTTGAAACAGGGATAGGGAAGAATGAAACGTCTGAATTACTGAAAGTTACGGCAACATTTAATCTTCCGTAAACTCTGTTTAACAAGTCAAACTTTAGTGGCCGCTTCCAGGGATATACAACTCTTGTCTGTTTCACACTCAATAAACAGTTACAGAAGACGTCGCGCTGATAGCCTAGTACACGAAAAATTATGTTGCTCTGTCTATTTTCACCAAAATACTATTATATACTGTTGTGTACTGAGTATTTTAGAATAATTAAACAGATTATATTGGTTTAGCGAAACTGAACCACGATTGTATGCAAGCATCAATGCGATATCCCTCTAGTCTACAAAAAGCAAACTACAGGGAACGCACATACACTCAAGTTATGATGTTCGTCGACAGCAGAATAAAATAGAATGACACGAACACAAAAGTATTGTCTGGAAAAGTCAAATCAGAACGCTAGGAATAGACAGACAGAGATACACATGACCTGGTAAAATTGAATCGTTATACTTCACATCAGTAAACTGAAGTTATATTACCCATAGTTGTAAAATATCATGATACAAAAAGAAAACAGACAACTAATGTATAATTACTGTTATTCCGTGCTTCTCAGTAAGTTACTTCTAATAGTTATATCCTTAGTTTTAGTTCAAAACTACATACTAAACACAACCGCAACTTGCCTATTTCATTTGATCAAAGTAGTATTCATCACGGATTGATAACAGTCAGAGAAACATTGAAAACCTAAGAGCACTAGACGGCTGTTTCATTCTATTATGGAATCCTCAGTAGTATACACCCAGTACCCGGATAAGGGTAGAAATCAGAACCTTCAGATTTCACGGCGAACGCATTAATCATTCAGCCACTGGGTCAGAGTACAATGCTTCACAGTTTCCAACTTCTATCAGTTCACGATATATTACAACTATCATCCAAGGTCTTCAGTTGGCATCCACTTTCTTTCCAACCGGTTGATCCCACAGGTCACAGCTTCTCATTAGAACTTAGAGATATCCATCTCAGAGTATACATTAATCAGCACTATACAGTAATGGATTTCGAGGTTACTGGGGATTTTAACTTATAGGTAGTATTCATCACCGACCGACATCAGTCGAAGAGCCGTCAGGAACCTGGGAGTATTGGAAAATGTTTCATCCCAGTATGGGACTCCTCAGCAGTGGAGAAATGTTTTTAGCATCCAGCTTAGAAAAGTCGAGTTGTAGTCAATCCCTTTGTTATAGAATATGAATGGAGCATGTGGGCTTTATGCACGTTTGAAAAACACTTGTATTCTTAATAATGTTATAAGTATCTAGTTCAGACTTGTTACGAATGTCCCGTAAGAATTGATTTCCTTACATAACACTTCCATTTTTGCATAATATTACGAACACATTCTTGTTAAATTTATGTTCTAAGACTATTCTGGCTCAAATTTAAACGAGGACTTAGGTTATCATTTCTGCCTTTTGAAGAAATTTATCTACCCACTTGTCTTTTATAATTTTTTTCGTGCTACTGTAATTAACAGTCCATCTGAAAACTTTGTTTGATCTTCCACCTGAATGCATCAAAAAGTCAATTACCTGGTTTTAGTTTAGCTATCTCCTTGAAGCTTTTTTGTCGTTTGATCTCATTCCTGAAGACAAATGTTTGATCCCACTATTGGGAATAGTACTGTTGGTTATGAAATCTCTAACTTTTGTGCTATAAACTTCGTTTACCATATAATCACTAATTTTTAGTGGACAGGTGGCATCGTTAAGATGTACTTTTGTTGTATTCGCCTTTAATAGTACAGTGTGCTATCATTAATGTGCAAGGAGATAACGTGAGCTACGCAGAAAGAACGCAGTCGTTTAGTCTGATCTAAAAGAAAACGGTTTTCGGTTATAAACGGTCTTTAAACTAGAATACTTGCATTTTTGTCATTATACTACCAGAACACTCAAATCACAATCAGTAAGTTTATGTTTAAAAACCCGATTAATCGACCAAAGTATGGATCGAAAGATGAGGGGCAATCATCAATAAAATGGCTGCTGAACGACACCATATGTTATACCTAGTCGTCGGTTGAACATTCTACGGACTGGTAACAAACAGTCTTCTATAATACCGTCAACTTCTCAATGATGACCAGACGACTAACGTTAATACAAAGCGAGATAACGTAAAATCATGATGTTTCCGTTTAGATGATGAAAGGAGACTGACAAGGAATCCGGTTATAATTCTAGGCTTCACTTTGATTAAGATTCTTCATCGAGGTGTGCATCCACAAAAATCATATGCAAATCATTCATACTTCATGAAATTCTCAGTTTCAAACACGTCAGTAGTAGTTCCTGACTGTTGTGCTCCATTGATGCACGTTCAAGAGAATATGGATCTGTACAACATTGTAGACATACCATGATCACAAGTGTCCAAGAAGCACTAAACCCAGAGATATTAGGTATCTAAGTAACTGAATTCATTCCTCTAGAATGAATTATCCTCAATAGGAAAGGAGACCAGTAATAATGGCCTCGATACGCTTAGTTCAGATTAAAATTCACGATGATTACTGATGATTAAACAGCACAGTACTCCACATCAAATCTAAACATAGATTAAAGTATTTAGAGTGTACTCCTAAGGAACCGATATTTCTGGATGTATAATTACTAAACATGATGTGACTCATTTACATAGGTGTAGACACGCACATGCGAAGCAACAAGCACCGAAGAGACATGCGAAAGTAAGCAATTGCACCCACTCACCCACAAACACACACAAGTATACAATAAGACAGGGTCGAAAATGTCAAAATGGAAGGTTTAAATCAATGAGATCATAAGAGAAAAACAATCAATACCACATATACAACCACTACTACTAATGTCCATGATCTAGTTCCTGACTTGATGATATAGTGGACATATACATGGAGAGAGAGAGAGAGAGATAAACCCACGCAAACCAATAGGTAAACAAGAAATCAGAGTGAAGAGACTGGGTAAACAAATAAAAAAGTAGATAAATGAATGAAACAAGTAAACAGATACAAAATGTAAATAATCAATATTATATCGATTAGGTACAGAAATCCCTATCTTGTTTTTCCTTTTCTCCTCCCTCATTTCACGATATACAACACTAAGAGAAACAATAAAAAAAAAGCAACAATTCTAGTACGGAAAATTTGATGAACTTATCCACACTTTATTTTCATTTAGAAGAATATAAGGAATTCAGACTGGGTTGGAATTTTCGGCGGCAAATTTTTTTATATGAAAATCAACAATACAGTTGGCAATGCAACCGTGCAATGTTATCTGCCTGTAGTTTGGCATCGAAATGCTATCTGTCAGTCAAAACTTAAGCTGAAAGAACAGTTCAGCTTGAATATAGCTTATATATATATATATATATATATATATATATATATATATATATATATATATATATATATATGGGTCAATCGACCGAAGTGCATAACGTAGTTTGAATACATGCAGCATTATTATTATTCGAAGGATTCCTAAAACTAGATTCCTGTAGTCACTAGATAAAATATATCTCTTTGACTATAGTTATTTTCAATGTTGGCACTATTATTGTTGTCAATTTATTTTATTCTAATTAGTCAAATGACAAGTTATTAACTCAAATAAATCAAAAGCCAATAACTAAGTGAGCACTTGATTGAAGTATATTATTTATTGACAAATTAAGGAGTGTTAAATTCACGCGAAATGAACTGATGATTTTCGATTTCAATCACGAGTTGATTAGTAATATCAATCAATTGAAAAAGTGAGATGAATATTGAATTTCTCCCTCTCTCTTTGAATAAGTATACTAAGTAGACTACCGCTGGATATATAGATATATAAGCGAGAAAATGTTAGTATAAATCTATAACTTTCTTGATCGACTGTGAACTGAATGATTGAATAGTGACTTACTACACCTTTTCATGTTAATAGAAGTCGGCTTATAATAATAATATTGTTGTAGGACAGGAAGTAGTTTAATATTCATAAAAGGTGCAAAAGGTTCAATTTGTATTAACTTTAAACTGTAGAGGATGACTGCAGTGAAGAAAACATTTTTCTTTTCAACGAAATCATTCTCTTAACTGTATACTCGAGAATATATCATAAAAAGGAGAGACCATAAGTTACTCTAGAATGTTCGATCCTTTTTTATGAACGAAAAGTTAAGAGAATGTTTTCATTGGAAAGAAAAATACTAGTATCATCAATCAAAGTGATCACTTAGGGCTACTCACAAATGACTACTCAGTGCATACAAACAATGCATAAGAATTCAACTAGTTGATCATTACACCCTAGTGATTCGAAATAGTGACAGACTTGGAGTATAAATAGATTTTCGAAAACGAGATAGTGTTACTTTCAGTAGGATTTTAAACATTTAAAGATTTTCATTCCATTAATTAAACGATAGTATGAACAAAGGGTATTCCTTTCAATAAGTCTCTCTCTCTCTCTCTCTCTCTCTCTCTCTATATATATATATATATATATATATATATATATATATATATATATATACACGTAACGATGTTATCAACAAATCGCTGATCAGTTAGCTATAAATCATCTTTGAAAATTTAAGACGTAGTCTTTCGAAAGTACTTTTATGAGTTTATCTAGAAAATTTTTTCAATTACTACTGGAATATTTACGTGTCTGGATCACACAAAACTAATATCAATCATTATCATTATTGTTGTTATCACTGTAAGTCTACAAAACGATAGTGCAATAAATAGACCCCAATTGTGAAACGTAGATATTTATATACACCATGATAAATGTTGTGTCTGTCAAATGCAAAGAAGAAGAAGAATGGTAAAGATAACAGTGTGTGGAATAAATTGTTATATGTGCAGTAGCAAAATAATGAAGCTGCTTAAATACATTACTAAATAACATGAGTAGTTAGGAGGCATTCACACTGGTCTGAAAGCTACCCTAGCCGAATCAAAGTAAACTAAATATCAGATGGCTGTTTCACTCATTTGGAGATAAGCTCACCGCAGTTATTCACAAAGCTCGGTTAGAAACAAATCAAAGAGCCGACCAGTACATAAGTCACTTATATCTGGTTAGTAAAATCTGTAGATCAGCCTATGTTTTCTGACTTTTCATGTTTTTGTTAATTAATGAAGCTTCTTTGTTAACCATGACAAAATAAGATATAAGATCTCTGTTGATACAAAACGTAGATAACAGCAACACTACTCAGTTACAGAATATCAACAAGGACCATAGAATTTTTAAATACCTTGTAATTTGATCATTGAATAAGGATATATTCCTTTAAGGATAGGGGGAACTAGACGTGAAGACTTGTTACAAAACAGAAACGTCGTGCTTCGTTCCCTGATCATGGAGGAGAGTATCACAATGTGGGTTTGATGTAAAGAACAACTTAGTGATGAGTTGTGCAGCAAACTCTTCAAAGTGGAAAGAAACGACTAACTGTTCGATGTTCTTAAACAGCTAGACAGTAACTGACAAGTATTATTATTAGAGCCTTTGCGCAAGAAGAACAACTGTGGATAAAGAACTTATATTCAATTAGCTGCATATACTGGCTTTTAACAACTCTTACTAGTATCTGTTATAACAGTAACCATCTGATAGTGATTGGGAGAGTCATTCAAACAGCACATCTTAATTTATTCAGGACTCATCAAGTGGAAGTATTCCTATCTCAGTGAAACTGTGTTATCAATAAGATGATTGTCGTAATTCAAAAGCCTAGTAAATAAGTATCTGGTATCTGAAACGATGAATATTGGCTTCAAGTTTCAATGGAAAAATCAACACTGACAACCATCGAAGTCCAAACATATACAGATGAGTACTACGTCCTGGATTCCACGAACAATCAGTTCTTCAAGTCAGAAAGAAAGAATTTCAATTTTGATGAATGGTCTCAGTTTCTTTAGTTTATTAAAATATGAATAGTAATTAATTAATTCACCGATGTCAAACAACTTGCTTGTATCTGCTTCTGCCTTGCTGACACAGTAGAACATGATATTATTGTATATGAAGACTACACAATGTGTCAATTATTCGTCTCTTTGTAACGGCTACAAAGAGTTTTAGTAATATATCATTCTGGCAAGTCATAATTACACTGATTAAGGTGAGATGTAATAATAATGAGTAGTTTATGATTTTTCTTTACTAGGAAAATGATTCACCATAACGACAAAGTGGCATAATAGAAAAGAAAAGACATAATATTCTTGACTATTAAAATACATATTGAGGGTATAGAATGACCAAAAGTAACGGTGGCACAGTAGCATTTGTACACTGTGCCTGCATTCATTCCGTAAGCATGAATGTTTGAGTTACTTTAGTTGGCCAAATGAAAGGCAGTGAACGATTGAAAATTTACACAAAACTTTAAGCCAAACTTACGGAGATCATTCGTTGAAATGACGTGAAAATATACCCAAGCAGATATATTTAAAAGAAATTGACTGGATATGTTTACACGGCATTTGTAAGCGATAACTTGTAGGGTTACCATCGGTCTACTTACTTACTGTTTGAATACAACACCAGTATCAACGAAAAGTCAAACTGATTTAACCAATCAGTGTATCAACTAACGTTTAGTACTAAATACAGTCTTGTAGGTAAAAAATATCAATTTGTGCTTTTTGTTCCCATTTCTTCAATTTGTATACTAAGATGAACAATCTTTAACGGGACAGATGAAGAACGGACAATCACGTGCTTGTTTCAGTTAACTTGACAGCTTTTGTTTTATAAATTCATGATATATTGAGTGACTTTAAAGGTTATCCTAACAACTACTAAAGTAGCTAATTAGATTTCTCTATTTTACGAAAAACCTACTTTTACAGCCTAAATAGGGAAACCTAAACAAATTGGTTATTTAAGTCGTCAGGATGACCCTCAAAGTCACTTCAATAAATGTCATGCACAACTTTTAAGCTACCAGTTAACTGGCTTCCCACTGGGTCGATAATTAAGTTGGCATCAACATGAGACATGGTGTTATTGCGTAACGGTTCGAGTTGCCACACATATTAGTACATCAAGGTAAAAGGCACCAAGATGAGACCGAGAGAAATAAAGAAAACACAGTAATCGAAAGTGGTGAAAAGTCGTGAAGACAGAACAAGAAGAAATTAAGTAAATAAAGACTAACCCAGAGAACAAAATGAAACAAAACGGTAATGCGATATTTTCTAATAGAGAAAATAAGCGTTTTGTGCATAACTGTGTGACATTATGATTTTAACGATAAGCTGAACTTTAGTACCTTGTAACAGGATTATGATTTATTTGGTTATTTAACGGAAAAATAATGCATGTACATATCTCAAGTTATAGGATTTCATTTTAAGAAAACAGATAGACCGTAGAATATTTCTGTTCCCTCTTCTTTATTGTTTTTTTCTGTCCCTATTACTGTGTGCATTCTACAAATTACACAGACCAAGGAAGCAAGAACGTAACCGTTTATACAGTATACTTATCAATGTTATCAAAACTCAAGCGTTTTAGTACTTTCTGTATAACTGGAAGCAATCTCTTGAACAAGAAGTTATTTTAAACCTACGGAATAACAATGCATGTTGATCAAAATCAGATAAACACACTCCAAATTGATATCCTTTACATTTCCATCGAAAACGGTTGTTGTTACTTCATACTATGATGTTTAAGGTTGACATCCAGCTACCACGACGTTGAACGAATTAAAAGTAGTGTTTGTAGGTTAGCTATACCACTTAAATATTACACATGCTTATCAATTTATCAGGTTGAAGTATGTTGAGCAGGGTATGAAAGCATTACCTAACAATGAAATAAGAATAGAATGCAAAAACTAATACTCAGGTATAGTTTTGCATTGACCGATGAATTATACCTATAACCAAACCAATTCGTATGTAGATTCATACGTTAAGTTATAACATTATATAAAACAAGTTCTTTCAACGCTACATCTCCGTCAGTAAATTAGCAAGCTATGTACTCTTTTGTCAAACAGTACTTCACGTTTTCGGTTGCATTAATTTGATTATCATGCATATCAGATACACAAAATCCTAGTTAATAAAGTCAAATCACTAATCACTATAATCGAAAAGACTTTCATCATATCTTCTATATTACACCCGTTTAGAATTACATTCTGAAGAATATTAAAATGAAACTGAAGTTGAAACAGAACTCAAACCAGAGGTTCACATGTACTCAACTCTACAGTTTGTCAACTAAGCTACAACAGCTAACTTATAACCCGACATCTATTTCAGTTTAATGAAAAAGTGGTGCTAGAAGTCTTCCATAGTGTAGGCAGTTGGGAAGTGTCAATCGCCCTCACAACTCTATCAGCACTAAAGTACCCTCAGATCACTGACCACCTTACACACCCTGACCTTCTATTCTACCTTCATTTTTCTCGGTCAATATTCCTGCATTATCTTTAATTTCTCCCAGCTCTGCAGCTCCCGATAACAATCTGAGTTCACAGGACAGCACCTTTGATCTCCTGAAACCGTGTTCCATATTACACACTGGAGCTTTCAATTTCTACATCCTGCGTCAAACCGGTCAAACTTCGCTAGCCACGACTCCAGCATCTCCGACCATGGATGTGTGCTGTGCCTGTGAAAACATGCAAACACAACCCGACCAATATGGTGAATTCGAGAAATTCACGCTTCAAGTCTCTGGATATATATATATATATATATATATATAGAAAGTGGGCACAAAAATTGGAAAACAAATGAAAAATATTCAGTATCAGATATGATCAAACGGAGGAATAAATATTTTTAATATTAAAAGGCGTAGAAGTTCAGAAAGATAGACACAGGTTGCGTTTTTGGAAGAAAAATGGGCGAAAACACAAAGGGAAATAGGAACGAAAATAAGCAAATAAAGGATTTTAACTGGGATAAAAAAAACAAAAACAAAAGCAAAACAATACAATGAATTGCTATCCTAAACCCATATCGATTTGTCCTCGCAATTTATTTGTCCACAACTATCTACAATCCATATGGGAGAATGGTCTTCCATAACGAAAAGAATACGCGCATCATAAACTAACAGGATTTTGGGCATTGAAGGTGTCTATTTCTTTGTATTGACCAAAGTCTATCGATTAAGTTTGGTAAATAAGCTAAGTTATGCAACAATATGGTAAACTTTATTCGGCACTTGATGTTTGGAGTCACTCGGTAGGAGAAACCCTCAACGTACTGTTTATTGAAACCCATCGGTAAAATGTATCTGGATGTGTGAAAGAAACTGGTTATCCCTTAAGAGAATCGAATCCTTGTCAATCAACAAGGTGGTCACATACGTTATCATTCATTTATTGATTCAGAGTCAGCATTAGGCACATTGCACTGTGATGACTAACAACGTTACAAACTTGGTCAATGAAATTTGGTCAGCATTTAGGACCAGTCAACATGATACCGATTAATATTCATTGACCGACCAATGAATCCATGTAGTAACTATGCTGTGCAAGTTTACCGACTAGTTTTTACAAAAGATAGTGAGCTAAGTAAAATGGATGGATGAATGGTCAAGAAGGCAGTTAATCGAAAACCGTGTTTGCAAATAACTGTTCACAAATAACACCAAAACTTGTTTCAAAGACTCCACTCGACATCATTATTATTATCATCACCATCATTAAAGATTGTGAACAGAGAGACTATTGCCTAACTATTATTCAATCATCTGACACATAATTTACTGATAGATTCATTGTTAACACTTTTTTCTCACGAGAAGTTATATCGGTAGTGTAAGCGAGGGGGGTGAGTGAGAAAAATATCGAAGTACAAGTGATTTACTCTGAAATCACCTGAGCTAAAGTAAGTTAGGATATTTTTGCTTTTAAAAATGCAGTTATAGTGAAGATCAGCGGATGCATGGACAGGTAAAATGTAGAAGCGACATATCAGCGCGTATACTGGTATCGCTACCCACATGGACGAATTAAATATTTTCGAGATGAATTGGGACTGACATCAGTTGGGGGACCACTGGAAATCTGGGAGCACTCTAAAGCCGTTTCGTCCTAGTATGGGACTCGGAAGTGGGGTCAGCCAGTCGGAAGTGAAGTGGATGCTAACTGAAGACCGTGGGTGATAGTCGCTCTATATCGTGAATTGACAGAAATTGGAAACTGTGAACCACTGAAAACCGACCCACCGATTGAATGGTTAACGTGTTCACCTTGAAACCTGAAGGTCCTGAGTTCGATCTCTGACCGGGTTGTGAGTGAATACTGCCGAGGAGTCCCACACTAGGACGAAACAGCTGTTCAGTCCTCCCCTATCGTTTCTCCACCTGCCGCTGAGGAAAAATAATAAACTGCATCCATTGCACCCCAAGCTAACAAAAACCAGAAGCCATCTTCCAAGAAATTCGAAGTGTATAATGAAAAATGTTCTCTCTTAAACTATCTCCGAACGAGATCACGCATACGTCGCGTTGAAAAGAAAATCAGTCACGTTCTCAATAAGCCCATTTCTCCTTGTCCAAAGCCCCATTATTTCCACCAAGTTGGTCAGCAGTATTTCTCATTCGTTTATTGATGTACATCACGCTTCTGCTCGTTACTTATTGGCTAAAAGTTGATGTTTCGGATAAGTGTAGTTGTTAGAGCTTATATTACGCACAGAAAAGTGTTGGTCTATCAACTTCATCAGTCTGTTGGAATTCAGACAATGAGTAAATAACGAGTTCATTATTTTGTGTTATTATCCCGGTTTCATGTTTTTCGATGTGTTCGCTTTTGACGAAAAATCTTAGTTAAACTTCGGTTGGTTGTTTCGTTATCATACTAGTGTGGTTGAAGCAGAATACCCAACGTTTTGTGCTTATAGTTAATAACGTCCTTTGTATGTGTTCGGTTCGTTTACTGTCGAACTTTTCATCTGGTGATGGTTCCCTTGAATGTACACGGAGCTGACAGGGTCGTGCCAATAAACTCATCCAGGCCAATCGCCATTGAATGGTGTGAATGTAACGGTACAGTGAAGGAAGCTGCTCCATCATTGTCTGTTGACATGTCTACAATTTTATGATATTGTGAAACGTAGAAAGTTTACCAGGTGGAATCGAGTGGAGTGGGCCTCAGATGAGTTGCAAGTAGTGCGCCATAAACTATGAACTAATTCGTCACAGGCTAGTGATATAAATTACATGGTAACGAAGTTAAAGTGAAACTACAAAGTCCGAGATCTTGTTATATCACTCTGCAGTTTTTAATTGCAAGCGGAAGTTGCAACGAGAAAACTCATGTCTTTGAAAGTAGAGGAACAGTGCTCCTTAATTTATTGAGCTCTATGTATGAAGGTTGTACATCGAGATTCCGAATGAACTACGGAGGTCATGATCTGCTATGCCAAAAATGAAACATTGCGCAACTGCAGGTGCGACAAGAGTTTTATGAAGTAATTCATAATTCTGGTGGCTTACTGACAACGATAAAGAAAATGTGAAGCTACTCATGCGACAGCGTGCTGCGGTAATTAACTGTGTGCAGATTCTAAAGAAGAAGGTAAATAGGAATGACGCAGATGCATGGTCATGAATGAACTTAGGTCTCCATTTAAGTCAATAGGTTTTTGTATGTAGGATGAATATTCAGTGTGATTCAGGATGACGCCCACCTGAGTTTTTACTAAATGGATGGGACGAGTCACATTTTCAGTATTGTTTTGTTTGCAATGGTAGGTTGAACTGCACGAAACTTCCAGCGAAGTTGTCTGTATAGCTATGATGTGTAATGCCAACAAAGTGAGGTAAATAAGGTTAGTTGGGGTCACAGCATTTCAGGCTTTCGCTGCTTTAGATTGCAGTAACTGATGACTTTGAGTGAACTCAGTCAGCTCTATTCATGTGGAGGAAAGTGAAAGCGCGGGATGGTACGATTTAGATGTAGCACGCGTCCCAACACGAAATGGGTGATACTGTTGTGTACTTCATGTAAATTTATTCAAATTTCTTGACGAATACTGTATGTACCAATGTCACGTTAATACTGAAAATAATTTTGTTTATATACACTGGACAGTGAACAGCTGAATTAATTACACCTGTTCGAATCCTGTGGTGTTTCTCTTTTGGTTTACCTGTTGTTGATGTGTGTTTGATTGACACATGGTGATTAGGATAAGGCCTATAACATTCTGGTCAAACGCAGAGGATATCTGCTCATGTTATCCGATTCACGTTGGAATGTGTCTGGAACTGATAATGTTACTCATACCACAAAAGTGGTGAGGGAGTCGGTTTGACTCAGTAGCAATACGCTCAAAAATGTCGTTCAAAAACGAGCTCATGATTGACATTGCCTTCGAAGAGATACCAGTGTCAGGATGTACTTGGAGCAGAACCTTGTAGATGTTGGTGGTATACCTCTCCTTCCTCCTCCTCTTTTTCTCATCAACCTTTGGCAACTTGACCTTAGAAGCCTTCTTCGCAGTCTTACCAGAAACAACTTTTGGGGACATTCTTCCATAAATGAACACGTTTCACTACTCCTCCTTCTTCGGAGGTACTTTCTTCACTGCCTGGTTGTACCCGAGTGGGATAGAGGCTACGTATGGTGTGTGAAGCCGCCGTGAGTTACATTCGAGTGGATGACTGTTGTTGAGTGCACGTCAGTCCAATCGTGAGCAAGCTGAATCCCACCTCCGACACCAAAATATAATGACCAGTCTTTGATGGGTTTTCTTCTAGCCTGTAGGTAGGTAGATACGTTGTTGCAGGGGGGCTTAGAGGAGTATGAGTTTAGTGGTGACCACGAGAATCTGGACGAGAAAAAAGTGAGCCAGCGACTCAGCAAGCACATATAATGTACTTACATTTAGTAATAAACGATAACTGATAAACGGTAGAGCTTGACGACTAAGAGGAGAGGCAGTCTAGAGACTGAATCATCATTATCAACATAGGACCAGGCATTACTGCGTAACGGTCCGAGTTGCCACACCTCATCAGCACATCAAGTAAAAAGGTAGTGAGGTGAAGGATGAAGATAAGTGAATGCAGTCAAAAGAAATATAAAGTACGAGAAGAAAGGAAAGAGGAGTGACAAAATAGTGAGATTCGGTATAGCGTTGTTAAGATGAGGATAATGTGTGTATACATCTGCGCCACTGACTTCGGTTCTGAGCCATATCACCTAGGGTCTCCAACCACTGGTTCCTCTTGTCCCGTGGACCCCAACCACCTAGTCTGCATCGTCCTACATGGCTTAAACCAACAGTCAGAGACTTCATACATTGGTGCCATGTTTTAGTCTGGCCACCTCGGGCCTTTTTCCAGCCTGAACCCACCTCAGCCAACATTGTGTGACGAGGCAATCGGTGACTAGGCATACGTAGTACGTGTCCCAACCATCTCAGTCGATGAAGGTTCACAACCTCGTCGACTGACTTACCTCTTCTCCCTAAAACTCTACACCTAACTTCTGCATTACTCACATGGTGACACCACGGAATACGTCCTATACTACGAAGGCAACGGTGGTCAAACACCTGAAGCCTTTTTATATCTTCCACTTTCAATGGCCATGTTTCACAGCCATACAGTAGAACAGAGCGGACTGCTGTGCAGTACACGCGACCCTTAATAGACAAACGAATATCACGGCGGCGCCATAGGTGGCGCAAATTGGCAAAAGCCAATCGAGCCTTTTGTATCCGTGCAGAAATCTCATCGGCAACTAACCCACCAGGGTTGATCCTACTTCCCAGGTAAGTGAAGTGGTCAACACACTCAACCACTTCACTCTCTATTGTTAACCGCGGTACCGCTGAAGACCAGTCCTGGAGCAAAAATTTGCATTTGGGTGGTGAAAATCGCATCCCAAACATTCTCAAATTCCCACTCAAAGTGTTCAGAAGACTCTGCATCTTGTCAGCGTCTTCACCTAACAGGACTATGTCATCTGCATATTCTAGATCTAAGGAAAATTCACCTGTGATTGGGTCTCTGTAATTAGGTGACGAGAGGGAAACCTCCATAAGAATATCTATGATAAAATTAAATAAGAATGGGGATAGTGGGCATCCTTGACGGACACCACTTGATGAGTATAGCTCCCTGGACAACTCACCATAGGCTCTAACATGCCCACAAGTGTTCGAGTAGAGAGCTTTCAATAAGGTGATGTACTTACTAGGCACGCCTTTCAGTGACAGACACTGCCATAAGACTTCTCGATCAACGGAGTCAAATGCCGCCTTCAGGTCGAGAAATACAGCTATTGTCGGGCGTCTGTAAGCATGCCTATGTTCCAGGACCTGGCGCAGTGTGAATATTTGGTCGATACATCCACGGCCAGGTCTAAAGCCTGCCTGGTTTTCTCGGGCTTGCTGTTCCCGAGCTCCACTCAGGCGTCGGAGAATTATAGAACTTAGGATCTTAGACACTGTGTTTGTCAGGCTGATTCCTCTGTGGTTATCACAAGAGGACTTCTCGCCTTTCTTGAAGACTGGGATGATGAGTGACTTAGACCAGTCGGAGGGGATCGTATTTGATTCCCATATACTGGCTAACACTTCCGTTAGCCTGACTAAGAGAACTCTACCACCATTCTTGTATACCTCAGCAGGTAGTCCGTCTGGTCCTGCTGCCCTTCCCGTTTCAGGCTACCTACCGCTTTCTCAACTTCTTCTAGTGTTGGGGGACCTGTCTCTATGTCCCATTCAGGGTCCGACTGGATAGCGGGCAGCGCAATGGTGGCTGGAGGCCAGTTAAACTGTTCCTCAAAGTGTTCTGCCCATCGTCCCAGTCGCCTTCCCTGCGAGTGAATCGCCGATCCGTCCTTCTCCGCTATAACCTCACTAACTGTTGTTGACCATTTCCCCCCAGTCTCCTTAATAAGTCTAAATAACTGTCTACTGTTACCGATCGCCGCTGCCTTTTCCATCTCTTTAGCCTTTGCTGCCCACCACTGTTCACGATCGTTGCGCAGACTTTTCGTCAGTTTATTTTTAAGTTGCGCTCGCTCTTCATTGTACTCAGAGCCTGCAGGGATGCATTCACGTGCATCCATTAGTTTGGAAGAAGCTGCTGATATCCACTGGCTCTTTTTAGCCATTATCTTGGAGTCGGCTACAGTCTCCAGTGCTGCTTTTACAGTAGACTGAAGATGGCACCAAGCTTCTTCTGGATGAGTGACAGTCTTTTGTTCCGATAACTGCCTAGCCAACTTCTCACTGAACACGGCTTTGGTGTTTTCGTTGTCCAGCAGAACTCGTAGTGGTTTTGTTGCCAAATTTTTTCTACGTCCATTGAGACGCAGGCATATACGTGCTCGGACCAAGCACGTACTCCAGAAGGAGCGGCAGTCTTCCACCGATCCTCTCCAGCGATGACTAATAGCAATGTGGTCTATCTGTGTCCATCGCTGAGTCGAGCTCGGTGGACGCCAGGTCAGACAGTGCCTTTCTTTATGTCTGAAATTTGTGCTGGCTAAAAATAGGCGGTTATCTGAGCATAGTTGTAATAGGCGATCACCGTTATCTGTACGTTCAGCTGGGATTCCGAAAGTGCCACCTAAGTGCCTTTCTGCCTCACTCAGTCTACCCACCTGTGCGTTGAGGTCACCTGCAACAACCACTACGTCCGAACGTTTGGCTTTCGAGAGGAGGTTAGACAGTTTATGGTAGAACTCGTCCTTCACTTCATCCGAACTACAGTCAGTGGGTGCGTAAGCAGAGATTACAAAGAGACAACGGCGAGTCTCACTATTCCTTTTAGTTCTCACTGTGCCGTTCAGCCTCATAGCGCAGAGGCGACTATCAACTGGGATCCAGTCTAGTAGTGAGTTTTCTGCCCTGGTGCTTAATGCTATACCTACACCTGCAAGACCACGAGAGCTAGCTATCGAATCTCCAGAAACTCGAAGGGTGAATTTTGCAGATTCACCAGATTGGTCAGGAGAGGTCAGGTGAATAACCACACTTGGGTCCTGTATGCGTGTCTCACAAACACAGCACACATCCATGCCCGAGTTGCTAGAGTCTTTGCCAACGAAGCCTGTTGGCCAATTTGACGGAGGGTGCGGACATTGAAGGCTCCAATATGTAATTTGGAGCGTGGTTTAAGGAGACCAGGGATGCTGTTCTGTGGACTCAGATCGTTGTCGAAGGCTGCAGAGGTAGGAGAAATTGAAGATGATGCAGCATCATTAATTAAGAGACGTGAAGGAAGATTAGAAGGTAATGATGGAGGAGGAGGATAGCAGTCAGAAGAAACTTGGGTGCTGACAGAGTTGTGAGGGCGGTTGACACTTCCCGGCTGCCCACACCGTGGAAGGCTATTTCTTCTTAAGGTACCTGAAAGAGATTTGTGTGACCGCAGAGCCCATCGGACATCTGCTTGAGGCCTGTCACACCCAGCCTTTTGAGTATGATTATTTTGAACTTTTGTATTTTTGGGGCCGGATGGTCGAAAGGAAACGACAAGTGAACCAACACCGCCGGCCCGGCAGACCGTGGGGCGTGGTGGAGTGTGTTATTTTTGGGGCCGACCTTTTCTAACCCCCCCTTCCACTGAGAAGGCAGCATCAGCTTGGCACTGCTGGTCATCCAAGGGAAACACCTTACTGCTGTCACACCCCATCCAGCTAGCAGCAGTACGACTTCGCCCTCAGACCCCCATCATAGTGTAGCAATTTACACTATAACGGTAACTGCTTTTCGTCTAACCACTACCCAACAGACCTTTCTGGTATGGTAGGACCTCGAGGGAACAAGCGTTCCACCAGCATAGCTCGTTGGGTCATTGTGATATGCAAGCCCGACCACCACGTCAAGGTAGCAGCTATCGGTCGGGTGAAACTGGAAGGTGAATGAATAAAATTCTAATCCGTTACTATACCTTAAAGATGGAGACATTTCTCATGGATTGTATACGAAGAAAACTACCAGCTGTACCTCAAACACATACAACAGAACATTTGTCTGCATCTCATCTGTATAGAGTATTTGATGAAAAACTGAGGTTATGCGTAGCACATTATAATACCTTACAAACTCCAAACTTTATTGTCGAACAGTACCTGTATTACCTCGTTGAGATGAAGTGTCGGTGCTATGTGATTTTGTAATCCTCCATTTTTCATCATCACTTGAAGATTATATTCTTGTAGGATAGAAACATATGTATGTATCTCTGGTAGAGTTGGTTGCCGATAAAGGGACTATGGAGCAGTGTCTTTAGGAAAAGGGTATTGGAATCGTCGTAGTGCGAACTTGACGGACGCAGAGGCTAATCACGTATTATTCGAACTTGTTATATACCCACGAATACGAGACCAAGAAAGAACGCAATAGCGTAGTCGGATGGAATAATATATTTGCGAGTTCGTGCCAAGATATCGATGCGTTCCAACTAACTGGCAACGTAACACGCCGGCCTGCCGAACGGTGAGGATGCTTTGCCGTGTGCCTTCAGCTTAACGAGTCCGGTAAAACTATCCAGGTCAGCATCAATGTTGAATCTCGTCGAACCCTAAGCTATTGATTCTGGAGAAGTGTGTGGTGCTACAGACTCAGTAACAATACGGAGAGTCAAATCGGTAGTTCACACTGACGGCGATACGGGTACTGTTCGACGATAGCATTTGGAGTCTTCACCGCACCATCATATGCTACACATAACCTTGGTTTTTTATCAAACACTATGTGCATGAGATGCACACAAATGTTCTGTTGTGTGTGTTTGATGTACAGCTGATGTTTTTTTTGTACGCAATCCATGCGAAATGTCTCGATCTTCAAGGTATCACCCATTTCGTGTTTGAGTTCGTGCTACGTCTTAATTATACCATCCCGCGCCTTCGCTCTGTTTTACACGAATAGCACTGACTAAGTTTACTCAAAGTTATCAGTTACTGCAATCCGGAGCAGTGAAAGCCTGAAATAGCACCAGTAAGTACTATTTTTATTTATAAAATAGGTAATGAAATGTTTGTATGGTTATTCAGTGAGTACTGTGAGAGAAATATAAAATCTTGTTTATTTAGTTGAAAACTGCAGGGGAAATTTTTAAAGTTATTCTCAAACGTTATACGAGGTATTTCCTGAGATTTACGTATCAATTGGTGATAAGTGCTTGGTTCAAATTTAGACAAAGGAAATGAATCACGGAAAATTCGTAAACTGAAACAACCGAAGGAGACTGAAATCAATGAGGATTGGCATAAGGTTTGCTTGCTAACGTCAAAGTTGTACAGAAACTGCGTATTCGATCATATATGTGTAATAAAATTTTTTATATTAAATCTAGGCTTTACTCTTGTCTTTTAATTAAAACGCCGTTGAGACGCAGAAAATAAATTGTTTGAACTACATGAAATTAGGCAGATACAACATTGGATTAAAACAAGTTTAGGGTTGTGCAAATAATAACAGGAATTAGGTTTTACTCATGGTTTGCAGTTAGAGAATGAAATGAAATATGGAGTATGAAGGGACTCTACGAATGGATGGATGACGGGTTTAATGCAACATCATACCCTTGGTTCCCTATGTACCACTTAAGAAGACTAGTCAGACGGAAACTGATGATAACAGAGAAATTCAGCAAGTTGAAGGCTTGTTGGAATCAGATAAAGATATTAACACATAACTCTGTTCAGTTCATTGAAAGGCGAAAATTCGCGGGTTTAAAACCATTGTAAGTTTCAGGAAAATACAATGGCTTGTGTTTATGACTCAACTCATCTGGCAGGAACTTCATTCAATGTGAAAATTATTGTTCAAAATTCATGTACGTCATGTTTTCCATTGATTTACACGGTAAATCTATTTACGGGGAGTTAAGCGTTCTGGATAAGTATTTGTAAAGTGACTAGCGAGCTGCAAAAACGTATTGCAGGGAATTCAGAAAGCTCATTCGAAATTTTGGACACTGCTGAAAGTTCTGAAAAAGACTTCTGGGACTGAAATAAGTCCTGCTATGCTTTCCTAAGTTCACTTAAAATTCGGTTATTCAAAATCAACCCGAAGTTGCTGATCCACTCTTGAAGATTTCGCTTTCTAGGAAATGCTATAGACGATTAAATATTCCAGTGGTTTGGTTTGGTTTCATTCAGTAAGCTGTTCAGTCGTATTTATATTCAGTGTTTTTGGTGAGAATGCATAATTTATGTATGAAGTCAGTTTGTTAAGCACGGTAACAAGCGCAGTAAGAAACCTTTGATAACTTTAACACTTCTTTCTGTTTTTGTGAAACCGAGAAACTCTGAAAGGGGAGCTTAATGATTATTGTTCAAGAGACCTTACGTCTATCAGCTATTGACGTTATATCAAGTGACAACGAAGATCATGACAAGCATTTACTTTAACGAAAGTAAATCTGTGAAGGAGACATAAGGTGAAGAATTGAACAGACAACTTTGAGAATTATACATGTAGTTACTGAAAAGTTGTGGGTCATGTAACCAGTATTAACATCCTTCCACCCCCCCCCCCCCCCCCAAGTATCTATCACAGATTCTGTTATTTCTTGAATGCAGCAATTCCACTTTGATTTACTTATAGACATTTGAACTATGGATTAAAAGTATGAAAATTTATTTCTTGTTGGTCTCAAAGTGATGATCCATTGAAAACAAGCATTCTTTTGAAAAACTGGCCAAAACACAACATGATCACTTCAAAAGCTAAACACTATCACAGCATACCGAGGAATATTCTCTTGACTAAACTGTAGAAATACTATCAGGAGTATTTTCACAGCAATCATCTCTGTTTATTGTCAGATATCAACGCCTGAATCTTGCGAAAGAATCAGGTGATGAAAGGGTTAAGGATGTATAGATAGTTAACAGAGATTGTGAACGTGTAGCAGAAGACTGTTTCGTAAGACTTCTTTTTATTTTCGTTCTACAATCTCTTGAAGATGCTTATGCATGTGCTTGCGTTTTGACTGGATATTGTTGCATAGTGGTTCAGTTAGTAACAACTGACATGCAATTAGTTCTAGCAAAGCCATTACCACTAAATGTAAACTTTAGGATTCGTTCATATTAGGCAGCACGTGAAGCTTGAATCGGATGTTATGGAGTATAAGGCAATAATTTATAAGTAAGAATCTGGAAGCTTCTCATCACAGTTTAATTACTTGCACTCATTTGGCTTACTGTAATGCTTCGAAAATTTGTATTCAAACATGATGCTAGAATGGAACTTTACATGAAAGCTGATACCTTCATGTACCACTTCTTTCTTATATTGGTCAAATGATATTTGTGACTTTTAGCACAGAATATTATCATAACTTTTTGCCTTAGTTGTATCCTTCTCGACAGGGTAATTGCAGATAAGCATAAAGTTGATTAAAAAGACTGGCAGGCAATATCTTGCTCCACAGGCATAGTATACGGTATTGAACTTCCAGAACCTTCTTCAGGCCCTAATATATGTACATCTGGTCAGTGTTTTTTCTATTTTTATGGATCATGATTGCTACTTCAAGGTCACTCAGTGTTCGAGAAGAGAACTCTTTAAAGTAATGTGAGCTCCATACTATTCTATGTAACCAATACAACAACTGTTGTTATACATGAATTTAAAAAGTACGCCAAATAAACATCTAAGGCTGATAAAATTTACGTTTGAAGTATAGCTAAAAGAAGTTCAATATTACAATATCAGTTGAAGACAGTTTTTACGGTAAATAACCCAGAAGTTAATTGACTAAAAAATACTCATGAAATTTTCGCAAACGAAGTTTAATAGTAAGAAGTATAGATAAATGAAGACAACAGTAGATAATGAACCTCAAAGTCGAGCTGAAGGTCATATAATCTACGAGATATTTCAGCTTTTTTATGTTTCAGTATTTTGTTTCCAGTGTCTTTAAAATTTCCCTTCATTTCATGATGAATAAATCCCATGTTTGATCTAATTTTTTTTATCTGATAAGATGCGCTATTTTATGAATCATGTTGATATTAGTTTCTCTAAGAAGCATATAGCTTTACTTGTTGATATTTATTTAGTAGTAAACACCTGAATCAGAAAATGTACAAATCTCGTGTATTCCAAGTTAGTTCATTGAAAATTTATTTGTGAAATATTAATTGGTTGTGGAATACACAAAATCCATCTGAATTATGATGAAACACATCAGTTTAGTTATTGGGTTCAACTTTAAATAATATAGTTACAGAATTTGCTAGCAACTACTTCAAATGTACATTACCTGATTTGTTCGCACTGTGGTCTCTCCTAGAAAACGAGAAAGCTATAGAATAGTACAATTTTGGTAAAATAAATCATGTTATCATCTGATTACCTAAAACAGTATGAACGACTAATAGAACCATGGACTGTTGAACAATAACCTTTAGATATCACCTTTGATATCTCTTCGTTCTTGAAAACAATGGAGAAGCTAATAATACTTGTGCTCGGACCCTAATAAAAGGCTTTTGGAGACCCTAATCAATTTATACATAAAAGCAGAAGAAGCACCTTGGATGTCACCACTGTCATATATCACAATATTGCTTGTAATCGTGACAGAAATCCCAAGTATGTCAGGTGTGCCTTTTTAATCTGTACTTCTGCATTTGATACTGTCCTAAGACCTCTTTTGCTCAACAAGCTACACGGGACTAGTACTGATTCCTGGATAGTCAGCTGGCTGCATTCCTATTTCTGTTAAGGCAAACAGCATACTGTTCACAGAGGGGAGCGCTCCCCCTCATTGCTTACTCTAACTGGTGTTCCCTAAGGAGTCTTCCTTTCTCGCGATCGTTTTTCTTTCTTTCTACATGGCTTAACATCTTTAGCTAGTGTCAATTGTATCAAATACGCTGATGATCTGGCAGTTTCCATACCTGTCTCCTCTTCAACAATAGTTTTAGACGTGAAAATAACCTGTGTAAACTCCTAAGTTCCATGATTCCTGTTCTATTGATAGCTGTGCATCAGAGAATGTTACAAATGTGATTAATCTCGGTGTATGCTTTTCTTCGAACCTTTCCTGGTTCTCCCGTATCTTACTAATTTCCAGAAGAATTTTCCACCTAACGTTTCATAGTAGGAAACCGAGAGAATCTGGTATAACTCAGACTCTTCTCTTGTGTTTTATAACATCCTGCATCTTGCCTGTTCTCCTCTATTGTCCCCCTTCATTCTTTCCCGGGTTGCTGAAAAAAAATGCTATATTACGTAGAAATTTGGAGATCGTCAGCAGAACTAGTAGTGTACCTCTTAACTCATGTGAACAACTGACAGGAGTTATTTTACCAGCTGACCAGCATCCTCTTCACACAAAGCTTTCTGTATGTCAGTTATCTGTAGAGACCAGAAGTAATTACATAAGACTTGATACACGTATTACTAAATATAAAGCTCTACACTACTGTATTTAGCTCGTCTCCTGTATGATGAAGAAAGTACTACAAATGAACTAACTAGTCAACTTCTGTTTTTGAAAGCAAGCTAATTGACGAATGCAAAGCTTGTTATTATTTATGTTTTCTGAATCTAATTACTAATGTGACCGTTTATCTAAATTAACTGTACATTTTCAAGAAAGTTGTAGATACAATGAATATTCTAATCTTTTATATATAATTTCTACTTATTTCATTTTGCTATGTATACATGTACACTGTTTCTGTCCAATCGATGCTATATGACATGCTGAAAATCCCGCAGAGCATTCTAGAAATAGCTTTCAGAATAAAGCCGTTACAGTTATTATTATTTGAAAGACGTTCAGTTTCTCGAAGACCATCGAAACGGTAAATTTTTAAGCTTACAGTTGAGACGACCGTTTGCAAAGTACAACGGTGTATATATATTTGCAATGCCTTCCGTTATTCAACCCCTTACAATAGAGTGTTCTTGTTTGATTTTCTCTTCCTAACCAGTGGTTGTGTGGATTTCTGGAAACTTCTGAACACCTTGAACTGGGTTTTAACATTTCTAAGAAATTCGAGATGAAATATCTAGACTGTAATGCTAAACATCATAATGCAACCTTAAGTTTTTAAGCAATACACCTCTTTTTCCTAAGACAAGATACTGCTAACAAAATCATGGACATACACTCCAACTGATGCATAAGCAAGTTTTACTTTAACCCAAAAATTGGAAGTTGTTGCACACATTCAATAACAATATATTACACTTTGTTTTTGTTACGGTAATCTGTTCGAGATATTTTTCTGAGATGGTCTTAATTTATCAGCTTAAATTTTTGTTTCATTGTAAAACTATGAAGGTACATTATCGGTATAGTGTACTCAGACAATGTTCTATTCAACTAACTACATTAGGTAAGACACTGACCGTGATACAACTTAAACTGGCTTTTAAAATCAAGTGAAAACACCATTAAGCAAATTCACACGCCTTTAGATGAAAGGTATTTTCATGAATTACCTGCAACCGAATGTTAAGGTTTGAATGTGTACTTTATTAGCTTTAAGTAATAAAGCTTTGTAGGTTAAAAGATCCTATCGATGCAATTAAGCAAAATAATCTGGTTTACCAGATCCTTTTAAATGATTGCGAGGTCAAGTACATAGGTTAAAACAGTCGACCAGGGTCGATTAGAATAAAAGAGCACAAATCTTAACTAAATCAAGATTGGTAGATCCTATTAAGATAATAAATCTAGAGAAAAACTCGGCTATAGCTCTGCATGCGATGACTCACAATCACACGGTAAGGTGGGATATGGTGACAGTGTTGAAAACTAACTTCGTTGGGTAGAGAGAGGGAGAGACTGATAACCGAATCTTTGTTTATCGAATCAACACCAAATACATGCAATCGAAATGATTCTGCACCTGTCCCAGATATTTGAAAAGTGCTACTGCCCTTGTTATCACAAAGAAGGAGAGAAAATTAGGAATATATAAAGTCTGTCTCGAAGTTGTAGTGTTACCTGATATGAATATGGACAATAAATTATGTCCGAAACGGTATCCAGTAAATGTTACTGTTTCACTGTGTGATATTTCTAATAAACAGACTGAAATGGAATTTCAGTCGACCACAATGCCCAAGTTTTACTCTTATATTAACTTCAATCTCCGAATCTGGAGTCTGTGATGTATACCATCTATCAATAGTGGAATAATCAGACATGATTCTTAGCCCTAATACTAGTTAGTCTGCATGTGACAACTAAGATGTGCTACCTTTAGAGATTATACTACAATTTATAACTGTTGAAAAATCTTCACACATGTTCATAAAAAATGTCTTCCTCAAACAATAATAGCTGATGTATTTTAATACTACCGCTTCAACTTTTCATTAAATTATTCAAAACTAGAATTGAACATAAAACAGAGAGGATGGCTTGATTCATTCCTTGAGTATATCTCTTGAAATTCATTGTTAATAGTTCACAAATAAAAGAATCTGTGCATATATTTGTGTATTTGTGATCGTTTTAATTTACTTCCAAAATATATTATGTGATATGCATATTCGAAGTTTCAATCTTGCAAGGAAGGAATGATAGTAACGACTTGGTCACATACAAAACAGCTGTACCACTTTATTTAGGTGCATATCAAATACAACAAGCAAACAGTAGAAGAAATTGCATTCGAAGGAAAACAAGCAAAATGAAAAATCACACAGACAAATGAACTCATAGATTGCATCACCCAGTAACTGTTCAAATGGTAATAAGATTTAAGCCGAGCAAGGTGTTTTCCATATCAATACAGCGAAGCGTCCAAGACAAAAATGAAACAGTGTACCGGGTTCATAACTGAATCTTGCCAAATGTTGATTAATCGATACAACTATGTGCCAAGATTTACCATAACGTGTATCAAAATATTCTTTCAAACGTTGCATTGCTTTATCTAATAATTCCATGTCAACATTCGTTTTACGACCAGATTCACGTAAATCATCGATAAACAGTTCCATAATTTTGAGTTTCATTTCTAAATCCATATCATCATATATGAATTCTAAGTCACGTGGTATTAACTGTTCAAGTAATTGTGTTGTACGACGTCTTCGTAACTCGCGCCTGAAAAAATTGGATCAGAATAAAGTTATTCATTGGCGATTATTTTGGACAAAGTAGCATTTCATTGATTGAAATCAGGGGTGTTTGTAAAATACACAGTTCATTGTGCGAATGTGATAGTTAAACACTACCCAGCTGTGAAATTTCCTTGTAATTCTCTATGAAAATAAAAAATTCAAATAGAAATATGTGACCTGCTAATTATCATAAACGGTATCAATATAGTTAGCGTGAAAGCTGAACGATATACACAACTGACTACTCACGTTGATCAAGAGAGTTCACAAACTGGTTCAGGGTAATTTAAATAACAGATGGTTGAGTTCACCTGACTCATTCAGGTAAGACAGTCAGTCTTTCAGACCACTGAGGTTCCACTTGATTAATTTAGCAGACTGATGGAGAATCAGATCAAGTGTTTTCAATCTACACAGTTTATGCTTTGGTTAAGAATATCATGTAAAAAGATAGTTAATTTTTCTCAGATATCGGTTATGCAATTGTATAAAATGATTGAGTTTGGAAGGAATTAAAAACTAATTGTTGACCAAATGGATTTTTGGTGAGATATTCTGTGTGGCATCTGAAAGGTCGACACTTATTTATGAATTGATGTGATTGGTTGTAACAGGATATAATTAGTGATTATCACTTTAGTCTCCAGTTATAAAAGTTTTAGTTGAAATAATAAATGTCTTCGTCACTGAAATGAATGAAAGTATCATAACACTGGCCAAAGTGGTAATTTTCATGATGTATTGCAGAAAACTAGTTGAACCGTTCCATTTTGATTACTAAACCGCTCGATTATACAGATGAATCTAAGCATGCGAAAAATACAGGTGCTTTATGTGTTTTGTATTGCATTTTTGAAATGTGATTCTTGTCGCTTTCAAGGTGAAATGTAGTCCATTTCGATTTCCAGCAGTCTGTTTTAGTGAATAAAATGTGTAAATTCATCAGCGGATCTTAGAAAGTAAGATATCAACCACTTCCAAGTGAAATATTGGTCAAGTGACAGCATTTCTATTGAACATTGAATATGAGGCTAAATTATCAGAATGATACACTCAATTCGTTCAGAGACTGAGCTACCTTGAGAACTTTAGTATATTTACCTGAGAACTGGCAACAAATTAGGAAAATAGACACTGAATTCGTGGTCAAATACCTATAGATATTCATAATTTGAGAAACTATTTAAAATTTACTTATTGTTAATCCCTGCTGAATGTGCCCCCTGTGTCCTTTTTTTATCTTCAGTTTTGTACTGCTTAGTATTTTTGAGTAGTATAATTCATGTTCCCTTATACTGTTGCTTGATCTACATCCTCGACTGTTCATTCTGTTCAGTCGTATCTTGTTTACCGTTTGACATCCGTAGACATTAGTATCTTTCATAGTTCATGATTATGTTGAAGCTCCTTTCGTTGTTCCCTGATGTTCGATTTTACCTTGAACACTTTATCTTGCGTCTTTACCTCATCATGAGTACTTACGCGTATCCTTAATGTTCCCTTCTGGTAGCTTGGACTGTCTTTGATGTTGAGGCACTCCTCGTAAAGCGCTTTGATAGCGATAAACCGCAGATATCTCTTGATTCGAGGTTTATATTTTATTACTTAATATTGCCTATTAATATAGAACCGTATTTCAGAAAAATCCTGTGTTTTGGATTTTACGCGTAACTCGAACGTTTGGTTTATTGTTGAGAAGTCGATTGTTTGCTTTGGTTCCGAATTTCTTGGTAAAAAATTCACACATATCTTTTGTTGTTTTAATATCATGATAAATCATATAAAAGACTCAACAGATTTCAGACAAGCTATATGCAACTAGAAGCAAAATGAAATGTAATGGGTGTTTTGTTGGTGAATGCTAACGCAAGAAGAAAATTCCAAACATTTCATCCTGATTAGGATTCTCAAACCCTTTTTGATATTAAAGACCGGCTATTTTGAAATCCTACTATTGTCAGTACGCACCTAATCTCTGAACAACCAAAATGGATGTATATAATTAGAATCTGAGGAAGAAGTTCCTGAAAATAATAATAAATGTTCATATTAATATGTTTTCAGTCAAGTGAAATTTTCAAAGATTCTGAAGTACATTTACTTGGTGACACTCACCGTTCGAATCTGATGTACCAGTTGGCTCAATTTCGTGCGCAAATATAAGTCTAGTTGCCCAAATCCAGTATTTTTGCGATCACTAAGCTATTCAGACAAACCATTATAAAAGGCGTACATAGTTGCTAATGTCCACTATTAGTCACCTAAGTTACTCAGATTGTTTGCCAATAAGTAAGCTCAGGGTTCCTATGAAAAGCATGATCAAGTCAGTTACAAAGTCAAAAAATTCAAAGGTCTTTTGATTGATCATGCTTATCTGCAAAGGTACCACTGGGAGAAACAATGTATGTCATATCATATGCCAGACCTACTTCAATTTCCAAAGTATAAATTCAAACCGCTTCTACAGATGTCCACAGAAAATGTCCAATTACAATTCAAAGCCATCTCATGTCGATGGAGTCTTCATGAATGGCCCTTCTGGTCTGATTCTCACTGCCATCTTCATGGGGAGTCTACAAAAGATATAACTGAAACTTCCGATTGACCAAACAGCATTCTGAGCAAATTTGTTGTATGCAATTATAGTGAACATGTCTCTGATTTATCCTACCCTTTGAATGAAGTACACTCAAGTATAGCATTCACAAAAGAGAAAGAAGGTAAAACAAATTTCACTTCCTAGATCTCGGCATGCAACTCAGTGCAGATGGACCGATTCACTGTAAAGACAATTAGAGTGATTTCTATTTAAATTTCAACACCTTTAACCTAATTAGGCACAAACAATCGGCCATAGACGAGGTAGTCAAAGCCAGGACCGGTAAAGCAAGACAGGCGTTCATCAACCTGAAACCAGTGTGGAGATATGCTGCACTCAGCATCAAGCGTGAATAACATCCGGATTTTCAACACCAATGTCAGTCAAGTCAGTCAGTGCTTCTATGTGATGCTTCACAGACTTGACGCCTTACGAAAAGCATTTCCAACAAACTACAGATATTCATTCATCAACAAATGCCTACACTGGCTCCTTACTGAAGCTCAGATGACCAGAACAACAAGAATAAGCAAGAAGGAACTCTGGCTGACTGGCTGGCTGGCCAGAATTGGCAACGAACCAATCAACAACAACCTATCACTCAACAAATATGCACTGGAACGAAGTGCAGAGATGGATTGGAATGGGCATGCACTGAGAAGACCATTCGGGGACATCACGTGCCAGTCTAGGTTGTCGAGTGGAAGCCAGATGGAAAACGACGAGTTGGACGTCCGTGGTGAGGGTGACATGGAGGAGATGTTGTGAGGAAGAAATGAGAGCTTGTTGGCAGTGGTGGAGCCAGGTTGAAAATATTTCAGTGAAGAGAGTGGAATGGAGGCGTGCTACTGAAGCCCTATGTTCCACTGGGAACCCAAGGGATAAATAACGATATAATAATAATGCGTGGTTACTGCACTTATCAAGTTCTGCTCAATTTTCTGAACACTGCTTGAGAAAAAGTGGTTGCACACAAAAGTTGGTTGACAGATGCCGTAAGATGAAGACGAAAAGAATCAAGTGCAATACAGTTGAAAAGAATCCCATCTTTCTAAACCTCACTCTCAAAGGAGATTAAATTGTCACACGGATGACCCACAGACTGAGTTCTGCGCAGAAAGAGACCTTTGCAACAACGAAGATAGTTTCTGTGTACCAGACTAACTGCTGAGTGAGACGATCCACAGTAGACAATATTTGCTATCGATAACTGGATCTACTCATTCATATGTACGTGCCAGAGCACATAGGTTACAAGACCAGAAAGAAGGGTTCTAGTCCGCATTTTTGAACAAATACCGAAGAATTTGAGTCTTAAGGGTCCACAAGGTTTAAATATCACAATCGCTCAGTATTTTAATCGATACCGGATATAACTTCGACTTATCAAAATCATTCAAAATTATCAACTAAAAAGTGGAATCCAAACTTTTTCACTTTAGTGAAGCAATTGTAGTTAAAAGACTCAAATCTGATACATATATTCAGAAAGGTACTGTTATAAGTTTTGTTTTATCTTGATAATTCTAATCTCCTAAGTCTATATGCCAAAAACTCCATGATCTCATGACCTTCTGTTCTTTTCGTTTTATCTTCCTATCTATATAACAACCCATTCTGAATTGCTGACTTGTATTCATCATCTTATTACCCAATATCATGAAAATCTGTTAACATTGTACTATGTTTACCTAATCATGATATCATTTTTACCATTTCTAGACTCAAATTGTGTTCAATCCCATCCTATCTTTTTTGTTATCTTCTCTAAAATGTTCATTGTGTCATTGTATAAATAATTAACCTTTCCTAAGATGTATTATTCTAATTATTATTTCGTCCACAGAACACTCATATAGTACGGTCGAGTAATCCTGTTTTCTTGTTTATCCCAATCTACTCTATACCAAACAATAGTTCTCATATGTTTATGTCACTGTGTTATGATGTAGTTAGCTAAACAACTTTAAGTTTCTACAAAGGAACCTGTTAATCAACTTGATCTAACTCGAGTTATAAATGAGGACTGAAATGGCGCAGATCAATGAGTAAATCCTATTCTACATATATTAGATGTCATAATATTTATAGTGTGATAACTGCAGGATGCAGTAGGCCCTAAATCCAAACGAACAAGTAACAGAAAGATATTGGCCTCAATGATAACTATGTTTTAGAAACATTCTCTTCAGCTTTCTGAAATCTTCTGACATTTACAGTTAACTGTCAGTTTTCTATTACTAATATAGAATTTTATCCTAATAAATGTAAACTTCCCTCTTCTTAGTAAGTTTTCAGTTAAGTAAGGACATTGATGAATGCTTACGACTACCTCAGAAGTGGAAATCACGAATGGAAACGTGACCTAGCACTTTCCAGTTTTCAGTTCCTGTCTGAATAATAAATATGTGAGTTTGGGAGAAGATCCATTGTGAAATGATACTAGTCGATTATGCTGTTGTATAGTCTACCTGAGCAATAGAATAAACATCATAGTTGAACATGTTGTCTATTTTTAAAATCCATAAAGAAACGTTATAATAAATGCTTTCTTCTTATGAAATGTTGACTGAGTTTATCATTAAAAACACCATTTTACCTCAAATCTACAACAGTTAAGATTCAGTCCTGTAAAATTATAATCATAGTTAACAGTTATACCATATTATTTACATCAAAGAGTATGTCATTACATATATCCAATCGAAGCAAAAGATTTTTTTGAGACTTACGCTTCTTTAGGAACAAGACCCAGTGCTTTGCAATATTGGTCCAACGTTACAATGCCGGTTTTTTCAGCATCGAAACGACGAAGAAATGTCTAGTGAAGAGAATAAATGGAAAATGTTATTACTCCTTCTTAATTGTAAATCAGCAAAGCATCTACTGTTCAAATTAAATACCACACCTATGAAAAACGTACTATATTTAGTCGCTTGTTTCGAATATCTAATCTATTTCCCCTATAGTAACCAGGATTCCTCAGTCGAATTTTGTATGATGACCAAACTAACCGGTTGAAAATAATAATATATGGTGTTGATAGCTGGATGGTTGCGAATGAACCAATTTGCTAAGTTTACTGAATACGAATCAAAGTCAGAAGGGAAGTAACTTTCAGCGTTAACAGGATCCGCTGAATTCTAGAGCATAAAGTTTATGATCTAATGGTCTTGAGTTGTCTTACCTAAAATTTAATGTGTGTTCTAAGGCTAACTATATGAAGAATTTCCACACAGACTTTACGTCTGTTTGTATTTACTTACCAAAAGTTGTTTTAATCAGTCAATAAGTAAGAGCCATATAGAAATGAGTGGAGAAATGTGAAAATTTCGACACTTGAAATAGTCCCCTTTATAAAGTGAAACATCACACAATTTGTATGAACTACATCTTCTTATTGTTTCTTTTTTCGAAAATCTCAAAAATTTATACAGTTTAAAGAAAGATTAATAACATACCCAACGTTTTTAGACATATCTAAGTGTGTTTTCATAGCTTAACTTTAAATGATGAAACATTGCCTATCAAATGCTTGAACAGATTTAGAGCAATGTTATAAAACTTCGATGAAAATTTTTATATCACAAAAATATACTGCTGTATTTAATTTCTAAAAGATGGTCATAATTAAAAGATGATTTAGCCAGCGAATAATGCCTGAAAAACAAGTTGAGCCTCTTATGCCTTCTTTCTACTTGTTTGATTAAAAAAAAATTTTTAATGTGAAAACTTTATTTCTACCGAATACTATTATTGTAGAAGTAAATCTTATTACAATTTTTACTATTTGAAAAGAGGTCCAGCGGTTGCTGTCAATATCACTGTGCTATCTGAATAGCATAGTATAAATGCAAAGCTTTAAGTGTCAGTTTGTACAACTTCATCAGCGGTTTTAGAATTTCAGCTTCTTTAATGCCTCTCTGTATGAAATAAGTCAACTCACAGTTTATTGTTACTTGGCTATGAAAACATAAAAATAGACTGTTATCCGGTTACTTCAGAATTTCATTTTTATTATTTTCTATATGGTAAATATGATTGTAAGTTTATTTCATTGTATATCTCCCATTGTTGAAATAGTTTGTCGTTTATCACTGATTGACTCACTGTAGATAAGTTACGTTTATTATACTGTCGTTTGGCTGGTGGTGACTGGCAACTGAATCAAGGACGTATTAGATTTGTTTATTTGGTTTATAACACACAATGGTCTAGTATTATTCACTTGGTGACGTTTCGAGCATAAATTATCATTACTCATAATCATATCAATGTTTCATCCTATTTAAGATTGGTTAGCTGGATATACCTGCATGCAGGTGAATGATGGTAACCACAGTGGGACTCGAACTCACCACCCATCGACTCACACATCAGAAACCGACCAATCCAGCCTAGTATAATAAACAGCAGGAAATATGAGAATAACTGAAGACCAAGTGATGCTCACTGTATAAGAGGTGGATATCGTCACTCAGTGGCCTAGTGAATAGCAATCTTGCACTTGAAGTGATTGGTGCCGGTTTGGGTGCCCAGTGGTGGCATTGTCACACACTGGGATGAATGTAAACTCTGCTTACAAGCCATAAGTAAGACCGAATGAACATCTTGGAGTCAAGTGCTAACCACCACCAACCAAATCGTATCATAATCAGGATTAAGACACATCCTCATACGGCCGGTATACCAGCAGAGACTAACCAGTTTGGTTCAAAATAAACGTCAGTGGTTAAGTACCAGTACCATCTAGTTACTTTGAATAGTGCTACAGCAGCTGGTGACTGAATATAAGTTCCACAGGTTTAATTGTTACAAAACGGATTGTTGAAACCGAAATGAAAAGCCGGGTCGTGTCAGGACTCAATCCAGCACCCCTCGGGTCACCGGTCTGGCACTGTACTAACCGAGCTACGTGGTCCAAGTGCTGGCCAAGTCCTTATTTTACTCTCATCGTTAAGGCGTTCACCCTAGCGCTATGCGAATTAGTAGTGTCTTACAATCTCTTCATAGTAACCACATTGACCGCCCAATGAGTTCTTCTCATCCCAATCCAAATCAAACTGAATCAGAGAGAACAAGCATCATATTGATTATTAAACTGATTAACTGAGATAGTAACGGTTTATCAGACTTCGCGAAACCATTCAAAACCCTCGGAAATTGAAGAGAAACTACTACCTGGTCATCAGATATATCTCAAAATTCATTTGGTAGATTACTGGGGTGGCGGAGTGAAGACCACTGGATCGAGTTCTGCCGTGACACGGGTTTTTATTTCACTTTCAGTCATCACTCCGTAACAATTTGAGGCTCAGGTTGTTAATGCTGTCTTCGAAGAAGCTTCATCATCTAGTCTTCAGCTGAAATTTCTTTCCAGATTTTCTCGAGCTAAGAAAATTAAAAACCTATTGGAGCTTTTCTAGTCATTATTTCTTTAAACTTACCGTGTTCTTTCATGAATCTAATGGAATACATTCTATCATATACTTAATCAAATTCAGTCATAGCGATATTATTAACTGTTAGTTCAGCCTAAATCATTTTTTCTGGTAGAAGATGGTTTGATTTTGAATATCGTTCATTTAATGAGTAAACTCAATTTATTTTTGTTTGAAAAGTGTACCATAATCTGTTTTCCTTATCATATATTCAAAGGATGTGACTTATATTTCTCGAAGAAATTTCGATGTGAATTTCAGATACAACATCTATTCAGTGCATGGTATAGTTTTATTCTGCTTTATCACTAAAACTTATTTTACGCATCGGCTACCTACGAATGGCCATTACTTGTACATAATCTAGTCTCACAGAGGGTCGATCGTTGCCTAATTAACCAAAAGATTAAGAAAATGTCTGAATTCAGCACTGAATAACGCAGTTTTGAACTACCAAAAGAATAACCGTTTCTTCACGTTTGCAGATACGTTTTAGTGGTTAGTCCAATACAAGCGTAAAACCTGTATCAAGCAAGGTCCACTTCCATGTGGCTCCCGAAATCTTATAAGAGAAGGCTTTTTTGACACTTGATCGAGTCATCAAAATCTGCTTCTAGTTAAAATCATAAAGATCTTTAAGCTAAACAGTATCATTGTAGTAAGTGAAATCAATTGGGAATTTCTGTCTTGTATTCTTTTAACTTACTTCAGGGAAATTATCCTGTAAGTTATTTTTCTTATTGTAAGCACTTAATTCATTCAGTGATATTTGTTCACGATTATCAGTATCCAGAGCGAAAAACGCATCCAAAAATGAATCCATCTTGAAAAGATTAAAACACATAGTATAAAACATTCAATTATATTACAGAACAGTATAATAAATACTATTTTTTACAGTCATTCATTGTTTAGGTATAAAATTAGAAAATGATGTAATTTCATTCAGCTTGTTTCAGTAACACCTATTCTTTAAGCCTTGTAGGCAATATCTGGTTTTATGGAAATCAGATAGTAATGAACCTGCACTAGACTGAATCCTCAGTTTTTTCTTAACTCTTTATTCATCTTGTAAAAGCACTAAAATGTTTATGTGGTAAGACTCTTTATTTAGCAAATACTTCGATGATACCCTGTTGCAGTAAAAGCAGAATTTCGCTCCTTGTTGTCGTATATTTTGAAAACAGGATACATATTTATAGAGAACAAATTCATATTTAAAATTAACCATCTTCCTTAGAAAGATGCTTGTATGAAGCTGAACCTGAAGTAACAAATAACCGTCTAAGGTATGAAAATTTTAATTGTCAGAAAGATAGAACTCTACCAATCTATCTCAATATAATTGCTTCAAGTTGCTACTATTATTCTACCCAAATAGATAAATATACGCTTGTTTTGAGTGAAGGAAACTTCAACTAATTAACCAAGAAAATTCAGTCCAATTTATTTTATTGTAAGTTCTTCCAACTAGCCAAACCCACGCATTCTCCACGCTAGTTTAGCAAAGTGGTACTAGACAGCTCCACTAAAGTTTTCCGAGATCAAGATAAATCAGAGTAGAGGCTGGTTTTCTGAATCCTCCCACGACTGAGACCTTTCAACTCCACTTATCATCTCCTTTAATTAGTCATTAATCAGTCCACTTATCAAAGACTGTGTCAGACAGTTAAATTGCTGTTCACGTAGGATTGTTTGCCAACCATACAAACCATTGAAATATTCAATTTTTTGAAATATATGGGTTTTTCATGGTGACCATCCCTGCATGAACAGTGAATCTCTATAAATAAACTGCCTTTTGTATTTACTTCACTTGAGATAGTGGAATTAAATGAGCAGTTCTAAGAACTATTTGAGTCAAAAACTTACCAACGTAAGCATTCGTGCAGAAGGTACTATCTTTCAGCATGATATCACTTTGCACAATGATGCTATGACATCATTTTATTACTCTATCGCCTGGTTTCTGGTGAATTTCATTTTATATCTTCTTAGCGCACCGGAGTGAAGACAAAATATTATTGAACTGTAAAATACTTCCAAAAGTAAAGGCGTAGAATGTTCCAGAAAAATGGTTGGTCATTTGACAACTTGTAGTCTCCCTTCCTCTTACCGGATCAAAATTTGTCGTTTACTGTTGGCGAGCGCCTTGATGTTGCTACTAGTTTTAGTTGGATGATAACTATAGATACTGGCTACCAGAAAATTTCAGGACGCGCTTTTTATCCTATGTCGATAGTGATGGACATAAAACTATCAGCTATGACCAGCTTCACATGAAGTCATCCCAGGGACTTAGTTAATCATAACCCACCCACTCAAATCTTCATCTGCTTCTATTTTAAACATTATATATATATATATATATATATCATTCACAGTCCTAGATTACAAACGACTGTCTACTGCCAACCTATTCGAATCACAGTCAAGCATAATAAGACCATTGTTTTATTTTAAATCCGAACACATTCTATCCCATCTATCTATTACCTTTACTATCTGAACTACAATTCGCTTCACGCTTTACTCTGCCTATTTTATAAGGACATTTGTGATGCATAATATTTGTAGAACCTGATGAGGAGAACCCATTGAAAGTATGTTCGTTTGCTCGAAAAATCATTGTTTTGAATGTTAGATGGAAATCTGTAAGCTAATCATAAAACATTACTCATTGAACCTGTTCAACAGAATATTTTCAGTAAGCAAATTGAAACACCAACAGAACAAAAACAAACTGTCAACAATAGATAGGTCGTTTCATTGAGTAGAATATTCGAGAAGGGGAAGACATCTACACATGAAAGGTAAAACTACTTATAACAGCGGTTCATTTGACACAGAGAAAGGTAATCTAGAACAAAGCTATAACATTAAGTGAGATAAGCTTGAATTCAAGACCTCAAAAGATGGTTTAATTGATAAGTTGTGTATTGCTGAAATATTTACAACTCGTTGGTTACGAACATGAGAATGCTGCGTCACATGGCTTTTTATAGCTTCATTCAATTAGAATAAGACTCAATAAACATTTTAAAGACAAACAGATGATAAAGTTTGATTTACTTAAATTTACAAAAGCAGCCATGCTGAACTTTGAGTTAAGCTTTGATTTACTGTAACTTTCGCTGCCTTACTCTATTCTCCCACTTTCCTAAACGTGAGATCATGAATATGTAGGTTAAAATGATGAGAGGTTCATTGGATACATTCCTAATAGGTTTTTCATCAGCATTCATGGCAAACAAATTACCCTAGATTGTTTACTTAACCGCTAAGAACGTTTCGATTTTAGGCTAGGTATAATCACATCGCCTCGGTTTTCTTCTTTTTATTTAGTGATACTGATTAATCTCCTGAAATGAGGCTTCAAACAGTCTTTAAACTATCATCATCATAATTCACTTTATTCCATCATATCAATAAAGCTAAGCTTAATACTTAAGTAAGATATTTGTACGTGGTAGTTCTATCAAGTTAGGGAATTCATTCATGTATAAATACTTTTAAATTATTTAGCGGAAATATAAAAAACTTAAATGCATTCAAACAATCTACAAAATGCTAAACAGTTGAAGAATAACTCGTAGCATTTATGTAATTTTCTGGAGACCATGAGATTCGGGAATTGATATACTTAGGTTCAGTTTTAGCAGTAAAATATATGTCATATCCATGGAAATGACAGTAAATATTGTCATGATATCTGTCTTTGTTAAATCAAAAATAAATTGATTTTACCATAATTATTATTATTGTTGTTTAAATTATTATTTCAAGGTCTTACATGTAGATGTATGTGAGGAATGCCTTCAAATTCTGTTAGGTAGCTTAAATGCCTCAAGTTGATAATTACCATTCACAAGTATAAAAACAATTTGACCAATAAAAATAACCGATTTCACACTTTTTACTGACACTTGTAATCCCCCAAAATGATTGGTTGCCGTTAAAATATGGACTTCCGTGTAAATAGTTCTATGTTGCCTATAGTTTCATTATGTTGTTATTCAGTCGCTGATGGCTTGCGGTGGGATATAAAACGAGCGTTTCGTTCTATCGCTAACTCGTCAGCTGGATACACCTGCAACCCAGTGAGCCACCAAGATACAAACTAAATAACAATGATTCCATTCTATACCTAGTCGGTTGTTCCTATTTTAAAAAGGAGAAAAAATATATACATGTATATTTATTCAAAAGTAAGTTTATCCCGATTATATGAAGTGAAATATTTACTTGAATACATTGCAATTCAAGGGGTGGAATATTGTATTCGTCTTGGTGACTAGGAGTAGAATCAAGGACGCGTCTTTCTCGCTATTTCATACGCACCCTAGCAAGCTATGTTATTCCTACTAAGTCCCGAATCCAGTACCTATAGTTTCAAACGCCAAAGCGTTATCCAACAGGCAACTGGAGTACGATAGATACGTCTTATGAAACGGGTATCAGTTGTTGTTCTTCTATACAGCGTTGAATTGCATGACCTCAAGACAAGCAAGGAAAGTATGGATCTATGATTTTTAAAATTTTCCCATGAGTTAAAATTAGATCCACATTTGTAGAAAAACAAAAGGTTGTAAAAAAACATCGGCACTTTCTTTATCCCACCGTATAGGTATCAGTATCCTAGAGATTCTAATATTGCTGATGAATAATAAGAACAGAAAATACTTCACTTCTCACACTGATTGATCTGCTTACTCTTCATTAAGATTCATTAAACTACTCTACTTAGCATGCCGATTTTCATCTTCAACGATGAGTTTAATACGAAACCACTGTCAGAAAATGATTGATTTCTGGTTTCCCAGTCCTTCACTTCGCCGATTGATTTATGAGACTGAATTGTTGATCTAATATGGCTAGATCTGCTTAAATGAACACCAACCTGACAACTGTATGCTATCACACAATCTTAAATGAGCTTTCACTCAGTCGATCCCTCTGTTCATCAGTTTATCGTCAAAAGAAAATCTGACTTGTAACTGATGTGATAATGAAGATGAACCATCACACACTGATTCAAATAACGTGATTTCAAAACTGTTAGTGACTCAAGTAACATTGGTCCTCAACCAGATCTGCCTTATTTGTGTATTATAGCTGATTATTCGCTGAAAAGAACTATATTGTTCACAGTCATAATCAGCAAACCCTTTGTTTGTTGCAAATTTCTTTTTAGAAAACAATTTTCTACAATAATTTATTGCCTGTTCACTTCACTGTACAGTTTGAGTTACAGTATCATAATTTAACATTCAGATAATTGAAAATTAACAAAAGACATAAATTATGAAGTAATCAGGGATAATGGAATCAAGGATGTACGGTTCGTCTTAATGGGGGTTAGTCAGATGGATATACTAACCTTAGTGAACGGTTGTTTCCAGAAAGACTCGAACCAAAGGCAGACCACTTCAAACAACGGAATGCTGTAGAGTCACGATGGCCATATTCAAAAAAAAAGTTGTTTAACTCTTTATCAGTACATAAAAACAACCATATTATCTTTTCGATACACTTTAAAACTGTAGATTTCCGGAGAGATTTGTTGATGGTATAGTGAAATTAGAATCTATATGGACTAAGTGCTACTTTATTAGTTTGATCATCTAAAAATCTAATGGAGACTACGGACAATAAAAACTGTTATTGTGTACAACTTGAGATACTTTTGACTCATATTGCCCATTGTTCCTGATGCATAACCTCTTACTGTTAATCCATTAGTTCTCAAAATATCTAAGATATTCAATGGTTTCTTACCAAGTTTTCACTGATCTATTCAAAATTATTTTCTTTTTACACATTAATCACCTGAGAAATATTCATTGTGAAGGTTTTCGGGGGATTTGTTTATTTCAAAAGAGTTTTCTTGGAGGATGAAAATCCGCAACACGGTACACTTGTTTGCTGCTAGCCTGAAACTATTCAACAACGATGTACATTCACACTCCAGATATTACTGATATGCTACACATTTGGCCATAATGAAAATCAAGATTTTCAAGGGGGACAAACACCTTTTCTATACATAATTTTGCTAAAACACTTCAAGCATAGAATCATATTGAATAGTTCAATAGTTAACTGAATCACTATGGAGGTGTGCTATGCTGTCTTGGTGATCGTATGACTGTATTCTATATTCCACTACTTCTTGGCCTTGTGTAGCTAAGTTTTATTGAGTTGAGTATTTGAGTTTTATTTTTCTTAAACCTCATTTTCATACCCTGGGACATTTACTGTAGTATGGACAACTAGGTAGTATCACGGTTTCTATACAATAAGCTAAAGTCTGTTAGTAATTACCAAGTTGCTAACTACACCATTTTCTAAGTTAAAATAGGTATAAATATCATCTCTGTACCACTTCTGGATGAGTCGTAGCAGTAAGATACAGCCTGTACTGCTGGCATTACCAGTATCGTATGATCAACAGAAATGTATACCTATGAGCATCGATCTTATGTTTTTATTAAATTGGGCTCATTGTTGACCTTAACGACCAATCAATGATTTAGTTTCACAGAACACTGAACTACAAGATGAAGAAATCGATTGTAAGATATTTGCATAACTTTACAATTTCAGAGTAATTTCACTTGAATGAACGGTAATTTATGCTGAAGCGACAGATTACTTGTTTATTCGTAGGTGCGTATTACATGAGTATTAAATAAGACTCCTCAAGATATATGATAACATTAACAAGCTGAGAAAGAATTCTATCGAATAACGACCGTGAAAAGAATTATAAAACAGTAATTATCAACTTATAAGTATACTGAATTTAACCTCATGCTGTGCAAACTGTTAATCTGGTCACCTAGCAACACTTAACAATGTTTATGTGTAAAATTAAGAAAAGAAAATAATTTATGCTAATTATATTTTGTGCTTTGTAAATGTTAATTTTTAAACAAAATGTCTAACTTTAATGTTTCACTGTTGTTTTTCCCTATAGTTGTTTCTGTTCAATAGGTTCGTATCATTTTACAAGTATCTTGATGTGCTTATGTAAACAGTTGATCAAGTTAGTTTATTGAAGGTTAACCTAATTTCCGTGTTTGTTGGTACTCATTGACAGAAATTGAAAACCTTCATCTACCCATCATGCTTGTCAGAGACATTACTATTGTTTTGTTCTTACCACGACTGGACTCGTGATTTGAGGTTTTGTTTGGCCAGCAGTAACGAATTTGAGGCTGCATTTTACCATTTCATATACCTATAGGTTATATTGGAAGGAGGCGCAAATCAGAAACATGCAGATCAAACACTTCACCGAGGTAGAAAAGAAGAAATAGGTGCGATCAAAATAAAGGAATCTTTAAAGTCTTCTTTGTTGGTGATTTATACTTTCGGACTCCTTACTGGATGCATTATAGTAGATATTTGAAAGACGTATCCTGAATAAACGGAAGTTTTTCACTCAATAAATTCTAAGAAAGAATTGGCACTGACAAAATCTAGAGGCAGGATATTGTATCCTATGACTTTTCTGATACGTGTGCATATGAAAGTTTGCAGTGAGCCATCATATGCTAAGTGCCATGAACTAAAGTAACCAACGTGGTCACCGGTCCAATATAAAATAAACACAGACCTAAACAAACGAAAATCCTTTCATATACACTTCAGTTTCTGCTACAACATTTGGTATGTCTAGTCATTAAAAAAAACACTTAAGTATCGCTAACCATATATATATATATACATCATGTACGAAGGTCTTATTCATCCTTTTGGAAGATTCAATCGCCTTTTTAGCAAAATGAACATTTCTTTTGTGTTTTGCTTCCAATTTGTTTGGACAAATGAGATTTAACTTTACTAGAGGTGATTGCATTTGGTCCTATATATCTTCCTACATACATACTGTGCTTTTTATAATACAAAAAAGCTTAATTTTTCGTATAATTCAGATTACATTGCATCATTTGTGTGGTTATTGAAGTGTGAAATGTCAACTGCAAAACTCATATAGATGACGTGATGATAGGATTGATAATAGTCAGCTTAGATTGAATAACCAGAGAGAATTGGGGAGAGAGAGACAGAGAGATGAATAATTCTAACTAAATGAAGCTTTACTGTTAGGATGATATTCACCTTTAATGTAAGTTAAAGACTAACGTTTCTTGGTTTAATCAGGCCCTCTAAGATGGTAGTAATGCCTCTCATTTCTGATGGCAATTACCAGCGTACAGTTCACGCTGTTAGGCTTTTACCTCAGAAACTGGCAGTGTCAGACTTTATCTAAGGGGAAACTTTACAGGCACCTTTCGTGTCTGCTTCAGTTTGATCGGTTGATGCCTCTTTGGGATGAGAGCAGCTCACTTTGAGACTAGGCGATCATGGGTTGGATTCTTGGCGGGTCACTGGGTGTGGAGTGTTCAAGGGTCCTATAATAGGATGAAACAAATATCCAGTGCTCTCAAGTTCTCCAACTGACGTCAATCCGTGATGAAGTGCTACCTGTAAGTCAATCCCTGCCCCCACAAACCTCCAAATTAAGTTTATATAACCTTGAAGTTTATGTTACAGAATGAAATATGGTCAGCTACATTTGTAGAATGAAACGTGCAATTGATAATTGAGAACTAAATCATCCCTATTTGTTTAAATAAACAAATTCAAACAAAACTATCATACTGATGGAAAAATATACCAATGGCAGTGATTAAGAACACTCATATCACTAACATCATGTGGACGGTTTACTGAGTATGCTAAAAGTTGAACGTGATGAGTATGTGCTTATAATAAGTATGTCGGTAAAGTGTCCTAAGAAATTCTTCATCACTGACCTGAAAAATTGTGTTCTGATTTAATACATAAGTGGATAGATATTATTGAAAATGAATAACCTGACAAAAAATAAACTGGTACTGTTAGCACTTATTTATATAGCTATCAACAAACAAATTAATAATATATGTAGTTTATGTTTTACGATCTACAAGTAACCAGTTCAATATTCAACGGTACTTTGTGCACAAAATGGGTTTTTTGTGTACGCTCAACTGAGATTTATGCAACGTGAACACTAATAGATAATGATTTTGTAGCAAAAGTGTCTAAAAATACTTGGAATGTTTTCAGAATAATATGTAGATAATTAGTTATACAGATGGTAATAAAAGAATTTATTTTGTAAGTAACTAGTGATAAGAAAGAAATTATTGAACATGAAGTGGTTTTTCGAAAGTATCAAGTTAAAATGTGCCCTTGAGCTTGTAGTGAAGAGGATTTCTATTCTAACTTCAAGGTCTTCGCCGGTATGCATGTATGTTTACCTAGTTATCAGTATGGAATAATGACTGATTAAAGCTATAAAAGAATAGCCCTTCAAGGGGAGATTTCGCGCATTTTATAGCTATCGTTATCTAAAGGGTGTTGCTGTTACTTTAGCACTGATTATCAACCAACAGACAGTGATATTAAAAGACGTAGAAATTAGATAAATAAACTGTATAAACTGCTTTCTTTCTATAGAAATACATTTTACCATTTCATACAGAATATACAAAAACAAACAAAAACGAGATGCTGGGTTTCGAGTGATGACAAAAGTTTAGTTCACAGCTTTCCGTGGGAGTAATTTTTAGGCAGTCAACAGATGATTTAGGTGGTCTACTGGTTCAACCAAACTAAAATAAATCTGCCCTTAAATTAATCTAAATAACGCTAGAAAATCAAAACCATCATAGTTGTAGGTGGATGTAGTCTTCTTTATTTGTTCTGGCACTATAATCGCCTCATTGCTACCAGTCTGAGGACAGATATTGGGGCTGCTGGTCAAATGTAAGCGATGATTAGTCGCTAGATTAGAATGTGAATCATTATAATGTAGGGAGATACGCAGCATTTACCAAAAACAGGTAATTAGCTGCGTTTGGTAAATGGATGACAAGAAGACAAAATATTTTACGATAGGTCAGTCATAATGTCAACACTATGCTAACTTTTTTTGATTGAAAGGTTTTCTTCATTCTCATGCACAAAAGATTAAGAAATTGATAAGACCTTCCCTGAAGAAAATGAGACTACGTTCATAATGTTGAATGTACCACAGTTAATTGTATAAATGCTGTTACAACTTCTCATGCAGAAGAGATTATCACCAGTTGTGTAAGGTAGCCAAGAAAGTAGGAAGCGAAGCATATTCATTGGTCATATTAAATCTGTGAGCAGATAAATGCATTTGTTTTCTGAAATATAGTCAATTTTCTTAGGAAAAATTACACCCGAAATGCTACATATCAAATACACGGCTCTCTAGGCTTAAAAATCCTACGCCGAATGCTTTTAGGATAAGTGACTTTAAACGTAATGCTGGCAATGTTAAAATAATCAATCAGGTTTCTTTAATTAGTGAAGAAATTACCTTTCTATCCGGAATAGAAAAATATTATCGGCTATCTCAGAGGTCACTTTTAGAGTGACTCTTTTAGCAGATGTCGTTCTACACTCAAGCAATGGTTTATGCCTATAATGTCATCAAGTAAATAATACTACATAACTGAGTGCTACATCAACTAAACAAATCTAATATCGAATTACATTCTACCACAGTGCCCAAGTTTTACACTTATAGTCAAGATGTAATAGTGGATTTTTCTAGTTTCTATATGTGTAATTTTGTTTCACACATTTCAAAGTTATTTATATTTATTCATGAAAAAATGAACACTGGTCTATCAAACCATACAAGATGATGGATCTGTGTGTAGAGCACACACATCAAGGTTGGCATGTGAACAAGAAACTACTTGACTGTTTGGAATATCATTAACAAAATCAGTGCATAAAAATGGTTCTTATAGTCGATAATTTTATACAGAATGAATATGGTTCTGGTTGAAAGAAAGCAAATATTTTGCTTGGCACAAGATGTAAGACGTTAAGAAATCGATCAATAGGAAGCACTTTGTAAGCAGCATATGCTTTTGCCAGCATCCAATCAAAAATCCTTCCCTATAAACGTGACAAAACTCATGTTTCCTCGAAGATTCGAGTCTATATCTCTTTGGTTACCTTAAATTATCTATTATCTTGACCTTAAGAACACATAAAAATTAGTTTATAAACCAATATCTATTCAAAGTTAAACTAGTGTTTTTATGCCCTAAGACTAACTCACAATATCGATCAAAAAAGCAGAAGTCACAACTTGTTACTACCGAGCTTAAAAAATCAGGTTGTGAAATAAAACTCATAGAACCTTTGATAAAAGTATTGAAAATTCACCTGCTATTTCATTCATGATAATTTAACATGTCTTAGTATATCACACAAGCAGTTTGCCTACCACTTTATCTTCAGTGATACTGATAACTTCTCAGAAAATCCTCTGAGAAATACTTCTGATGGTTGGTCTCATTTGATTTTACTAAACATCAGTTCTACATCAAACATGAGCAAACAGAACCAAAATACATGTAATTTCTACATTTCTTGTGCCTTAAATTACTCTGTCTTTGTGTACTCATCTTTCTCAGTTTCTTTCTTCGATAGTTATCTTTTGTGCTAACTTACAATCATCAGATATGTTCTTGTTTCCTTATTTTTAAACAATCGGATATTCAGTCGGGAGATTAGCAGCAAATAACTGAATTCAAGACAATATTTCTTTTTCACAAAATGAAATCAGTTGGGGAACCATAAAAAATCTATATTCACTGGATAGTACAGTATAGTGTAGGACTCCTAGGCAGTGCACACCCATGATCCCACCAGGGATCTAGTTCATGTTTACCAAGTCTCACGGATAGGATGTTACCATTCAGCCACTGAGTCAAAAGTCATATTATTTCCATCTATCAAAATTAGAATTCCCTGACACTTTATTCATCTAAATTTCAACCTCGTAATTCCTCTTGCCGTTATCCCCAACGTTTGAACCTTTATGTATCATGCACTATCTGTTAAGTTGCATCCTTATAGATATGATGAATAATTTCAGTTACTACTGTCAGACTGCAGTATTCTAGTGCCCAACCAAAACAATATTTAACCCAACTTATTCTTTTCTGTGGTAATTTTATTATTTCTATCCAAGTTTATATGTTCACAGTTCAAGGTGATTTTCTGTGAGGTTTAATCGCTGTCAGTACAGACTATCCCCCTAGTGTTTATTAAATTCTGATTTTATATTGATAATGTCTATTTTTTTAGTATATCAACCAAAGGAACATTCTAAGTAGCCCAATGTGGATATGTCGTTAAATGATGTTTACTTCATAGCTTCTAAAAGCGGTTCATGTAGATTCCCAAGTAAAGTGTTAGTTGTTGTTTTACTATATATAAGTTTAATAATGGATATTTCGTAAAGACTCTCAGCCTATCATCGTACGCCGCAGTCTGTTCTGAACAGGTAGCAGAAAACGAGTCACAATGAACTCGACCAAGTTACTTTTACTTGTCTAAAGCACTTATATGGATGTTGCCGGGAATCGCTAGGTTACTATTTGGAATCCTGCAGCGATGTATGTTGTCATTCCAGTTTCATTTATAGTCAGAAACATAGTTTAGTCTAAAGCCTTTTCAAATCTGTACTAATTACCAAAACAATACATAAATAGCATGCAATGTACAGTTTGTGAGTTCATTTATCGACTGCCCTGATACAATATAACAGAGCTATTTCCAGTTTATTTGATTACTTTTATTCAGGTTATACTTGAGTTAGTATACCAATATCCAAAATGCGGAGACTATAATATTATGTTTAGTTGACAGATAGACAGATAGAAATCAATAAAGAATCTCCTACCGTAAGTGCATCGGTTTAAGTTGTCACACTTTGTATCAGCATGCAAAGATCAAGTGGACAGAAAAGACTGATATCAAAGTAGAGAGAGGTATATGCGAGCAGAATGAAATTAGCAAATGAAGATTAGCGAAAATATTCAAACTTTGAAAGTGTCAAGGAGTGAAAACATCTCTACCGTTGTAACCGATTTTCAGCCATGTCACCGAGGGTCTTCAGCGATTGACTCCGCTCATCTCAAGGACCCAGTAAAATATTCTACACCTCCCTACAAGGCTTAAATCAAGGATCATAGACTTCATGGATTGATGCCACGTACCTGTCCAGTCACCCACAGCTTTTTCAGCCCAATCCTACTTCGACTAAAACTGCACTTCAAGGTATGCAGTGACCCAGCATACACAACACGCGTCCAAGCCAGCTCAGTCAATGAATTCCATATTAGATTTGTTATTTGATTTATAACACACAATGATCTAGTATTATTTACTTGATGACGTTTCGAGCAAAAATTAGTGCTCATAATCAAATTATTCTCAAATACCTCCATCTACATATTCCAATATCCACTGACAAAATCAAAGGGCAATAGAACATGTCAGCAAACTTTGTCTCAGGGAAGAAATTCACAGGATTATCAGAAAGTTAAGTACGATCAGGAATAAAATTGAACAACTGAAATGTAAACTTATGAAAATAGTAAACAGCAGAAACTATGAATTTCTTATACAAGCATCAGATAAAGCAAGTTCAGCTGCTTTCAAGAAATCCAGAAACAGTCAAACCAAAAAGTTCAACAAATTAATGCACGAAAAATATCCCTCAGAAGAAAATCAAATTACAAATGAAACATCACCAAGCATCGACAGAACAAAGTGGGTAGTCAGTCTCTCCTCGAGAAGCCTAAGCTCAGCTGAGACGAAAGTACTCGAAAAAGAACTAAACCTCAGAATGACAATAGGTCATCTAAAACCAGAAGATGTCATACCTAGCACAGAGGTAGCGTTAAGCTCAGTGGATGCAGCAACTGCTGAACAGGTTAGAGCACAGTATGCGTTAACACTGAAAAGACAAAAGAAAAGACAGCAGAACTTAAAAGAAATTGATGTAATTATGAGTAATGATAATTTATGCTCGAAACGTCATCAAGTAAATAATACTAGATCACTGTGTGTTATCAATCAAATAAAAAAATCTAATATGGAATTAAATCTTACCACAGTGCCGAAGTTTTACACCTACATTAATCAGTCAATGAAGCTTTAAAAATTCATCTATTGGCCAGTCTGCCATCCCTAGTATCTTATGCCTAACTTGGACATCCCTAACATGAAGATTCCACTAAATGTGAGTAAATCTTATTATTATTGGATTTAAACTGCTAAATATATTATCCCTATTAACGATAACCATTTAATTTTTAGATATTTTCCTAGGTAAAACATTTTTTCCATTCAAAAAGTGCACTGAAAAAAGTAAAAGTGTTGTGTAGAATTTTCTCAACACTTTTTAGGACAGTTTTTAAGTTTTACAGATGAAAATTTTGTAACGTTTTCTGATCTGAAACAGGAATTTCACTTGCAGCAAAAATCATAGTATAAACTTGGTTCATTATTAAAACTTCTTTACATCACTTCCTCAAACCAATAACTCCACGGTCTTAACTAGCAGTACACGTACTAAATGAACCAGCATTCAGAAAATCACCATGTATGAAGAAAATCTAAAAAAAATCTTGGAACACCTAAATGCATTATTCAATCAGTTAACCTATCTTAACAGTATTGATGATCATCTCTATACCTCAGATACTTACATCCATGAACACTAGATGAATACTTAAATTTCATCCGCTGTTGTGTAGATCGGCTGTAGTTTTACTTAAGGTATTTCCAAAATTAAAACCTATAACTGCAAACAAACACTGATAGTAAACTTTGTCATGGTACACCAATTTAATCCTTCAGTGCTAACAAATGATGAGTTTCATGGTGACGAACAAAACCTGACAATATGATCTCATAGATTAAATATTCATTATTACTCCGGTGAAGTACAGAAATATTAAGACCTACTCCTATATTTTTTCTCCAGTGAATTGGATGACGTTGAAAATTAGTCCGTGTTTCTCCTCACTTAGTAAAAATGCCTATATATATATATCAGTATTCATATCAGGTGACTGCTTTCTTTTGTATGAACAAATTGTTCAAAATTATATATTGAACAAAAGAGATTGTGTTAGACGACAACTCTTCAACAGTTTTTTTATTCAAAATAACTTTTAGCTTTGCTATAGACACCTAAAGTACATATCGTTTATTTAATTAGCATTTTCATTGTTATACCATCAATACTAGAAATAATGTCAAACTATTTTACATACGTAGATAATAGAACTTTGTTTAGCCTAACAGATTCAAACACATAAGCACAGACATATTTTATTGGTCAAGTAATTTCGATAAGGACAATACTGGACATAATTTTTTATGATTATTAATGGGTAGCTGAGTTAGTTTTAATCTGATAAAACTGAAACGTTTAAAGTGCAGCAATTAAAAAAAGATGCTTATGTTATTAATTTTGATAGTACCAAACTAGACAGGCGTCTTCAACAACCTTTCTTTTGTAGCTCTATATCTAGATCAGAAATCCCTCCAATGCACGATGAAGAAGAAAACTAGGGAATAATTTTCTTCGATTATGTCCATTTCTTCAAGGAGTGGCATCTGTTGGTCATTACAAGCAGTCTGTCTTTCTCTAAAGCTACCCAGGCAATCTGTCGTACCACAGGAAGCTAGGGATTTCTACCATTTAAAGTAAACCAGGTAAATATCCAAGCAGTATCAAGGCATCCGCATAGGAACCCATATCCCAATAGAGGTCGAACAACTTGATCCAGTATTTATTATTTATATTATTTACTTTTCCCTTGAATTCCTAGTGGGATATAGGGCTTCAGTAGCATGCCTCCGTTGCACTCTGACCCAGTATAACAACGGAGAATTACAAGCTTTCTATTAAGTTGCTTTCCAGAGTAATGACGGCAGCTTCACAAATGATCTCTTCATCTTAAATAACAACTGGTCAGCTTATTTTGTAAATTACCTTCCATATGTATGTTGTCGAATGGTGTAGAACTTCTAAATACCCTTGAAATCGGTAGTCGCGTTGATTACCAGTTTTTTATCCTTTTGAACTAACTTAATATAATATATAGAGACTCTTACATGTTCACATCAGAATAACTATATTTGTTCACTTTGATGGTAAAATAAACCGACAGGACGTTTTTTATCACATTATCACATACCTAACAGCTTTATCGACTGTGTGAAATACATTCTGGCAAGAAACTCAAAGGATCTTAAATAAAAGTCCTCAGGTTTTATCGATATGCTTCACTGCTGGAAAAAGGCTATTATCTGACCAAGAGTGTACTTTAACGGAATAACTCACAAGGCAAACAGTGTGCAAGTATTTCACGAGGCAAATACTTATTCGCGCAACCCGTTGCTTTCTCCTTAAAAGTTTAATGGGAAATGGCGGCTAACAAATCATTTAGAAACCGAAGCAGTGAAAATGATGTCTTTCCATATCTAATTCCAGTTGTTTGATTTATACTATATCACTGTGTGTTACCAGTCAAATAAACAAATCTAATGTGGAGTTAAATTCTACTACAGTGCCCAAGTTTTACACCTATTTCCATATCTAAGTAATTTTAGCCACCTGACTATAAATGTGTTAGTTAGAAGACACTGATTCAGAGTTATAGGGTTGCTAATTAACTGTTAACATCCCAAAAAACTCCATGTAATTCCGAAATAACTTGCTAACTACGCTTATCCATTCAAATCAACTGATCAAATTCAAGTAGTTTGAACAACTGAACGCTCTGCACACTGGTAGTCAAGATATGACGCTGATTAATCCATCCATAAAGTATCAGCATTTTATTGCCTTGATCACTTTGATCTGGTTGATGAAACTAATAGTCAACCACCCATTCAGTTCAAATACCTATGCATAGAAATTCCATTTCAATCTGTTTATTAGAAATGTCACACAGTGAGACAGTATCATTTACTGGTACCAATACTGTTTCACTATGTGACAATTCCAATAAACAGATTAAAATGGAATTACAATCTACCACAGTATCCATATTTTATTTCTATACTAAGCATAGAAAGTTGTTTTTATTATCACCAAAGTATCTCTTGTAAACTATTATCGTTTTCAAAGTAGGGTGTTTCTTCATTTGTGGCTGTTATGGAATGCAACTATACATAAACCTGTTAAGACATTTATTTAGACACGATTACTCTGTGCAGTAATGTTACATAGTCCCAGAATAGCACATAATGTATGCCATACCAAGTCAACTAATCTAATATGAAGTTACATTTTACCACGGTGCCTAAATTCTGCATTCATATAAAAGGAAATTTCCTTCAAGTTACACTCAAAAACTAAATAGCCAGAAAATAGTGTTAACAGAATTAGTGTTTTACATGATCCTTTGTCCTCATCGGCTTCCTTCAAGATATCGAACAGACAGAATAATGCTGATGTTATGTAGATGGATAGAAAAGGTGAATACTGAAAAGTGTCGACGTTCGTTTGATATATATATATATATATACCATCTCCAAGTCACTCACAGATGTATGTCTTACTAATGTGAATGAATATGGAATAATCATATGATCGTCTTTGAATCACGCACACATCATGGCAAGAATATGATCGCTAGTACAATACGTATACATCATAAAGCTTCACCATTATTCCAGCGAGATTGTAATATTCTTACTTTCGGGTGTTCTTTTTTTCAAACGCCTATGATTCGTTTCATTAGTATGGCTATTTATCAAGGTATTGGAGTTATTTAAAAGTTGCCCTGCAATTCTACATGATCTTTTTTATTAAATATATCCAGTGGTGATGTAGTACCCTCTCCTGAATATCATTTGGAAAGCAATTTACTGATCATGAATGCATCAGTACAACATTATTACCCAGAGACTTTATTCCTTAAGCTACAGTCCTTTTTCTTTTTGCTGTAGAAATAGTGGAACTCTACAGACATCTAGAATAAATAATGAGTCATTCCTATTGATTCGATTATTGTTGGTTCTGTAAAAAGGGACCCAACTATTGCTGAAGTTCTCTATAAATTCAATTTTCCTACTCAAAATCTATTCATTCTAGATGTCTTATAGTGAGCAGAATTGCATCTGAGCTCTTTTCTACTTTTACTGAGTATTGTGTGCAACCTAGAATAGAACCGTAGTCCTCGAAAATGTTCATTTTTTACTCACATAATAATTTGCAAATGTGATTCTGTACATCAATTTGCATTTTTACTAATTACAACTACCTAGATTTGATAACTTTAGAACGTGGTTCTTGTAAAGCTCTTTTTTAATGAAACTTCCACTAACCATGAACAATATTCTGTGTCACTAAGATGTATTCTGATACGCTGACACTGCTTTTGCTAAAGTTTTCAAGTGTACGTAAGTCACCATGATATCAATGTTGAGGAAGAAAGGTCTTGGTTACACGTTACCGGAAAGTACACAATACACACTGATTAGGAGCTTTCAAACACCTTAACTGTCACAAAGTTATTTGAAAGTGATAGCAGAACATGAGTGAGACATCTTAAAAGTAGGCTTGAATAGTGATTGATCAGTAGATTATTTATCTCACCAGACCAAGGCAGTAGAAAGTGATATTCTAATCCTCCATAAACAATTTTAAGTGGAAAGAGAAATTTTCACCTTCATGTTTACAGTATAGTGATTGATATTTTCACATCAGCTTTATATCTTTCAGTAGGTGTATTATTAATATATCAACTAAGTTTTCGTACAGATAGCTTTCAATATAAGTCTTGGAATTCCATTTCCTCTTCCTTATCATCTGCACTGCAGATAGCCCTTGAACGAATGTCAGGTATCTTGACTAATTAAACTTAGCCTTGTAGAGCTTTAGGCTATGATTGCCTTCAGTGATTGATTTCAACCTTAATCACAATTCAGTTGAAAATTTCCAAATTTATTGGAATTTCAGTAAGAAAAGGAATATAGTTAAATTACTTCAAATGTCTGTACCATAAATTTTGGTTTTTTTTATCAACGAACCGAATGATATCTGTATATTTTGTATGACTCGGTAATCATACATCGATTTTTACCTTAATTATTATATTCTACCCTGACTAGACTGTGCATTCATCATTATTCTTGAAGGAGGGACATCATGATAGTCTGTTATGAACTGTTCGCCAATAACAAGAGTTATCCTCACCTGTAATCAGAGCATATAAAAAAAGGTGAACAATTCACAGAAAACATAAAGATTCTGTTTTACCGTATCAAACCCCTACTTATACTGAAACTTACTCCTGAATACTGACCGAACTAAAAAGCTGGTAACCACAGCTTTTTTCCATGACTTTATGTCTAGTTATAAAAAAAAGATTTTATGCATCGTGAAGTAAAACATACTGATAATTCAAAGGGTGATATGTTCTTAACCCTCAAAACTTCTTAACTAGACCATTTGATAAAAGCTTGTCTAACGATAAAATAGAAAGTCCCAACATATATGAAATCTTAACATCACCTAATGTCAAAGTCCACTGAACCGTGAGTTGGAAAATCAAAATAGTGCACTGCAAAAGATAACAAGTCAACCTTACACAACAAAATTATTCAGACATAAAATAGTGAATAGAGCTCAGAACCCTTTCTTTTTTTTTTACTAAGACTGTGTTGGGGATCAAGGATATTACATATAGGAAAGCAAGCTAGACGTCAATCGGTAAAGTCGTGCTGTAACAAGAGAAATGGAAGTAAATTGGCTGGAGCGAAGTTCAGAGAGTTGTTGGCACCATTTCTAGATATACTTAAAACTACTTGCTCTTGTATATAGACCGTGCTAGCAGCACGCTGTTAAGACGTGCTTACGAAAACATTTACATGAATGGTGATTAGATACAGTGTCCAAACCAACAAACAGTCTTATCCTGGAAAGTGCTGTTCTACCAGGTCACGCAGTATCCGTAACTAATTTATTCCATGTGATATATAGGGTTTGACTAAGCCTTTTCAAGGAATTTCGATTATGCCTTCTTCAAATAGCAGAAGCTCTGGCTATTCACAAAAGGAATCTTTTACTTTGTGTACAAGAGCGTTTTGCTCAGTCCTTTTTACCGTAATGACCTTACTCTCTAGTTTCTCTTGAATAAATTTGTCCCCGGTCTTCTTCCATTTCCTTTGTTACAGCATGACTTTATTAATTCGAATAATTCTCGCTTTAACGGTTTAATATCCCTGTTACCTTAATCCCATCTTAGTAAAACAACGAGGTGCTTCTGAGCTTTATTCACAATTTCATATCCGTGTATTTTTGTTGTACAATACCGACTGATTATCTCCTTCAATTAACCACTTTTATCTTTTTATTTGCGGTTCAGTACGTTTTGCTTTTAGCTGATATTCACTTTCGAAAGTTGTCGACACTTTTCATGATGTCTTTAAGCTCCTTGTTGACTGTACAACTAAGGTGAGAAGTGACAAAAGGAGTCATCTTTTTGATTAATGTTAACTGTTGTGCGGCCATCGGCAAGAATCTCTACATGAACAAGATTTCGTGCTTGGAGGGAAGTGGTGTCCCCTCCTAGGTTCGAAAGCGAAATTGTTAAAGAAATTCAAATGTGAAACATTCTGCGGAATTTACAAACACTAGACTGATGGTATTTACTGGTACATTTAATTGCATGTTAGTTAATGAGGACCAAATTGCTTGGTCTTTATTAGCAATATGAGCTCCCCAAACAAACGCGTTTATATTACTTAAAGTTTTATTTGAATTTTTAACCTTAGAGTAATTCAAAACATTCATTTTTATTTTATTTAAACTTTCTTAACCGAGTATACATGCACCAGACAGTGCGATGATTTCCCAAGTGAAACTGGAACTTTGCACGCATCGCATCGCAAACAAAAGGATTTTACAATACAATAGTGAATTACAACAGCCTCCTGGATTTTAACACTAGCTACCATCATGCAAATTATACCGAAATGGGACTTGAAGCAATATCAAAGCACCCGTTAAGACGGTACATGATCCATCAGGTAATCACTGGTTCAGTTCAGTAAAAAAATCAAGATGGATTTAAGAGTATCAGTAGATAACGTCTGATACCAGGTTGCACAGTTGGTAGTCATTGTGACTCAATAGCCTAGTGGATAGCGTTCTGAGGTTTGAAGTGATGAATGCTCCTTGCCGGTCCCAGTGGGGCAGCATAGCTAACTGGGATGCAGGTACATCAAGTTGATAAGTCTTGAATGGGATGGAACATGCATTTTGAATTCTAGTGACAGCTAACACCTAGCAAATTACTAGTGTAATAACCATAAAAGTGTGTAACTTAACATGGAGAATAAGGTGCAAGCTGAATGTCATTCTTCTAGCAGGCCTTAAATTCCAAGCTATTCTTCTGTGTATCTACAATTTCATGAGTATACACTTCAGTTTGGAGACAAAATTCAACCTTGAATATAGGAAACGGTTGTTAGGTAGTTTAAGGGGCACTGCTGCATGTTCAGTAGTCCACAGAACAACCTAACCATTCATTTAAGTGTGTATCAAACAACTGCTGAGATGACCGTTATTTAACCTAATATATTTGAGTGAATAACTGGACATTTTGAGTGTTTTAGTTATATCCTACGATTACGTTTTCACTGACATTTTTAGTAATATATGACTAGCTAATAAAATAATTTATATGAACAAAATCTTTGGTTTTGGTAAGAACTCTACCTACCTGGTCAGTGGAAATGCTTCTACGAGAAAACTTCCTATTTGAATCAGTCTTCTCATAAACTTGGCTAAAATTCTTATTAGTATAATTCATCCTTTTTCGTGTCAGTTTTAAAGATGCACGACGTGTTTCTCGTTTAACGGAGAAAATTTAACGTTGGCTTGCTCATAACCTCCATTATAGAAGGTAGTCAGCTATAGATATTTACCACCATATCAGATACCCAATTACTTTGCCTATTTGTTTGCAAAGTTGCCCATTTTGCTTCATATATACAAAGTGCTTCCCATGCTACTCATAAACTTCATGATTACTATTATTTATTATTAGTCCTTTGGGTTCCTAATGGAACATAGGGCTTCAGTAGCACGTCTCCAGTGACCTCTGTTCTCCGAAATCTTTTGAACCTAGATCCACGACAGCCTACAACCTCTCATTTCCTCCTCGCACCATCTCCTCCATGTCACCGTCACCACGGACGCCCAACTCGTCGCTTCCCCTGGGGATTCCACTCGAGGGCCTGACGCGTGATGTCCTCAGTCGGCCTTCTCAGTGCATGGCCAATCCATCTCCACTTCCTCCTGCATATTTGTTCAGTGACAGCTTCTTGGTAGGTTCGTTCCCAGAACTCCTTGTTGCTTATTCTTTCTGGCCATCTGATCTTCAGTAACGAGCGTAAGCAGTTGTTGATGAATGTCTGTAGTTTATTGGAAATCCCTTTCGTGACGCGCCAAGTCTCTGAACCATACAGAAGCACTGACTTGACATTGGTGTTGAAAATCCGTATCTTGTTCCGCATGCTGAGTGCAGAAGATCTCCACACTGGTTTCAGGTTAATGAACGCCTGTCTCGCTTTTCCAATTCTGGCTGGCTTTGACATCTTCGTCAGTGCCACCACCTGTAGTTGAAACAGTGCTGCCTAGATAAGTGAAGGAGGTTACTTCCCTTAAGTTTCTCCCGTTCATGGTGATTGGAGCTTGTTGTTGGTGGTGCGGTATCTTCATCACCTCTGTCTTCTCTATATTCACCTGAAGTCCCATCTTCACTGCCTCACCTCTTCTGTTAACTTGTTAGTTTTTGCCTGCAGATCTTCAAGTTTGTGTGACATCAGGCATAAGTCATCGGCGGCGAAATCCAAATCTTCTAGGTTATTTTCCATAGTCCAGCGTATTCCCCTCTTCTCGCTGCCTACTGTTTGCTGCATGATCCAGTCCACCACAATCAGGAATATCATGGGTGATAGTAGGCAACCTTGTTTCACTCCTGTCTTCACTGCAACAGCATCACTGAGCTTCCCATTGTGAATTACTTGGTATGTGGCATCTTCATGTAGTTGTTGAATGAGGCGGATAAAAGTTTGTGGTACTCCGTAGTAATGAAGCAGTTTCCAAGTTACCTCTCGGTCGACGCTGTCAAAGGCCTTCTCAAAGTCGATGAAGTTGAGGTAGAGTTGAGTTGACTGCCATTCTATACTCTGTTCTACGATGACGCTTAGCGTAGCGTTGCAATTTGGTCAGCACATGATTTGTACTTCCTGAAGCCTGCCTGTTCCGGTCGCAGTTTTGAATCCAGTGCATCCTTTAGCCTCTCCAGGATGATGCGGCTTAATATTTTACTTGCTTTGGGTGGACAGGAGAGTGATTCCGCGCCAGTTCTTGCAAGCACTGTGGTCTCCCTTCTTCGGCAGTTTGACAAGGTAACCCTTCTTCCAATCAATGGCCAGCTACCTTCTCTTCCTTCCACACCTTCTGCAGTAGTGGTGTGAGCATGTCCGATGTTGTCTCTGCATCTGTTCTCAGTGATTCTGGAGGGATCCCATCTAGTCCTGCTGCTTTCCCACATTTCAGTAGCTTTTTGTCATTCAGGACTTCCATTTTCGTTGGAGGATTTATGTTCACTTGTAATTCAGCGGCTGCAGGTGGTGGTCGATTCAAGAGCTTCTTGAAGTGGTCGGCCCATTGTTTCCTTTGTTTCTCTTCTTTCGTAATTAAATTTCCTTCTTCATCTTTTATTGGTTTCATCTGTGTTGATCTCTCCCCAGACAGCAAGCAACCTGGTTATTTGATACAATGTTGTCAGGTCTCTATCTCTCCTACCAACAGCCTGTTCTGCTTCACTTGCCAGTGTTTCGTAGGAGTGTCTTTTGTCTTTGCATGCACTCTTCTTCACTTCTTTGTCCAGTGTAGTGTTTTATACATTGTACTCAGTTCCTCATATCGTTGAGCATCCCTGCACTGGTTCATCTTCTGCTTCACCATCCTCCTCTCCTCTATCAGCTTCCAGGTATCCGTCGAGATCCATTTCTTGTCTTCTTTCTTCTTCCTTCCTAATACTGTTGTGCAGGTTTCTTTCCACATAACTTTCAAAGACTTTCAGTGCTCTTCCACACAGGTTTCTTCGGGAATGTTCCTCGATATCTCCCATTTTGTCTTGATGGCTGCCGTGAAGATGTCCTTTGTAGTTTTGTCCTTCAGTTTCCTAGTTTTGTACTTGTACTGCGGTCTATCACCAGCTTCCTTGAAGGCTTTTAACTTGATTTGGAAGGTAGGTTCCTTGCACTAGATAGTGGTCTGAACCTACATCTGCTCCTCTTCTTGACCTTGTGTTAAGTAGACTGCGTCTCCATTTTCTTGAGATTGAGATGAAGTCAATCTGATTTTTAGTGTGTCCTGGTGTCTGGGGAAGTCCTTGTCGCTCCCTTGTGAATATCCTTGTGTTTGTGCACACTGCCTCCAATCACCAAATCGTTGAATGCACAGAATTCTGCAAACAATTCTCCGTTCTCATTTATTTCACCTAGCGCTTCTCGACCTATAGTTAGTTCTCTTCCTGTGTTGTCCCCTCCCATTTTGGCATTCATGTCGCCCATTAGAATTTTGATATTGCCAACTAAGGTCTTGTCCAGTGTTGATTCAAGTTGTCTATAGAAATCCTCCTTTTTCTCTTGCTCTGCATTATTTGTAGGCGCATAACATTGTATGATTGTGACCTTTCTTCCTTTTGAGTTGAATCTTGCTGTCATGATCCTGGAGGAGATTGGTTCCCACTGCATGAGAGCCTTCGATGCTCTTGAGGACATCATGATAGCCACTCCAATACTCAGTGTGCTCGTGGTTGGCGTCTGGGTGACCGGAGTAGATTATTGATTCTCCAGTTGACAGTTTGGAAAGTCCACTCCCATTTCATCTGCTTTCGCAAATTCCTACCACTTCGATGTGATACCTTCTCATCTCCTTTGCAATCTGGGCTGCCTTGCTGGGTTCAAACATGGTGTAGACATTCCATGTCCTCATGTTTACTTTCGCTTTCATCGAGGAAGAGAAGACACATCGGCCAACAATTGGCTTCCCGAAGGCTTTCACCAACTGGCGTCATTTCGCCTCTCCGATTCCAGCGAGGAATAAGTTTGTTTTCATTTTTTATATTTTGTTTGTGCATTGAAGTTTCTTTAGCGGTTAGATTTGTTTTCCGGGGTAGGGTTGCTCTCCCTATGCCCAACCTTTCCTCTTTACCTGGGCTTAGGACCGGCAGGTAACTAGTGATCTGGTTAACCATGATTACTCCTCACTATATATGTAAAATTTCAAATAGAAATTCTATTGGCGTATTTCAGACTTTAGTAGTGAATATTTTAGTTTAAAATTAACTTTGATTGGGATATCAGCACTAAAGAACGGTGTACTATGAAAATAATTTTGTTTGGTTCCGAGTGAGAAACTAATCTAAAAGAAATACCAATTGTCCTGAATTCCATGTTTAGATCCATTTACCAGTTACCATGTAGAACCAAGTATTTCCTTGAGAACTTTTACTCTCATCATTCAGTACAAACCAGTCTATCAGAAAACGGTTAGCACCTCTCTTGAAGAGGGTTACGTTTGTTGTTTTTTTCCCACTAAATAACATATATAGCTAAGTAAACATCAACATTACATGATCAGCCAAGTTGGTATACGTTTAAACAGCAGTTTAAACCAACATTGCATTATCTATGTAATGCTTGTGCAGTTTCCAAATGCATGGAACAATACTGAAATAAGAAAGACTATTCAACTCGTGAAGCCCACCCATTGCAAATGAGATGAAAGTTACTTCTTTGCAAACTTGAAAAAAAATGTAGTCAGGAGTTTCAATTTTTGATATGAAATGAGTCATTTATGTGTATGCTGTTGTTGCATACTCAAACACTAGAAAAAGTAACGCATTTGTCTTAGCCTAAATAGTTTTGGGTACCAGTTATCGATCAATCATTCTGTGGAACAGTAGGCAGAGTTTTTCATTGAATAAACATGTAAATTCTGAGCAACATTCATAGTATTATTTGTATATAAACTAGTGATAGCCTAGATAAACACTTATTATGACAAAATTATATTTGTCAGTTTATCCATCGCCGACTACAGGTGCTACTTGTTTATGATTAGTGAACTTTTTTTAGACAACTTAAGGAATTATAGAACACTTTCCAGCATGGTGTATAAAAGATGTCTTAACCTTCAAAGTAATCATTATTTTCAGGGATTTCTATGCTTGTATATCAGGCGAAGCTCTTCTGTATATATAGCAAATATTGGAAGTCAACGAAGAAAAAAATTACTGTAAATGTTTTAAAAACATGACGTTCTAGTATGCATATAAAAATATCACATGCACTACATATAGAAAGTGAGTTTAAGGTAGGTCATTTCAACCCACCAAGTTCACTGTCCATTAAAGACCAGTTGCTAAAGTGTTGATTAATAACTAGGTAATCGTTAGTTCACCTGATATGATCCTATGAGAGACTGGTGTGGTCTTTATGGCACACTTATGACTTCAGTGACTACAACACTTAACAAGTGCCATGACGACTTTCTAAGGGCATAAATTTCATCAATATTCTACACCTACGTTACTGGCAAAGTGTCAACAAATACGAAATATACGTATAGAGTTCCTTATTAAATTAAAGTTAGCTATTCTACTGTATAATTCTTATTCGTCTGACTTCATGGTCACATTGCCCACCTGATAACAATAGTTTATTGGGCATTGAGGAGTAAACGGGGTGATACATGTTAATTCCATTCACTGACTGAGGATTGTGGGTGACATCTGTCTAGGAAAATGACTTTCAAATGTGAGAAAGACAAATAATTCCAAATATTTTAAATCAAAACACAAAATTGGAAGTCGTAATTTTCTCAAATGTCACACATTATGATCTCGAGGCTATCAATTAGAAAGTACTGATAGATATCTTCTTCATATATCAAGTTACCAACTGTGGATTTGCTGAAGTGTAGTACTGCTTTCTCACCGAAGTACTAATATACTTGCCACTTTTGAGCTTTTGATCGATTTATGAAAAAGCTCAAATGTTGTACAGGAATAAATCTATGTCAACTTAACAACCACAGTCTGCGTATCCAATCGTAGAAGTTATGGAAAAGCTAATCAGTGCTTCAATTTGGATTTTTGCCTCCCATGTTTTTATTCTTGTCTGCTTTGGATCGTCACTCTACAACACTCCCCTTAAATATTTAATTTAATACAGAGAATCAAGAGGAAAACCTTGTTCATCATGGTAAATCACCCTGGATTGTTGGTGAGGTACTCTATAGATTGATCTACAAGGAAATAGTACGAAACAAAAATCTTTCTGTTTATTTGAAATGGTATCAGAAGTTTCTCTACTTACATATTAACCCTTAAAGAAGATTTTAAACCCTATGGGTCCAGAAATAAAACAATATGAAGGTTAAGCGAATGTAGGTGCCTGTTTTTTATTGTAAGATACAGATTTTTGTGTGACACACAAATCATGAATGGTAAAAATGAAATTTATTAAATGTAAGTGGAATAAGGCAGAAAGAATCAGTCTTCACAGTTTTTCTGTTTAGCTATCAAAACGCAAATATATGCATGTAGTTTTTAAACAGTACTGAATTATGAGTTAAGCGGTTTAGTATTGAGGCATTTGTTGTCAATCTGGAATCTGAAATCAGTGTGTACAAGTTTATTCACCTCTACTTTTTATTTAAGTACACATTCCATTCAAAAGTCCTGTATTTAATGAATCTTAAATTAGAATTTTAAAAATAAATTCCGGTCTATTCATTTACCACAAGAGAGGCGTTCAATAACCTGAAACCAGTGTGGAGATATGCTGCACTCAGCATCAAGCGTGAACAACATCCCAATTTTTAACACCAATGTCAGTCAAGTCAGTCAGTGCTTCTATGTGATGCTTCACAGACTTGACGCCTTACGGAAAGCATTTCCAACAAACTTCAGATATTCATTCATCAACAAATGCCTACACTGGCTCCTTACTGAAGCTCAGATGACCAGAATAACAAGAATAAGCAGAAGGAACTCTGGCTGACTGGCTGGCTGGCCAGAATTGGCAACGAACCAATCAACAACAACCTATCACTCAACAAATATGCACTGGAACGAAGTGCAGAGATGGATTGGAATGGGCATGCACTGAGAAGACCATTCGGGGACATCACGTGCCAGTCTAGGTCGTCGAGTGGAAGCCAGATGGAAAACGACGAGTTGGGCGTCCGTGGTGAGGGTGACATGGAGGAGATGTTGTGAGGAAGAAATGAGAGCTTGTTGGCAGTGGTGGAGCCAGGTTGAAAATATTTCAGTGAAGAGAGTGGAATGTAGGCGTGCTACTGAAGCCTTATATCTTCCACTAGGATTCAAGGGACAAATAATAATAATAATAATAATAATAATAATAATAGTTACCACACTTTCCGAATTATGCGACAAACATTAAAAGTACATAAGTACAATAAGCCAATTATAAAGTTTGCTTATTTGCCTTAAGTTTACAGAAAAACGTTAATGAATCAATCTCTTGTTTTAAACAAGTAAACTTAATCAGTTTACCATAGATAAAATGTTCAGTAATGTAAACTCTGTAATCTGCTTACCGCTTTACCTCCTCTATTCACTAAAGAAGGTCCTATTAAGTTATGTCGTTGTCCACTTGTCATGATTCACGATGTATTCGTCTTTGCTAACAAAACTGACTGGTGATAATCGGTAGCGGTTAATAAATACTCGTATTCATTCAAATATATACTTATTAGCAGTAATTTATCAAGTGTCGAATTCTTATTGGTAGTTTGTTAAGGTCATTTATGATTGGTAAATCTATTGTATCAACTTAAAATCATGAAGGTAGATAGTGCAAAATGATGCCAACGTATACACTATCTGATCTCTTGAATAAGAAATTACTAACAAAATGTTTGCTCAAGCTATGCAAATATATCTAAACAGAGTTTCTCAGAAAAAAACTATCAGAATGCTGTAGAAGACGGTAGAAATTAATCGAAAGGGACCGTTGCACCCAGAATTCATCTATATCATATTTTTAATATCCATTACCCTATTATCACTCAGGTCTCATTGTCAGGGAGTAACCAGTGTCAAATGAACCCCTGAATGTTAAAAGAAAAAGTATTACTCTTACTCTTGACAACTGTCACTGTCATTCTGCTGAAGCCTAATGAGGCTAATAAAAACACTGAATTCTACTTTAACAAACGATACAATCAAAACCATTATTTTGTTGTATTACGGATTGCACAATATAGTCTCCTAACTGATAGCTGCTACCTTGACGTGGTGGTCGAGCTTGGACATCACGATAACAAGACGAGCCAAGCCGGTGGAACGCATGTTCCTTAGAGATCTTACCACACCAAGTTAGTCTTTTGGGTAGTAACAAGACAAAAAGCGGTTACCGTCAAATTGTGAGTTTCTACGCTATGATAGGTAGGACAAGGGGGGAATTCGTACTATTGGCTAGACAGGAGTGTGACATCAGCAAGTTATTTACCGTGAATGACTAGCACTACCTCATTGATGCTGCCTTATCTATGGAAAATAGGGCGGAAAGTCAATCCTAAATATATCACACTCTTCTCTAAGCTACGGCATGTCAATGCTAGCAGCATGGGTTGATACTTAGATTTAAAACCAACAAAGTTATATCTCAAACTTCTAAAAAGGCAGCGTGTGACCAGCCTTAAGCAGATGCTTCATGGGACTTGCCGTTACATAATAAACCCCCTTTTTTAGATACGTCAACAGGAACTAACTTTCAACAGTATAGGCAGCAAAGAAGTATCAACACCCAACAGGCTTGAAGCAGAATACAAACGATAGAATTATTTTATTCTTTGTTTTCCGTTACTCTGGAATTTTTTCATAAATCTTGAAAAAGCTGTTGATTTATTCTTATTGCATACCCTGGCTGTTGAATCGATGACTTGATAATTATTCTCTCCTCCTTCTCGCCTGACTATATTGTCTTTTGAGATTGTTGCATGGTTGTGGAACACAGCGCGCATTGCAACAGTTGAGCTTTTCACATACCAACCATCTCAACGAAATCTGTCCTTCTAAACTTTGCTAACTTCTTACACTGATCTGTGTTCTGGATTCCATGATTATTGCATTGTATGAGGTAGATCTAACTCTTTTGTTTAAGGGATTTAACAGAATGCTTAAGCGGATTAGGCTTATCGTAATCCTAACTTTGCTTAAAGTTAAGCGTAAACTTTTTGATATTACTTCCCTATATGAAGATACAGTAGATGGCTTAAACTTCTATTTAAAGTAAAGGACTGATTGAACAAAGAGGTGGTTTTTTATTAGGTCTTCGTTGTCCAGTCGGACGATGAAACACAGTATGTACAGAAAACCAAAATCGAGTGATGAGAACACCCAACTCTCTTAGTTTGTGCGCACCAACTATAAACTAAACCTGGTGAAATGCTTAGTTCATTGTACCAACGTCATTACTCTGATGACACCTTAGAAGAGGAGCTTGGTATCATACATAGCCTACCAAATTGGTGACCAAGCAAATGAGTGAGGAGAAAACTAATCCAAAGAAACCTTTTTTCTTGAATTCAAAGGTGACATTCCTGGCAAGTTTACAGCACAAACTTTAAAAAAGCTTGTAGGATAAACTTTAACCTTACCTTCTGCACTTGGTCAATTGTAGGTGAAGGGTGGGAAGAGACTGTGATTCTGCCTGTTCTATGTACGTTTATCAGGTTAACTTCTTCTGTGAAGCAAGTTACATAAGGTATATAGGTAGGGAAGTTCATCATAGAATATCTCAACGCCATCCAACACAGTCGAATAAAGGTTAAATAAAAGCAATTTAAAGCTCACACGGTGTAGATACTGGTCATGAAATTAAAGCAAGCAAGGTTAGTACCTTATTTACTGTATACTTTCTAGTCTTCTTGTGGTTTAGATATTCACCTACTACAAACCTGTACAAATGATAACTTTATATTCAAAAAAACAACTATCATTGCCTTGGAAATCAAGAAAAAATAACTAGCTTCAGTCTGTGTTACTTTTTTGTCTAGTGGACTAAAACTGTTTGCACAGGACCCTCTACCGAGTTAACCCCATAGTGTCTGTCTCTTGATTTTTCTTACGTAACCCTTTTAGTGTTAGTACATACATGCTTTTCCTTACACTGTTATTTGTTAAGCAGTCAGTGAATTAACCACCTAATTAGCTTTCTTATTCATTCCTATCAATCCTTTTTATTACCCCATTCGTCAATTCCTACCTTCTTTCTCTAATGAATAGCTTTTTAAGTAACTTAGGGCTGATAATTACTTCAGCTAATTGACCCACCATTACAAAAAGGCATTATGTTACTAAATGTGACATAACGTGCTGGTCACTGAGCCTGAAGGTCCTGGTTTCCGTCTCTGGTGGGGTCAGAGGTACGCACTGCTGAAGAGTTCCAAAACACCTGTTTGGTACCCCCAAGTTTCCAATGTTCCTCTAGATGATGTCAGGCCATCATGAATATCAACTTGAAATCAATGAATCGTCGGAAACCCACAAACTGAATTGAGCTCATTGTGAACTAAAGAACCTGTTCAAGTTCGCTGGATATATTTGTGTATGATAGAGTCTGAAGCCACCATCTGCTTCTTGTTTTCATCTGAGTCTCAGCATGGTGTATTCCAGGTTTTCATTTTCTAACCCATAATTATACTGGAATGCATCTGTTACTGAATTCACGCGCATGAAGAAATCCCTGGTAAATTCTTCCTTCAGTAAAGTTAATTTGTTTTCCACATTTCTTTACCATTTTTCAGTAGTATGATTAAACATCCTTAAAAACCTGTATTCCTAACTTTTGATAAATACATACGCTACGAATGAGGAAATTGTTGATCCTGTCTTGCTTTTTCTGTTTGTTTACATACTTCGTCCGGAAACTTGAAGACTGTGGAGGTTAGAGACCACTGTACACACAATACTGTCTTTACAACAGATGCTTCATTTCTGTGAAAAATTTCTATCAAAATATTAAGCTCAATTCTGACTACCTCCAGTACCATAGTGATTGATATCTTAGTGCAAAGGCTAAACTTTTTCAGCGTCTAAATGCAGAATGTCAAGCCATAGTTTCAATTTATATGAATTGATTAGTTTAAAACTTACGCAACTTGCAATACGACATCATTTCAACCCTAACCATTTAGATAGCTCATAATTTGCACATATCTGAAGTTAATTATTGATCTTTTTAGAGAAACTAGCTCTATAAACCTACATTCTACTGGGATTACTCTTCTTTAAGGTTTTTAAGTAAACTTTGTAGACTTCCCCTAAGGCAGCTGCATTTGATATATCCTACGGATTATATATTTCTGGATCATATTCATGGTAGTATCTACGGATTTCTTAATCTCTTCTTGTGGTCCTGCTTGCTTATATCTGTTCGCTTTATTGCCTTATCCATAAATGTTGCTGAATTATCTTTATCAGATTTGGTGATCGCTGTGTTAACATAATTTTTTGAATTATTCTAAGGTAATATAATTGCTTGTATTATACCGTCGTTGATTGGACCGAATTCATCGCCTTCTATTGGCATATCAGCTCCTGTGCGGATGCCTCTATATTGTCTGTGTTTTTTTAATTATATATAGTAATGATGGATAGTGGCTAGCAGTAGAATCTAAGATGCGCATTTCGTCCTATTTGCCAATATGCCCATAGAGACCGATCAGTTCAGTCCCAGTAAACTAAAACTATACCCGTCTCACAGGAAATGACTGCTGTGTCTGGGTGTTGTAGACGACTACGTCCTGGCGTTTGGGGAGATCGTTCCCAAGCCCCAGTCCCGGTGTGGATATCATCTCTCACCGGGGGGCAGGTAAATACAGCTGACGGGTTCCAAATAACATTGAGCGCACACCGTAGGTCCCACAGTTAGCCGCCATCCATCACTACTATATTCCAAGGTAGTTTTTCCGGTTTTGCCTAGCTCTGTTTCGTCTTCTTTCGTTTCTTCAGTACTTGTAGAGTTTGTACTTGATACTGTTCATGATTTGTCTTATTGACTTAGCCTAATTCTATCTGTTTGCTGAGGAAGAAACCTGTGCTTATGTTTAGTCTTTTATCGGGTTCAGATAAGCTCAAAGTTCTCTACTAAACACTGATCATCTATTGTTTTTGTTTAGAGTCAATTTTGTTTCATTCATAGGGGCATTTTTTTCCCATAGAGGTTCTCTTCTTTCATACATTTATGAGTACTTGTAATTTTCCATTGTTACACAAAACTGAAACGATAAATCTATTTTGATATATTATGATCCCAAATAAGATGAATCGGATATCATGGGTTTAAGTGTTAGTGACCTCCAAAGAAACTATTTCATTAACTTGTTATGCTTTTTAATCCAAGTGTTTCTGGATTTCTGGTTAACCTCCCTTTGCAATATGCTCCGATTTCAAGTTCATCACCTTTGTTTTTACCTCACTTTAAAGTCTGCAGCAACGCTGTGGATACATTGACATTGACAGAGATTAACTAAAATGCAAACTTATTTGTTAGTACTCAGGTCAATTTAATTTAGTGGAGAAGGGAACAGAGTAATTACTAAGTCATTGTTCACCTATTTAACAGTCAATACATACAATGGAAATGAAGTAACAGCCTTGAAAGAGATGTGAAAAATTGTACAGGTACAGAAAACAAAGAATGAAATCATTCAAACTAGTACAATTATTTTGATGTGATTTCATTCAACAATTTGCATCTGAATCATAATCCATTACATAATACTGGATGCCTATATGCTGCCAAAAAATTCTTAATGTGAAATCGTTTTCACTTAAGCTTTGGTTTTCCTTCAGGTAAACTACTCACTTTTTCTGAGATGTAGGAAATTCCGTTTTAGTAGACTGAAATTAGAAGAAAATACAACTTCAAGGTTTATTATTAATTATCTCTAGTTCATCAAAACGAATATAGTTCAGCTTGATGTTAATCTTTAATTTGTTACCAGATGATTTCCAAAATCTAATAGGAAAGGTTTTAGTAATTTACAGTAAGTGAATATGATAGATGTGGTCTTGCAAAATATCGACTTAAGTCGACGAAATCTTTCCAGTGAAAATATTGTAAGAGAAAGTTATTGTCTCTACCAACTTAGTTTATTCCATATATCCTCACTCTCAGTAAACTTCAAGAAATTCATTGTATAACTAGTCATCCATTCCGTACTGGAGAGAAATATATGTCCAGTGTTCTATGATTTTCTTTTGGATAACATTAATACTTAATGAAAACTTCCTTGAACCTGATTAGACTGATATAGTTCAGGTGGACTGGAATACTTGCATACTGTTTATATATTACCTCTTCCTCATTCATAGGGTCCTGTCGTTCGTAAAATTCATTAAAGAAATTATGCACTTTAGGAAAGCAACAATTCACGTATTATCTTTATGAAAATTCCAACTTTTGATGTTATCATGAGCAATAATTTTGCTCGAAATATTGCGAAAATTCGAAGTCATCATTGTCTATAAACTTGTCATTATCAATTCATTTATAATATAGTAATAATCTGTGCCAAATAAAATAAAATTCATTTAACATAGTGTACCACAGTAAATACATTCCAATGCTGAGAGATATCAGTTTTAATAGGTGACATAACGTCGCTCATATTTTTCATAAGAGCAACCGAATGGCTAGATTACATATTTTGTCGATAAGCCTTCAGACTAACATATTAGATTTGTTTATTTGATATATACAACACAGTGATACAGTGTTATTTACTTGATGACGTTTCGAGCATAAATTATCATTGCTCATTGCTTATTGCTCACATTGATATGATTATGAGTAGTGATAATTTATGCTCGAAATGTCATCAAGTAAATAATACTAGATCATTGTGTGTTATAAATCAAATAAACAAATCTAATATGGAATTAAATTCTGCCACAGTGCCCAAGTTTTACACTTATATTAACTTCACAAGTAATATATCTTTCAGTGAACATTTAAAGTGTTATGATTGTAGCGTTCTAAGTCTCTTGGTTGACTTTTCAAGTTAACGGAAGCCAAATCCCTTATGAGTAAATTGACATCAGAACAATGTTCTTCTAGTTGTGCGTAGAAATTTTATGCATCACTAAGCAACCTCCGAAAATTACCAGTTAAAATTGAAGTCTACGTAATTAAAAAGTTAAGTAACGTTTACTTTTTTGGTGCAATTTTCCTTCTTATGCATCTACTTAGTAGACAAAATCTCCTCTACGGAAAGAACAGTATTATTGTTTCTCTAGTCAACTTGTTTTCACTGACTCTTTTTCTCGCTTCATTCATAAGTTATGATATTCCGCCATATTACTACTGCCCTCTAACTTACACTATTCTGTTTCTTATCATACCTAAATAAACACTGGTTTTGAACACTTTACTAACTGTAATCCTTTGAACTACTTGATTCCAGAGCTATCCTTATAAACTGCTGTCAGTCACTTCTGCTTTAAATTGGTGGTGCCAAGATTATTAAAAATACATCTAAGTTGACCTCTAATGGTCACATATCAAACTGTTGATGAAACTTTTTATTTAAGCATGCTAAGAGCTCATAACATCTGATTGTTAACAAACGAATCTAGCAGTTTGATAAATTAAGATGTTAGTGAACATAAAGAATGCATCGAATTATACTAAAATTCATTTTGCAACATTTGGAAAACTGGCACAAGTTTTCCCTATGTGTTCGCTCGTCCACTATAGGTTGATCTACAATTTTCTGTGGACTGTCAAGGGTTAAACTAGGAATGATCGAACTTATTTCTGACAATAATATACTTGTTGCATTTTTAGTAAACCCATACATTAAAGATAAGTGCTATTTCTTATATCTTGAGGTCTTATAGTTTATCGTCAATCACTTATTTACTTCAGCATATTCCTCGAACATTTTGCAACTTTTCGGTTATCACTATCTAATTCTTCTTCAGAGTATCAAAAAATAAAGCATACCAAATACTACATATCATCAGAATCATAATTTAAACGGACATTCTCGTTCAAGAAGACAGAACTTATCCCATCATCTTGCACCATGTAATCATTATTTACGCTGTTTAGCAGATATTTCAACGCTTTATTATATCTGTCACAAAAGATACCTGGTTACACACTTCAAAGAATGATGTGTACATTAGCTCTGTCATGAAGTTGAAGTCTGTGGTTATTACCATGTCATGGTCTACTCATAATAAATAATTCAACGATGCTTGGGTGTATGTGTTCCAATTCACTTCTCAACTGGTTTAATCTAACTTCTTTGAAACATAAAAATGGATAACGGAATGACAGTGTTTAACTTGAAAAGGCTGACTTGTGAATCAAAGTGGCTAAATTTCATTCAAGATAATTTTCTTCGCTTTACTAAATCCTATACTGAGTTATCACAGAAATATATCTCGACTTTAAAGTTTCAGTTAGTCTTATTATCAACAGCCAAATAAAGTTTAATAACGTCCTCTACGACCTATAAATGAAAACTAAATCCTGTGATAATGGTGGTCATAGAGGAGCTGAACAGATATCCTCCAGGATCTCCTGAGAAATACAAATGCAATCTTTGAAGCATAATGTTAAATAAGATCAAAATAGAGGCACTATCCCTAGAGTTAAAGTTTCATGTCCTGAATGCATTTGTTAATAAGAATGATACAAAAATACGACATGAGTATCCATATTATCAACATTCTAACTTGAAACCATCAGATAAAGATATAGAACGTTAGTTGGTTGGAGGAAATCGGTTTCCTAACGATCAAAATGCCTTGGTTCTATTGTGTTCTCTGAGCTGGGTTATTTAGTCGTGAAGCTTTCATCGTCCTTCTAGAAGACATCATCAGCATTAACTTCATACTGAAGTTGGTACTGATGGTGTCGTCTAGAAGGACGATGAAAGCTTCAAGATTAAACAACCCAGCTCAGAGAACACAATACAACCAAGACCATCCACCTGAGCTGCATATATTTTCCACTAGATCAAAATGCACCACGAGGGTGAGCTTTCTAGCTTGGTGACCACACTGCAAAATGATCGATATAATTCAACCAGCACCCAGGATTAAACAACATGAAGTTGGTTGCACTTCGGTGATAAGCCAATGGAAACAAAATGTTGTTTTAAATCTAAACTGGTCAATACTGTTAATCAGTACTTTATTCTACATCGATACAGTCCAACCTTTTTACCACACAGCACAGGTCTGCAGTTAGACACATACAGAACAATTACAAATTCTTCCTACTTAAACCGTAAAAAGTCTCCAGTATTGTTACAGTGAACCAGCACGATTATCTTAATAAGATGTCAGTGAACATAAATGATACTCTGAGATTTCAAGTTGATAGGTCTGGAAACTCTGCAAAAACGGTAGCTGGAATTGGAATAATCAGACATCTTAAAAAAATACTGAAGTAAGGGATAACTGGCAATTTAACTTATAACGACCCAAAAACAGGAGGATCAATGATGCTGTTCATGTGTGACCTATCTAAAGTCCATAAGTCAGATGTGCCCCTAAGACCTGTGATGTTGGTAAATTTACAATGTCATAAACTAGCTCAATAGTTACCACGAAAGTTGGAAACCATTCGAAGAAAGTTGGCAGTTAGTAATTCCCATAACTCCCAATAACCGGATGATGTGAACATTTCAGATAGTTTTGGAATCATATAATGTTTCCTAACTGTTTACTAACATGCCTGAAGACGAGGTAGTTTAAATCATTCGTAAACAGTCCAGTTCGAACCCTCTGCCAGAAAGCAAATTGAGACAACTATTACTTCTCTGTAGAGATGGTGTCCAGTTTTGTTTTAACAGCTGATTCCACCAATAAACTCATACAGTCCCGATGGGTTCACCATTTAGCTTAATCTTAGCCATCAAGATGGCATATTGTAGCAGATATGCTGATAATACGTTTGTTTATAGCAATGTGAACCTTCCATTCCAGTTGTGAGAAAATTCAACTGAACTCATTCTAATATCAAGTTTACGGCGGACTATGAGCATGAAAATCAGTTTAACTTTCCAGGTCAATTTATAAAACTAGAGACCGATATCACAACTGAGATGACTATCTGCATAAAAAACAAATAAACCGATCAGTAAGCTAAATACCACAGATTTTGTCCAGTCAGTTACAGACGGAGCCTGCTCAGGAGACTTTGTAGTGGAGTAAGAGATTTATGTTTAGAAGACAAGTTTGAGGAGTAAGTCACAAGCATTGAAAAGAATCTTCAGGAAAATGGACATCTCATGAGGTTTATCATGAGATACGTAAACCAAAAACAAGCACAGTCCAAACCTGAAAGTACTGGAAAGAAACTGGTTTTCATCCGCCTTGCATTCAAAGCTGATGAGACTTTAGCACGGTCACCTACCTTGGTTTCACTTTACAGCACAAACCGCCCACTAAAGCAATCAAAAGTACATCAGTAATCTGCGCATGCCATCTTTAGCTACTTATACAAATTCACATATACTTACGGGAAAAACTGTATACGATGAAGTGAGACCAAGGTAACTATTAAATTTTCTGAGCACATCCGTAAACGTTTACGCCTCAATGGCGAAAATAATTTTACAATCATAATTCCCAAGCAATTAATGGATGCGAGATATAGTTAGGGTGAATATCGCTTTCAAAATCATCAATAAACAGAGAATAGCTAGTCTACCTAGTTTTGTAGAACCGGTTGCAATTAAACAATTATGACCTGAGCCTTGCGTACAGAGAGCATGAATAACTTTTCATTACCCCGGTATCTGTGCCTTAAATTTGTTGCGTGGTCTCCATCTTATCATTTTTATATTCCTATGATAATTTTCACTCAAATGACTAGAATTTAATAACTTCACACTACATGAGTTTGCGAAGTAACTCATTCACATTTTTTCATGACTCCACCACTTTTGATTATGTAATAAGTGTACATAAACCACCATTCTGTTGTTTGCTTTATTCTCATCTTGTCCCTTTATTTTCTTGATCTGGATTACAGTAAACTTTGAAGTTGTATTTTGGCTGAAATAGTAAACTTGTGTTAAGAATTTACTTGTTGATCATGATAACTTTCGTGCTTTTACGCTATTTGCAACCGACGAGAAACTTTATTATAAAATGTGCACAATTTGCTTGGCTAATTTCTTCATTCCTTTTTTGCTTAAAGTTATCATCGGAACAAAATACACGAAATTTTGTTCATTCTGAACATTGTGAAAATTGATTGCCTTAAACACCTCTTTTCAAGTGTAGTCCAATGTAGTTACTTGTTAGGAGGGAAAACGGTGATACAAATCCGGTAATGATAAAAATGATAAGGGAGACAAAGGACTTATTGAGGAAAAATTTCCCTTCTAGATAAGGCCATTCACTAAAGCTGTACAATGGTATTTATATCAGTGAAGAAAAATGATGGTCTGTTGTTATGAGACATGTTGAGATGATAAGGTCATCAGCGTGAGTGTATACACGAAAACAATCAAGTCATAATCGAAAACATGATGAAAGTAATACGAATAGTTATATAGGCCGCACAAAGTATATACTTTCCAAACGTCCCTCTGAGCACTATCCTATGTGATTGTCGCAAGGAGAATGTAAATCATTTAACAGTTCAATTCTTAAACATGTGGTCAACTCTGAACATGTAGCTGTACTCCATCAGAGTCGTCCTTCAGAGCCAAAATGAACAGTCAGAAAAGCGAAGAGGTATGGATTTTTTCTAGATGTGAAGTGCAGTAGTTAAGTGTCTAGTTAACAGATGAAAACAAGGTAAAGAAAGAAACACGAATCATAATAAAAAAAATAATCACAAATGTGTAAGAAAAATATACTTTTCCTCGGTAGTCAGATATTACAGATATACAATCAATTTTTTCAAAAAAGTAATAGCTAAATTTGTGGTGAGAACATTTCATGATAGGAAATTATAATCACATTGATTCCAGGTTGTAGATAACAGTGAGACTTGTATGGTGTGTCAACTGTGGTGATAAGTTGAATATAAACTGACAGCGTTCAGCAGATGTTGATTAATCATTATAATCAAGCGTGGACAACATGAACAAGGGAAATCAATACTAAAGTTAGAAATTTAACTGCACTGAGTAAGTGATTAACACTGAAAATGTCATGAATTTACCAGAAGGGTTAAAATGGAATGGGTATTTCATCATTAAATGGTTAGTAGGTGAAATGATTGAGGTAGTTAGAAAATAAGAGTAATGCTAATATTGTGATTGATAAACGAACTATGCAAAAACTGTGATATCATTCTGAAGGTTTATTAGAATGAAAGGGAAGAGAAACAGGGAAAAATCCGATCAACATTGCTTTAAGAAAAAAGAGGACAAAGATAAAATAAAAGTGGCGAAAATTAAGGACGAAGGAAGGCTATCTAGTCAATGAAACAGTAGGGAAGGAGTAAGGCTTGAACGCGATCTTTTATAAGACAGTGTTCACGCCTATTTGATTCTATAACCACATTTCTAGTAATATTGAAGATACGGAAAAGTATAGTGGGTGACTGTTTTCGGAACACGATACATCACAGTAAAAGCTGTGCTATCATCAGTGTGTTGTCCTGTGTCTACCAAATGAGCTAGTACAGGAGTTCTAACAAATTCGACTTCACTATTTGCACAGAAAAAGCTGATAATAGTGTGATAATAAACAATGATAAAATAGACGAATGAAAGGAAGTGGATTTAGACCAAGACGAAATCAAGTTTTTGCATGTTTCTTCCGGAAACACAGATCAGGTATGAACTGATGAATCACTAACGCCTTTTCCGTTCACAGACTGAAAAAATGCACTTCTCTCTAACCCTTAGGTTTGACTTTATAGCCAATTATAAACAATCACTCTGGTGGAGCTCAGTACCCAGTAGTAAACATATGTTGAAGTATCGAACTGTTTTTTGATATGCCCACGTCTGGTAACAAGCAAGCTGAATAGTCCTCTGTAGTAAGTTAGAAAAGACCAAGTTCTGTCCAACCAAGGAGCTAGAAAACTTGAAGATATGCACTTAGATTGTGTAAAACTGCAATTTTTCCTTGACGCATCGCATGTCAGTTGTTGGCTGGAGAAGACAATCCCATAATGATAATAATCAACGTAGTCACTTTTGTCTTTCCGATAGAAGAGTATGATATGACCCTGCTAATTTGCTCACACACAAATATCCATAAACATACGGTCAATAAAGAAAAGCTGTTTATCGTAATGAAAAATGTAACATGTATTGGTGATAACATGATGTACAAGAGTAAATATCAAATACATAAATAGAGAAAGAAAGGTGGAATACCGCCATTTTATGCATTCGTCATGTGTTACCAGTCACTCCAAAATTATTTAATTTTTCATCAACTGATTAAAAATTTCTAAACAAGACTAAATAAATTAATTTTAATCACCTGCTTACTTTATTCATCATTAATATTCTGATCTACCGAATACTTTCAATTTTTATGTATTGTATAACAACTATGGCTCTCTGCCCTTCAAAAACATCTTTGTACAAGGTAATTTATGTAAATTTTCATTCATATCGCCTTTAAATTAGTAGTCATATGCTCATTGAATCAACAATTGAAAAGAAAAGAATTGAAACAATACCGTTCATCTCTTTTTTTTCTTTGAAAAGAATTAAAAATAATTTATTCAAACATTCAATCTAGACTTGGATCAAAATCACACCGTAGATTTCTGTTTTACTCTTAATTTCATATTTGTAGTCATTGTTTTAATGATCATTAAACTTAGGTGAAGAAGTGAAACATACTTAAATCTAGTTTGATAACATCATAAACTAATTAAAAAAACATTATGCGCAGAAAAAGTCTATATCATCTGGAATATTTGTTTCTAACGAATCATGTTATCAGCAGAATAAAATTCATGCACCAAAATGACCTAACGAATAATTGTATCTGTTTTTACTATACAACCCCTGAGAATTTGAATAACAGTTAAACACAACCGTGTATTAAAAATCTTCGAGTATGTATTCTGGTTCCACCCCAAGCAAAATATTAAGCCGCATCATCCCAGAGAGGCTAAAGGATGCACTGGATTCAAAACTACGACCGGAACAGGCAGGATTCAAGAAGTACAAATCATATGCACATCAAACTGCAACGCTACGCATCATCATAGAACAGAGTATAGAATGGCATTCAACTCTACACCTCAACTTTATCGACTTTGAAAGGGCCTTTGACAGCATCGACCGACAACTAATTTGACAGGCAGCTGCTGCTTCAACACTACGGAATACCACAAACCTTTATCCGCCTCATTCAACAACTATATGAAGATGCCACATGCCAGCCAAGTAATTCACAATGGGAAGCTCAGTGATGATTTCGAAGTGAAGACAGGAGTGAAACAAGGTTGCCTACTATCCCCCATGATATTCCTGATTGTGGTGGACTGGATCATGCAGCAAACAGTAGGCAGCGAGAAGAGGGGGATACGCTGGACTATGGAAAATAACCTAGAAGACTTGGATTTCGCCGCCGATGACTTGTGCCTAATGTCACATAAACTTGAAGATCTGCAGGCAAAAACTAACAAGTTGATAGAAGAGGCAGCGAAGACGGGACTTCAAGTGAACGTAGAGAAGACAGAGGTGATGAAGATACCAACCAACGCCACCACCACCAACAACAAGCTCCAATCACCATGAACAGGAGAAACTTAAGGGAAGTAGCCTCTTTCACCTATCCAGGCAGCGTCGTTTCAACTACAGGCGGGACGGACGAGGACGTCAAAGCCAGCCAGAATCGGAAAGCGAGACAGACGTTCAATAACCTGAAACCAGTGTGGAGATATGCTGCACTCAGCATCAAGCGTGAACAACATCCCAATTTTTAACACCAATGTCAGTCAAGTCAGTCAGTGCTTCTATGTGATGCTTCACAGACTTGACGCCTTACGGAAAGCATTTCCAACAAACTTCAGATATTCATTCATCAACAAATGCCTACACTGGCTCCTTACTGAAGCTCAGATGACCAGAATAACAAGAATAAGCAGAAGGAACTCTGGCTGACTGGCTGGCTGGCCAGAATTGGCAACGAACCAATCAACAACAACCTATCACTCAACAAATATGCACTGGAACGAAGTGAAGAGATGGATTGGAATGGGCATGCACTGAGAAGACCATTCGGGGACATCACGTGCCAGTCTAGGTCGTCGAGTGGAAGCCAGATGGTAAACGATGAGTTGGCGTCCGTGGTGAGGGTGACATGGAGGAGATGGTGTGAGGAAGAAATGAGAGCTTGTTGGCAGTGGTGGAGCCAGGTTCAAAATAGTTCAGAGAAGAGAGTGGAATGAAGGCGTGCTACTGAAGCCTTATATCTTCCACTAGGAACCCAAGGGACTAATAATAATATTGTATTCTGGTTTCACAGTCAAACTGTCTGTTTCACGATACAACTACTGGGTATTCCTAATTAAGGAAATGGTGGGGCAATAATTTGTCTATTTCATTTCCTCTCAACCTATAAAGCAGAATTATTAATTAGAATGAGATCTAGCGTTATACTGAACTTATGAATAAACGTGTAATTTAAAAACATCGTCAGAAAAACGCAATTTAGTGTTCATCAAGCTGTGAGCTAGAAGTAATCTGTTAATTGATGTTTTGCTGGATATTTCTTATGGGCAAAACTGCCAACTCTAATTTTCCATACGCAGATTTAAAGAAATGTTTAGCTTTGTAATACTGAAATCAAGATATGATTGTCATTATTATTGAAGAGTTTAGTCGGTGAAGAACAAAATGTTTCGTAGAAAATACATACGTAGAAATTACATCATATGTTCTTAATAACAGAATCAAAAAATAGTCAAATATCATGAAAGTGTGTGCGGTTCACGATCAACCGTTGTCAGCACTGTGCATTGGCTGACGTTTTCAACCTGCCACTAAATTAAATACACAGAATGAAGATGTTTTAACCTCCTAATAATGGATTGTATGTTTGATCGACTACTGTTCCGTCATCGAATCTTTATTTCTATTGATTATTTTGAAGTGTACACCAATTTTGTTTCGTTATTCTTCTACTAACTGATGTTGACAATCTGTCTGCCTCGAGTTTTGCAAGTGCGCATCAACACTAACAAAACTGTTAGCCTATCAAAAAGGGTAAACAAGAGCTGAATACACCAACATGACACAGCAGAAGTAGCCAAAGAGCTATGCTGAAGCTGCTCTTGTAGAGTTATATTAATCTTGTATAAAAACACTGGAGATAATTATTGAGTGTATTCTCAAAGAGGTGCCAGTTGATCCACTGCAAGTGCAACAGTTGAACATATTGCAATTTTTGCAGCCTCCTGTTCTGAAGTTATTTATCTGCAAGGTTGAATGTACTACGCATCAGTTCAATCTGTTCTATTGTTTGGCTGTGAAACGTAACCATTAAAGTTATAGAATATCAGAAGGTTGTAAGTGTGTGACCACCATTTTCTTCTTAGCATAGGCCATATGTCGTGGTATCACCATGCCAGTAAAGTAGAAGTCAGATGTGATGCTGCGGGTAGAAGAGGAAAGTAAGCCGATGAGGTTTAAAACTTCATGGACTATGGAGACTGTGACATGTAATAGGCATGTCTGGTTACCATATACCTTGACGTGCTATGTTAGACGAAGTAGGATTAAGCTGTAAATGGGTTCAAGTTGGCCGGACTAAAGCAAGACATCAATCTGTGTCTTTGGTAAGAGTAACATAGGGGAATATCGACTTCGCAGCTGGTGTCCGCATGACAGCAGAAACCAGTGGTTACCAGCTCTAGATGATACTACTCAATCGTTCTCACAGGCGCAAATTTATCCGCACATAATCTCTATTTCAGTGGTTATGTCTAATTTTTTTATTGTTTCATTCCTTTTTGGTCTCTTTTCATGGATTTTGAACTCTTTTGATTACCTTCTCCCATTGTTTCTCTCCCTTTTCCTTCGTGCCCTCTTGCTATATGTGCTGATATGTGGTGTGGTAAAATGGACTACTGATAACTACTGACTGGGTGAAAGTAACCTGAAAAACGTAGTACGTGTTGGCATCTTATGTAATACTGAACCTTAAGCCTATCATATGGTGAATCGGAGTTGTGTACAAAAAACGTTTTATAAACTCTACTTGAAAACCGTGGTGTCTTATGTTTTAAAACATCCACTTTTTAAATATTCTCTTCTACTAAGTTTCTCTGAAATCCCAAATATTGTCTATTCGTACTTTCTTGCGCAGAATCTCTTTCGCTACGCAAACTTTTTTCTACACTTGGTCATCGTCATAAAATTTCCCTTAGGCAGTGATCAATAATTACCTTTATTGGGAACTTTTGGTACATTTGAGTTACGACAGTCTACCTCATCATAATCCCATGTCAACAAAACGTCATTTTGAATGTCTAACATAATTTAAAATATTACTTACGATAATTGAATATTATTGCGCATGCACATTGGGGAGAGTAAATTAATAGAAAGTTTCTATTCTGACATCTTCGGTTTTAAACAGTGTAGTTGGAAGACAGAGTTTGTGTGAATAATGTCATGCATTTGAAAAATACTTTTCCAACATTCTGATCACACATTTACTTGTCAAATCGATTTGTATCAAACCGAAGGATGAGAGACGGAATTGAACAATTTGGATTAGAAGGGGATTAAAATTACGAAAGATGAGAACGAAAAAGAAGAATGACATAGTTGATCCTAATCTTGGCAAAATACAAAGTTTGCCGACATAGATTTAGTGTAAGAACAATCTGTTTTTGTACACACAAAGATAGTTCCAATTTGCGTATGACTATCGCTTCTTCAAATCCTAGCATTCGTCCGTGACTATATATTTCAGACAATGGAAGCTATCTAAACATTAGTTTTGTGACCTGCTTTTATAATATGTTTAGCTATGGATAAATATGGGCGTCTTCCAAAGTTTCACACTCCATTCACTCTCGGAGCCGTTTGTGCACATGTTCTCCCACGCTCAACTGCATGACTCGATTACTCCTCCCTATGTATGCATGACCACACATACCTGTAAACTGGTAAAAACAATGGGGTCTGACGTAATGATAGGTGTAATGTTTTAGTTCGTGATGAAGCATGTGTTCTGTTGTTTCTAAAATACTAAGCTTACCTACATATTGTTTTCCTAATGGCTGAAGTTAGCCTACGTCTCAAAATTATACTACTCAATTCTCCTCTGTACCATGGAATGTCATGTCTTTCCAGTGAAATTCACTTTTCCCCGTTATCTGTGGTCAGATACCTTGTGCGTGATTTCGAAGGACATCATAAGGATTTTCGCTAATCTGAAATGAATACATTTAACATATTTCCCATGAAAATATATTTGATTTGTTCTTTGTGGAGATTGATTACTTTCAAGGTGGTATTCACCACGGAGAAGATATCAGACGAGAAACCATTAAAAACCTAGTAGAACTTGATATCAGTTCTTTTATGATGTGAAACTGAGCACTTTGTGACCATTATCCAGCAGTTAGTTGAACTCAGGGTCATCAAGTCGCTCGGCTTGAATGTTACTTCTTGAATACCGAGCTGAATGATAGCCGCAACACATCATAAACTGATAAAAGGGAAATGTAGGCTGTTGGATTCCAACTCAGTGGCTTATTACTTACGTCTCTGCTGACAGACCTTCAAAATCATTGGTGTTGATGAACACTGAAGACACGTCATTAGAGAAAGGTTGATTATGTACCACATCCACTGATTTCAAGGAAGACAATAGTCATTGACGTTCACACAAATAATGTATCAGGATTCTCCAAAAGCTTCTCATCAATTCATGTCTTTTTGCTAATTAGTATATGAAACTAGTTAAATGTGCTTTATGGATAGCACATCTCAGTACGACTGAGTTAAGGAGTAACTAAGTCTAATAACATCTCGATATTATCTTATTCATAAGATAGCAAAAATCTGATTAATTACAGTACATCTTTACTCTAATGTCTGGTTCCAAGTAACACGTTGAAGAGCATATGAGTATATGTTCAACGTATGACCGAAGCTGAGATAACTAGAAGATAAAAGCTTCATCTGCGTTAAAACAAAATAAGTAGTCAATCCTTTTCGCTTCCCACCTTATAAAGTAGAGAATCATATGTTAATCAACCCTTATACTTGTGATTCACATTTTGACTCTGAAATGCCATCCTTTACTTTTATCAAATCTCTTATTTAATTTGGAGGTTTGTGGGGATTTATGTATTTACATCAGGTTGGTATTCATCATAGACTGAACTCAGTTGCAGAGTCATTTGAAACCCATGGAGCACTGGACAGTTGTTTGGTCCCCCTGTATGAGGCTCAACAGTCAGCACCCATGAACCCACTAAGAACCGAACCTAAGACTACTAGGTTCTGAGGCCAGCATGTCACTGTTGGGTCAATAGGTCGGCATCCAATGGTTCATATTTCCTACTTCTGTCAGTTCACGGTATAGAGTAACCTCCATCCAATGCCGTCGTTGAGTAGTTGTTCTGACGTCTGACTTGGTTGGCCACACCGGTCACGACTTCTCATTCAATCTTCGGGGATCTCATCTTGAAGCAAGTCAAAAAGAATTTCAGTGATTACGAATCCTTAACTTCTGCTTATTTGGTAGGATACTTCAACTTCTGATAATTTCGTTATCACTAAATACTGTACAATCACACATTGTAGAGACAACGAATATTCTCCCGAAAAACGACCGAGATCTTTCAGATTATCCAAGTCACTGTTTCCAACCTACTACAATTGATGGATCTTTGTTTTATGACGTAGCCGCAGGCAGATGGAAAATTTGCAAGCAAACTAAAATAATATCTATTGAATCACCAGTATTAGGGTGATTGTTGAAGCAGTAATACAGTGATTAGAAACAATAGTCGATAGCATTACGAAACAAAAACTTTTGACTCGGTAGGTTGACAACACTTTGTTAATCCTCAAGGAAGATTAAACATAAAATATAGTCTAACAAATCAACAAGACATTTTGAGGAACTCAATTCATAACAGTAGAGAAAGAAACCAACGAAGTTCTTTATTTAAATGTCCTCATCATCAGAATACACTACTGTCTTTTGTGAATTCAGACGTACTAAAAGCAACACAAACACCGATCAAATTTCGCAGTACAACAACATTCATCCTACAATTTATAGAAATTATTGAGCACAAACACTATTAACGACAGCTAAAACGCATTGCAGCACTTAAGTATTGTAAAAAGTGAACTAGAAATACGTGTACGAAGTGATTTTGGTGAAAAATACTTACATGAAGTCCAGAGAAGGACATAATTACTTCAAGTTGATGGTTACTTTGTTCTACTCTATATCAACGATGTCACGGACTATCGATTGATTACGCTATTGGTTCAGGATTTTAATGGCACATAGGAACAGTGAAATCGCTATGTACCAAGTTGTGCAAGATGGAGTATTTGTTTTTAAATATAAGATGGAAAAATACAATATACAGAACCAACTCCAAAGATTGTCCACAAAAATACGTTGATCAGGATACCTGTTGGATTGCTCAGAAAATTCACGAATACCTACTAACAGTAAAGACGTATCATGCACCATCCTTGTTTCCAATGCATACAGACAACCATAATCACAATCTGACCAGTAGAACATGGAAAGTGTGTAAAGAGCAAGTTCTAAAGCTGCAAGTGAATTTCTAGACACTCAGCATTCCAATGAAAAGCCAGTCAACAGACAAGTGGATGTAGCCTGAATCTACGATCCAATTAAGACGTAACAAAGAGGAATGGGCGACATAAGAGATGAACCATGAGTTGTAGTCCTTAACTCTTAAACTACAGACACGTTTGATAGGCTCTGGCAAGGATGCAACTACTTTCAATACTGCCGAACAGATATTGACGCAGCAACTTCAATACGCTGCACAATATCCAGGCGTACGAGCAGTCCTAGGGCTTGTTATATAACATTTATGCTGGCCTAAGATGGACATATGCTTCGCATAAAGGGCGTAGCTTTTCAAAAGTTTAAAATTTGGCAAACAGAAAACTCTTTAAGATAGTTCCTGGTGCCAGACGCATGTTTCAACCACGTCCATATAGATATTTTAGGACCCAACACTGGTATATAATGGATACGCCCATGTTTTCTCGTGCATAGATCATTTCATAAGATGGTACGGAAAAGTACGCACTGATTATATTACTTCTCACTCCATCCCTCCTGTTTTCCCGAAAGATGTACAACGAACTTCGGATGCCCATCTCCAAGAACAACCGATCATGGGTGACGATTTGAGTGTGAATTATCTACCCACTTAGCTGTACTCTAGAGATGTACATCTTTGTGTGCTCTTCTATAAACAAAACAAGTCCTAATGCGCGGATATAACTCACAGAAGTATTTCACAGACAACTCAAGGGAAAATGGAAGACAGTAACAGAGTGGAAGGAAAAAGTATGCACTAAAACAATAACACAAAAATAGGAATCAACATTCCCTGTGACATTTTGTTGGGCAAAACAGATCAAAATCCCTTTCAGTTTTTGGCAGTGAGTTATATGTGGGCCCGAATGTGGTGAACATGGAGATGTGTAAGATCACCGTTTAAATCGAACCAAACGTCAGACGAGGTAATAACTGTACAAGATACCTATACTACTCATATTTTGCCAGTAGGCAAAGACGATTAGTTTATTTAAAACATTGCATGTGTGGTTATTTCCACTTATCTATTTCATAAGAAATGTATATGCGGTCAGAAAAGAACACCACTCTGTCCATCAGGTGTTCATACCTACATAAAACTGAATGTTGGCATCATAATGTAATATTTGAAAATCCATCCTGTTTTAAGTACTGCTTGGGCGATTATTTGTGCCATTAGCGTTATGGCATGTTACGGTTCCAGAGTAGCACGTGAAATCCCTTACCTGACCCTTACTTCAAATTTCGCATAAATTCAGTGATGCAACCAAATTCTGTCATATATAGTAGCAGTTGAAAACAAAGTAAGCTAATTTGCTTTGAGCGTCTTAAGTTATAAGGCACTTCCGCAAATAAAATTTACTCCACAGAAGTACTGTTCCTTGCAGAATGAAGAAAGTGCTGGAGAGTTGCCTAAAGTGTGTTCCTAGAAATGAACTTCATTTTCAGTCCTGAAAGCTTCCCATTGTAGTAAAGAAACTAAGGGGCGGCAAAGTTCTTTTAATTAACTTACAGAAGTAATTTATTCGTATTCTATCTCGTTTTGAATAACTCAAATGTCGGTGAGTATTCTTTGGAACCCATGGATTTTTTACCGTTTGTCTGAAAGTAGTAGGCAATTTACTTCGTTTTTTTAATAAAAGTTACTTTAAAGACGAATGCAAGCTGCAGAAAAGAAGAACGAACACACAAGCGCACTTTGATTATATGTAACTGGATCATTCCTGAAATGAAAACTAATCCATGTGCAATTTAGCATCAAGTGCCAAAAGACTGACCTCAAAAAATAATAGGAAGGGAAATTTATCTTTGCATTATTTGGTAGATGCTAGCCATCATCTTTATAGGTGTGGATAACTTGCAAGGCATAGATTTCACTGTCTTACAATTTAATGTCGATGATGTTTTGCTCTACCGTGATTCTAGTCAACAACTGTGGCTAATTCTGAGCGTCATATATGGTCCTTCTGTTAGCAAGGTCTTCATGATTGATGTTTTCAGAGGATGTAGTAAGCAAACTAACTTGCGTGCACACCTATGCAGTGCCATACATGAATTGTCAAACTCGCAAGGCAACAACTCTTAAATGAACCGTCGAATCAAATGTCAGGCCACACCCTGGGCAGGTTTTAAAATCTCGGCGTCAGACGTAGGATATAAGGTGTGCTAGGGATGATCTAAACGCAGGGTTAAGAAACAGGACCAAACGTACGGAAATGTTGTGGGAGTTCGCGTCAAACCTTACACTTGACTCAAAGAAAATAGTGACTAGGGCTAATTAAGACAGTTATAGATTGCCAACTTGATAGCAAAATTGTTCTCTGGCATTCAATTCTTTGTTTTTTGCAGTGAAAAAGGAGGCAAATGAGATAATAACTAGTCATCACTAGATCTACAGCATAGTTTTAACCCAGCCACGGCTGGATGCTTAAGTCACTTTCAAACAAATGTGGCTCAATTCCTTACGCGTCAACCTTGAGTGCATGAATTTAGGGCAGATTTTTCATATTTAACTTTCATCAAGCAGGCTCCGCGGTACTGGCAAGATGATGGGAGAAGTAGGGACCAGACAGTCTGAAATGTTGATTGTCATAGCCGTCCACTCTTTTGAAAAATTTAACTGTTCACCATGGTCACCAGACTTCAGTGATGGTCAATCACTTTTAAATGTGCACTAACCAATTAAGGTCGAGCACATGAAGGACGTTGTGGTTCATAAGAAGGGTGTTTATTTATTTAAGAATCAAATCTGCTTTACGTCAGCCTGCCTATTAACTCTGAAGCAATACCACTGCCTCTATCTTCACTCATCTACATGAGACTATTGCATGTCTCCTCGTGACCCTGTAAATGGCTCTACATATTTTCAACGCAGCTTGTGCGCACTTCATTTGGCAGATCAACTAAGTGCTTTTTGCGAAAAACCTGACACAGAAAACCCTTTCCAAATAAGGGGGTTTATAACTTCTAACCAACTGCATATATAGTAGTTTCCCATTCTGTCTATTAAAAAGGTCGCTCTGTCCTATTTCTGTTGCATATACCAAAATCTTTAGTTTGTCAGGAAATGTGTTTGAATTACCAAGTCCTGTTTAAGTCTCCTTCTTTCGTTGTACTTATGTTTCCAAATACGAGATCCGTCTATACGGGTAGTGAGTGTGATATACTGATTTATCTACAGTATGGTCATGTGAGAATAAGTTTGTTCAGCGCTAAGCGAAATTTTATGAGAAATATGTTAAAATCTACTGTGTATATGGGGTACATTCCGTTGGATGTTCGCTTTACAACTTGGAATCCAATCAGAATGCTGCCTTTTAGCTATAAAACGGTCATTGTCTGCCATCTTAGACCATTCTGAATGACCTATTTGGTGCTATGTCGTTTTTTACTCATTCATTTTACAGCCACTGTCGACGCTCACATCTGCTTTTTTGTTCTCATTTATGCTGCGTTTATCTTGCTGGCTTTTTTGATTGCTTTTTGGTCTACTGTTTTTATTATTTCCTATGTTTCGGAACACGGGTTGGATAGAAGTAGCCTGTTTTTTTACCAAATTATTGGTTGAAACGTATTTATTCACATTATATAAATGACTTTATGTAACTGTATGCTTATCATGACATTCTTTTTCCGCTAGACTTTGTTTTAACAATAAAATTTCGGTTATGCTACCTGTGTTGCTGCTTTCTTCAAATCCATGATTGTTGGAAGCTTTCCCTTGATGGTTTGAGGAGCTGATTCAAACGTTAGCATAGTCCATTTTGTTGGTCGTCATTTAGCTGAAAATCTGCAGAGACTAATGCTTTACTTACTGACTTTGACAGCCTCATGGATTCTCAACAAACGTATACGAGTAATCATAGCTTGGCTAGCCATCCAAGTATAAGTACTTCTTCGATCTTTGACCGAGTTGTGCGACCCATGCGTTTCACTGTTTTCAGCCATTAATATATGGTAAGTATCAGAAGATTTGGGCAGAAAATATGACTGAATTTATAAATGACTAGTACACATTACACAGTCAGGGAATGTGAACGGAACAAGGAAGATGCAAGATTGGAGTACCACTATGTAATTCTTGTATGCACCTTGAATAATGATAAGTTGAATATCATGAAACAACGTGCGATTTTCACGTCTGTAGAGCACTGTACAAAAATAAGCATATGAAGTCGATTGCTGTGTTGCATCTTATCCAGACGAGTAATCCAATTGTGTAGCAGTATCCTCGCGGATAAACACAAGGTGATTCTATCACCAGGTAATGTACTTGCAGTGATATAATGTCCAATGAAAACTTCTTGTCTGTAAGCTTATAACAAACTTAGTGAGACAGGAAATAGGAAGTCACTTAAGTCGGATATCGCTAAAACGTAAATGATAGTGCTAGGCGTCTTTCAACAATGACGTAGTCACTTTGAATTGTAATGCAAACAGCAAAGCCGAAGATCAGCTTAAACAAATGTAAGGAAGGTCGAAAAGACTTTGACCTCTACACAGGTTCATCTGAAAGACCTATATATGGGGTTGCAGGTGGAGCGAGATGAAATTGTCAGGAGCAGCAATTCAGTACTCAGGGATACTGACTTTTGTAGCTTCTATGAGGCTTTTCCCCTTACTTGACAAACAGTCTTAATGCGGCCAAAAAGGTGATCATGGATTTCAAAGGCCAATAAAGGTAAGTGTACGCTGAAAATAAGTTCCAGAATTTGATGCATTTTCGTAGTGGTTTATAGAAATCTGGAAACTGATATACTAAAGATGGCGAATTCCTGTGGTTTTCAAGATTTGTCTATGTTCTGGCCGACATGTGCTCTCAGCTCATTTTCATATCCAGGAATTTTCTGGTAGGTTGATGCACCTTTGATTACAAAATGAAGCCGCACGTTTCCTACGAAACCACCAAATTTGGATGCGCAGTTACCCCTCCATACCGAACTGTAACGCAGAGGCGGCAAGTGTTTCATCTGCCGAAGCGCGTTAACGGCTTCTGAAATGCAGGGTCACCAGACGAATAAACCAATTCAAGAACGAACGTGGTTGTAGACAGGCTGCTGACATGCTGCACTTCTCCCTGGATATAGCTCAGTAAAATGTGGATACGGACAGTTGGCAACCGGAAGACACACATCTTCGGGTTAGTTCTCAGAATCGCTTACGTCAGTAGTTCCTACTACCGAAAGGTTTCAACCCTGGGGTGCGTTCGCCACACAAGAAACCTGCTGTCGGAAGGTAACTTCCTTTACTTGACTTCCGATAATCCCAAATACCTAGATGCCTAGTTTCACTGCACATGCATAGTTTGCTGTGGATATGATAGACGCTGGAAAGTGAAGTAACGTGAATGTCTGCTTGTTACCAAAAATGATTTTCTAAAGTATTTCTGACATTCCATCTAAAACGTGACCACTTTCCTTTTCTTTAGAGAATTATTAGATTGTTATCATTTGCCCCTTGGGTTTCCGGTGGAACATAGGGCTTCAGTTGCACGTCGCCATTTCACTCTCTTGTCTGCAGACTTTTGAACCTATACCCATGGCTGCACACTAGCTTTCATTACCTCCTCACACGATCTCCTCCATGTCACCCTGAGATCCCCAAATGGTCGTTTCCCATTCTGGTTCCACTTGGTGACCTGGCCCAGGGAGTGATGCCCCTAACGGTCTTCTCAGTCTATGTCCAGTCCAACTTATCCCCACGTTCTTCTGTGTATTTGTTGTGTGGTAGGTTCTCGGTTGGTTCGTCGCCAGGCCAACGTTCCTCACTGCTTACCCTTACTGTTATCGACATCTGATCTTCAGTATTGAGTGAGCGCAGACGGCAGCTGTAGATGAATGCCTGTAGTTTGTTGGAACCCCTTTTCGTAACGCGCCAAGTCTCTCAACCATCACACAGAAACACTGACTCACTTGACTGAACTGGTATTGCAAATCCGGATCTTGTTCTTTATGCTCAGTGCAGTGCAGTAGGTCTTCACATTCGTTTCCGATTGATGAAAGCCTGTCTCGCTTTTCCGATCCTGGCTTTGACGTCCTCATCTGTGCAGCCGCCTGTAGTTGAGACGATGCTGCGAGGCAGGCGAAAGAGACTACCTACTTTAGGTTTCTGTCGTCCATGGTGTTTGGTTCTTGTTTTTGGTTGGGAATCTTCATCACCTTTGTCTTCGCCATGTTCACTTGAAGTCCCCTCTTCTCTGCTCTGCCTCTTCTGTCAGTCTCTCGGTTTTTGCCTGCAGACCTTAATGTACTTCTCTCAGTCAGTAAAGAAGTTCGTGATTTCACAATCAGTACACCTGACGAACAACACTATTCCACGCTCAGGCGTGCGGTAACAAACCGTCCATCAGTGTCAGACAGCCGGTGCATCCAACGCCTGCTTCAAGGGGAGATGTTGGGAGATGGGTCCTCATCGCAGCTTCTGAGGCACAGGCTCGAGTGCAGGAAATTTCTCTGGACTGGAAATTTCCAAAACCTTAGGCGCCAGCTCTGACACAGTTTAACATCTTGCAACTGAAACACGTATAGTGACAGCTCAAAAAGTCTTCGCAGTTATCCAGTGTAAAACAGACGCATACATTCCAGATAGCTGTTGGTATGCCTCTCATCAGGATGTGATGACATTGGCCGGCATACGAAGCATCATGCGTACGTCCTGGCTGGCCCGCTGTGGGATATTTCTGAGCACTTCTCGAGTAAATGCCACCGCCTGAGATACTGAAAACGTGATATACTTTCCCGCATCTTCGTTGGAGTACGCAGGCATAGTCTTAAGTGCTACCTACATGTGGTGCTTCTGCCTTCGCCCCTTAAGATCAATCGATCAATATCAACATAGGACCAGGCATTAGTGCGTAACAGTCCGAGTTGCCACACTTCATACCAGTATATCAAGTAAAAAGGTAGTGAGGCGAAAGATGTAGGTGAGAAAATTCAGTCAAAAGAAATATAAAGTACGAAAAGTGAGAAAGTAAGAATGAGAAAATGGTGAGGTTCGGTATAGTGTTAAAATGAGGATGATGTATGTATATATACATCTGCGAGACTGAAATAGGTTCTGAGCCATATCACCTACAGTCAGTCCCCAATCACTGGTTCCTCTTGTCCTGCGGACCCCAACCGTCTGGTCTCCATCGCTTCACATGACTCAAACCAACAGTCAAAGACTTCATACATTGGTGCCATGTTTTAGTCTGGCCACCTCGGGCCTTTTTCCAGCCTCAACCTACTTCGGCCAACATTGTGTGACGAGGCAATCGGTGACTAGGCGTACGTAGTACGTGTCCCAACCATCTCAATCGATGAAGGTTCATAACCTCGTCTACTGATTTACCTCTACTCCCCGAAACTCTACACCTAACTTCTACATTACTCACGTGGTGACACCACGGAGTACGGCATATACTATACTACGAAGGCAACGGTGGTCAAACACCTGAAGTCTTCTCATATCTTCCACCTTCAATGGCCATGTTTCACAGCCATACAGCAGAACAGAGAGGACTGTTGTGCAGTACACGCGACCCTTAGTAGACAACCGGATATCACGGCAGCGCCATAGGTGGCGAAAAACTGACAAAAGCCAATCGAGCCTTTTGTATCCGTGCAGAGATTTCATCAGCCACTGAGCCAGCCACCAGGACTGATCCTACTTCCCAGGGAAGTGAATTGGTCGACACACTCGATATCTATACTCTCTATTATTAGCTGTGGCACTGTTGAGGATCATCCTGGAGCAATAATTTGCATTTGGGTGGTGAGAAATGCATCCCAAACATCCTCAAATTCCCACTCAAAGTGATCAGAAGACTCTGCATCTTGTCAGAGTCTTCACGTAACAGGACTTTGTCATATCATCTTCATGTTCTAGGTTTAACGAAAATTCTCCACTGATTAGGTCAACGTCTGCATAATCAGGTGACGAGAGGGAGATCTCCATGAGAATATCTATGATAAAAGTGAATAGGAATGGAGACAGTGGGCATCCCTGATGGACAACACTCAATGGGCATAGCTCCCTGGACAACTCGCCATAGGCTCTAACATGCCCACAAGTGTTTGAGTAGAGAGCTTTCAATGAAGTGATGTACTTACTCGGCACGCCTTTCAGTGACAGACATTACCATAAGACTTCTCGATCAATGGAGTCGAATGCCGCCTTCAGATCGAGAAATACAGCTATTGTCGGGCGTCGGTATGCGTGCCTATGTTCCAGAACCTAGCGCAGTGTAAATATTTGGTCGATACACCCATGGTCGGGTCTAAAGCCTGCCTGCCCGCCTGCCTCTTTTTCTCGGGCTCGCTGTTCCTGAGCTCCACTCAGGCGTCGAAGAATTATAGAACCTAGGATCTTGGACACTATATCAGTCAGGCTGATTTCTCTGTGGTTATCACAAAAGGACTTCTCGCCTTTCTCGAAGACTGGGATAATCAGTGATTCACACCAGTGAGAGGGGATCGTATTTGATTCCCACCTACTAGCTAACACTTCCGTTAACCTGACTAAGAACACCTTATAACCATCCTTGCATACCTCAGCAGTTAGTCTGTCTGGTCCTGCCGCCCTTCCGCGTTTCAGGTTACCTACCACTTTCTCAACTCCTTCTAGTGTTGGAGAGCCTATATCGATATTCCATTCAGGATCGGACTGGATAGCGAGCAACGCAATGGTGGCCGGAGGTCAGTTAAACTGTCCCCTGAAGTGTTCTGCTCATCGTTCCAGTCGTCTCCCTGCAAGTGAATCGCAGATCCGTCCTTCTCCACTATAGCCTCACCAACTGTTGTTGATCTTCTCCCCCAGTCTCCTTAATAGGTCTGAACAACTGTCCACCGTTAACGATCGCCGCTGCCTTTCCATCTCTTTAGCCTTCGCTGCCCACCACCGTTCGTAATCGTTGCGTAGACTTTTTCTCAATCTACTTTTAAGTTGAGCTCGCTTTCCATTGTACTCAGAGCCTGCAGGCAGGGAGGCGTTCAAAGTGCATCCATTAGATCGGAAGAAGCTGCTGATATCCACCGGCTCTTTGAAGCCACTCTTTTGGAGTCGGCTACGGTCTTCAGCGCTGCTTTTGCACCAGGCTGGAGATGGCACCAAGCTTCTTCTGGGTGAGTGATAGTGTTCTGTCCCGACCAACACGTGGTCTCTATGCAAACGTGTACTGCGGAAGGAGCGGCAATCTCCCAGCGATGACTAATAGCAATGTCGTCTATCTGTGTCCATCGCTGAGTTGAGCTCGGTGGACACCACGTCAGACAGTGTCTTTCTTTATGTTTGAAATTGGTGCTGGCTAAAATAGGCGGTTATCTGAGCATAGTTGTAGAAGCGATTACCGTTTCTGTTCGTTCAGCCGGGATTCCGAAAGTGCCACCTAAGTGCCTTTCTGCTTCACTCAGTCTACCCACCTCTACCTGTGCATTGAAGTCACCTGAAACAACCACCACATCCAAACGTTTGGCTTTCGAAAGGAGGGTAGACAGCTTACGGTAGAACTCGCTCTTCATTTCAACGGAACTACAGTCAGTAGGTGTGTAGGCAGCAGAGATTACAAAGAGACAACGGTGAGTCTCACCATTCCTTTTAGTTCTCACTCTGCCGTTCAGTCGGGTGGCGCAGAGGCAACTATCAACTAAGATCCAGTCTAGTAGTTAGCTTCCTGCCCTAGTGTTCAGTGATATGCTTACACCTGCAAGACCACGAGAGCTAGCTATCGAATTTCCAGAAATTCGGAGGGTGAATTTTGCGATTTACCAGATCGGCCGGGAGATGTTGGGTGAATAACCACACTTGGGTCCTGTATGCGTGTCTCACAAACACAGTACACATCCACGGTCCGAGTTACTACAGTCTTTGCCAACGAAGCCTGCTGACCAATTTGACGGAGGGTGCGGACATTGAGGGCTCCAATATGTAATTTGGAGCATGGTTTGAGGAGATCAGGGATGCAGTTCTGTGGACTCAGATCGTTGTCGAAGGCTACGGAGCTAGGAGAAATTGAAGATGATGTAGTATCGCTAGTTAAGAGGCGTGAAGGAAGATTAGAAGGTACCTGAAAGAGACTTGTTTGACCGCAGGGCCCATCGGACATCTGCTTGAGGACTGTCACACCCAGTCTTTTGTGTATAGTAATTTTGAACTTTTGTATTTTTGGGGCTAGATGGTCGGAAAGGAACGACAAATGAGCCAACACCTCCGGCCCAGCAGGCCGTGGGGTATGGTGGAGTGTGTTATTTTTGGGACAGATCCTTTCTAACCCTCTTCCACTGAGAAGGCAGCATCAGTATGGCACTGCTGGTCATCCAAGGGAAACACCTTACTGCTGTCACACCCCATCCAGCTAGCAGCAGTACGACTTCGCCCTCAGACCCCCACATCATAGTGTAGCAATTTACACCACAACGGTAACTGCTTTTCGTCTAACTACTTTCCAACAGACCTTTCTGGTATGGCAGGACATTGAGGTAACAAGTGTTCCACCAGGATAGCTCGTTGGGTCATTGTGATAAGCAAGCCCGACCATCACGTCAGGGTGGCGGCTATCGGTCGTAGCCGCTTGAGATAGTGAAACGTCTGACAGATAGCCATGTGATGAGATGCCTGGACAGAAAGCGATCACTTACAGAAGATCAACATGGCTTCCGAAGCGGTAGATTCCGTACCTCCAAACTTCCAGAAGTCTACGACATGTGAATGGCATGCTTAAAGCCACAGGTTCTCATCTATGTGCGTTCTCTGGATCTCATCAAGGCCTCAGTCGCACCTCTACATGCCATCTTTCTGCGAAACGTCGCACTACTGAACATCGGTGGCCAGGCGCTATCCAGGTTAAGTGGCTATTTAGACGGTATAAAGCTCTGCACACCTGCGTACACTCAACTTGTAGAGCTGCGTGGTCCTGCGCACCACAATGACTAGCTATGGGTCTGTAATTGATCATACCTTTTATGAATCGCCTACCATGGAGTTTCAGGCGTCCAGCGCTGCCTCACTAGAACTGTGTCAATTCGTGCAAGGCGGTGAGAACCGAAACGTACTTCCCTGCAATGTGCCTGCTAATGAATATTCTTGTCGTCATTTGCTGAGTATGCTCAGGTTACTAGTCCATATTTTTAAGTAGCAGGTCCCAGGCTTTCAAGGATACTGAAGCCCCGGTAGACTTAACTGAGGAATTCCAGGAAGTAATGCCACTGGATCCATTCTTCAGATGGAAAGAGGTTGAGGATAAAATTAACGAGCTGCAGAAATGATGTCGCCGTGGTCTTTTACGATCGAAGTAGGTCGCTTACACTCACTATGTTCACGTGGAAAGCAAGATATCGAACGATAGTTGTTTGAAGTGCGCCGTTGTTTTTAAGCTTACTTTTTGAGCGAATGGCGGATATCGAGGTATGGGTTGATTAAGAAAACGTAGTCCCTCCCATTTGTGGGAAGCCTAAGATCTAATTTTCAAAAGTGCCCGCCATTGTTCCAGTCAAATTGTTGTCTCGTACTCAACAAATTTGGCGATGAATTCGCCGCAGACGTTGCAGCTAAAGTGAGCAAATTCTGCAGAAGAATCCTTGACATGCATAGTGAACGTTCTACCTTCCTAATAGTGTTATGTAACACATGTCCGCAAACGTTATGCGAATCGTCGCTCATGGTTGTCACTCGAACATTTCAGTAATGACTGCCGCACACGGAACCCTTTTGACCGAAAATACACCTGAACGGAGGCGAATGTGCCATGAAACTCCACACGCTCTCCGTTGTAATATACCCTTACATGTACCGAGGCCGTCCGTCAAGATAAAAGCTACATTTTATATCTAATGTCTACGATTCGCTTCCGGGCAGCGAAGGGTACCACACTGAAAGCGTGTCAAATAGCTGTCTGATTTAGTGTTTGGTTAAAGGTTAAATACTTATTTTGATCGGTCAACTGAGGTATAAAATGCCCGACAAGATTTTCCCTGGCCAAACACTAACACCGAAACAAAGCGAAATACAAAAGAGGTCCACCTGAATGGAGGATGGACTTAACTTTGGCAGCAGATCATCAACTACAGTTTTTTACCAACAAACTGATCACAGTCTTCAAGATTTGTTTACCTTAATAAATCTACAGCCTTTCTCAGGGTCGTGAGTACCTGTCTGCCTGCTAATCATGCGCATTTGGCAAAGTAGAAGTTCACCCAAAGTTTACTCCGATTTCTTGATAACTTCACCACATAATATCGTGTATCCAGATATTTTTACGAACCATGTGACAAAAATATTAGTCCCTCATGACCACGAATAAAAGTGTTCACAAGATCCGAATAGGTTCAGAGGACATTAACCCCTATGTTTTCCAACTTGCCTTAACTGATACGGAGGTTTTTGTCTGCTCGTCCTTTTAGTTGTCCTCCTTTAGAACCAGTGTGAAGAAAACATCCTAACCCCCACTTCTACTAGAAAATTTAAATCCACTGGAAATATTACTTGGTTTGGGGTAACAATGAACTCATTTGTTGATCAGTCCCTTTAAAAGCAGCATAAATAGAGCTAATTCCGAGATGAATGATTCAAATTTCTAGACGATCAAAGCCATGAAGTAAATTCGAATCAATAATGAAATCAAGGACCCAAATTTGACTACAGGCTATTGAGGAATGGTTGTTGTGCAGACTCGGCCGACGCAAAGGCCAATCACCTACGACTCTTGCCCCTTGTATGCCACCGAGTGTGAGAGCAAGAAAAAGCATTAGGGTAGCCGGATGGAACAGTATGTCCAATCGACCCTGAGAAAATAAGGATACGTTCCGACTGACTGGCTACAGAATCGCGTACAACAGCACAACATGACACAACGACGTAACAAGTGTCATCAGTGCTTGGCCATAAGCATTCGGCTTGATAAGTCCGCTAAAAATATGGAGGTCAGCACCATGCTGAATCTCATCAAACCCCCAAGTTATTGGTTTCGGAGGACCATTTGCCGCTACGGCTCACTTCCCCTTAGTGAGAACCACAAGATGATACCGGCCGGAAATGAAGGCCTGTTGATTTCGCCAGTAGTAAGATTCCCACTGTAAAGAACGGATTCGGACGCCCAAAGTTATCCTCAGGTTGTGTTGAAAAGAATAAAACGAAGGGTCGAAAAGTGGGCCGAATCCATTCTCCGTGATTCTTTCACTTTCTGTCTAGTTCCCGTTGCACCTAGGACAAAAATAAAAGTCTTCGATACCAGGCAAACGAAAATCGGGTGCACTAGCACACTACGTGTAAAAATAGGTCGATGAGGACGTTTTGGCTTCTTTTGTTTTGTCCACTTTTTGAAACACATCCATTCCGTAACAAAAATGATACCTTGGCGAAAGAAGGAAGGGAAATTTTCGCAAGTCCGGCGAAAACTGCCACGAGAGTTAACTTTTTGAAGATTAAAACGGTGCAAGATCATGCCTACTAGACAGTTAGGCTTGTTTTTTAAACGTTCCGAGAACATAACAGTCTGACCCGAACGTGTTTTCCGATGTTCCGAAGTTAATCGCGTACCCGTCTCGTTGGACTGGTCGTTCGGAAATCTGACAATCGCATCTTTCACAAGCTGGCCACAGTGAAGTATAAAGTGCAATCGGGCGTCATTTTAGCATTCAGCCGTCGGTACTCACCAGTCGGACACCAGCCATTGCTTTTCGTTCAGGGTGCTGTGTGCAAAGGCGACGCTCGGACACTGTTTGGGGGTTTGACTATACCCGGCTCAAGCGTGTATTTGGGCCCGTTCTTGCCGTTCTCAGCCTCCCAGGGGCAAGAAGGCGTGCTCTCGGTGCCGCGGCTGGACATGTGGCTATGGTGTGGCACAACACATTCCTGATTATGCATTGTGAAGCGTGCGTCATTGTTCTCAACTTCGAAAATTATCTGGCGCTATCTGAGGAAGGAGTCAACCGGGTGTTACTTTCGAACTGTGGTAAAACTCAGATGTACGTAGGCGGTAAAGTCAAGAGATAACTTGGTGTTTTAATTTTTCAGCCTTCATCGACATCAATCTACGAGGTATTCGTGACGGTTCGGGAAATCTATGCTAGTTGTGGGCATTGAAACATCAACCTGAAGGAAGATCCAGTAGATAAGTTTGCGTTAACGTAAGTTGGGGTAGGTCTACCTCTTCCCAGAGCTTGCTATCTCTTAACCATCAGCTGCCTGAAGGCAGAAGAATGGTCCATAATGACCTTCGCATTTGGTTACAAGAAGAAAGCTAGCCTCTGCGTCCAAGTAGATGAGGTAAATAACTATCGCTTCCACGTCAGTGACAAACAACACTCGGATTACCCATCCGGCTGCGGCTACCGATAAAGTGTGTCGGCGTGGTGGTTCCCTGGTTATAATGGGACTCTCCGAATCTTATGTCCTAGATGCCGTGCCAATTTCATTGTGGTTCACATCATATTTTGTCTCACTTGCCCTGTCACTTTGTTGATTTCCTCAACTCGTCTACGGCGGCTAGCGCTGCCGTGAGATTTTCTAATTTGTTGGACAGCATTTTTCTGATTGCGACTCAACGGGAAATGATAGCTGTGCAGCCTGTGAAGGAGGTAATACAAATACGGAAGCTTCAGTCAAAACTAGCATTTCTTCAGATGGCCGCATGCTTATATGATGTAGCCATTTATTTCAGTTGTTGCGTTAGCTAAATAGAACCACTGAAATTACTTACTGTAAAACCATCTGGTGGGACAACAGTCTATAAGTTCGAATATAAACAAAATCACTTCGACTCGTACACCAATAACCTTAAGAATGTTTGCGAAACTGAGGACTTGCTCATAAGAAGTACAATCATTCTTTGATCTGAAATCAGTTTCAGCACAGACAAGTATTAGAACTGACAACCAGACCTAAGGTTCGGTGAACCCTTCTTTATGACGTCCAAGATTTGTCCTGGTCGATCAACTAGACTGTAATGCAGTTAAAAAACATTCATAAAGACTCGTAACCAATAACTAAATTTCAAACTGAGACCAAGGATTACCCTATAATAGTTATAACTACAATGCCTCACATAATCATATCAAGTTAAAAAGAAACACGATGAAAAACTGAAGTGGGAATGGAATAGACGAATATAGGTAAAGAAGAAGGGGTTAAACCAGTAAAATAATGTAGCCCATTGGCAACAATGAAGACAAGACATGTTATATCCGAGTCACTGAAGGCATTACCTTCAATCAACAGCTAAAATTTCTAACCTATTAATGATGTATAATTCTTCTTTCCAGTAGTGTTCCCCCATTTGCAAGGTGGGCAAATCGGCGTTTGCTCACAGCTATCTGATAGCAGAGGTATGCCAGGACATATTTCTTATATGGTACTCTTCAGCAATCACGACGAAAATTACGAAAGCAATCCTTAAACATGAGACTGCATATGTGGAAAAGACAAACCGAATACAAAGTCAGGTCAGGCTTTAGTATGATTTCTCTTCGTGAGAATAACGTGACAAAAGAGACTCACTAAGAGACGTCACCAAGGCTTTTTAGAGGATCTAAACCGCTCCGACTACACATGAAACTGGTTCGGTAGTACTAGTGTTTCATTGCTGCTCAGATCCAGGTTGCTCAATAGAATTCACGATGAATTTGCAGTGGATCACAACTCAGTTCGTGATAAAGCGAAATAATCCGCCACATAATGAGTCACATTGAATGCATTAGCATCTATGATACCACTACGTCATGCAAGTCAATGAAGTAGGGTTTGGAACAATGACCCACTGCCTAAAATCAGTTTATGGGTGGATGAGTCGTTGCGGACCAATGCCAAATAACGTATGATTTAGTCTGCCAAATATTTGTCTACGTAACTAGGAGCAAATTTTATACATGCAAGAAAGCATATTACACCTGAAAAATGGAGAATGTAGGTGGGTGACAAAAATAGCTTCCTTTTACATCAAGAAACATGTACTACAAAATGACTAGGATAAATGTGAGAAAAACCAACGTTTCAAATCCCACAAAGTGAAGTCGATAGAATAAAATGGGTGTGATAACCATCAATGGAAATGCTAAGGGAGGGCGAACAAGTGAGTGATCCGGATTTTGGGAGTTTTTAAAAGGAAAACACCGATCTGTAAGATTCATACCTGCATCAATACGATCCCCCAGTATTCATGACGGAGAAGGAAACCGACATTTTCCTACGGGCAACCACTGGCCTTAAATGTAACATGTCCTGGTATAAGCACCCATAGCCTTTCTAAGACTAGCCACATTTTATTAGACATCGCTTGGTGTGATATAGGTTTTGGACCCTTATGTTCCCGCTTACACAGTGATGAGCAACAGTTTCTGCTGCAAAAGCCGAACGAATATATGATGGATAAATGTTTGATGCCATCACATTCTATGCGGCACTTTTTAAATACCTTATCCAATTATTGCAGCCATGAATTACTTTTTCCTGCCACAAATCTCGTTCAAGAGCAACTTACATCACACCACCGACCTTCTAATATTGCGTGGCGCAGCTCCGTTGCATCTTTGTGCTCCAAGGCTATTCCAGACTCTTTCGATAGCTGTGTATACGTGCCACTAAAAGTAGGCGTTACTTGAGTGAAAAATTCATACTTAAATCCCTTGTCACACAGATACTGGCCTATAAGACGCAGCATTTCTTCATCGCGAACCGATAAGCTCCTTGATATCGATCTAACCAAGGTGTAATCATTTTTCGTTGCGGTAACACCATTAAACTGGCCATACAAAACATCCCCGTTTTGTTGTAACATTACTCAAACCTAAGGTGGACCAGAGACAACGCCTGTCGGACAGAATAAGATGCTAGTATATTGGGAGTTTGTCAGATAACAGCTGATCAGAGATTGTCAGTCAGTTTAAACAGATGCCAAATGTCCAATAGCAAGTTCCTAAATTTTTGGTCGAAAATGTCTCCTCGATGCAACATGAAACCAACAGATATTTCTGGTTGAGATTTCGTTTTTGATAATCTTGAACTTCTTGGGTCAGAAACAAATATGTTTATAAACCGAACTTGACTCAGTTGGGGATCGACTCTCAGTGCCTTCGCGCATGTGCTTCGTGTCTGTTTGAATAGTCTGTATATATGTTTGTGTTTGTCTTCGGCCCAGTGGTGTCTTTTTAATATAGGTGGTTTGCGAGTGGAGTTGTCCGCTACTTCAAGTGTTAAAAGCGGCACGGGCGGGCTGATGGCATACATGGCTTTGTCAAGAGATTATCTTCAATGGGTATTCATCTCTTGTCAAACGTGGGCAGCCTCAAAATCTGTCGGTCCCAGTGCTGCCAGTAGTTCCGGAGCGTTCAGTCACCTAACTTTCCGAGAAGACTCTTCAGACGGTCAGGTTAGTTTGGCCTTACAGATATACCGGAGGCCGACGACAAACGACAACTGCTCAACTGAGAGGGGATTTCTATGCTGTCAACAACTCTTAATGTTTGGAGACTCGGTTAAGCGGGATGAGGTCTGAGCTGCACTCCATTTCCCAACTCATATCATTTCCCCACAAGTCTCCAGTCAGGTTGAAAACTCGGGCTTCGGCGGGACCCTCACTCTCGCTGAACGTATGATCTGCAAAGCGAACCCTAGCTAGGGTAAAATCTCTCATACTTGGAATGTATGTCCTCCGGTTTAAGGGAGCAATTGATTGCCTCAAATATGTGATTTCCGTGCGGGGAGCTAACAGATGACTTCCTATCGACAGGTGGTTATTACTAATCGCTTAGTGATCCTGAGGGGCTTTGTGACATCCCGAATTCCCTATCATTGACCTCACCCCGGATAAGTTCACACTCTGAATCGCCAAGTTGAGCTACTCAGTTGCAGAGGACTGCCTTGCACCACCAGAATCTGCTGCTTCCACAAGTTTCCTACACTAGTGAGGCCGTGTGTTTGGCAACATGTTTCTCCATCTTCAGACTCACTCTTATTAACTAGGAGTGAAATGCGACTCATTTGGCACCTTCCTTCTCTTGGCACTAGCGGTGGTACTTTTATAACCTATTCGGCCATAGCTGCCAAAACGTAAGAAGCTGATACCCTGGATCCACTCAGCTTCAAACACTTCCTATGCCGCCCCAGTACCTCGTATCGGTCGGATGTGTATGAGCACCAGTTTCCCCCCTGAACGACGGCTATAACTTTCCAAAAGTAGTTCATATAACACACACGCACACACATCCTATGGAATGGTCAGTTAGATCTACGAGAGATGAATCTAAATGTGCAGCCTCTTACTTTCATCATCTCATGGACCAGGTGAGGATATAATCATGAGTCCAGATACACCAAGCCGTGATTTCTTTCGCTACGTGAACGACAAGACGCCTAGAGAGAGAGAGAGGTGATGGAATAATAACGATAACAATTTGATTCGCATGTAACAGTAGCTGTACACAAAGCTAGTGGTGGAATAATGGCATATGAGTGGCAGCGACTGACCCTTGTAGCCGACACCCAGTAGATGGGAGGCTCGCTGGTTTGTTACACGACTGTCGCGAATCACCAAAGCCCACTGTCCTCAAGCCATTAAAAATGGGCGCGAAAACTCCACACGCTGGCAACTACAAGATACTGGTCCCGACAAGGGAAACCACATAACCCTACCAGTACCACTGGTTTTCCTACAAAACTTCATGGCCGCGGTGAGCTAGTGTTTCTCAGTTCCCTGCCTCTGTTGCAATCGATTTTTCTGCAGAAGAATACATTTCGTTGGATGCCGAATGTTAGTTATTGCCCTTTTAAGTGACACCACTTCAGCCAAGATTTACAGTCGGATTTCTACGTTTTCTTAGAAAAATAATTAAATATAACGAAGTGAAGGTGGATATCCGCACTCTCCCAGGTGACGTTGAATTAGTTACTTTGTTGTTCTCAACAGATGTGTCTATGAAGTAGTGGTCTGTTCAGTGTAGACTGCTTCCCAACACTGCCTAAGGAACTTGAGTTCCATCTCGAATTTCATTCTGCCCCGATAACCCCAGCTGGTGGTCCCAGTTGGTGGACAAACTGTGGGAACTGAAAAGGTAACCTGAAACGAACCGGTCGTCATATAGTTCTCGCCGGCCGATTCCTTCTACGCTACCAGATGACTCAGTCAATACATAAGCCACCATGGTCCGTCGTCACGAGCTTTTCTCCTAGCGTATTATGATTTTGCTTTTCCAAAAGTCTTAAATTTCGTGTCGATGTTTTACTTAAGATTCAGAGCCAACCACCATGATCGTCACCATCAAATCCTGTTAAGGGAGGACACTTCGTAATTTCGTGCCCCTATCTGACATATATTCTCATGCCAAAACAGTCACTGATTCACGGCATCACACTGCTCTTGTTTCTGCATAGTACACGAACTACTTTGACCAAGAAAGATTTAGTTGTGCCATATAGTTTTTCGACATACAAGAGAGAGCGGTTTTTGGTAAGTAACTTCGCCATTCAACAAACGTTGGTGGGCAGGAATGTCATTACAACTAGTGCCTGCCACTTTATATGTGGTCTCGCTTTTAGCGAGGAATCATCTCAAGCTATCCTTCGGTTCACCTAAAATGTTTGGCACTGCATTCATTCTAAGTCTGATCTCGAGAAGCATCTGTGGTCTGAACTTCAGTCCACCGTTTTACATGATAACATCAGTCGCAGCGTATGGTTTGGCGGTCGAAACATGGTGTTCTCATCGACTGTCTGCATGAAAATGCCGGTGATACGGGATATTTTCCGGCGTTAACCACGTGGACAAATCTGAGGTGTTCATTTTTAGCTTGACGTCAGAGTGACTTTTTGGTGAAGTGACGACGAAAGTTTGCGTTATTATTTAAAATCTGATTGGCACAAAATATGACAGAAAATGTGGGCATGGGGTGAGGATTATTTATCATTTGCAATACACCTACCGCTTTGGTGTCATTCATGTCATAATAAACTCGAAGTTTCTGCCTCCTGATTACTACACAGATATCGGCTATGTTTCAGAATGGCAAATTTGCTACCGACAGTGAAATCAGAGTAATATAGTTATTAGGCGTCGCTCAAACGAGGCTGATAGTCCAGTCTGCCACCAAAGTGTCTGGAAACCAGCCGGTACCCATGACGCTTGTTTTCGAAGCAGCGAGTGCTCTGATATCAGAAGAAAGATTGATTCACGCCAAGGACCTTCAATAAGGAACCATTACATATATGGACATTTTGAGCTTTGTTTCATAAGCTGTTACAGGCTACCTGAGCTAATATTGGAAGAGCTGCCAATATCCACCGTCGACAATTATTTGTAGATGAAGTTCATCCACTGCATTTCTTCTGTTACCAAAGCGACAAAAGAGATAGTCGATAGTTCACCCGCAGCTACTGTACTAGCCACACAGATGTTCAGATCTGATTTGGATAAAAAGGTTGGTTTTACATTGTACGTGTACAGAAACACTGAAGGACCGTATTACCTTCTAAAGAGCCTAGAAGTATACAGTAGTGAGATCTTGTTGAAACGCGAATCTTAAAATGCTTATAATGGTATGATTGTCAACCTGCAGAACAACGTTCAGATTCCAAATTACTGAGCAACGCACAAACAAACACAAATTACACTGATGAGTGCTGAATGTTAGAATGAATGCAGTGCCAAACATTTTAGGTGAACCGAAGGATAGCTTGAGATGATTCCTCGCTAAAAGCGAGACCACATATAAAGTGGCAGGCACTAGTTGTAATGACATTCCTGCCCACCAACGTTTGTTGAATGGCGAAGTTACTTACCAAAAACCGCTCTCTCTTGTATGTCGAAAAACTATATGGCACAACTAAATCTTTCTTGGTCAAAGTAGTTCGTGTACTATGCAGAAACAAGAGCAGTGTGATGCCGTGAATCAGTGACTGTTTTGGCATGAGAATATATGTCAGATAGGGGCACGAAATTACGAAGTGTCCTCCCTTAACAGGATTTGATGGTGACGATCATGGTGGTTGGCTCTGAATCTTAAGTAAAACATCGACACGAAATTTAAGACTTTTGGAAAAGCAAAATCATAATACGCTAGGAGAAAAGCTCGTGACGACGGACCATGGTGGCTTATGTATTGACTGAGTCATCTGGTAGCGTAGAAGGAATCGGCCGGCGAGAACTATATGACGACCGGTTCGTTTCAGGTTACCTTTTCAGTTCCCACAGTTTGTCCACCAACTGGGACCACCAGCTGGGGTTATCGGGGCAGAATGAAATTCGAGATGGAACTCAAGTTCCTTAGGCAGTGTTGGGAAGCAGTCTACACTGAACAGACCACTACTTCATAGACACATCTGTTGAGAACAACAAAGTAACTAATTCAACGTCACCTGGGAGAGTGCGGATATCCACCTTCACTTCGTTATATTTAATTATTTTTCTAAGAAAACGTAGAAATCCGACTGTAAATCTTGGCTGAAGTGGTGTCACTTAAAAGGGCAATAACTAACATTCGGCATCCAACGAAATGTATTCTTCTGCAGAAAAATCGATTGCAACAGAGGCAGGGAACTGAGAAACACTAGCTCACCGCGGCCATGAAGTTTTGTAGGAAAACCAGTGGTACTGGTAGGGTTATGTGGTTTCCCTTGTCGGGACCAGTATCTTGTAGTTGCCAGCGTGTGGAGTTTTCGCGCCCATTTTTAATGGCTTGAGGACAGTGGGCTTTGGTGATTCGCGACAGTCGTGTAACAAACCAGCGAGCCTCCCATCTACTGGGTGTCGGCTACAAGGGTCAGTCGCTGCCACTCATATGCCATTATTCCACCACTAGCTTTGTGTACAGCTACTGTTACATGCGAATCAAATTGTTATCGTTATTATTCCATCACCTCTCTCTCTCTCTAGGCGTCTTGTCGTTCACGTAGCGAAAGAAATCACGGCTTGGTGTATCTGGACTCATGATTATATCCTCACCTGGTCCATGAGATGATGAAAGTAAGAGGCTGCACATTTAGATTCATCTCTCGTAGATCTAACTGACCATTCCATAGGATGTGTGTGCGTGTGTGTTATATGAACTACTTTTGGAAAGTTATAGCCGTCGTTCAGGGGGGAAACTGGTGCTCATACACATCCGACCGATACGAGGTACTGGGGCGGCATAGGAAGTGTTTGAAGCTGAGTGGATCCAGGGTATCAGCTTCTTACGTTTTGGCAGCTATGGCCGAATAGGTTATAAAGTACCACCGCTAGTGCCAAGAGAAGGAAGGTGCCAAATGAGTCGCATTTCACTCCTAGTTAATAAGAGTGAGTCTGAAGATGGAGAAACATGTTGCCAAACACACGGCCTCACTAGTGTAGGAAACTTGTGGAAGCAGCAGATTCTGGTGGTGCAAGGCAGTCCTCTGCAACTGAGTAGCTCAACTTGGCGATTCAGAGTGTGAACTTATCCGGGGTGAGGTCAATGATAGGGAATTCGGGATGTCACAAAGCCCCTCAGGATCACTAAGCGATTAGTAATAACCACCTGTCGATAGGAAGTCATCTGTTAGCTCCCCGCACGGAAATCACATATTTGAGGCAATCAATTGCTCCCTTAAACCGGAGGACATACATTCCAAGTATGAGAGATTTTACCCTAGCTAGGGTTCGCTTTGCAGATCATACGTTCAGCGAGAGTGAGGGTCCCGCCGAAGCCCGAGTTTTCAACCTGACTGGAGACTTGTGGGGAAATGATATGAGTTGGGAAATGGAGTGCAGCTCAGACCTCATCCCGCTTAACCGAGTCTCCAAACATTAAGAGTTGTTGACAGCATAGAAATCCCCTCTCAGTTGAGCAGTTGTCGTTTGTCGTCGGCCTCCGGTATATCTGTAAGGCCAAACTAACCTGACCGTCTGAAGAGTCTTCTCGGAAAGTTAGGTGACTGAACGCTCCGGAACTACTGGCAGCACTGGGACCGACAGATTTTGAGGCTGCCCACGTTTGACAAGAGATGAATACCCATTGAAGATAATCTCTTGACAAAGCCATGTATGCCATCAGCCCGCCCGTGCCGCTTTTAACACTTGAAGTAGCGGACAACTCCACTCGCAAACCACCTATATTAAAAAGACACCACTGGGCCGAAGACAAACACAAACATATATACAGACTATTCAAACAGACACGAAGCACATGCGCGAAGGCACTGAGAGTCGATCCCCAACTGAGTCAAGTTCGGTTTATAAACATATTTGTTTCTGACCCAAGAAGTTCAAGATTATCAAAAACGAAATCTCAACCAGAAATATCTGTTGGTTTCATGTTGCATCGAGGAGACATTTTCGACCAAAAATTTAGGAACTTGCTATTGGACATTTGGCATCTGTTTAAACTGACTGACAATCTCTGATCAGCTGTTATCTGACAAACTCCCAATATACTAGCATCTTATTCTGTCCGACAGGCGTTGTCTCTGGTCCACCTTAGGTTTGAGTAATGTTACAACAAAACGGGGATGTTTTGTATGGCCAGTTTAATGGTGTTACCGCAACGAAAAATGATTACACCTTGGTTAGATCGATATCAAGGAGCTTATCGGTTCGCGATGAAGAAATGCTGCGTCTTATAGGCCAGTATCTGTGTGACAAGGGATTTAAGTATGAATTTTTCACTCAAGTAACGCCTACTTTTAGTGGCACGTATACACAGCTATCGAAAGAGTCTGGAATAGCCTTGGAGCACAAAGATGCAACGGAGCTGCGCCACGCAATATTAGAAGGTCGGTGGTGTGATGTAAGTTGCTCTTGAACGAGATTTGTGGCAGGAAAAAGTAATTCATGGCTGCAATAATTGGATAAGGTATTTAAAAAGTGCCGCATAGAATGTGATGGCATCAAACATTTATCCATCATATATTCGTTCGGCTTTTGCAGCAGAAACTGTTGCTCATCACTGTGTAAGCGGGAACATAAGGGTCCAAAACCTATATCACACCAAGCGATGTCTAATAAAATGTGGCTAGTCTTAGAAAGGCTATGGGTGCTTATACCAGGACATGTTACATTTAAGGCCAGTGGTTGCCCGTAGGAAAATGTCGGTTTCCTTCTCCGTCATGAATACTGGGGGATCGTATTGATGCAGGTATGAATCTTACAGATCGGTGTTTTCCTTTTAAAAACTCCCAAAATCCGGATCACTCACTTGTTCGCCCTCCCTTAGCATTTCCATTGATGGTTATCACACCCATTTTATTCTATCGACTTCACTTTGTGGGATTTGAAACGTTGGTTTTTCTCACATTTATCCTAGTCATTTTGTAGTACATGTTTCTTGATGTAAAAGGAAGCTATTTTTGTCACCCACCTACATTCTCCATTTTTCAGGTGTAATATGCTTTCTTGCATGTATAAAATTTGCTCCTAGTTACGTAGACAAATATTTGGCAGACTAAATCATACGTTATTTGGCATTGGTCCGCAACGACTCATCCACCCATAAACTGATTTTAGGCAGTGGGTCATTGTTCCAAACCCTACTTCATTGACTTGCATGACGTAGTGGTATCATAGATGCTAATGCATTCAATGTGACTCATTATGTGGCGGATTATTTCGCTTTATCACGAACTGAGTTGTGATCCACTGCAAATTCATCGTGAATTCTATTGAGCAACCTGGATCTGAGCAGCAATGAAACACTAGTACTACCGAACCAGTTTCATGTGTAGTCGGAGCGGTTTAGATCCTCTAAAAAGCCTTGGTGACGTCTCTTAGTGAGTCTCTTTTGTCACGTTATTCTCACGAAGAGAAATCATACTAAAGCCTGACCTGACTTTGTATTCGGTTTGTCTTTTCCACATATGCAGTCTCATGTTTAAGGATTGCTTTCGTAATTTTCGTCGTGATTGCTGAAGAGTACCATATAAGAAATATGTCCTGGCATACCTCTGCTATCAGATAGCTGTGAGCAAACGCCGATTTGCCCACCTTGCAAATGGGGGAACACTACTGGAAAGAAGAATTATACATCATTAATAGGTTAGAAATTTTAGCTGTTGATTGAAGGTAATGCCTTCAGTGACTCGGATATAACATGTCTTGTCTTCATTGTTGCCAATGGGCTACATTATTTTACTGGGTTTAACCCCTTCTTCTTTACCTATATTCGTCTATTCCATTCCCACTTCAGTTTTTCATCGTGTTTCTTTTTAACTTGATATGATTATGTGAGGCATTGTAGTTATAACTATTATAGGGTAATCCTTGGTCTCAGTTTGAAATTTAGTTATTGGTTACGAGTCTTTATGAATGTTTTTTAACTGCATTACAGTCTAGTTGATCGACCAGGACAAATCTTGGACGTCATAAAGAAGGGTTCACCGAACCTTAGGTCTGGTTGTCAGTTCTAATACTTGTCTGTGCTGAAACTGATTTCAGATCAAAGAATGATTGTACTTCTTATGAGCAAGTCCTCAGTTTCGCAAACATTCTTAAGGTTATTGGTGTACGAGTCGAAGTGATTTTGTTTATATTCGAACTTATAGACTGTTGTCCCACCAGATGGTTTTACAGTAAGTAATTTCAGTGGTTCTATTTAGCTAACGCAACAACTGAAATAAATGGCTACATCATATAAGCATGCGGCCATCTGAAGAAATGCTAGTTTTGACTGAAGCTTCCGTATTTGTATTACCTCCTTCACAGGCTGCACAGCTATCATTTCCCGTTGAGTCGCAATCAGAAAAATGCTGTCCAACAAATTAGAAAATCTCACGGCAGCGCTAGCCGCCGTAGACGAGTTGAGGAAATCAACAAAGTAACAGGGCAAGTGAGACAAAATATGATGTGAACCACAATGAAATTGGCACGGCATCTAGGACATAAGATTCGGACTTTTTGTGAATAATCATCGTAGGTTTTAAGAGATATCATCCAAGGTCTATGATAACTGATATCTAACATGTTACGAACGTCAGTGATCACAGATTTCAAAAGATGAGTGAAATTGACTACGATTGTCCTGATACATTCTCTTTTATTAGTTCTAATTTATCCGATTACATGCCTGTTTTTACTGTTCATGTAACCCCCCCCCCCTCCTATTTTAAAAAAATGCAGTTTTCCCTTCATCAATTTCTGGAATTAAGCAAGCTGATCAATTGCAAGAAATGCTAATTTTCTCCTGAATCTAAAAGTATTTTATATAAACGATATATCCCTTCCGCTCAAAAATCTGAGCAACGCTGTCAAAGTTTTCTTTTCAAGTACGGCCTTAACCCAGTTAATTTGTATTCTTTCTACTAATAACATATTACATCTTCAATTTCCAATTGTACGTCCCGTTCTCATGAGGTAAAGCATGTATTGTTGCATCATTCATGGTTTTGAATCATCACTAAATATTTACTAGTGAAAACTCACGAACCCTAGGTTATAAAGTTAGTCTGTATCGCTGAGAAACTCAAATGGGACCCGAATATGCTGTGAACACAATAATGAGTGGAAGCAACTGATATGTAGTCTGACGAAAAGTCTACGCAGTGACCACGAGCAGTAGTAGGTCGCGAAGGCTAAAGACGTGGAGAATGCTGTGGTTATTAGTAACAGTAAACGGTTATTTAGACCTCCAGAAAACTTGGGTGTAGAAGTCAATACTTATTGAGACTAACAGAGAAGGATAAGTATGCGATTTACTTTTAGGATAGATGACTGGAACGACAGGTTAAAATTCAAGAAATATTTCAAACTATATTCATCTGCATTTCTGTTGTCTGCTGTTCAGTCGAGTCCTGAGTGGAACATTGAGATCCGACCTCCATTTCTTGTCGAGGTTATCGGGCTGTAACCTAAAGCTAGAAAGAGCAGATGGGTTAATACCGGCGGTATTGGTCATCGTAACTGAGGTAGACATTATCAACATAGAATCTAACATTACTTCGTAGCGGTCCGAGTTGCCAAACGTCATCAGCACATCAGGTGAGAACTCACTAAGTTAGAGAAATCAAGAATAAAGCAATCAAAAATGGTAGAAATTCCTCAAAAAGGGAGCGTGGAGGAATGAGAGAGCAGTGAAATTCATATGACATTGAAGATGAAGATAATCCGCGGACATATATGCTACTGCGATCGATTCTGAGCCATACCAACGAGTCTCCGACCCGCGTCTCTGGTGTTACGCGAGCCTCAATCGGAAGGTTCACGTTTCCTTACTCGGCTCTACAACCCTTTAAGGACTTCATGCACTAATGCCATGTTTTAGCGTGGTCACCCCTAACTTTTTTCCAGCCTGAATTTCAACTAGCATTGTGCGACGATGCAGATGTTGACTGGGTATGCGTAACAAGTGTTAGCTATGGTGTGAATACCAGATGTGATCCCTTCTGACTGACCTCAATCACTGATTGTTCCAGTCCTCAAGAAAGCGAATTCCTCACAGGATAACCACAAGGGAATCAGTTTGATGGACGTAGCAACTGTGATTCTAGCCTCAATGAAACTCGGAAACAGCAAACCTAAGAAAACCAGACATGTCTCACAACTGGTCATGAGCGTATTGACCAGATGTTCACCCTGAGTCAGGCTCTAAAATGCAGCCACACGTACCTACGTCCAGCACTATACCTCTATCTAACAGTCGATTCCATCTTGGACCTGAGCAACTGGCCAGTATAATGAGCCTTCATACAACAAATGTGCTTATGGCTTAATTCATTAACATTTACTGGTTTGAGTTACAGTACTTACTCCTGAAGATAGCGTTAGAGCGGTCCTTACTACCCAGTTGCAAATTGTCGCACTTTTGAATACTTCCTCACTTGTCCATCTTTCATCTTGGTGCCTTCTACCTTTGTGTTGTTTATGGTTTGGCAACCGTTACATATTAATGCTATACCTCATGTTGATATTAACTGAGGTAACCGCGCTGTGGCTCGTTGCTGGGTTGATCCAAACATCTAGTGCAATGTACCCAACTAAGTGGGTGTGAAATATCTTGATTAGAAATGCTAGATTTTGATGGCTTCAGGCTACTTGTATTCGGTAAAATTGGTGTGACACCTGTGCTAAGGTTGATTGTAAAGTTTTAATGGCAAGATATAAACAACATAAGGCCTGTTTCAAGTATTAGGTAACGAAGGTGGATCACATGCTAAGCTTATGAAAATTCATTTACTGATTTATTTGGGATGTTGCACGCAGTAGCTCCTGGAGTGGGGTTACATTCAAAGTAATCTGGGTGTAGGAATACGTAAAAACAGCACCAATTAATGAAGTTTGTGACGACTGATCTGAGTTACATAGGAAAGTGCAAATTTCTTAGTTGACACAAGTTATCCGGAACTGATGGTTAGAGACGTAAATGCATCTATATTTTACCACTACTCAATTTTTGAAATCCTGTCGTATAACTTCCTCACCCTGATGACAACTCTTTATAAGCCGTGACACGACTGCGTGAGTTAGAGTAGAGAGCTTTGATAAGCACTACATGCTTGCTTGGTACTCCCGTCACAGTTAAGCACTGCCACAACACCTCACGGTCGACAGAGTCAAGTATCGCCTTCAGGTCAAGATATTGCAACTACTGGCCACCGGTAAGTATACCTGTGTTCCGGAGCCTGTCGGAGGGCGATGCACCCTCATCCAGTTCTGACACCTGCCCGGTTTTTCGAGTTTGCTGTTCTCGAGCTCCAATTAAGCGTCGGCTACTAATGGATCCTAAAATCTCGGAAAAAATATTAGTCAAACTAATTCCCTTATGGTTTTCACAAGATTTCTCCTCCCTGTAGACTGGAATGATCAGTGAAGTAGACCAGCCTGTAGCACTACTTCTGAATCCCATAAACTACCTAGTATCTCCATCACTTCAGGGAGAAATTTCCTACCTCCATCCTTGGGAACGTCGGATGGAAAACTGACAGGTTCTGTTGCTTCGCATCGTTTCAGGTCCGATGCAGCCTTGTCAGGTCCTTCGAAGAGTTGGAGAGTCGACACCCGCTTCTCATGCAGGTTCAGACTGCATGTTCGGAAACTGAAGCATTGCTGGGAGGCCAGTTGAACTGTGCTTCAGTGTTCTGCCCAACGTTCTAGCCGCCTGTCTTGGGAGGTTGTCAGCGTTTTATTCTTTTTGGAAATGGTTTCAGTCACCATTGTCTTTTTGTCGGTACCCTTAAAAAACCCAAATGGTTTTCGTGCATTACTCAACGGTGATGCTATTTCCACTCATCCCTACCCCCAATGATTGTGATGATTCTTGGTCAACATACGTTTGAGTTACCCTGGCTCTTCGTCGTGGCCAAAGCCAGCTGGAACCAGTCTTCTGGCATCAATAAGTTTGAATGACGTCGCGGAAATCCAATGACTTGCTAACCTTCGAATGTACGTTAGCACCTATCTTTACTGCTGTTTCTACAGCACGCCTGGTTTCCTCATGATCAGCATTACTGTCATATTCAGGTAAATGCTTAGCTACCTCTTCTCTAAATGCCTACTTGGCGTCTTTGTCTACTAACAGAGCATAGATAGACCTCACCGCCTCCTGTTTCCTGCTACTAGTAGCGCGCAGACATACATGACCGCGTTTTAGCGCGTGATCGGATTTAAAACTGGTACCCCGGAAAGAGCAGCAATCCTTCATTGACCCTTATAGCACTATGTCTATCTATGTCCATCGTTCGTTTAAAGGCGGTGAACGCTATGTGAGACAATGTCCCTCCTCATACTTAAAGTTACTACTGGTCAAAAACAGGTGGTTATCGGAACAAAATTGCAACATATGATCACCGCTGTTCGTTCGTCTGCGGCTCCGTAAATATCACCCAGGTGCCTCTCCGGTTGTCTCAGCTTCCCTACTTGAGCACTAAAGTCACGTGCCATTATAACTACATCTGAACGTTTTGCTTTCTGTAGCAAAACTGACAGCTTTTGATGTAATTCATACTTTGCATCATTCGAATTGTAGCTTGTGGGTACGTAGGGAGAGATTACAAATAGGTATCAGTTGATCTCACGATCCTTCCTAGGTCTAACAGTCGAATAGCACATAAATGGCCGTTGACTGATATTCAGTTGAGGACTGCATTTTTTGCCATACAGCTCAGTGCTATCCCTGCACCAGCGAGTCCGCGAGAGCTAGCCACTGTGTCTGCGGATACTCTTAAGGTCAGTGTTGGAGATTCACTACTATGGTCAGGTGAAATCAATTTAATAACCATACATGTGTTAGAGACACAGCATATATCCATGGCTCCAGATTTCAGAGTTTTGACGAGCGGTACTTGCTCCCCGATTTGGCATGAAATCGATGGCAGGGTCTCGGGAGACTAGGAATGAGCTTTCGCTAGCTTTGATCATTGACACTGATTGCAGAGTGAGAGGTTGGGTGAGGCATAAGAGGCTTAATATTAGTATCATGAAATAAAAGTGAAGGAGGTGACAGAGTTCAGGAGGATAGTTCATGTTTGATGGGATCTTGTGTACTACTGGAAGCGTGCGGGCAGTTGACACTTCCCGGCTTCCCACACCGTAGGAGGCTATTTCTTCTTAAGGTACCTTAAGAAGAAAAAGGTTTGTGTGACCACAGAGCCCATGAGATATCTGCTCGAAGCCTTTTGTGGGTTGCTGTTTGAAGTTTGGTTGTTATAACACCGTATGGCGAGAACCCATACCACCGGCACGGAAAGACCGTAAAGCAGTGAGGAGTGTGCTATTTTGGGGACCAACGTGTTCTTACTTACACTCCCCAAAGGGAAGGCAACATCAACAAGTCACTACTGCTCATTGATGAGAAACATTTTTCTGATGTCGCATCCCATCCAACCAACAGTACGACTCATCGTAATGTAACTTCCACTGTAACGGTAACTGCCTTTCGTCTTACCTCTATCTGACAGACCTTTTTAGCGTGGCAGGACCCCAAGTGAATGGGGGTTTCAGCCATTGTAGCTCGTTGGGTCATTGTGATCCGCAAGCCTGACTGATATGCCAAGATAGCAGCTATTGGTCGGGCAAGAACACCTAAAACGTTCCATTTACCCCACTCATATGTAGACTGACGAAAAGTGTGCACAATGACCCTGACCTATCATAAGTAGTGAAGATCAATGCGAAGGATAGATAGCAGAGACAGATAACATTATGCAACCGACTATTTAGAGTTATCAAGGAAACTGGAGCAAGAAAGTCAATGGTTAGTGAGACCGTAATAGAGATTGGTGGGTATGTGGTTCCTCAGCATGAGAGACGACTGGAACCATGAGCAAAACACATCAATGAACAGTTCAAGCGGCCTCCAACTACTTTCCAGTTGTCTTACCTGGTAATAAGTGTACCGACCAAACCATCACCCCTCCCCCTTCACTAGATCTTCGGTTTGCAGATTACATAGTTCTGTTAAGTGAAGACACGAGTTGGATTCAGTTTTGAAAATACTGTGAGTGACAGTCTCTGAGGGTTTCGAATGAGTTTTTCACCTCTCAAATGTGCTTATGTCTCGTTCGGGAAAAGGAAGTGAAGTTGTTTGATCTAACTGTTAACACCCAACCATCTTTTTTCAAACCATCTAACCCACCGAAAGCTGCTGCCCTTCAGGTTACTTAATGCCTTCTCAACTTCTACAAGAGTTAGAGGGCCTACCTCAGCGTTCCATATTGAACCAGATTAGATTACAGGCACTCCAAAACTAGCTGGAGGTCAGTTGGACTGTTTCTCCTATCGCTCTAGTTATATCCCCTACAAGTCAATCACATACCTATTCATCTCTATTATTGTCTCACTAACCATTGACTTTCTTGCTTTCTAAATAGTCGGTTGCATAATGTTATCTGTCTCCACTATCTTTCCCTCGCATTGGTCTTCACTACTTACCATTCAGGGTCATTGTGTACACTTTTCGTCAGTCTACATATGATTGGAGTAAATGCAAAGGTTTTAGGTATTTTACCTCCATTATTTTCAGAGTAGTGAGCATGCCACGAAACCACCACATTAATAACATAGAGGCCAGGTGTAGAGATTTGGGCAGAGGAGTGAGTCAACGAATGGGGTTATAAACTTTCATCAACTCAGGTAGTTGGCATACGTGCTACGGAGCCCTAATCACCGTCTTCTCTACATCACAATGTTAATGGAAGTATGCTGAAATCGAGAAAAGTTTAAAGGCATCCGGATGAACGAGTCATTCGTCCATGAAGTCTTTGGCCGTTGGCTTATCTATACAGGAAAATTTTAGGTTCATAGTTTTTGACCACGTAGTACTCAGCGTCACTGATTGGAGCCTGTGAATTGGCTCAAAATTAATATCAGTGGGGCTAATGCACACGCAAGTTATCCTAAGGCTAGTCGTCAGAATTTCGTTGTGCTCAGCTGCTATCTTCCTTTGACTTTCCATTGTTTGTTATTACTTTCCTCGACATTTCTTTGTCATCATCATTATCAACATAGGACATTTCTTTGTATTCCATCTTGATGCTTCCACTCTTCATGTGCTGACTGGATTGTTGAAGTGACAGTTATACACCTTGCCTTAAATCCGTCTTTTTTGAACTCCACATCTAAGTGTTTGGCTTTCTGTAAGATACAGGATAATTTTCATCGGAACTTATTCATTCTGTCGTAACTACATTCAGTAGATGTGTAAGAAACGTTTACAAAATGACTACAACGAGTGCCGCTACCCTCTTTGGTTTTACACTATTCAATCAAACAGCTTATTTTCAACTTGCAGGTGGGATCTAATCAAGTGGACCGCTTTCTGCCCTAGAACTTAGAGCCGTACATAAACTTCCAGGACTGTGAATTAGTTCGGGAGTCGCTGTATATTTACAAGGTGAATTTTTCACACGTCTCACTTGCGATTGAAGTCAGATGAATAGCCACACTTGGGTTCTGTATCCTGTTGTAGCGAACATAATGCACGTGTATTGCCCAACATATCAGAGTAACGGCTAGCGACACGTCCAATTCGATGAAACATAAGAACTCTGCAAGTCTTGATATATAGTGTCTGGAACGTGGGACGCTATTTCTTTATCCTGAATCATTACCAAGAATTTATTAATGACTTAAATTTTTTAACACCGAAATATGAAGAAAGTTTAAAATGCTTTGAGATTTGTCGGGGATCTGGATGCTGACTGAGGTATGAGGGCGGTTAACAATTTCAGGCTACCTACACCACAGAAAGTTGCTTCTTTTTTCTATACATTCATCTCACCAGTTTCCATTCGGTTCTGACTGAAAAGTCAAATGTTTACCGCAACAAACTAAACTTAATCTCTACCTCATAAGTTAATAAGTATCCACTGAAATGTTTGTTTTTTATTACGATTTTATGATGGGAATCAATCTTTCAGTTTCACTATTCTTGTCGTTTGCTTCCCCCTTGTTTCTTTCCCTAGGCTGAAGCTGCTATAGACAAGCTTGCACCTTTGATAGGAGACGTGAATAGCATTGAAGAAGTTCGGTTTCTGATATTGGAACAACAATTCCTAGAGCACTTGGAAGCTAATGAAGTGATGCCTGCTGTTACTCTTTTGCGCAATCGTATTACACCAATGCAGCGAAATACAGAACGAGTACATACACTGGCTAGGTGATGCGAATATTTTTTTCCTACTATACTATTGTTCATTATTTTTTAAAAAGAACGTACTTCTAACTTCATGATGATAGACCAATTTTAGCGGATAATACTTCCACTTGTAGAGACCTTGAAATTAAGTGTATTTCGAATTGAGCTGAAACGTAAAATGATTACCGTCTTGAAACGTTTGCATTACCCCTTGACAAAATGTCGTGGTATATCCTAAAATTAAAGAGAATTATTGTATGAAGTTTGGTAATCTCATCTAGCTTTCCAGATCAGGACGTTTGATGCAGTCAGGGATATACTTTATACTTATTTCTTGTTATGGATAAATGTTTTTGACCTCAAAAACTACCCGAAAATAAAGTAATATTTTCTAGTATTCTTTTTACAAAGATGGGAAGGAAGCTAGTCTTGTTAACATTCTGTTGTTTTGTGTAAGCAAGCATTCAGTTATGGCAATCCACTCAGCCTAGTCGATCTATATCTGAAGAATAATATTGTTTATATGCAAACTTGAGAACGTAGTTCTAATCATATTGATATGACCATTAATCATGTGATAAATTATTCATAATGAGATAAACCTGTGTAGTTATAAGATGAACTGATTTCTTAGTGTGCATTTGTCAACGCACATGAATAAACACTATGGAACTTCATTATTGATTATATAATGTTACTTTATTTGATGAACACTCTAAAAACTTCATTCAGAATTGTCTCTAAAAACGTTAAAAAGAAGTGGTCCACTTCAACAACACTGTCTAATTTTAAAGTGACTTGAAACAGTAAACAAAGTTGTTTACTCTTCATCTTCTTGTTCTGTTACTGCCGAAGGCTTTCAAGATCCTCTTGAAAAACATTTTCCTTCAAACGTTTGCCTTATACGTTGATTGTCTACTGAAACTTGTCGAAGCTTGCCACTACCAACTATTGGGCAAAGATCTTGACCCTACTCAGTGTAATTTAGTCTGAATAATTAGACGGTAGCATGAGTTATAATACATAGTGTTACTCAGTCTCTAGAACAAAAACACATATCAAACCTGTGAGCTTCAGGTAGTATCCAAATATTCACAAGTTTGGTATGAGGTGTACTAAAAATATGAACGTGTGACTTTACCTATCACGATGCTACTCATCACGTGTGGTGTTATAAAGAACTATAATTTCACTCCCTTCTCAATCCCGTGCGTTCATACACTTACTTTGTTTGTTTGTTCACTAATTGTTAACCCGCTACAGATATCTGTTCCTTGTGGAACAGTTCAGTCTTTCTTAGAGATTTTTCCACTCATAAACTCACAGATTTCAAGCTCTTCTACGCCTCAGAATAAGTAGTCCAATATCACATTTCATTTTTAGTAGTCAAGCAAGCATATTTGGCTCTTGGTTTCTCGGCAAGATTTAGCACTCCATAACATAGGCTTTACTGAAACTGGTATCTTGCTTTCGGAAATATCGTTTGCACCGGGCTTTTTCCTTACATATCTCATTACAATGACTTCACAGTTTTCGTATTTTTCATATTTTATAGGTTATCACTCGACCCACTAAAAAAATATTACTAGCTTACCCTATTTCCTGATTATTACCTTTTCATGTACACTTAGTTGATACCGTTTTGAATTTTTAGTTGCCTGATGTGCCGAACTGCTGTTGAACTACAAGCACAAGCAGGTGGTTGGGCTGGAGTAGATGCTGGCAGTCGTCTACAGTTAATCAATCGAATACAAGCTTTTATACCAGCACAGACAATGTTGCCACCGGGGAGACTAGAAGAGTTAATCAATGAATCTGTTCGCGCTCAGTTGGCTTCATGCATATTTCATAATCCTCCAATGGGTGTTCAAACAGATATACATAATATATCATTATTACAACGTCATTCTTGTGGCATGTAAGTATTTCTAGTTTACTTATGCTGTATACTAGCTATATGAATGACTTTTTCAAGCCTAAATACTATTGCCTTTGAGCTATTTAAAAAAGAGTAAAACTCCAGGACACTGCCAAGACATAATTATTATCAGTTTTTCGAAATTTTTGTACAGTAGACAATAATTATATAAAACCCATGCCCTTCGCTTATCGGCAATCATGACGAAAGCATTTACTAAAGAGACCATCTCCGCTCCTGTGGTTGTTTATTGAAGTAAATACACCGGACCGCTATAGAGCCTTGAATCCATTGATGATAATTGACTTTTCAGATCACTGAGCTACAGTACAGATAACTCTCCACAATGTCTCTAGTGACAGAAGAGGTTTCAACTGATCATTTTATACTCACTCTTAATTTTGTTTCTTTTTTTAACTTTGTCCTTGTATGAGTGTATTCGGTTTTATTTCCTCACTTAGCACATTCAAAATTGTAATGAGATAAATTTAAACAGACATCGATATCAACTATGGTGAAAAAATAAGTTTACCACGTTCATTGACTGACTCTCCCACTTATTAGTCTCATCAACCTATTAGTTGGTTATGGAAATTCCTAACCGCACATCTAAAATCAGAGTGACATACCCCAGTCTGAACCACCTTTGATGCCTTCGCAGCGTTCGCCTGACCGTAAAACGTTGGGTTTACAGCACTTCGGTGCGAGCAGTTCTCTACGTCTGTGAAACATGGCCTCTCCGAGCCGAGGATGTGCGACGACTCCGTGTGTGTTGTCCCCGTAGGGTTGATTACTCGTATCCAGTGGCAACACCAAGTAGGTAATTCTGAGGTACGACAACGTATATTTGGGCATGATGGTGATCGTGATTCAATAGGTGAAGTCATCTGGAAACATTGGCTTCGGTGACTTGGACATGTATGACGCATGTCCTCCCAACAGCTTCTACACCGTTCATTGTTTGCCAGCCCTGGAACTGGATGCAAAAAGCGGTGGAGTGGTTAGTGAGTGACATGGCTCCGTGGGATGAAGGATAGTTGTATGCGGTTAGCATCTGTTGGTGCATCACGACTCCTTGGGTGAGGTCCGAGTGATCATGCAACTCAGTGACTTGAGACGTTATCAGAAACGGCTCATAATCGAAACCAGTAGCGGTCATGCTGTTGCTTCCCCTATCTTTGGCTGCTGAGAAGTAACGAATGTTCTGTTTTGAATGTATCTTACTGGAGTGCCCCTCTAATCATTCTATTCTTATTGTGTTTTTCTTTCTTACTTATGCACTTCCCATCGCTTTGTTTTCATGATGTTGTATTATTTTGTGTGGCTCATTTCTTGGTGTCCTTGCTGTACCATGTTTATTTTCTAGTATTAATATTAATGATATAGAGACAGTTTCTAAGTGAATGGGAAAAAATCAGTTGATCTTGAACAATACGCAAGTCAACAGTATCTGTTGTAAGACACTCGTTGGTATCTATCTACTAGATAGTTTCTGCCATAAAAGCATATAATGTAATATTGGGTCAAGCGGAGTAGGTTCAGTCAGTGGAATGTTGTTCAAACAGCAGTGATAATCAAGTATGCAGAAGGAGGATTTACAGGACTTTATGCAATTATCTATAAGCTATAGGGTTGTGCATCAGGAAAGCTCACGGAAAATTTGTGCCCATGCTCTTTACAACTTTTTCTTCTAAATCTACCTTACTCATGTAGTAGTATGTATCGCTAGTGTTACACATCGACTCATCTTTAGCACTTGTCTTCAGAAATGATTTGTTCTTATCATCTCACATACTCTTTCTTCTGTCTACTATTCGGTCGATCGTACTTACTATGAATGAAGAATTGTTTCATTCCTACTTATTTTGTAGCAGTCACTCGAATACTGGTTTGAATTTAACTCCACCTAATTCAGGGTCTAAACCCCGGATAGCATCGTTAATCCTCACATATGTTTTCATTGATCTACTTGTCCTTGGTCGCCTTGATGCTTTAGTTGTAACTTGCCCCAGACCTTTAGTTCCCGTGGAAGCAGCTACTCTTCGTTAGACTTGAAGATCTGACTAGCGTCATCTTAAAACCTATGGAATTCAGATTGACCTGCGTTATCTTACAGGTAAACCACTGATAAAAGTAACATTAAATTGGAAACTACTTACGTGCGAATAATGCTAAAAGGCTAAAGCCCATCAACTAAACCAAGGCGTCTGCAGCTGTTATGTTAGAGCCTACCATAACAACTCAAACGGATATAAAGGGAATAGCTTTAAACCCATGTCCAAGATTTTGATAATAAACTGTATAACTTGCAGTCATACAATGCAGTTCAGCGTGTGTATATTCGTGTACCTGGCTATGAACCACACCAATGTGTAAACAACATTACTACCACATGACTGACCAAGAAGAATTTGTGAGTGGATTGGGTTCAAACTCGTGACACAATAGTTAAAAGTCAAGTATCTAAAACACCGAGTCACAACCTGGGCGTGTTAGTCATAAGCTGTTCCTGGTATAACTGAAAAGAATAACTAGATTTTCAGCGACTACAATGACAAGAATGTTTTGAAGCTGAAGTGAGCGAAGTTTGTATTTAGCTGCTCTGTTAATTAATGCAGTCTCGTCTTTTGTTGTGGTTTGACTATGCTTTCATTACCTCCTTTATTTTATTTATCCTCAATTTAGGCAAGATTTCCCCGCCTTCTGTATTCAAACCTTGGATCATCAAAGGGACTCTGATTTGTGGTTTTGTCAGTTTTCCCCAGACGGTAACTATCTAGCAACTGGTGGTAAAGAGGCGAACGTTGATGTTTGGCGTGTGGATCTTTTACGACATGCAGTATCATTTTTTCGAGTGTTAACTACTCCAGCGTATATAGGCTGTTTATGTTGGTCACCGGATTCTAAAAAGTAAACTCAAGTGATAATTATATCTATTCACTATTCTGATTTATTTTCTCTGTATAACTTGCTTATACGAGTTAACAATCTGGTTTTAATACTATTGACCTATTTCAAGAAGTATTTAACTATCGAATTCTATCTGGAAATCACCTGCCGTTTTCAAAGCAGCTTTTCTCATACATAAACATGCACTAATAAACCACTGGAAACCAAAAAACTCAAAACAAGTTGTCCCATTCCTGTTTGATACTACTCGATAGTTCTGACTTACAACCCTACAGAGGATCAACAGGTCTTGTGATGAGCATGTTACCTTTCAATCACTGTTTAACTTCATAGATCCGCATTCCTAATTTCTGGCAATTCCCTATATATCATGATGGTGAGTGCTTTAAAATCAGTCCTCCCCATCGACACCTTGAAGTTGAACAAGTGTATTTTCTGTTCACTGTTAATAGTATTCCTACTAAACAAAATTCAATCTGAATTCAAGTGCATTGTCATGCTGTTAATGGAGATGATGATTGTACAACTGCCAAGTAAAACGTAGATGGTAACATGTATCGTAATTTTATCAAAATAAATTGTTTTAGCACCAAGCTCTGAAGTGTTCTCCACTAAATATCAGCGTTCGATAGTGTGAAACAGTGCAGTCTGTTGATCATTCTAATTTGATATGACTTCCTGAAAATGAGGTTTGGGCTCAAATCTTGTTCGAGCTGCCGGGTAGTGCCCCCACACACTGTAACTTTTCTATGTATTGTAAAAAGAGCCGTCCTTCCATTGATATCTGCAATAATAGCCTAATAATGGATTCAGTGTAACAGTCGATATGACAACTTTCATAATGACTAATCATGTTTACTGTTGTTGCTCAAAGTTTTGCATCTTTATGATTGATCTATGTTTGTTTATCTGTTTGTAGATGCTGTTCCAGTTCTAGTTGTCTCTAAGTTTTGCTTTCAAATTGACAAACTTTTCTCAGACAACTCATGTACTATGTTTACTTTAAGGTAATACTACTTTAGCTGAAAACACGGTAACAAGTGTAGCATATTTGTGTTCTTATTTCAGTGATATCTTTCTCAGTAGACCTGTTTCTAACCTTATTCAATTTACATATACGAGGTATACTTGCGTGTGGCACCTAATAGTGACCAGATACAGACTTGATATTTAGCCATTAATCCAATCAGCTTTAAATGTATGGAAGATTGTAGACTTCTTCATTGGGGGCCGGGTAAGGTGGCTGAATTTGGCGATTGTAAACTAAGTGATATAGTTCAGTATCAATGGCAATAGCTCTTTATTTATTTTTCTCATAATCTCTGGCATTATATTATTTGATACCTATTGCTTACGAAATCATTTTTTCCAGTTCACAGTCGTTCGTCAATGTCTCAGGTATTTCATAAATCAAAATTAAGTGATCAGCGTGTTCAAGTTAATGTTCGCTGACTATTGAATTATTCCTTTCTGTATAGACTGGCAGCATGTTGTGGAGAAGAACAAAGTTCTGTGCTTGTATTCGACGTATTCAGCGGTCAAAAGTTGTGCAGTCAAAAGGTTAATGATGAAGATGTGTATTCAACTGCATCCTTTTTTGCTGATAGTCGTAAACTAGCTTTTGGTGGTCTTAAAGGCAGCTTCTATGTGATGGTAAGTTAAACTAGAGTATACCCTAATTCCTTTTATTCTCTTTGAAGTAAAATGACATGAATGCTGTGCACAAGTTGGCAAATTCTACTCAGCCTGTTGACGATAAGTAGATCGTCAAAATCGTAGGATGATATTCTAACGTATAATTCATAGGCATAGCCTAATGAGCCTCTTCTTCACTATTCATACACTCAATTTCAGTTGTCGCCTTTGAAAACTGATACACAGCCTTGATGGTATTAATTTGATTATTTATTCATGTTATTAGGATACAGAAGATCAGGGTCGTGTACTCACCATAGTTGAAGGTTATCGCGTGCAAAGTATGGCCGCAATACTCCCACCAATACCAAGTATGCTTCTTCCCAATGGTACAGAATCTGTACAAGTTAATCCTCCAGATCGATCTACACCTGGTGCTCCAGATTCACCACTAAATGGATTACAACAGAATGGCTCATCTAATGATGCAGTAAATAATCGTTCTGAAAATCAGATTGACCAGTTACTAATTGCAGATAGCCTTCATAGAATTCGATTATTCAGATTTGGTCCAGTAGGTCCGAATGCATCTACATCAAATGCTGCTACTGATACCGTCGACATACCATTAAGTACAGTTACTTCACCGAATGAAACTAGCACCACATCTATATCAACTGGGACTATTTCCACTTTGTCCGGTTCATTGTATACCCAAACACCTAGTGAAGAAAACACATCAAGTGCAACCATAGCAACAACGACTACATCTGCTCTTGCGGCTTATCTCAGTTCAGGTGGTGGTGCACCAGGTGCTCCAGCTTCAGTCAGTATTTCTACTTCAGCCAGCAGCGGTACACCAATCCTACTGGTGGAACAGGTGACGGTAGAACTGGTGATTGTGACAGTAGTGATAATAATACAACCACGAGCAGTAGTGCAGACAATCCTGGTGTAGCCACAGCATTAGCTGTTGCTCGGTTAGCTCAACAACAACAACAACGTTTACTACAGTCATCAAATCCTATGACAACTGCAAGTCCAGCATCATCATTAACTGGTAACTTATCTGCGTGGTACCAACAACCAGGTACATATCCGGGATCAACTAGTATTGCGTATACATCTGGAACATCTACACTACCACGTAAGTAAAACAAGTTCACTCACTTGGGGATTACAAATGTCTGTTCTTACTTGTTTGCTGCAACTATGATTTTTCGCCCCAGTTGTAACTCAATGGTCTACTTACTAGACTTCAGCTTTTTCAATTACGGGTTCCAAACATCACCCATTTTGACCTGATTGTTAGGATATTTTCAGAGCTAGCTCACATCTAGGTATGTAAGTGTGTACCAGGTCACTTATCTGACATTACAGAAACTGATCTGATCACCGGAATTCTTCGTAGATCTAGAATGCGCAGATGGCATAGTTCTGCTGGGTGAAGATACTGACAAGATGCAGAATCTTCTAGACACCTTGAGTCGCAATTAAGGAATGTTTGGGATGAGTTTCTCACCACCCGAATATGAATTGTTGCTCCAGGACTGGTCTTTAACGGTGCTAAGTCCAATGATAGAGAGTGGGGCGGTTGAATGCTCTAACCACTTGACTTTCTTGGGAAGTCAGAACGCTGGTGGGTCAGTGGCCGAGGAAATCTCTGCACGGATACAAAAGGTTAGCTTAACCTTCACCAACTTCCCCTATCTGTGGCGCCACCGCGATATCCGATTATCGATTAAGGTCGAGTATACTGTAATGTTGTTCGCTCTGTTCTGCTGTATAGCTGTGAAGCATGATCATTTAAGGTAGACGACTTGGTAAGGCTTCTAGTGTTGGATCGCTGTTTCCTTTGTGGCCCAGACCTATGTGTGGTAGTGTCACTACGTGAGTAACGCAGAAGTCAAATGTAGAGTTTTAGGGGGAGAAAAAGGTCAGTTGATAAGGTCGAGAACCTTCATAAACTCACATGACTGAGACTTGTGTTACGCATGCCTAGTCACCCTCTGTTGACTGAAGTAGGTTCAGACTAGAGAAAAGTGGGGTGGGCAGACTAAAACATGGCATCACTGCATGAGGTCCTTGTATGTTGGCTTGAGTCATGTTGGGGGATGCAAACTAGTCGATTAGATTCCACGTGACAACAGAAACCAGTGGTTGGAAAATCTAGTTGATAAGAATCAGACTCGATGTCAATGACATAACTGTATCCACGCATTATCTTCATCTTAAACGCAACACTGAATTCAGCATTTTCTCACTCTCCCTTCCTCTTTTACTGCTTTCCACTGCTTCTGACCGTTTTCCTCTCCTTTTTTATCTGTCATCTTACTACTGAAAGAAGCAAGAAAACAAGTATGAAGGAAGGAATGTTTATTGTCAACAGGTGGGACAGTTGTCGTTAAATATGGTACACCTTGCACTAAAACCGTCATTTGCAAAATGTGCTTCATTTCCTCTTCTGCTTCTTTCTTGATTTGCTCTTCATACGCCTGCCTTGTCTCTTGCGTTTTTCTGGGCGGAATCCTTACCCATTTCTGGTAATTCCCTATGATTTCTCACACCCTCTCGACATATACTACTTATATCCATTCTTATCAGCAACGCCAACTACACTACTTTGTTTCTTGTGCTGATATGAGTTGTGGCAACTTGGACCATTGTGCAATAATGCCTGGCCATATATTAATTCTGAGTGAGTGATTGAGTAGGTCACTGAGTTGCATTTGTCTAGTTTGCAGCTTTCCCTACTATTCAGCAAACACTACGGTCCAACCCGAATTTACAGCTGTTAGACTATCTTCCAAGTGGATGGTATGTGAAAGTTACAGATATTACAGCACTGTCTGTATCTAGCAGGATCACTAACTTAATAACTCGAGCTAATCATGAATTTTTCGGTAGGAGAAGTAAGTCAGTCGATGTAAGGTTCCACCAACTTGTATTGCCTTACGAATACCGTTGTACCATTTACTTCAGTGAGTGATAATGGCAAGTGCAGCTAAACAGTGTCAACATAAGACCTAACATTGCTGCGTAACCGTCCAAATTGCCATCCTTCATCAGCATATCAAGCGGGAATGCACTAAAATTTCGAAAAATTAAGAAGAAAGCTGTCGAAAAGAGAACAAGTAAGAATAAAAAAGAATTGAAATTCAGCATGATAATTCATATGAAGATAATGCATGGATACAGTTATGTCATTGACATCGAGTCTGATTCTTATCAACTAGATTTTCCAACCACTGGTTTCTGTTGTCACGTGGAATCTAATCGACTAGTTTGCATCCCCCAACATGACTCAAGCCAACATACAAGGACCTCATGCAGTGATGCCATGTTTTAGTCTGCCCACCCCACTTTTCTCTAGTCTGAACCTACTTCAGTCAACAGAGGGTGACTAGGCATGCGTAACACAAGTCTCAGTCATGTGAGTTTATGAAGGTTCTCGACCTTATCAACTGACCTTTTTCTCCCCCTAAAACTCTACATTTGACTTCTGCGTTACTCACGTAGTGACACTACCACACATAGGTCTGGGCCACAAAGGAAACAGTGATCCAACACTTGTAACTTCGTGTCTTCTGACAGACAGACGGAGTCAACGTGTAAACCTCACACACAAGTGCATTGGTTCAAATTACCACTCTTCATAGTAGTATACAAGAAACAAGCGAGTAGATTAAGAGTGATATCAAAGTTGTATGAGAGAATAAACAATTTTAAGGCAAAGGTTAGTGCAAATACTCAACCTTTAGAAAGCATCAAAGAGTGAATACATCTGAGCCATTGTGATAGATTTTCACCCATGTCGCCAAGAATTCTCAACCACTGAAGCTGATTGCACAAATGAATAGTCAGTAATGTTGCATAGCTGTTAGTGTTGTTGTTGTTGTTGTTCTTTAGAAGCCCATGAGACTAATATTGAAAATGGCACATCAGGTTGTCGTTTTCATATTTTTCAGTTCAGTGTGAGGCAGATGGATTCGTTGGTCATCTGATATTTTAATCTTCATAAATTTTACCTAATTATTTGTGTTTCACTGTTATTAATGTGTTGGACATTTTGCCAATTTTTTTTCAGCTGGCATTCTACTAGATATGCCTATTTTACCGGTTAGTTTGACTCGTCTTGGACCACCTTCAACTCAGGGTTTACAAGCTCAGTTGGGTTTGCAGCCTATCTTACACCCAGCTGGTTCTTTGCATGGTACAAATCCGTATACCGTTGTGTCATCAGCTGGTGCAACGAACCTATGCACTACTGGTAGTAGTGTAACCATTCTGTTTGGTGCTCCCTTAGATAGAACGTCAGCTTCCTATACAGCGACTCCAGTCGGAGTTTCTGGTTCAACTACGACCACTCCTACGGGTGTCCGAGCCCTTGCCGCTGCAGCTGCTGCTTTAGCCAGTGTAAACAGTCGTCAAGTTCATTCTGTTTCCAGTGGTACAACAATGTTGACTGTTTCTACGTCTCAAGACAGCAATGTAGCTACAGGTCGTTCATCCGTTTCTACTACTAGCGTTGCTTCTAATGTAAGCACGTCTACTTCCACTTCCGGTGTTACTATGGGATCTGCATCTAATTTAACTACAGTCTCAGCTTCCACACCGGCAACTGGATTCTCTACATCAACTACAAGTACGACAACAAGTGCAAGTAATGGTGGCGTGACTACAAATGGAAGTAATTATGGTTTACTAGACCATAGAACTCTGTTCAAAGAAACTCACCCTGTTCAATCAATTATGATATCACGCTCAGGAACTACAGCACTTCTCACAATACATAAAATGGTAAGCCTTGTTGACTAATATTCTGTGAAAGAAAAAGATATTTATTCGCTTTACTAACTCATAGTTTTAGCCATTCCGAATTCCAATACACTTAAGACTAAACAGTAGCTCTTCAAAGTATCTCGACAGCAGTTTATACAATCTGGCAAAAAAAAAATGATTACGCTTCACCGTTATAATCAATTTTGAGTGATTTCGAAAAGCGATACCTAACATTTCTGTAAATAAATCTGAAAAATGTAACTCAGCAGTCATAAGTAACAGGCAATGAGCGACACTTATTGTGTTCAGCTTAATAATACTGTCTGCTACCCAAATCTTCGTAGGTGTAGTAGGTTTTCTATCTGTGTTTGTACATAGTTCAAACGTAGTTGGACAATTTATGAATTGAAGTGCAACCAATGTACTTCAGTTGTGTATGTTTGACAGTCTTAAAGTTTTCTCTGCTGTTCTTTCTTGTGCTAAGTATTGTTGATGCTTAATATTTTATAAAGAATAGTAGTTAATTAACAGTCTTCAGTCATTACCGTTGGTGATATACACTAATGACAATCACTAATTTACATCCAAGTTTCTTTTCGACAAACCAATAGCTCCTACCTTGACGTGCTTCCATGTCACGAACTATGCTTGTGCAACACTTGTTCCCTCGAGGTGCTATAATCCTAGAAATATTTGTTGTATAGCTGCAAGACAAAAAGCAGTTATCATCACAGTGTAAGCAGCTTGCGTTATGGTGGGAACCCAACGACGGGATCGTACTGCCAGCTGTATGGAGTGTGACAGTAAAGTGTTCCCCAAGGATGGGCGTTCTATAGGGATCCTGCCTTTGCTATGGGGAAGAGAGGATATAAAGGGTGGGGCACCAAAGTATCATATTCCTCCCCTTGCCCTGCAGTCTTTCGGTTCCAGTAGTATGTGATTCTATAACCGGGATTTCAAACAATCAAAGTTAAATGTCACACTTCCAAAACGGTCGTATGTGACCGGCCTCAAGCAGATGTATGTTTTGCTCTGCTTTTACATCAATATTGCTAACTCAATTCAGATTCATGCATGCCTAAAAGAAGTAACTTTCCACGCTATGAGTAGCTGGGAATCGTCGGCCTCTCTTACATATCAACCCTCAATTTCCCTCCATTCATTATCGCCGTCTATATCATTGCCTTCTTATCTTTCCGCATATCCCTCGATCAATATCCCGACGTCACCCTTAATTTGTTCCAACTTTGGAACTTATGATAATGATTCAAGATCACGGAATAGCGTCCCTGCTCACTTGGTACCAAGTTTCAAAACTAAACATCGAGACTTTCAAAGTTCCATGTTTCGTGGAATTTGACAGGCGTAGCCAACAGCAACTAGAGTATCTCGCCCCCTGGATGTGTACTATGATTGTGAAACATGCACATCCAGGTTTGTTTATTCACTTAACCTCGCCTGAAAAATTCGGTGAATCTGAGAAATTCATCGTTTGTGCTTTTGTTGAGTGGCGGTCTTGCATTTGTTCCAATAGCTTTAAGCTCTGAGGTAAGAAAATACACTGCTCGGCTTTACTCCATTTGATGGTCGAATGTGTGTGCTGTTCGACTGAATGATTCATTCATAGCTAGGAAGGATAGTGAAACTCGCAGTTGTCTCTTTTCAGTCTCCTACCCATTCAGTTCGCATGAGGTAGAAGATTATTCCCACCGAAACTGTCTAACTTCTTACTGAAAGCAAAATCTTCGGATACGGTTGTCAGTGCAAACAGGTTCAGTTCAAAGGTAGGTAAGCTAAACCAAACAGAAATATACTGAAATGATTCTTCCGAAATCTGGTCTAAAGAATGAATAATGGCTATCGCCTTATGCAACCACACACGGACAACCATCCATTTCTGTTTAGCATAGCCCTCTGATATCAAAAAACATTGTCTGACGTGGCGTCCACCAACCTCAACTCCATAGTTGATACAGATAGACCATATATTGTTATCAGTTAGCTAAGGTTCGTAGAGAATTGTCGCTTCTTTTATGGTGCATGCTTGCACGATGTTTACGTGTTGTTTGGATCCTGTCTATATTCACGCATAAATGGACTACAACTGGAAGAAATTTATAAACCCAACTCGATTATGACGGCACAAAAACTGCTTTCAAAAGTAAATGGTTAAACAACTGAACATGACAATTTTATTCATCCTGAAGGATCTTGGTGTCTTTCGCAATCTGTTATTGAAGCAACCTCGAAGATTCTATATACCCTTCAAAAAAGATAGGATAAGGCCATCCTGGTAATGGATGCATTCCTGAAGAAGCATCTCAGATGTAAATAAATATGGTCTAAGAAACAGTCTACGCAAGGCCCGTAAACTATGAGTGGCTCCGTAGGCTAGAGATATAGAAAAGGCACTGGATGTAGGTGGCAGTAGACAGTTACTTAGACTAATTAATGGAACTGGAGGAACATGGTCAATGGTTAATGAGACGAAAACGGAGAAATATGGATCTGTGATTCACTTGCCCAGGAGACGAATGGAGTCATTAGCACCATATCATTATAAAGTCCAAATGACCAACTATTTTTTGGTTACCCGCTATTTAACTGCATCCTGAGCTTAATATTAACTAAGAGCATTCAACTCATACAGAGGCTGAGAAGGCTGTAAGCAGCCTGAAACGAGGAGGGGAAGCAGTTCTCGATGGACCAGCACTGGAAGTATTGAGGGATGCTGGCAGCGAACTATTGGTTAAACTGACTCAAGTACTAGCCAGCATCTGAGAATCGGATATAATCCTCTCTCAGTCATTGCTGCTTTAGTCTTCAAAACAACGACAACCACAAGGGAATCAGTCTGACGAACACTAAGATACCTGGTTCGATTACCGTTAGACACCTCAGTAGAAAACCATAAAACCAAAGAAAACTACGGGTTTCGAACATGGTTGAGGGTGTTTCTACCGGATGTTCGCCCTTCCTCAGGTCTTGGAACACAGGTACACTTACTAACAACTGACACTAGCCGTATTTCTTGACCTAAAGACAACATTTGAATCTATCAACTGGCATGTTGTGTCGGTTTCCCACGTTCAAGTGGGAGATAGGTACATCATTCTTTTGAAGGATTTATAATCAAACACCCGTGATCATGTTAGAGTCTATGGTGGGCTGTCATCTTTATTTGACTTTGTCATGGATGTGCTTATGGAAGTTTGTCTTTCCTCCTTTGATTTGTCACAAAAGACTTCTTCTTACATTTCTTCCAAACTCACTACTTTATGTTCAGCTTCTTGTGAATTGACTGGCTACCCTAACATAATTTATTTTACTTCAATCATCTTGACCGTATATTCTTGTACATTTGTAAGATTCTGTACTTCTTGCATAATGGATAAATATCTTTGATGAATAAAATGATGCTCCATTACTATTCATCGGCACATATTTTACCAACATGGGGTAGATGCGATGAGTATATGTACCGTTTATTACTATTTGTTGATATTGTAATTCTCCGTTGTTATACTGGATCGAATGGTTCGACCTCTGTTGGCACATGATACCTTATGTGGATGCCTTGAAATTACCTGGATATTTATTATGTTAATTTACGTGATTGTGGCTGGTAGCTGACGAGTCCCAAATAGAACAAAACACCGGTCTTGGATTCCCCTGCTAGCCACAACAATTAATTTGTGTTCAAAACGTTATCTAGGTAAATAATACCGTTTCACTGTAAACTTTGCTACAGCACCCAAGTTTTGTTCTTATGTTAAAATTCACTGTTGCTGACAAACAGGTAATGAAAGGTGACATTTTTACCAATGTTAGATTGGCTTTCCGTGTTTTGTTTTTGAAAGTCTCTCATAGTATCGTTTACTTATATCTCACCTTTAATGCCCTTAATATGATTGGTTTGAGCATGAGCTGATGTATGTTTTCATTTGTAGATGAGTTTGTAGCTAATTCTCTCTTTTTTGCCGTAAGGATCCATTGTCCATGTTCGCCACGGAGAAATTCTATCCAATCATGAGACTTTTCTGTTTTACTTTGTAGCTTTTTAATCTTCTTCCAATACCGGTTAGAGTAAAATTCAGTTGTATAGGTTAAAACGTGTGACCTGATATACATGATTGTTCAACGAAGCTAAACACTATAAAAGAAGTGTTGGTTACCTGACTGGAGTTCACGGGATCTTAAAAATCCTTAATGATATTGCTCAATATGTCGCAATAGTACAAATGTATCCGCTCTTTCTTGAAATTCTTCATGCTTTCATAACATATACTTACTTATCTAAACTTTGTTTGTTCCTTACTGTACCTTTTGCATTTCCACTTTTTTCGCTGTTGCGAAACTCGGCGACATATCCTTTGATATCCCTTATTATGTATGTTTGCATAACACTAATTAGTCGATTACTATCATCCTTAATTCTTTTAGATATTGAACATCCATGGCATGCTACATGTAACATGAATTTTTCCAATTTAAAGTATTTGATGTCAACATCAATGTTGTATCTCATCACCGCGTGAGCAATGTTGAAGTCAGACTAAAGGTACTAGGCAAGAAAGGGAAGTTGATCGATGAGTTCGTGAACCTTAGTTGACTGAGATGGTTTGGACATGTACTGCGCACACTAAGCCACCACCTACCTTGACGTGCCATGCTAGTTGAAGTTGGATTAGGTTAGGAGAGGGTTCAAAGTGACCAGACCGAGACGTAGCACCAGTCGATGAAGTGTCTGAGCCGTGGGGGGCAGTGGTGACACTCCCTGGCTAGGTTATTCGAGACGAAAGGAATCAATGGTTGAGGCCCCTTGATGACATGGCTGAAAATCGGTCACAATGGCGCAGATGTATTCGCTTCTTGACATCTAAAGCATGGATTTTTTCACTAACCGTTATCTTTGGATTGTTTATTCTCTCATGCAACTTTGATTTGACTCCTTTTCTGTCCACATGTTCTTTGTGTACTAATGTGAAGTGTGGCAATTTGACCCAATGGACTTATGTGCGAGGTTTTACGTTGATTTTGTTTTTATTGTTTATGTTGTACTTCGTACTGATGATTTTTAATGATCAAGTAAGATTTTATTGTAAATAATTACCTTTTCAACTCATTACACTGGTTTCGTGGTAGTATTTTCCTGCAAATCTCTTCCCTTATAAATGTTAACTAAACGAAAAGATCAATTAGAGCGCAATATGATGAATGAATTTTATTTTTGAGATATTTATCTGTTGTTCACCTTCAGGAGAACATACTTTGGTTTTGTTTATCAGGAAATGTTGATTGGAAGTGGAGATACATTGGCATAATGTTATTGAATTCAACAAAATAAAGTAAGAAACATTAGAATGATTATTAATAAGAAGGTCTGTGTGTATGATGAGTGAGTTATGTAGGCCGAGTTGATAAGTAGCACCTTAGCCTATGTAAGTCATGCTTGACATATCTGCCAAGAACGATTTTATTAAAAATCTTTTCACTATCTTTCACACAGAAAGCTGTCAGTATCACTGCTTTCAGCTGTATCTAGAAGTTGTAGGTGGTATATTTAATCCTGAAATGGAATTGAGACATGACAATCAAGCGTAGATGAGATGCATCGTACAGACGCTATACACTACACTATAATGAGATTAGCAGTGACAAATTCAAGGAAAGTGAACTACTCATTGAATAAGTAATTTTATCATAAACTGCTTATTACAACAAAAACTTCTGTCTAATAATTGAAAAATATCTTTTTTTATTAAAAAGGGACTACATTTGTGGGATCTGGAGGCGTGTGCTATTCTACAACGTTTTGTTGTCACAAACAAGATACTTTTCGATTATATTCGACATTTGGAGGAGCTAATGAAGATTTTGTAGCTACAGGGAGTGAGAGTAAGTAATTGTTCAGTTGTTACATCGTGATGTTAAACTTTTTTAAACTGTTTTTTCTGGGTAAAACCCATCCAAAAAAAAGTGTCACAATGCAAAGAACCGTTCTGCACACAACGATATAAAAGATGATAAAGGAGACATGATTAAGCAAGGAATAAAGAAGTCAAGTGAATAAACTTGAAGCCTTATGCAGATTCATATTAAGTCACTTATGTATACTTCATAACAGCACACAAAGGAAAGGAAATGACCGTGGAGTCGAAAGCAGAAAAATGATCGAAGTATAGTTTTAAATTCAGTGCAGGATAAGGAGCAGATAAATTTGCACCGTTGTTATTATTTGTTTGTGAAACATTTTCTCTAGCTTTGACCACTAGTTTTAGTTATGTTCATGATCTTGTTCAAGGCGAGAACAATATTATTATTGTTTTAGTGAAAAATGAACATTGCCGTGCAAATACGGAAAATTTTTATGAATAAACCCGCACAAACTTATAAGGTCAACCGAAAAATACTCGTAGCTTGCGGTTAGACGGATAGAATCAACATAAAGACTCGTATAGAAATGCATCAGGTCAAGTTGCCACACTTCATAGTAGCATGCGATGAACAATTCGGTAGGGCAAGAAGGGTTTCGAACCAAGCGAAAAAAGTATGGGAAGATAGAGTTTGGAAATCATGTTCGTTAAAATGTTCGAACTTCAGAAGACGTCAAAGAGCGAATACTTCTGCACCACTGTGGACTGGTTTCCAGCTATCATCAAGGATTTCTTACTATTGATTCCTATCATCTCGGGGACTCCAACTAGACAGTCTACATCTCCCCCACACAACTGAGACCAAAAAAACATAGACTTCATCGACTCATGTCACGTCTGGGCTGCAATCCATTTTATCCTGTAATGCGGCTGTAAGACATGGTCGTTCAAAGTAAAAGATATGAAATGGTTACAAGCTTTTAATCACACGTGTCTTTGCAGTATTGCTCGCTCATAGGGAAATCACTATGTAAGCAATATTGAGATCATGCTAAGGATACTATGCAAGGGAGGCAACTTGTTAGATGAAGTTGGGAACCTTTGTCGACTGAGATAGCTAGGTATGCGTAACACATGTTCAAGCCACCGCCTACCTCGACGTGCAATGCTGGAGAAAGTTGGATTGAATTGGAAGGGAGTTCAGGGTGACGAGAATAAGACATGGCACCGATGTATGAAGTCTCTGGCTGCTGACCTGAGTTATGTCGGGAGATGAAGATTACCTGATTGGGTTCCGCACGAAGATAGGTATCAGTTGTTGAGGATTCTTGGTGATATGGACGGAAACCGGTCTCAATCGTGATGAAGTATTCTTTTCCCGACGTCTTCTAAAGCTCGAGCATTCTAACTAACCTTCATTTTTAAATCCCCTCTCCTTCCATACTCCTTTATTTACTTTGATACCAGTCTTTTTCTATCCCTTTGCCCTTTGCATGCCATTGTGCAGTTTCACAATGCAGCCGACGCACTTTGTTGGAGGTTTAACATTGATTTGCCTGTCTGTCACGTCTTGATCTAACAGCCCCAAGCCTTCTTCCATCTTAGTCCAGCTTCATCTGATATTACGTGTCAAGGAAGACGGGGGTTCATCACGTGAAACACATTTCCAGACCACCTACGTCAATGAAGATCCACAACCTCATTCGCCGACTTGCTTTCTTTGCCTAGTACCCTTCGCCTGACCTTAATATTGTTCATATGGTGATTCCACCGTTCGCGAGCCGTGCTGCTACGGAGACACCTGTGATCAAGAACGTGCAATCATTTCAAACTTGCTTTTAACGGCTATGTCTTACAAGCCGTATAACATGGCAAAATGGACTGTAGCACAATATACTCGTACTTTGATAGATTGTCGGATATCCCCCTAGTGGGCGCCGCTCGACCGATAGCTGCCACCTTGAAGTGGTGGTCGGGCTTGCTTATCACAATGACCCAACGAGCTATCCTGGTGAAACACTTGTTACCTCAATGTCCTACCATACCAGAAAGGTCTGTTGGAAAGTAGTTAGACGAAAAGCAGTTACCGTTGTGGTGTAAATTGCTACACTATGATGTGGGGGTCTGAGGGCGAAGTCGTACTGCTGCTAGCTGGATGGGGTGTGACAGCAATAAGGTGTTTCTCTTGGATGACCAGCAGTGCCATGCTGATGCTGCCTTCTCAGTGGAAGAGGGTTAGAAAGGATCGGTCCCAAAAGTAACACACTCCACCATACCCCATGGCCTGCTGGGCCGACGGTGTTGGTTCATTTGTCGTTCCTTTCCGACCATCCGGCCCCAAAAATACAAAAGTTCAGAATTGCCACACACAAAAGGCTGAGTGTGACAGTCCTCAAGCAGATGTCCGATGGGCCTGCGGTCAAACAAGCCTCTTTCAGGTACCTTCTAATCTTCCTTCACGTCTCTTAACTAGCGATACTACATCATCTTCAATTTCTCCTAGATCTGTAGCCTTCGACAACGATCTGAGTCCACAGAACTGCATCCCTGATCTCCTCAAACCATGCTCCAAATTACATATTGGAGCCCTCAATGTCCGCACCCTCCGTCAAATTGGTCAGCAGGCTTCGTTGGCAAAGACTGTAGTAACTCGGACCGTGGATGTGTACTGTGTTTGTGAGACACGCATACAGGACCCAAGTGTGGTTATTCACCCAACATCTCCCGGCCGATCTGGTAAATCGCAAAATTCACCCTCCGAATTTCTGGAAATTCGATAGCTAGCTCTCGTGGTCTTGCAGGTGTAAGCATATCACTGAACACTAGGGCAGGAAGCTAACTACTAGACTGGATCTTAGTTGATAGTTGCCTCTGCGCCATCCGACTGAACGGCAGAGTGAGAACTAAAAGGAATGGTGAGACTCACCGTTGTCTCTTTGTAATCTCTGCTGCCTACACACCCACTGACTGTAGTTCCGTTGAAATGAAGAACGAGTTCTACCGTAAGCTGTCTACCCTCCTTTCGAAAGCTAAACGTTTGGACGTGGTGGTCGTTTCAGGTGACTTCAATGCACAGGTAGAGGTGGGTAGACTGAGTGAGGCAGAAAGGCACTTAGGTGGCACTTTCGGAATCTCAGCTGAACGAACAGATAACAGTGATCGCTTCTACAACTATGCTCAGATAACCGCCTATTTTAGCCAACACCAATTTTAGACATAAAGAAAGACACTGTCTGACGTGGTGTCCACCGAGCTCAACTCAGCGACGGACACAGATAGACGACATTGCTATTAGTCATCGCTGGGAGATTGCCGCTCCTTCTTCAGTACATGTTTGCATAGAGAGACCACGTGTTGGTCCGATCGCGTATATGCCTGCTCTCAATGGACGTAAGAAAGATCTGGCAAAAAAACCATTACGAGTGCTGCTGGGCAACGGAAACACCAAAGCCGTGTTCAGTGAGAAGTTGGCAGGGCAGTTATCGGGACAAACACTATCACTCACCCAGAAGAAGCTTGGTGCCATCTCCAGCCTGCTGTAAAAGCAGCGCTGAAGACCGTAGCCGACTCCAAAAGAGTGGCTTCAAAGAGCCGGTGGATATCAGCAGCTTCTTCCGATCTAATGGATGCACTTTGAACGCCTCCCTGCCTGCAGGCTCTGAGTACAATGAAAAGCGAGCTCAACTTAAAAGTAGATTGAGAAAAAGTCTACGCAACGATCACGAACGGTGGTGGGCAGCGAAGGCTAAAGAGATGGAAAAGGCAGCGGCGATCGTTAACGGTAGACAGTTGTTCAGACCTATTAAGGAGACTGGGGGGAAAAGATCAACAACAGTTGGTGAGGCTATAGTGGAGAAGGACGGATCTGCGATTCACTTGCAGGGGGGACGACTGGAACGATGAGCAGAACACTTCAGGGAACAGTTTAACTGACCTCCGGCCACCATTGCGTTGCTCGCTATCCAGTCCGATCCTGAATGGAATATCGATATAGGCTCTCCAACACTAGAAGGAGTTGAGAAAGCGGTAGGTAACCTGAAACGCGGAAGGGCGGCAGGACCAGACAGACTAACTGCTGAGGTATGCAAGGATGGTTATAAGGTGTTCTTAGTCAGGTTAACGGAAGTGTTAGCTAGTAGGTGGGAATCAAATACGATCCCCTCTCACTGGTGTGAATCACTGATTATCCCAGTCTTCGAGAAAGGCGAGAAGTCCTTTTGTGATAACCACAGAGGAATCAGCCTGACTGATATAGTGTCCAAGATCCTAGGTTCTATAATTCTTCGACGCCTGAGTGGAGCTCAGGAACAGCGAGCCCGAGAAAAAGAGGCAGGCGGGCAGGCAGGCTTTAGACCCGACCATGGGTGTATCGACCAAATATTTACACTGCGCTAGGTTCTGGAACATAGGCACGCATACCGACGCCCGACAATAGCTGTATTTCTCGATCTGAAGGCGGCATTCGACTCCATTGATCGAGAAGTCTTATGGTAATGTCTGTCACTGAAAGGCGTGCCGAGTAAGTACATCACTTCATTGAAAGCTCTCTACTCAAACACTTGTGGGCATGTTAGAGCCTATGGCGAGTTGTCCAGGGAGCTATGCCCGTTGAGTGTTGTCCATCAGGGATGCCCACTGTCTCCATTCCTATTCACTTTTATCATAGATATTCTCATGGAGATCTCCCTCTCGTCACCTGATTATGCAGACGTTGACCTAATCAGTGGAGAATTTTCGTTAAACCTAGAACATGCAGATGATATGACAAAGTCCTCTTACGTGAAGACGCTGACAAGATGCAGTCTTCTGAACACTTTGAGTGGGAATTTGAGGATGTTTGGGATGCGTTTCTCACCACCCAACAGTGCCACAGCTAATAATAGAGAGTGTAGATATCGAGTGTGTCGACCAATTCACTTACCTGGGAAGTAGGATCAGTCCTGGTGGCTGGCTCAGTGGCTGATGAAATCTCTGCACGGATACAAAAGGCTCGATTGGCTTTTGTCAGTTTTTCGCCACCTATGGCGCTGCCGTGATATCCGGTTGTCTACTAAGGGTCGCGTGTACTGCACAACAGTCCTCTCTGTTCTGCTGTATGGCTGTGAAACATGGCCATTGAAGGTGGAAGATATGAGAAGACTTCAGGTGTTTGACCACCGTTGCCTTCGTAGTATAGTATATGCCGTACTCCGTGGTGTCACCACGTGAGTAATGTAGAAGTTAGGTGTAGAGTTTCGGGGAGTAGAGGTAAATCAGTAGACGAGGTTATGAACCTTCATCGATTGAGATGGTTGGGACACGTACTACGTACGCCTAGTCACCGATTGCCTCGTCACACAATGTTGGCCGAAGTAGGTTGAGGCTGGAAAAAGGCCCGAGGTGGCCAGACTAAAACATGGCACCAATGTATGAAGTCTTTGACTGTTGGTTTGAGTCATGTGGAGCGATGGAGACCAGACGGTTGGGGTCCGCAGGACAAGAGGAACCAGTGATTGGGGACTGACTGTAGGTGATATGGCTCAGAACCTATTTCAGTCTCGCAGATGTATATATACATACATCATCCTCATTTTAACACTATACCGAATCTCACCATTTTCTCATTCTTACTTTCTCACTTTTCGTACTTTATATTTCTTTTGACTGAATTTTCTCACTTACATCTTTCGCCTCACTACCTTTTTACTTGATATACTGGTATGAAGTGTGGCAACTCGGACTGTTACGCACTAATGCCTGGTCCTATGTTGATATTGATGATGATGAGTGGGCGCCACAGATGACCCATGTTGGCAAATGCCAAACAGGTCTCCTGTATGCGAGCTGAGATTTTGTCAGCTACCAACCTGTTTCGATGGATATCACTACCCAAATAAGTGAAGTTGTCCACGTATTTGAACAATTCTTATTCTAATCTTGTGAGTACCTGCAAACCAGTCTTGAGGCATCTTTTTACATTTGATAAGTGCTAAGCACTGGCTGAACATACTCAGATTTCCGCTCAAGACGTTCAGAAGGTTTTGCTCTTTTGATTTATCATCTTCACTTAACAAGACAACGTAGTCTGTGTAATACAAGTAGACCAGATGCCCCCAGGGAATTGACCAGTCCCTGTGAAATCAGAGGTACCTAAAATTTTGTCGATTGATGTATCTATAACGAAGTTAAGCAGTCACGGTGACAACAGACACCATTATTTCTCTACAGTTCTCATAACTATCAATACACCTTTACAAGGCCACTTGAGTTTAAGTAGAGAGCTTGTTTAGCTTTACATATGCTTGCCTGGTACTCCTTTGACAGTCGGACACTTCCACACCAAATTACGGTCGACAGAGTCAAACTCCACATTCAAGTCATGAAATATTGCAGGCGTCTGGCAACGGTAAAGTATGCCCGTGTTCCTGTCGAAGTGTGAAGTTCTGGTCGATGCATCCTAGTCCAGATTTGAGACCTGGTTAGTTTCCTCGAGTTCGCTGTTGTTCTTGAGCTCCAGTTAGATGTCGTATAGAGCTGTAGGCCCTAGGATCTTAAATGCAATGTTAGTCATACTTATTCCCCTATGATTTTCACAGGAAGACTTTTCCCCCCTCTTGTAACCTGCAATGATCAGTGAAGTAGACCAGTCTGATGGCACTCCCACCGATTCCCATACACCATCTACTTCTGTTATTCAAATCTGAAATTTCCTACCTCCATCTTTTAAAACCTCTGGTGGCAAACCGTCTGGTGCAGCTGCCTAGCATCGTTTCAAGTTCGACACAACCTTCTCAACTTCATGGAGAGTTGGAGGAGCGACGTGTTAAAGCTGGATGTGAGGCAACTGAAGCGTTTCTGAGGACAAGTTGAACTGTACTTTAAAGTTTTATGCCCAACTTTCTGGTTTTCTGTTACGAGAAGTTATCAGCGTCCCATCTTTTTAGGTGATGGTCTCACTGACCAGCGTCTTTTTCTTGCTAGCATCCTTAATAAGCCCAAATTATAATTTTATTCCTGAATTTATAGAAAATGACATCATGACCAACTTAGCGTAGTACAAAGTTAACCATTTTTCTACATATAAAATAATAAGGTGAATACCATTCAGTAAATAAGAGTAAGCTTTGAAGCAGACGGGAAGAAAAAATGAAAAACTAAAATCTTGATGTCATAAAATTTTGTAGTTACGAATTCAAGAGATTTAAGTTACGAAGTTGAAACAATATTGAAAACTGTGTCGTTTTGAATACAAAGCTCAGGTTTTAGGTTATTAACTGCAACTGCTGCAGCGAAGCGCCATGCAAATTAGTAAGTACAATTGGTGATAGCTAGAGTTATGAACTTATCGACTTTGGGTTATCACAGTGATCAGTTAAACGGGTGTGTGCAGATATTCTTGGCGATTGTATAGGTTTTTTTAGGCTGATTGCTGCCGATTGACTCTCAACATCCAAACTCGGTGCTCTGTGTGATCTGAAGTATCATGTCACTTAGCTTAGCGCCCTTGATCAATACCAAGCGTTAAGGGGTTACAAGTTTCTGGTCACCAATGTATGTACATAATGCAATCCTACAATAAATAAAACCCCACTGAGTAACGCAGGTTTAAATCACTGACAGCGCACCAGTCCCATCATAATGAGCGTTGACATCCACAAAACCTAGGTTCAGGACTTCTTATTGATTGACTCCTGACATTCAACAAAGTGGATCGATGCACTTCTGCACGAGGTTACTTCTTTTCTCTCTGTTTGATTACATTTTCATTCAAACTCTACAACTACTCAGTAACCCTTGTTTTCTACTGATTGTTTAGCAAATTCAATCAATATGAATGTTAAGAATATCATTTTTTTTAGATTAGAACAAGACGTAGAAGGGAACAATTAATGTTTGGAATTAGATTCTCTTTAGGCCTTATCCACTTGCTTTGAACCTGAGAAACAGATATATTTAGTTTCCAATTTATCTTTAACTTCAATCATTTTTGATTATTGTTACTTTTTCCACATTCCAGACGGTCGTATACATATCTGGCATGTTGGTAGTGGTAGTCATCCTATCCATTCATCTCCAGGCACAGGCAATAGAGATCCCATTACATGTGTTCACTGGAATCCAGTATTACCTACAATGATTGCTTCAGTAAATGATTCTGGTGAATTATGTATTTGGGGACCACAGCGTGAGTGAGAAATTGTATTTTTGTATCCTTATTGTATGTTGTGCCTAATGTTTGGCACATATTTTGAACATGTCGTTCATATTCTTATAGTGTCTTATTTCTTGTGTAGAAAAAACCATTGCCTTGTTAGACTGCTTTAAGAAATAACGCACTAGCTGAAGAAGTTAAAAGTTTTTATTCCTTTATAAAAACTCAACTTCAAAGAACAATCAAACTGTCAAAACATCCACAACCTGAGCTGTAAATATTGTACCTGCATGTCAGGTCGGATTGGTTTAAAATAATGCAGTTATACTAGGGTACAATTTTATGCTACATACGTTATATTTTATTTTTTTCATGCCATTCTACTTCTCCGTTCACATTTTTCTCTCATTACACTATTCTGAATTCGTAGGATAACTCTATGTTTGTTATTATTATTCCTTGAGTTCCTAGTGGAACACAAGGCTTCAGTAGCACGTCGCCATTTCACTCTGTTCTCTGGCTGCACGACTACCTAGAAACTTTCATTTCTTCCTCACATGATCTTCATGTCACTCAGCTGGGACGCTCAACTCGTCGTTTCCCCTTCGGATTCCACTTGAGGGCCTGGTGTGTGATGTCCCCAATCGGCCTTCTCAATGTGTCCCCAAACCATCTCCAATTTCTTCTGCGTATTTGTTGGGCGATAGGTTTTTTGTTGGTTCATTACCAGCCAGAGTGAGTTCCTTGTTGCCCATTCTTTTTGGCCATCTGATCTTCAGTATCGAGTGAGCGTAGGGGGCAGCTGTTCATCATGCATGTCAGTGGTTTGTTGAAAGTGCTTTTCGTGACGCTCTAAGTTTCTAAACCATCACATAGAAGCACTGACTTGACTGAATTAGTGTTGAAAATCCGGATGTTGTTCTTTATGCTGCGTGTAGCAGATCTCCACACTGATTTCAGGTTAATGAAGGTCTGTTTTGCTGTCTTTTCGATCCTGGCTTTGACATCCTCATCTGTGCCGCCACCGCCTGTAGTTGAGACGATGCTGTGCTGCCTAAGTAGGTGGAAGAGACTACTTTCTTTAGGTTTCTCTCGTTCATGGTGATTGGTACTTGTTGTTGGTGCTGTTATCGGTTGGGTTATCTTCATCACCTCTGTCTTTACATCACTTGAAGCTCCGTCCTCGCTCCCTCTTCTGTCAACTTGTTGGTTTTTGCCTGTAGATCTTCGAGTTTGTGCGACATAAATCATCGTCGACGAAATTTCAATCTTCTCCTGGGGTCTTTCCATCGGTTCAGCCAGCGCATGCTCATGTTCTCGCTTCTCACAGTTCGCTGCATGATCCAGTCCATTACAATCAGGAAGATCATGAGTGATAGAAGGCTGCAGCCTTGTCTTACTCCTGTCTTCACTTCAAAGGCATCACTGAGCTTTCCTTTATGGATCACTTGGCATGTGGCGTCTTCATATAGCTGTTAAATGAGGTTGATAAAGATTTGTGGTACTCTGTAGTGTTGAAGCAACTGCCAAATTACTTCTCGTTTGACGCTGTCGAAGGTCTTTTCAAAGTCGATGAAGTTAAGGTGGAAAGTTGACTTTCATTCTATATGAAAATGCTAAAGTGCATGTGTGTGGATGAAATTAGTACCCATCCAGCTGATCAGTATTCTAATATATACAGACCACTGAGTTACAGTATAAAACTAACTACTTGTACCATACATTCATTAACATGACCCGACATTTATATTTCTGTTATTTGATTTTTTTTATTTTGTATTCACAGGTTATGTACTAGGTAATGGTCAACCAATGGATTCATCAACTTGAATCTTTCACTATCCAATACAAATGCATACTTCCTTGTCCCTCTCCCCCCCTCCCTTATTGCTCCGTTCCCCAACTACTTACTCTTTCTCTTCGCGTTTAGCAACAAAGGAGATATATCTTTTTTTTAAACTAATGACAATAATAATGTTGTTATGATATAAATATTCACTTTAAAAAAGGCTAAATTATTTCTATTCCTAGTTGGATAGCTTCCATATTTTATTGTTTTGCAGTTTTTATTTATAACATTGACTGGTATTAACAATTGGTAGTAGTTGTATGAAGTGAACCATTTGCAGAAATGCTTATAATGTCATCACCCTGAATCACACCGCATAGTGACCAGATATCCTAATCAATATTCAGTATGTTTCGAGTATACATCACACTTTGTATGCGAAATGAATTTGTTTGTTTTTTTTCTTTCAAAAATTCAGTTATAAAAGTTTTATGCATGTTTCTGACTTCTGAAAGTATTTCTATCCCTTTTTTATGCTTGTTACCTAAAAAAAAGACAACTCAATCTTCCTGTAATATTCTAAAGAAGAAAAGTTTGTTCATCGAAAAAGATAGTTTTCACTGTCTTCAAAATTGAACCGGTTTTCATTAAAGTTAACAACAGGAAAATGGAACAATATGCAGTAGTCGATGAGAACCGTCATCCGTTCTGTCTTAATAAGCATAACTTTAATGAAAACTGGTTCAATTTTGAAGACAGTGAAAACTATCTTTTTCGATGAACAAACTTTTCTTCTTTAGAATATTACAGGAAGATTGAGTTGTCTTTTTTTTAGGTAACAAGCATAAAAAAGGGATAGAAATACTTTCAGAAGTCAGAAACATGCATAAAACTTTTATAACTGATTTTTTGAAAGAAAAAAAACAAACAAATTCATTTCGCATACAAAGTGTGATGTATACTCGAAACATACTGAATATTGATTAGGATATCTGGTCACTATGCGGTGGTGATTCAGGGTGATGACATTATAAGCATTTCTGCAAATGGTTCACTTCATACAACTACTACCAATTGTTAATACCAGTGAATGACTGACGATTACCATTATTAATATGTGAGTTATTTTGATTTAGATACATGTACACTATATGCTGGCTTACACCAGATACCTTTTAATGTTGTTGTAGTCGACACATTTTGGTTAGTTGAATATTATTTTCGGTGGTTCTGGTCACTCTTTTGCGTATTATTGTATTGAAAATGATTTGGTTATATTATTATTACTATTGTTACCTTTATTTTAATCGCAATATATACATTTATCTATAACTACAACAGCCTTTCTTCACATTCCACTGGCGTGTTTTATCGTTTTCAAATGATATTCAAAAGTATGGAGTCAGTATCAGTTACCAGCTCGTTAATTACAAAGAGCCCCGGTGGGAACTACATCACTCATTGGGGTGCATGTACATCCAGCTGAACAGTCCCAAATAAGAAGAAACTCGCGTCCTGGATTTCTCTGCTAGTCACTAAGTTCAATATGAAGAGTTTAGATTACACACTACAAGGTCCTTATCTTTTTCATGCAACTGATCAACAGCAATACCTAATGTAGGAAGATATTTGATTTATGAACAATCAACGTAATGTGCTAAATACAGTTGCTGCTTTGAAGCTATTCACCAGCAAGCACACAAGTTTACCCTGTTTTGTGGTGAACACATTACTCTCCAGTCTGTGAATGGACATTCACAACTTCAGTTAATTCGTGACATAGCCAGAGCATCATTCTGTAATGTCTTTAGGTGTTCACTCTCATTTTGACTTTGAGTTAATGAAGCCTCCCAATCTTTTAAACTGACGTTCGGGCAGGAAAATGGTTAGATTAAAGCACGGCATCTGCCTATAAAATTTCTGGCTGTTGATCTTGGCCGAATAAAAGAATATAGACTCGTCAGGTGACAACAGGGACCAGTGGTCGGGGACTAAGTGATACGATACAGATGTCTACACATTATCTTTATCCAAATCGTCACACCGCATTTAATTATCCTCCTGTTTCTGTTTATCATCTTTTCATGACTTTCTACCAACTTCTACTACTTACTTCTTTCCAATACATCCTAGTGTATTCTCGCTTGATATGTTGAAATGCGTGAACCACCTCACTTCCTTGGAGAGATGTACCAACTTGAACGCGCTAGTTGTTGACGAAATCTCAGCTGGGATACAGGAGACCATCCAAAATACATTTGAGATATGATACACACTTATATAAATGTTATCGGGAGTTTTACTCCCAGCCGATGGTTACTACCTTGATGTGGTGGTTAGGCTGTCAGCCTTCCTTATGGGGAAGGGGGATTAGAAAAGGTCATGCCCCAAAATAGCCCACTCCTTGCCTCAGGACCTTCCTGTGCCGGTCGTATGAGTTTTCTCTATCCGGCACTCTAACAAACAAACCTCAAAACAACAACCAGCAAAATGCCATGTGTGACAGGACTAAAGCAGATGCCCCATGATCTCACTAGTCTCTTTTAGGTGCCTTCCACGGTATGGGCAGCCGGGAAGTGTCAAGTGCACGCACGCTTGCAGTAGTACACAAGACCCAATCAAACATACCCTATTCTCCTCAACTCTGTCTCCTCCTTTCCGAACCTCTAATTCTGCGACCAATAAGAACGATCGGAACGTCATTCCTAGCCTTTTAAGACCAAACGTTCGATTTCATGTAGAAGCTTTCAACGTGCGAACTCTGCCAAACTGGACAGCAAGCAACACCCGCCAAAACCCTGGAATCTCGAGTCATAGATGTATATCCTGTGTCTCTGGGACATGTATACTGCACTCGAGTGTTGTAACTAAGCTAGCATCACGACCAGTGCAGCGAATCTTCAAAATTCACTTTACGAGTATCTGCAGGCTCTTGTGAACTCCCTAGTGCAGGCAAAGCATTGAACCGTATGGCAGAAAGTAGACTTCTCGACTGGACACCAGTCGACAGGCTTCTATGTGCTTCTCGACTGGATGGATCTTTGAAAACTAGGAAGCATCGGTAGACTAGTCGATGCCTATTCGTAATCTCTACCTTCGCATCCAGCGACTAAAGTTCGCATGATGCAAAGGATGAATTACATTTAAAGTTTTCAATTTTGCAACAGAAGGCAAACGTTCAGATATATTTATAGTACTAGGTGCCTTTAACCCTCAAGTAGGGAAGCCGAACCAATCGGAAAGGCATCTTGGAGGTCTCTACGTAATCCCATGCCAAGGAAATGACTAGGTGGTCGTCTGTTGGAATTTTGGGCTGAAAACCACTTGTTCCTGGCCACCACTAACTTCAAGCATTAGGAGAGACACTGCCATCACCTGAACTGAAGTAACTTGAGTCTGTGAGCTGAATTTGTTCGACTACGCCGCTGATGAGCTTGGCCCTAAACCAGCAAAATGTCTGTCCGGTGTTTAAACCAATCTGGTCTGGCTAACGAAATACTGAGGACCAGCCTGGGTTGTTTTTAACTACTCAAGTTCTTCAGTAGTTGTATCTTAGGTTAGCTAAGCATTCATCTGACAACGACAGCAATATTCATCACGATGAGACCTGGGGTGATATTAAGTCTGCCGCAGAAACAGAGATAAAAACAGTTGGCAACCATCACTAGAAAGTTAAAAAGTGTCATTGGATTTCCGCGACGTCATCCGAACTGACTGATACGAGATCGATTCCAGCGGGCTCTGACCACAATAAAGAGTAACAGCAACTCAAACATAAATTGACCAAGAGTCTTCACAATGGTCGCGAGCAGTGGTAAGAGACACGGAAGGTATCAGCATTGGGTTGCACCCAGCAACTATTTAGGCTTATTAAGGATACCGACAAGAAGAAAACAATGGTGAGTGAAAACATCACGGAAAAGGATGTGACTCTGGTAACTCAGAACAGACGGCTTGGACTGACCACATTGAAGCACAGTCAAACTGGCCCCCAGCAACGCTTCATCCGCCCCACTTCCAGGCTGAACCTGAATGCCACGTAGATGACAGTCGTCCGATTCTCGTCAAAGCTGAGAAGGCTGAATCGAACTTGAAACGATGTAAAGCAGTAGCACGTCACTACCCATTGTTTACAAGGATGGAAGTTTGGAAAATACGAATAAGAATGACGGAAGTACTATATAGCAGCATATGAGAACCAGAGGTAATGCCACCAGACTGGTCCACTTCACTGACCATCCCAGGCTTATAAGAGGGAGAGAAGTTTTTCTGTGACGACTATCAGGAAATTAATTTGACTAATATTGCTTCCAAGATCCTAGGATCCACAGGTGATCTGACGCCTATCTGGAGCAAGAGAACAGCAAACTCAGGAAAACCAGGCAGCTTTCAGACCTGGACGAGAGTGCATCGACCATATTTTCACTCTCCGACAGGTTCTGGAACACAAGTATACCTACCATCGGCTGACACTTGCTATATTTGTTGATCTGAAGGTGGCATTTGACTCTGTAGACCGTGAGGTGTTGTAACAGTATCTAAATGTGGAACGATCAACCAACAAGTATACAACGCTAAGCAAAGATCTCTAGTGGGACTCGTTCGGTCGTTTTAGGTCTTATGGAAAGTTGTAATCAGAATTTACGAGAATTAGTGATGTCCTGTCACCGTTTTTATTTAGGTCCATCATAGACATACTAATGGAAATAACCTTAGGTGCCTGTGACTTCACTAGGATTGATCCACTTCTGGTTGACTTGGAGTATGCAGACGATACTTACCTGATGGGTGAAAATGCCGACACTATGCAGGGTCTTGTGAACGCGCTGAGTAGAAATCTGAGTATGTTTGGCTGATACATGTCAAATGTAAGATGATGCTTCAGGACTGGCCTGCTGCAAGTACTTTCAGTTTAATGATAGGGAGTGAAGTGGTTGGATGTGTCGACGACTTCATTCACTTAGAGAGCTACATCTGCCTGTACGGGCTGGTTGCTGACAGAATCTCAGCTAGGATACAGGAGAACCGTTTTTCATTTGCCGACTGGCAAGATTTCCGACTATCTATCAAAGGACGAGTATACTCCACTGTAGTTCATCCTTTCTGTTGTAAGGCTCAGAGACATGGCAGTTAAGAATAGAAGACAGAAAGCGGTTACAGGGTTCTGACCGTATGTATCTTCATACCATTGCTCGTGTTTAGTGGGAATCATAATGTTAGCCATATCAGGGTTAGACGAATGATGCTAGGCAAGCTGATTGATGTCGTGAACATTAGTCTACTGAGATGGCTTGGGCATGTATTGCGCATGCCGAGTCACCGCCTACCTCGACGTCCCAGGCTTAGAGGAAGTTGGATTAGATCGGAAGAGGGTCCAGGGTGGCAGGATCAAGACGTGGCACAAGTCGATGAAGTCCATGCTTGTTTCAGTCGTGTGGGGGAGATATAGACTGCTTGGTTGGGGTCGTCGAGACGAAAGGAATCAGTGGCTGAGGCCTCTTGATGACATGGCTGAAAATCGGTCACAGTGGCGAAGATACATTCACTCCTTGTCGTCTTCCGAAGCTTGAATACTCGTACTGGCTGTCATCTGATTTTTTATCCTCTCTCGTACCTTTTTTTATTTTGACGTTAGTCTTTTTCCACTTTTTTTTTTGTATACTACTGTGAAGTGTAGCAACTTGGACCGATAAACTTGCGTGGGAGGTTCTACTTTGCTTCTGTCTCTCTAGGAGTGGATTTCACCATGTGTGGCCTCTGTATTTTCACTTCATTACCAGTGATTCACATGCTTTAATGAGAAAATCCGCATAAGAAATCGAACCCCTTACTGGTGTTGTACGGAAGTCGTCGCGTCCCGTGTTGTTAAGAAGATTAAACATTATGACTTACTGAAGGGGATGTATCTGATTATACGACCTTTGTTAAATTTATCTCCAACTGTATCGTCGACCAAACAGTTAATATCAACATGGGGTATAGAAATAACAAGGGACGGTCGACATTGCTGCTTTACTATACCATAAGGAGTTGGTATGGTTGTAAGTTCCTGCAACTACCAGTGCTGTTGTGAACATCTGACCAAGGGATTCCATCTGTAAGTGATAATCCTCCTTGCTTGTCGAATCTAAGTTACACTGACTTACTTTCTAAAAGACCAAGCTATAACACTGATTAAGTAGTAGTTAAGCGAAAATCAAAGGGTTTTTTATGCATAAACTGGTTTGGACAAGCTAGATTTGTAATTCGAGATAATATCTTTCTTGCTACCTTAGCTTTGTTTCTCTTCAATTTCTGAAGCAAATAGCTAGAGTATTTTTATACTCAAATGTTGTGCAACAGTTGGGAACTCAATCACTCCAACAAAACGACTGATAAGTTACTTAGTGGGTTTTAAACTAACCTCCTTTGATAAACGAAACTATTTGAAAATTCTACATAGTCTGAAATTATCCTACCACACGAATTTTCAACTGAATTACATATAATTACGAGTATGCTGTGTTGGATTATATCACAAAAATATTTAGTCTCATTTGTATATTCTAAGTGCATCCAGATCGTGGTCATTCTGTGAACAACACAGATAACTTTTTTAAGAAATTTTAAATCTGAGTAGTTCCAGAATGATTCTTAAGTCTACGGTGTGTAAACAGTAAAATATCCCTACGGTACTTATAATTTCTCTCCCTCTCTGATCTCAAAATGATCTAAGCAGTCGAAGGTAAGTATGTCTGTTTTTAAACTATTGTATCAGTGGTATGCTCACCAAACTTCATCTAACTAACTGACTCGGATGTACCGGTATAACACAGGTATTCAGCGTAACTCTTCTGATCGTTCAGAAAATGTCGAGTGGGAAAGTCAATAAAATAACTAACTGATCATTATTGTTTCTTAGGATTGGATACACATACATGTATCTACATAATACAGTTAATCAAACACAAAGTTATGATAAATAATCAAGGCAAAAATATGACAAAAGTATCCCATATGTAAAATAAATAGAAACAGCGGAGCTGAATCAACTCAGGAAATACTATTGAAATTGATCAAGGTATTTCATTTCTTTGCACTTTACATTCAATCACCAAGTGTTTGGCCTCATCGCATAGCTTTTTACTTTTCGCCTCTAATATATCTAGACAAGTTGCTAACGCATCCAACTGAGCATTGAGTTCTTTATATTCTTGTGATAATAAATGCATACATAATACAATATATTTTTAAAAAGGAGTGCAGTGTGAAAGAGCTAAATTTTAATTATAAATCGAAAAATATAAAACATAATCCAACTTGAAACATTGGTTAGAACAAGCGATTACTCAATTAGGTGACTGACAGACAGATGTTATTGTGCTTACTTCGATTTAGGTGGCATAGTTTAATGTCTAAACGTGTGGTTCACAAGCTGGTGTACACCAAACTTATATGGTTGTTGAGTAGCAAGTGTTCACGCATAGTTCATTGACTTCCAATTAGTTCAATGGACTAAAATCTAAACCCATTTACAAGTATCCCTGGTTCATTTGAATAAAACATAACTTACACTAATTGTACAAGCCTATTTATGGCTTTTAAGTGGCATATAAATTTCCGTCAGTTAAAGCAGTTTATGAAATATAATATAAGTAAAGTTTTACGATAGGTCAAAGGCTTCCGCTGTTCAATGAGAATCAAAATAGTCATCCGAGTATTAATTGCGTTAAAAGTATAGACAGTGATACATCAAAACGGATTGCGGGATCGAACCCTTCCTCTTCACACATCGTCTTTATCCTAATCTACAAATCATTGAAATAACCCATCAGAATATAAGCTAAAACGAAAAGTTCAGTGAAGATATATTTTACGGCGATTTCATCCTCCACTGCTGTACAATCGCAATTTATACATTTTTGCTTAACTATCTTCAATAGTTACAAGAATTATTTAATTAAGCCTAGTAACAAAGATCAAGTTGAGTGAAGATTAAAAATCCACAAGTGTGATGGATGTAGGGTGGAAATTAATCACAAAATAGCATGGGAACCAGCATAGTTAACCGGACAGAATATAAAGTGGCATAATATGTGGAAATAATTTTCAAGATAAAGCATGATCAAGGGTAGGGATAACAATTTTTTCAGCATTCGAAGTCATCTACAAGGTGGAAAAGAATTTACCAACAATAGTGCGTTCTCACCTTCTCTGTATTGCAGAAACTCTTGTCATATGTATGGAGGAACCGGAATTATATGTACAAACGAAACTTGTTCAACCTTTGATTTAGTAAATTGTTAACAAGACATTGACCTCTGTTCTCTCTCTTATTATTCACAATTTCGTCATATTTTATGGTTTATATCTCAATATCGTCTTTATTTAGTTTCTATGCTATCCTTGATCATGCTTTATCTTGAAAATTATTTCCACATATTACGCCACTTTATATTCTGTCCGGTTAACTATGCTGGTTCCCATGCTATTTTGTGATTAATTTCCACCCTACATCCATCACACTTGTGGATTTTTAATCTTCACTCAACTTGATCTTTGTTACTAGGCTTAATTAAATAATTCTTGTAACTATTGAAGATAGTTAAGCAAAAATGTATAAATTGCGATTGTACAGCAGTGGAGGATGAAATCGCCGTAAAATATATCTTCACTGAATTTCTCGTTTTGTTTTGATCGTCATATCACATTTTGTTATTCCCTTCACTCTTTTTTCTTATGAATTTCGGTTGCTGCTTGTTGTCTTGCTGCTTTGTATCGTGATGTGATCCACAGTAAGCCTGATCTTTATGCGGTTATGCTAGGTTTCATATTGATGTCGACTTGACTGTAACCTAACTAAGGTCATCTTCAAGGTTTCTTCGAAAGTAATTATCTTGGTCTTACCTATTATCATAGTTAGCCAAGTCCCTGTGTCTAGTAACTAAAATAATGCAGAAATGTCCCCTCGACCTTACGTTTATTGTATGTCAACACAAAAATACACCGTAAATAATGCTGTACCACACGTTATATCAGATAAGCGAAGTACATCCCTCAATTCAACGCCCAAGTTCTGCAACAAAATGAGGAGCTATTGACTGCCTAACTGCGATACTACACCAAATTATGTGGAAAAACTTGTGAATACTCGTTTAGACCCCAAAAACCATAGAAATACAAATTAAAAACAATGAGTAACAACCCAAAGCTTTTGCTAATGTCACGGGTGCATCAGCTTTCTCTTTTAATCTCAAAATCTCTCCATAATACTGGTTTGATTTCCATTTTTCAATCTGACTGCTAGTTCCTTTTTATTACGGTATACTATTAAATAGGAAGACCTTTAGAAAACTTTACTGGTAGGCAATTCAGAAGTAATTTACACATACTCTTAGTTTGTGACAAGCTCAAGTAGGAGTTAGATATGACGATAGGATAACTTTGACTCGGTCTTAAGTAGAAATAAAGTTCTAACCCGAAATATGCACTGAGCACTTCAGTATCATAGTTCACACGAGTTATAAACCATATACAAAGTCAGTTACTGAGCTATGAGTCATACTCAACGAGAGTTGATGCTACTAACCGATCAACAGAGATCGCTCATATAGAAAATAGGTTAAAGACCGAAACGCACTCAATCGTCTTGTGCACATCCGTGCGGTAGGCAATGAGCCACACTTATTGTGAGATGCTAGTGATACAACCTGACTACCCAAGCTTCGGAGTGTGGAGCGGGTTTCGGACCCGTGACCCACTGGTTGATAATTATCTCCCTAGACGACAGCCGCAGATTCACAGGTTAGGGACCATAAATTAGTTAAGGATGTAAACAAACCGTATTAAAGACTTGATAATACTCATACAAGAAAACAGATTTAGAACAAACTTCAGATTTTCTGATACATAAAAATAGTGAAAGTAATGGCGTGAATTTTAGTGTTTCGTACCTTCTTCAAAATCAAATCGTACTTGGAAGTTGTCATCATGTGAAGTTGGAACGGTCATCTTATTGATAAGTAGTCCAATGTATATATCACTGTGGACGTATTGACCTGTAGATTACACACAGCAACGGACTATTTTTCTACTCCAGCGTACAACAGGTATTCAATGAACGAAATGATACCTGTATTAAAAAAAATTATGACAGTTCTGAGGCAATATAAAACAAGCATATATTTTATTAAGTAAAACTTTAAATGGAAGATGAAACGAAATTTATTGGATATTCTATGCGTGGCATGTCACAATCCATAAACTAAAGTGTGATTTCCTTGTTGACACAGATAGATCTCAACACAGCCGAATTTAGTTAGTTTTAACAGAATCACTCGTGATTTCTTGTTTGCAATTGTGAGTGCAACTATCCAAACACGTGTGAATGCTTTTCGTGGTTTCCAGAAAGTTTTGGACACACTATGTTTTTGGTAGAAACGAAAAACTAAAACTTTCGTGGAATAAGTGGTCAGAAGTTGTACTCTGGTCTTCAGACAGTGAACGTTTAGGGATTTCTTATTCTTATTATAAGCAAAACAATGCAGAATTCGTAACATTCAGAATTTTTGAGGTGAATGATAAAAGCTGTCAGTGAACTAGGAGTTACTATCGTGAATATTTGTCAGTAATTAGCAGCCCCAGTTTTCAAAAATTATGTACTGGAATCTAGAAGTTGAAATGAAACGGTCAGAACTTCATTTGTAAGACTCTCTTGTTAGATTATAAGTTATAAACTATTGAAAATCAATGAAAAAGCTTTCTTTCTATCATCTCTTGCCTTTCTCTTATTTCGTGGGATGTTGATCTGTTGGAAAGAAAATATCAAGCCCTAGGGAATCATAGTAAGAGCGAAATTTCGGAACAAAGGTGAGTAATTCTGTGAAAACTATAACTAGTCACTGACTACTTGACTTCATGACATACGAAGTAAAACAGTGCAATAAACCTGCGTCTCCTTGACTATGGAACTCCTGTTGCAAGTTAATGGCTGTTTTGATTCGAGATGGTGTGTGTTCTCCAGACGACTTTCATGTAATGTTACAGACAATGTTATGAGTTTGGAGTCTAATGAAGACAAACAGTGTCATGTACAACAAGTCAGCCCAAAAAATGAAGACGAACAAGGAAGTGGAAGTAAGAATAACGCGTTATATCGGACGAAAAGTGGAAAACGTGAATCTTAGATAAGTACGATCGGTGGTATTATTTTATTCATTTTGAAAGTTATTTCATTTATGAGTTATTTGGCGACATTATTGTACAGCTCAGTTTAAAAGCTTTCAATCGACTTTCCATCCGTTCTTTATGACTTACAGTCCGGAAATAATTGCATGTTGACTGATATCAGTTTCTGTCCATGAAATTGGTTTGCTCCTTTTTCTAGGATATGATGAGTTGTGGTTGCGTGATTTAGTTGCACATATACAGATGAATCAGATTGCCAAAAGACGCATACGGACAATAAGCATTAGACTTTGTGTTTTGTAGTACGTAGTTGGCATGGCCAGATTGTATGATAAATTGTTTGAGTGAATTGAGCACACGACATAGGGTAAGCATATCCAACACTAATTACGCGCGGGGTCAGGCGTTAAGATTAGATCGACAGAATCATGTGCGTCAGACAACTATAAATAGACAAAATCACAATGACAGTCTTTGAAATAGGTAAGGATGTCCAAACACCTGCTCGTAAGACCTTGTGTCAGCTTAGGAAGAACAGTAAATCGGTTAATAATTAACTTTTCAGTTTAGTCAGTCCATTACTGAACAATCCTGGTCCAGCCATTGCACCACACGACTCAAACCAGCATGACATTTCAGATAACATAGAAGAATCCCAGTCCAAGTGGAGACCAAAGAACATAGTCATCAACACCAAAGGTATCTAAAGACGTCAAACAGGTATCAAAGTTTTTAAGAACCTGAGACAGACTGAAGTGTAATATTTTGGGACTTGGAAGAGTCGCCAGACCCGAACGCATCTAATCAGTACGTTTATGACTTGCAGCTTTTTGCATCAGTAATGAAACACCTACCAGTCTTCCGCATAAGTACATGTGAGTGTTAAAATTAGGTGGGCGGACAAAGTTGCCAGAGCACAGTCTCGTGAAGGTTGTTCTGGGTACTCCAGAAGAGAATTTGATTGTTCATAGGAATGCACATGAGGTTAAGAGTACTGACTGGTCACTTGAGGATAAGATAAAGAGAATGGAAGCTGTCAATGTACTGAAGGTCCCAAGGAAAAGGGGGCAAAAAACCTAGAAATATTGGGTTTCTGGGTGGTGAGGTCTTGACAGCTAGTGTCGAGGCTGCCGTTCATAGATCGAATGAATACACAGGAAATGCATAAAGATGATAAACTAGCTTCCGTAGCCTCCAGCTACTCACACGTTGCCCGCTGTCCAGTCGGATCCTGATGGAACATAGAGATAGGACCCTGAATACAACAGAAGTTGAGAAAGTCGTAGGTAACATGAAACGAGGAAGGACAGTTGGATTAGTTTCAGAGGTATTTAGTGACAATGACAAGGGATGACTGGTAAAACTAAATCTTTAACTAGCATACTGGGATCAGATACGATCCGCTCTGACTGGTTTCAATCACTCGTTGGGCTTTGGTGAATAAATATTTAAGATAATAAATCCTACTTGTGTATGACCTCGTCTGGGAAACTGCACAAAGATAGCTAGTCTTTGTTTCAAGCAAGAAACAGACACTGTAGGACGACTAAATAGAGCAGGTACTAAGTAAATGACAAGAGTTTTGCATATCCCCTGTGAAAATCGGTTGGAAATTTCGAATCTTTCTCCATTACCACACAGTAGTAATAAAGGTAGATTTTACATTATCGTACCAGAGACTGGGCAAATATTTAGGTATTTTTCTGTCCAATCGTTTTACTCCTATGACTGATTATCTAAGATGTCGCCACAAAAAAGTCCAAACGTCACGGTCAAATAAACCTATATAGATCACATGATCTCAGTCGGCATCGGCTTTGGGTGCACATTGTAGGTTTTGGGCGAAAAACCAGTAAGTTTTACTTTAAGCGCAGAGATGTACGGTATTCCCCGAAGCTGTCGAAATTCCCAAAGTGCCCGCAAATTGTATGCAATGCGCCCGAAGTTCGCAAAGTGTAGGTGGTGCGGACTAAGTTTTGGAATAACTTATATCCACAGTTCTAAGAGGCTATATTTGACAGTAATATTATACACATCACGCTTCATTGCCGCATGCGTTTCTGTTTCACGAATCAATAAAATGGGAAACGGGGGTCAAAATAATTGAGAAGTCTAGGGGATATCAAAAATTCGGCAAGTGCGCCCAAAGTTGCTTTGGGCTAAAACCTGAAAGTTCCAAAGTGCACCCGAAGTAAATGCGGACTGAGACTGGGACCTATGACCGGAACTCGAGGTAACTGCTCCTTCAGTGGACGCCCTCAAAAAGAAACTGTATCTACGTGCAGATTTACATCTTCAGCAATAATACAGACAACTCGGCCTACTATTCTTAGGCCCGGAAACTGGCACCAATGTGATCAGTATTCGAATGCTGCCCGAATAATACTTACCATTCACCTTTCCCTACATTCACCGGTACTGAAAGTCTAGTTCAGAGAACGCTTACAGTCGCCATTCAAATATACATCCTAATCAAAATTAATTATGATTTGCAAGTAGAGATTTTTTACGACACAACCACTTTGAATGCAACGTACTAAGTTAAACTAGGAGCTAGTTCTGGTTGTCGTTCAAATGATTCTTGGCGGAACAGAATAAGCTTTCGCTTAACTGGCCTCCGAGTTTAAAATCCATGGATCACTATTTCTTGTGGTTGTTAGCCTGTGTACAAGTAAAGAAAGAACAAAAACGTAGCAGTATAAAAATGTGATAACTCAATTAGTTCTGGGCAGATCCAGCCACATGTCAAGTAAGCACCCGGTGGGCGTTTAAAGGATTTAGACGAAATACCCTGGGTCAGGTCTGCAAGAAGAGCTTTCCAGGGTTTAAAAACTTTTATGGAATGAAAGTTATGCCTGATATCTAACCTGCTCTGTTCCAGGCTTAGTTTCTCAGTGTCCTCTAAGATTAGTGCTGCAACTAGAATTTAATAAGTGACGGAGTGGGTAACCAGGCATGCTCAGAATGTTGTGAGTCATTAACGAGTCTCCTTTTGGTCTTCTGCATTCCAGAGGACACAGATTCAGCGTTACCAGTTGTTTTTTGTATGTTTTAGACCTAAGTGTTGGAACAGATTTTGTGGAACGCCTCCGGATGACTTTTAAGCTTAGTTCGTCCTTCTGGCGGTCCAGAACTCCAAGCGAGGCTGAAGCTGCTGGAAATTTGATGAAAGCAATTACGAATAAGTTGTCCGAAAATCCGTCTAAGAGTAACTGGCGCCAAGTTTCCACGGAATGCATTTCTGTCACGGTTGGCATAGGATTTCATGTCTTGGGGCACTAGGACGCCTAAATCCTCCCCTGTCAGTGATGCTTCAAGCTTCATGCTGCTGAGGCTATATACATGAGACGCATCATGTTTCACGTGTATCACCCTGCATCGCTCTGGATTAAGTGCCAGCCGTTGTTGACTGCCCAGTTGTGAAGTTGAGTTAAATCTTCCCGTAGAAGGACAGTCTTCCTGACTCTTGATTTCTCCCCAAAGTTCAGCAAAAACAAGGACTTCAAAAAACACCTGCTGAGGCAGGTCATTTATGTATATTAGGAAAAAGAAGAGGCCCTAGTACCGAACCTTGGGGTACACCACTGGGACATTCTGTTTCTTCGGACATGGAGAAACTCACTCGAACTCTAAGTGAGCGGCCTAGTAGATACAACGACAACCAGTGAGTGAGCGGGAATCTAATCTTGACTAGTTTCACTTTATCAATGAGGCGGTCATGTTCAACACTATCAAATACCTTAGCAAGGCCCAAGGAGATAACAACGATTCGTCCCGGACGGGCAGCAACCCCAGTTCGCCCATCTACTGTAGTGAGGAGGCTGGCAATGAAGGAGTATCCTTTTCGAAATCCATGTTGTTGTGCCACAAAGAAGTTGATCTTTGCGAGGTAACCCCTCAGTCCATCGTATATTAGCGATTCCATCACTTTGGAAGGAATGGACAGAAGTGTCACAAGTCTGTAATTCTTTGGATTGCTTCAGTGTCCCCCTCTGAAGATTGACGTTATGTGGCCCAGCTCCTCTAACTCAGAGAATTCTCGAATAACTTGCTTAGAGGTTCGAACTAGATTGAAGCTGTTTGCCGCAGTACGGCCATGTGGATTTTACCTGGTCCCGGAGAGGTGTCTTTGCTGAGCGGTGGCAGTTTGCGCCGTACTTGCTCAGCGCTTAGGTCGACGACCAAGAGCCCTACTTCTTTGGCGAAATACTCACAAGCTCATGAGTAGATGGACGATTACGTAAAGATTTGCGGATACTTGTCGGCCAGGAGGTCAGTTGCCTCAGTGTCGCTACTATTCGGTCCGTTAGCACTCAGTAGCTGAGAGACTCCCGCTTCAGCCAGCCAGAATAAGCAGCGTAACGGGGCGGACTTCTTGGGTTAGAAACGAACACGTTTGTGAGCCTGACTTGATGCTGCTGCCGATCGGCTCTGGATGCCTTCGTACACGTGTTTTTTGTCCGTTTCAGTTGTCTGCAAGTATACTCGGCGCCGATCCTTTTGTGTTCAGCCCAGTGCCGTCTCTCTAGCCCAAGTAGTTCTCAAGTGTTGTTCCTTATTACCTAAGGGGACTTCAAGCACTTTGGTCTTGAAAGTGGAACAGACTGACTAGTTGCATCCGTGATCCTGTCAAGTATGAATCTCCGATAAATGTTCATATCCTGCGTGTATGGCTGACTTTCCAATCTGTTCCAGTGCGATTAGAAGAGCCGGAGTGTAAAGTCGTATAAGTTCCAACTACGCCCATCGAAAGGTCTGGTTGGATTGGTTCCGCAGACTAACTGGAAGACGATAACAACATGTTCACTCCTGCCCAAAAGAGGGAGGATTGCTATGCTGTCAACCAAGGATTCTTCATTTGTGAAGACCCAATCTAAGCTTTGTGGGGTTCGAGTATCTCTCGCTCGCTCTTGTTACCGTTCTCACATTTTCCGAAGTCCCAGCTCCCCAACTAGGTGGAAGGACAGGGCTTCAGTGGAATCGTCACTTCCGCTAAACGTGTGATCTACAAAGTCAAAGTCGCCTAAAATTTGTGTGTGTGTGCCTCAGTTTAAGAGAGCGACTGATTGCCTCTAGCATCTGGTCATCATACTGCAGGTCAGCAGACGGCTTCCTATAAATGACTCCTGCCATGCATTTTATGGTCTTGGAAAGCTTTATGGTGGATCAGATGGACTCTCCGAGGCATTCCGGTTCTTGGATACGGATTCAGCGGGCTAAAAGAGAAGAGCTGGCGCAAATTCTTACCCCACTCCCTACCATCCTTGTCGTTGCGAAACAGCATGGTATTAGCAGTTACCATCTTCTGACGTGATATGCCAGGAAAAACCAGTTTCATTATTGCCAATAAGACGAGTATAAGTGTCCTTATTTGGTTCCAGCAGCTCGTCTCGTTTATCTGGTAAACCCTGTACTTATATAGATGCAGTTTGTGCCATCCACCTGGAACGAAATGCCTGAACCGTCTTTATTCTCTGTTTGGTCGGCTGAATCCTCAGGCGTGGGAGCTGGGAATGTGCCTAGGTGCTGCCCGCTACTTCTTCCCTTCCTCGTTTTTTGCACCTATTCAGCCTTTCAGAGGTACAGGTAGTCCCAGTTTTTTCTGTATTCCTGCGGCCCCTCGTTCTGCGGCCTATCAAGCTGCACACGGGCTCCAGATGGCAGCAATTTCTGCTCGCCCAGAATACCTCACGCGTGGATGCTGCCATTTGAGAGGCCGGAAGGACCACTTTTATCAGCACTGGTCCGGGGTCATCGTCTTTTTCGGACATTCGTGAAACGCTTTAGGTGATTACTCTTTTGAGGTTCATAGTATCCCTGAGGAACTTCCACTTACGGGGATGGTTGTGAATATTCTCGGTGCCTGGGTTTTCTGATATGTCTTGTACTATCAAGTTTCGTCCCCAAGGCGGGCGTCACGGCTGTCACCCAAGAGATTCTCTAGAGCCATTCTCTCGCACTGTGAGATATCTGGCAGCACCGTTACTTCCCCTTCAACTTTTAGCACATGAGACGCTAACAGCACGTCCTCGACACCATCGGGGTTGGAGAATGTGAGCCCTAAGAGACGGGGCCTGCCCTCAGTTACTGAATGGAGGCTGCGTGACAGCCTATTTGCAGCCACTGGTTTTACGTGGCCTAGCTTCAGCTTCTGCACATGTAGCATAGAACCTCATCATTCTCGTCCTGAAGGCTGTATGGGGATCAGGGCTATCCGACAGGTTCATGATGACCAAAGAATCACCCCAGACGGTGGCCTGTCTTGCCACTTGTTGATACCTGGGCGACTTTTGTTGAGCTGTCGTCTTTTCTGCAAGTCCTCCCTCGTTCGTGAGTGACTATTTGCTTGTTTTGAAAAGCTTTTGTGCCACTCGCATGGTCTGCTGTCCATTCCACTTGCTTACAGATCCAGGTTTAGCCTTCCTAATTTCCAGATTACCCAGCTTGGGCTTCTTACATGCGATTCCCTCCTTCCCAGACACGACGGGTTTAACTGGGGTCGAAATCCGACTGTTATCTTAAGAATCTGTGCTTAGTTGGACCGTTTCGTTCTGCGCCTCATCTGTAGATGGCAAAATCCTAGCAAAGGATTGTAAGACTGTTGATGTCAATGCACAGCTGGGGTGCATTGTGTCTTTCGTCAACCAGTCCCTTGCTCTTGTCGGGGATTGGAGCACTCTTCTCACTAGTCGGTTTTCGAACTCCAAAACCCTCATGCCTAGGTAATGCCTCCGAGTTTTCCGGCTTCTCCCTTCTATGGTCTACTGTCGGCCTGTTTTTTATCATTTGCGTTCGCATGCGGGTGTGTTCTCAATAACATCGCCGGGTTAGATCCACGCAGGCGGCAGCGCCACTTGTGACCAGGCTTGCCGAGCTTTTGTACTCAGTTTGCGTTACGTCTGTGCAAGCACCACGGAACCGCCCATCTCAGGCATCACATTGCGTGCCCACCTGGAACAGGTCGGCGACGCCCCTACCTCCTACACATCTATCCGGCTACCATTACCGAAAAGCATTAAAAGGGGCAAAAAACCAATGCAAAACTCTGTAAAAAATTGAAGGGGGAGCGGAAGCCTCAGAGTTATAAGATCAAGCTAAATCTGAAACAGAAGTAAAGCCTTGTTATGCCGGCACGAGCGAAAATGCACGTAAAAGCAGAGTTAACTTATGGGACTCGAGGCTCGAGAGAATACTCCCACTAAAAACCACAGCCTTGGTTGTATTATTCACAACAAAAGCTAAATTGCTAGACCACAGTAAGATTACACTTCCTTTCAAAAGCGTGTGAATTCAATGAACTGTTTTCCTTAAAAACTGAATATCATTTCTTCGGCTCGTGACCTTTAGTAAACAGAACCTGAAAAAAAGCAGATTCCGCTAATTAGGAGGTTGAGTACCATTGAAGGCACTTTCAACACACGTTTTTTCATCATTCACAGCTTTACGAATAAAATGACACGCCTAACTTCACAAGCCAATGAAGCACATTCTGATGTACTGCCCACTGCAGTAAATTGGCTCGCACATGAACAGCTTCCATGCCACTTCTCCAAGGGTATCTGGATAAGGATTGACAGAGGTGGAAGCCTCAGGTGTGACAGAATGCTAAAGTACCTTCGTGAGAGTTGTTACACATGGTCATGTTTCTAGGAGAAATATTAGCGGTATGCACTTGTGGTGGCTGTCGGATAAAGTGAAAGTGGTAAGTTTTTCTGGCCTAATTCCTTAAGGGCTTCCGCCCGGAAGATCGTGGGTATAGACGGACATACAACAGATGAAGCAATTTACATCTCCAAGTTCATTGAAACATCCAGGTGCATTACTTAAGTGATATTTTAACTTCTGTGGGGAAAAGTTCTATTTTTCTTTCATCCTGGATCGATCACATGTACACCATCACCACAGTGGAGTTTTACATCACACCTGACTGCCAGGCCAGTGGTATTAGGATTCTGTTGGCTTCCAGGGTAGACTCAAAGCCTCTGTACCCAAAACCAAGGTCATAGATGTTGTATTGTGCCTTCCACATGTTGCTGTGGGTAAAATGGCACCAGTCAGCCACTGATAAGATAAACACCGAAGAATGTACTTGGTCTCATGCTGCGCTGGACGAGTAAGCAGAATCTGAACCATTCGCCTTTCCTGTAGACAGTCTAGAGACTTCATTGTGTGATTTCAACATGATGCTCCTCGCTTATTAACAAAGATGGGGTTCAGCTGATGAACAAAGGAGCTCAATACAGGCCGCAGGACTGAGAAGCAGTTGGTCGAAGGCTAATGCAATGATATTTAGGAGGGGTAATGGTGGAGTATTACAATTCCAAGCTAATTGCAAGTTTTCCACATTCTATTATCAACAAGAAGACAGAGAACAGATAGAAGGGAACCAAGGGATAAGGAAATCATTCCCATATGTGTATATGTGTGTACTTGGAGTGCACAACTGGAACTGTCTTTTCTTGGGCTTCACGTGCACAGTTCATTACATGTTTGTAATACATTTGTGGATGGTATGCTGTAAGGTACTTTTAATAGTGACTGTAGTAACTGGAGGGAGTAATCGTGCTTTTATCCACCTAAGCAGCCCTAATTGATGCAGTTTCATCGGCGAGATGTGATGTGAGTAGTACATGCGTTTGCCAGACAAGGTATAAAATCTTACAAGCTGAGGAGACTTATAACACCAAGCGTAGTCGGACATAGTTGCGGTTGGCTTAGTACTACTGGGAGTTTTCCGGAGGATCGGAATCTTTCCGGCGAATAACTGAACTACACAGTTGAGCTGAACGCTCTGATGTCGATAGGAAGATGGTTTCACATGTCAGAATACTTAATGCGGAAAATATTACCATGAAAGGATGTTCTAAGAGCTTCCATTTCAACATTGTAAGGTTGGTCAAATAGACCATAGCGAACTTCTGGTGGGAAACAGATTTCCTAACCAGCTCAATAGTATACCTTTTGCAAAGTCTTGAGGAAGACTGTAAGGCTCGTCCTGCAGCATCCAATCTAAAGTGATTATGGATCAAGGGACGCATACCTGGGTGTGCGGCCCTGATCGCAGTCACTCTCAGGGGGCCAAAATGTAAAAAGCATCTCTCCAACCCCCTGATATCAGGTCAGTCGAGCATAGGACTGGCCCCTAGAAAAAGAGCATAGCATTTCAGCAAGGACCGGGAACAGGCCTTCTACACCGGTGACCTAGCTTCACAGTTAGTGAAGATGAGAATCATGAAGTCTGATAAGATTCTGGACTTACCAGCCTTTAAAATAACAATTCCGAAGAGTGTCGGCACAGTAGACTGGTTAACGCCTGAGCAAGGGATGCAACGGAGCATATATAGCGTCTCGATATTCAGAGGAAACTGCAAAGGAGAGAAGGTGTACCAAAGCAAATTTAAACAAAATTACCTCAAGCGAAGCGAAGGTCCCACAAGGCGGCCCCAGCGGCAGCTAGGACATATAAATTAAAGGCCAACGTATGAAGGCACGGCAGCTTGTCACATGAGAATGTGTCATGTATGAAGTTCTCTATCGGCAGAACCGCCCACGCAGGCTCGGGCTTACCGTTAGCTAGATCGAAGCACACAGTCGATTCATCCCATCAGGCGCTGCCGAAGAAATATCTAGACTTTGAAAGGGCAGACGCACACCCTGCTGTGCATTATCAGCGGCTTCGCCCACCATGCCACAACCACAAAGGTCCACCTGTGCCATCCAAAGCACACCGTCTGGCCCCTGATAGGCTCAGAACGGCGAAAGGCGAATTCAATCACACGCTCGAATCAGGCAATATCAAACCGCCAAGCAGTCCTTGGGCATCATCGTTGGATATGGTTCCCAAAAGGGATGGCAACGACTGACGTCCGACCGGTGACTGCCGACGGCCTAATTCCCAGACAGCACCGGACTGCTACCTACGCTACGGTCCCACGTTTACGATTTGACCGCAAATTTGTGCCGAACGGACGTATCCTTCAAGATCGGCCTGGTGAAAGCATGCAGTCAGACAGCCATGACATCAGAAGATACCTCGGAAGCGGCCACCGACATACCCTTTGGGCTGTTTGACTTCCTGAGCATGCCTCTAGGTCTGCGGAATGCAGCACAGACATTCCAGTGCCTTATGGATGGTGTCCCCCGTGGTTTGCATCCTTCCGCCGGCATATCGATGACTGTCTCACTGCGAGTTCGAGTGAGGAAACTCAGCTTAAACTCTTGGATCTTGGATTCTGACACTTGCAAAAGCACGGCGTCACAGCCAGCACCCGGGAACGTCAAATAGGAGCCAACTAGCCTGACTTCCTCGGACATTATGCTGAAAGCAAAGATATTCGCCCATTGGCAGATGAAGTGGCAGCTGTTCTGGACCACCGGGAGCTGGTCGCCGCAAACCAGCCTCACGCTTTTAAGGGCCTGGTCAGTTGTCACCGAAGGTTTATTCCCAACTGCGCTTCCATCATGAGACCACTGACCGATCTACCTCGAGGGAGCACCAAGTGCGTAGCGCAGGATAACACGGCTAGACTTGCCGCAAACTCAACCATGCTTATGTGTAAAGACCCCCGGCGCTCATCCGTGTGTTGCTGTTGATGCATCCAACTGGGCAGCCAGTTGTGGGCACTAACTTTACTCTGGGGGTGGCTGCAGGAGGTGGAAAGGGGGTGCAACACCCTGAGCAGGAGACTCCTGTCTATGCACCACTCTGTGCACCATTCTTGACACTCAGCTGAAGGTTTCGATTTCATCATTTTCACGGACTACATACCTCTAGCCTTTCTTCTTGCCCCAGCATTCAGAGGGTGCTCCCCACATGAGTCACAACAACCGGACTATTTTTCCCAGTTTGCTTGGGATATCTGCCAAATACATGCCTCAAATAACTCTTAGCTGGCACGCTGTCTTGAAGGTGTCGACTTTGCTGGATTAGCTCGGCTCTGGAGGAAAGACCCCGAGTTGAACCATAAATTGTCGTCCACAGCTCCAAGGCTACGACGGCGTTTAGTAGGACCGGGCACAGGTATATTTTTATTCGACGTATCCGCCAGACAGCCACACCCGAAAGTTTCGAAACTATACCACTGCAACGTTTTCAGTACGTTGTACAAACTACCTTGTCTAGGTGTAAGATCCACAATCGAGCTGATCGCAAAATGGTTTCGCTGCTCTGGGACAAGTAAAGATGTTGAAGACAGGGAACACTCATGCATAGCTTGTCGAAAGTGTAGTCGTACGACATAAGAAAGGTCACTTAGGTTATTTTCTGGCCCCAGAGTGCATCTCAACCATGTCTATATAGATATTGTGGTACCTTTACCATAGGCCGATGGATACACAAGTTTTTCCGCAATGTGGGTCGTTATACGAGGCGTTCAGAAGCGTCAGCTGTCAAGGACAATAATCTTGAAACCGTCGCAGGTGTTTCCACTTAAAGATGGATGGTAAACCTAGGACGTTCATCCTACGTAACAGCCGATCATGTGGGCCACCTCAAGTGTGCATCACTCAATGTCTTAGCCGCGCCTTTCGGCTGCACCTGGTTTAGAGCCACAGTCCACAACCCACAAGCAAATGGCGTGGTAGAAAGTTTCCATTGACAACAGTTATGGTAGCAGAGACTTTCTGAACAAAGGATTAAACCAGAGACCAGTTTACCTAGTGGCTCGGAACGCGACTTACCTGAAGTAGCTTTACGCTACATGTTTTATGACACTCTCTATCAGTGGTCTTTTCAAATGACAGTCACTATGCACCGAATACACTTCTCGAATGATGCTGCTTACGCTAGTACAAGACATATCCGAAGTTTGTGTGTAACCACTAACATTTGGACGGTTAACCGTTTCAACGTCTAGTTCTATCCACTACAACAGGTGTTCCCATTAAAATTAATCTACATCACGCTTGAACGTAGCATGGTGACCTGGAAATGCATTGATTTAGACGCGCATCTTGGCCATATAACCGTGGATACCTTACCGATATTCCAGATTGCATACATGGGTCCTTTGTGGTTAGCAAAGCTAAAAACTGAGGAGCTTTCTAATGAATAGACGGTTATATTAATGAATAACAAACTGTGCAAATGGGCTAACGACGTCGGCTGGTTATAACACAAACTTCAAACATTGGGCGCTTTTGTTCCTAATAGTAGAACCTGTCTGTGTAATGAGAAATGAAAATCCACGCCCATCTCATGAATTGCAGCAAGTTTTGATAAGATTATACACATCAATGACTTGATATGTGAATTATGTAACACTAGCTACTATTTTGTAAACCTCCAAGAATAATGTTATATCCATTTCATGAGAATAAGAATTATTATCATATAAACTGTAACACCCCACGTACGCCGAAAAGTGATGCTTTCTTGTTCACTTCATAAGTAGAAGGATCTTCTGATGCTTTTATTAGAGTTTGATGACATACCCTCTGTAACTTTCAGGACTCGTAAAATCTTTTAGACCTTTCGACATATATCAATGTGACGATGCCTGTAAACTGACTTCCCTCGTGTTAAATTACTGAGGTGAGAGTAAAACATTTATTTATTCATAACTGAAAGCTGCCGTTCTGGTCGCACACACGTCCCAGTGGACCAAGGTACCGTCTCTAGTCCTACTGGGTATCCGGAACGCGTTGAAAGCTGATTCTGGATGCACTCCCGCATAAACCATCTACTGAACTACTCTTCGTCCACTCCGTGAGATCGTCTCCTCTTCAAAATGCACACATTTCTTGCGTAAAGTCCTACGTGTCTGGGCTTACAACTGCTGTGCGCCCAATCGAGCCCACTCCCGTTCGACGCCAAACGATGGGTGTCTCCATTCATCTCATGTTGCAAAAGGCATCCCATGTTTTCGCGTGCTATGATGCCACTCACCCACCACTTGAACCACTCTGCCGTGGACCACTCAAGGCCATCAAGTGGCACGGAAGATTTCACGTAGCCGAGCTAAACGAGCGAGAAGATACCGTTACTACCGGACATTTGAAACCAGCTTACTCCGAATGTAATCCCGTGGTAAGTGATATTTCTGTTCACAATAACTTACGAGCGGATGCTGAAGTCATCAAAACGCTTGATCGTGTATCTGACGACACAGAAATACATCCATCCCCCGCACAAAGAAAGGCACGATCAGGCCAAACAGTTAGGTTTCCGGACGTCCCGAAACCCACTCAACTCCTTAACATGTGTGAACATGTGCAAATCTCTTGTTTTTCAAAGTTGTTTTGTGGCACCTGCGGAACTAGGGGTGTGGAATTTCTCCTTTGTTTTAGCGTCATGGTTCTTCCGACTGGTATCGCCTTGGGGTCCTCATAAACCGTTAGTGCAGAGGGAGCAAAATTAGTAACCCAGGGTTCTGGGAGATCCAACATTGACGCTAACCCCATAGTCTTGGCGTGATCACTGACCTGAAGGCACTCTATCAGGGGAATAAATAGTTCGCGAGCCTTCTTGTAGTAACAGACACACCCTGTATGCAGACCTCGACTCATTCTTATTTTACCAGACTCTGATAACATTGTTTGATCTTGGGCACGCACTACGTCTATTAAAAGAGGAAAGGTCTCGTCTATTAGAATGCCTTTACCACTAAAGTGTCACCGTTCAACTTTTTATCGACAACATGAAAGGTTATTTGACTGTGGTTGTGCTTGGTTTCGTGTACCGGACCTAAAACCTTTGACGCCCGTAACAGCAGCACCTGGTAAATATCCTGTTGCTGAATTAATGCGTGCTAGAGGGATCAGTGTATGCCTGTCACCATGTGGCCGTGTCATGTTCAATTGTGGAACCTGAAGTGGCCCCTAGGGGAGCAGATAAAGGCAGCTTGATCATACCAACCGTGGAGAGTGAGCGCGTCCGGGAAATGGTCATTGAAATGCTCCTTAACATTAATATGAACGCTTCTGCTGCGGATAGAATGCTGATCTATCCGAATCGGATTTGTCCTCACTTCCCAACTAGTACCCGAGGATTGGTGAGAGGGAGTAGGGACTGTGAACCACGCCTTCTTGAACAGGGGGCTTACCGTCACATAGGTCTAAAATATAACTTACTACTTCCCCTAGCAGGACGGACTGAAGGTCAGTCGATAAATGATGTTGAAATACAAGTGAACTACGATGGGTTGTTCATTGCTAAGAGTTCCAGTCAGCAACTGTGGCCATTCCTTGCTAAAATCACTGAACCTCGTATAAGTGAAGTATTATCAGTAGGTGTGTATGGGCTGTTACTGCAATGACAGTTGAATAGATACTCACTTAGATTACGCAATTATATGGAAACTTACAGATTCCCGGAATCGTCAGTGGGTTCTTTCGGTCTCCGAAGCTATAAGCAAGAGAATTAATGGTAAAACAGATGTTTGTCTAGCGTAACGGGGCACTGCGGAGACGAATCAAACATGTCGACTGCTGGCAACCGAAATTTGGAATCTTGCGCAACCTTGATGCCACTAATGGTGAAAAAAGAGCATGACTGAAAACGATCTAAGCCTTAAAACTCAGCATGTGCTGAACAGTGGCATATTCTTGTTCATGTGATAACTTGCGAAACCTCCCGGCATTTTTAATCAAATATAACGACCTCCTTTCCGCATCATTCACGTCCCGTAAAATCTTGTAGATTTTCTGAAATATATCGATGTCGTGCTGCTTGTAAACTGGCTTCTCTCATGTTAAGTTACCAATGTGGGGAAGGGATATTTATATTTACTCTATGTACATATAAGTCTGTCACTCCTATGCAGTTACCGGAACTAGATATGTGTGCAACTTGGTTTCTCCAACCCGTTGTTTCTATACCAAGCATGGAATTATCGATGGAAGCCACTATCTTACGTCATCATGTTTTACCGGATCAGCTTGCAATGCATTCGAACTGTTAAAGTATTACTAATCTCAGGTCTTATGTCTTATAAGACCTTAACTCGTCTCAAATCCTGTGGCCGCTTTATTCAGTTGTTCCTAACCTACATTTGCCATTCTAAGACGATTGTTTCGACTTTTGGTTACCAAACTGCGAAGTACTCACTCTGCCAGGAATGTACTTTTAGAACCGTGTACCCGCTAACAATTCACATGCCAAGAAATTTTACTCACCACAAATATTCGGGATAGGAGTGGCCTTTAACATCAGCGCTAGATGGACTCGACAGACATAAAGGCTAGTCGCTGGCTATTCATAATTCCTATGTGTGCAAGGGTGGGAAACCAAGAACCAGTACGATTTGGTGGTCAGGAGGAACAGATCATTTAACCGACGACACGAAAATACCTGGTTGCACAGGCGCCACAAAACAACTTTGAAAAACAAGAGATTTGCACATGTTCACACATGTTAAGGAGTTGAGTGGGTTTCGGGACGTCCCGGAAACCTAACTGTTTGGCCTGATCGTGCCTTTCTTTGTGCGGGGGATGGATGTATTTCTGTGTCGTCAGATACACGATCAAGCGTTTTGATGACTTCAGCATCCGCTCGTAAGTTATTGTGAACAGAAATATCACTTACCACGGGATTACATTCGGAGTAAGCTGGTTTCAAATGTCCGGTAGTAACGGTATCTTCTCGCTCGTTTAGCTCGGCTACGTGAAATCTTCCGTGCCACTTGATGGCCTTGAGTGGTCCACGGCAGAGTGGTTCAAGTGGTGGGTGAGTGGCATCATAGCACGCGAAAACATGGGATGCCTTTTGCAACATGAGATGAATGGAGACACCCATCGTTTGGCGTCGAACGGGAGTGGGCTCGATTGGGCGCACAGCAGTTGTAAGCCCAGACACGTAGGACTTTACGCAAGAAATGTGTGCATTTTGAAGAGGAGACGATCTCACGGAGTGGACGAAGAGTAGTTCAGTAGATGGTTTATGCGGGAGTGCATCCAGAATCAGCTTTCAACGCGTTCCGGATACCCAGTAGGACTAGAGACGGTACCTTGGTCCACTGGGACGTGTGTGCGACCAGAACGGCAGCTTTCAGTTATGAATAAATAAATGTTTTACTCTCACCTCAGTAATTTAACACGAGGGAAGTCAGTTTACAGGCATCGTCACATTGATATATGTCGAAAGGTCTAAAAGATTTTACGAGTCCTGAAAGTTACAGAGGGTATGTCATCAAACTCTAATAAAAGCATCAGAAGATCCTTCTACTTATGAAGTGAACAAGAAAGCATCACTTTTCGGCGTACGTGGGGTGTTACAGTTTATATGATAATAATTCTTATTCTCATGAATGGATATAACATTATTCTTGGAGGTTTACAAAATAGTAGCTAGTGTTACATAATTCACATATCAAGTCATTGATGTGTATAATCTTATCAAAACTTGCTGCAATTCATGAGATGGGCGTGGATTTTCATTTCTCATTACACAGACAGGTTCTACTATTAGGAACAAAAGCGCCCAATGTTTGAAGTTTGTGTTATAACCAGCCGACGTCGTTAGCCCATTTGCACAGTTTGTTATTCATTAATATAACCGTCTATTCATTAGAAAGCTCCTCAGTTTTTAGCTTTGCTAACCACAAAGGACCCATGTATGCAATCTGGAATATCGGTAAGGTATCCACGGTTATATGGCCAAGATGCGCGTCTAAATCAATGCATTTCCAGGTCACCATGCTACGTTCAAGCGTGATGTAGATTAATTTTAATGGGAACACCTGTTGTAGTGGATAGAACTAGACGTTGAAACGGTTAACCGTCCAAATGTTAGTGGTTACACACAAACTTCGGATATGTCTTGTACTAGCGTAAGCAGCATCATTCGAGAAGTGTATTCGGTGCATAGTGACTGTCATTTGAAAAGACCACTGATAGAGAGTGTCATAAAACATGTAGCGTAAAGCTACTTCAGGTAAGTCGCGTTCCGAGCCACTAGGTAAACTGGTCTCTGGTTTAATCCTTTGTTCAGAAAGTCTCTGCTACCATAACTGTTGTCAATGGAAACTTTCTACCACGCCATTTGCTTGTGGGTTGTGGACTGTGGCTCTAAACCAGGTGCAGCCGAAAGGCGCGGCTAAGACATTGAGTGATGCACACTTGAGGTGGCCCACATGATCGGCTGTTACGTAGGATGAACGTCCTAGGTTTACCATCCATCTTTAAGTGGAAACACCTGCGACGGTTTCAAGATTATTGCCCTTGACAGCTGACGCTTCTGAACGCCTCGTATAACGACCCACATTGCGGAAAAACTTGTGTATCCATCGGCCTATGGTAAAGGTACCACAATATCTATATAGACATGGTTGAGATGCACTCTGGGGCCAGAAAATAACCTAAGTGACCTTTCTTATGTCGTACGACTACACTTTCGACAAGCTATGCATGAGTGTTCCCTGTCTTCAACATCTTTACTTGTCCAGAGCAGCGAAACCATTTGCGATCAGCTCGATTGTGGATCTTACACCTAGACAAGGTAGTTTGTACAACGTACTGAAAACGTTGCAGTGGTATAGTTTCGAAACTTTCGGGTGTGGCTGTCTGGCGGATACGTCGAATAAAAATATACCTGTGCCCGGTCCTACTAAACGCCGTCGTAGCCTTGGAGCTGTGGACGACAATTTATGGTTCAACTCGGGGTCTTTCCTCCAGAGCCGAGCTAATCCAGCAAAGTCGACACCTTCAAGACAGCGTGCCAGCTAAGAGTTATTTGAGGCATGTATTTGGCAGATATCCCAAGCAAACTGGGAAAAATAGTCCGGTTGTTGTGACTCATGTGGGGAGCACCCTCTGAATGCTGGGGCAAGAAGAAAGGCTAGAGGTATGTAGTCCGTGAAAATGATGAAATCGAAACCTTCAGCTGAGTGTCAAGAATGGTGCACAGAGTGGTGCATAGACAGGAGTCTCCTGCTCAGGGTGTTGCACCCCCTTTCCACCTCCTGCAGCCACCCCCAGAGTAAAGTTAGTGCCCACAACTGGCTGCCCAGTTGGATGCATCAACAGCAACACACGGATGAGCGCCGGGGGTCTTTACACATAAGCATGGTTGAGTTTGCGGCAAGTCTAGCCGTGTTATCCTGCGCTACGCACTTGGTGCTCCCTCGAGGTAGATCGGTCAGTGGTCTCATGATGGAAGCGCAGTTGGGAATAAACCTTCGGTGACAACTGACCAGGCCCTTAAAAGCGTGAGGCTGGTTTGCGGCGACCAGCTCCCGGTGGTCCAGAACAGCTGCCACTTCATCTGCCAATGGGCGAATATCTTTGCTTTCAGCATAATGTCCGAGGAAGTCAGGCTAGTTGGCTCCTATTTGACGTTCCCGGGTGCTGGCTGTGACGCCGTGCTTTTGCAAGTGTCAGAATCCAAGATCCAAGAGTTTAAGCTGAGTTTCCTCACTCGAACTCGCAGTGAGACAGTCATCGATATGCCGGCGGAAGGATGCAAACCACGGGGGACACCATCCATAAGGCACTGGAATGTCTGTGCTGCATTCCGCAGACCTAGAGGCATGCTCAGGAAGTCAAACAGCCCAAAGGGTATGTCGGTGGCCGCTTCCGAGGTATCTTCTGATGTCATGGCTGTCTGACTGCATGCTTTCACCAGGCCGATCTTGAAGGATACGTCCGTTCGGCACAAATTTGCGGTCAAATCGTAAACGTGGGACCGTAGCGTAGGTAGCAGTCCGGTGCTGTCTGGGAATTAGGCCGTCGGCAGTCACCGGTCGGACGTCAGTCGTTGCCATCCCTTTTGGGAACCATATCCAACGATGATGCCCAAGGACTGCTTGGCGGTTGATATTGCCTGATTCGAGCGTGTGATTGAATTCGCCTTTCGCCGTTCTGAGCCTATCAGGGGCCAGACGGTGTGCTTTGGATGGCACAGGTGGACCTTTGTGGTTGTGGCATGGTGGGCGAAGCCGCTGATAATGCACAGCAGGGTGTGCGTCTGCCCTTTCAAAGTCTAGATATTTCTTCGGCAGCGCCTGATGGGATGAATCGACTGTGTGCTTCGATCTAGCTAACGGTAAGCCCGAGCCTGCGTGGGCGGTTCTGCCGATCGTTGGTTTCATACTGAAGTCTATCATCCGTCCTTGTCGGTTATTTAGGAGTGGGCAGCTACGGTTAGCAGATCCACCCCAATTATTGGCACGAAATCATCAGCTGGAGGAAATATACGGTGGAAGTTATCACTTTAATCTGGGATCGGGTACGCATACCTTTTCTCAGTGGATCCGATTGCTTTGCAGTGGCAGATAGAAGAGTGGTCCATGAAGACGTTCGTCTAGGGTAACGGGGAGAACGCTTACTTCTGCATCAGTATTGGTGAGGTAGCGTACTTTTGTTTTCACTTCACTGACGTTCAACAAACGGCTTATCCACCAGGGTTGTTTCCCGCCATCGTACGGGCTGCGTAGAAGTGTCCGGCTTCCGAATGTTTCAGTCTTCTTCGTCGCAGACGTTATGAAGCAATAACCATCCAGGATTTTTAGCCATGAGAGACGTATCTGCTGGATGGCCATGTAGAATACTGTGATGCACTTGAAGCTTTGCTGCGCTGTATATCGTGAACTCGGGTCTTGTTTTCGTAGAAGATGCTTAGTAGGGTTGCGTAGCCCGTCACCTCTGAGTCCTGGCCCTTAGGACTCACAAGCCTATTTACTTCCATAAATGGATTTTGCTAGGTTAACCTCGCAATACATATGGACAGGCACCTGGGGCCGTTTAGAGGGATCTGGTGGTCCTACAAGGTCGATGTGGATATGTGCAAAGTGAACATCAGACTGTGGGGGTGTTCCCAGTAAGTGCAGCGCTCGGAGGCACCGCAGCAGAAACAGTGGTGAAGGCTCTTCCGCGAAACTGATTGTCCATAGTTGGCAACTGAACGAAGAGCTAAGTTTGAGTGGAACCTCTTCTTCCCCGGACCCCAAAGGATCCGTCCCACTACTCTTCATTCACAAACCAGCCGCGTGGCAAAAAGTTTTCAGGAGGAAATGGGAGCTACTTCTGTGTTGCACTTGGATACCGCTTAATGAACAGGGTATCTACCTATGATCATGTTATGGCTAAGAGCGGCAGCTAAGACGGACTCTCGGTGATGAAACTGGTTTTTGGCATCACATTAAAACTTTCTAGAAAACTCATTAACCCAGCACCAAAGGTGGGAAACTGGCTCAAGCACTATGTGCGGGTCAAGTAAAGAACAGAATGGTAGACTTGAAACTGGTTGTGACCCACGAACGCTTCCAAGTAAAGAGTATGTCCAAGGACGGATTCCCACATACATATTTGGGCTCGGTGCAACAAGACTCAACCTCTTCGCAGCTTCCTATACGAACGACAATTCAAAGTCATCTCATGACAGCCGAAGTATTTCGTAATCCAACGATGCAACTCAGGCGATACGGTTGACGTAAGCAGACCTTAAAATGACACACTTGGTTGACTTTACTCATTATTTTCTGTTAGAAAGCTTGCCAAGGCCAGTTGAAGACATTGCTAAGGTCAGGTTGCAAACGGCCTCGAAGTCGCATGGGCAAGTGGAATGGGTGCAACCCTCAATACAATAGGAAAAGCTCTAACAAACTAGAGTGCACAAACCTACATTTAGCTTGAAACAGAGAAGCGACGGGTACTGACGGATTCAGTATCCCAAGCCATGTGTGGTTTTTATCATAAGCCATTCGCTTACTATCCCCTTGGCGGTTTAATAAGAATCCCCTCTCATGAATAAAAAAGTTCACTGATCTCATATACAAGTTCGCATGTCTTAAACGTTTGTTCCCGTAAAAAACTGCATCCTGTGGCTGCAGATTCATCAACCGTCAGCTCCATCAATCCTCCAAATTCACATTCGCATTCCAGACGAAGAATTAGAACAGCGACAACTATCTGTGGCGGTCAATTCGTCTGGCTACTGGAAGCCGACAAAACATGGTGAGTGCAAGCAACTCATTCCTCGTGTACCTGTAACAATGTCAATTTCCGACTTCATACAGAAGAATGTAATAGAAACGCGTCTAGGCCACAAATTTTAGACGACTATCTTCTCCACGACACCGTGAAGGAGGATAAGTAACTACGCTTCCGGATAACCACTAAAAACATCCACCGAACATCCTCAGGAACACTTGTATGAAACATACAATCGGAATTCGAGGTTTTGAGATGGTGATGGTGATAGCGTTTATTGAGTTGGAGTAAAACCTGTGGACCTTGGTAGAATATAGCCCCATTTTAAATGATTTATCAGGTCTATCATACAGCGTAGAAATATTGTTTACTGGATCACGTCTTGAACATGATTTATTGTCCATAGTCATATCAGGATAACCACGCAACTTTGGGATATCTTTTGGATGGTCCAAATTTCCTCACCTCCACTTTGGTGTGGATAGTAAGATTTTCCATGTGTTCGGAACAGGTGCTGCTCCATTCCTGTAGCATGTATAGGGGTGTTGATTCCATAAAAGAGGATTCACTTACTAGTCTCCCTCTCCATCCTGTTGCTCCAGTTTTTAGTGTTTTCATCCTGCCCCATTCTATTGTGTGGTTGCGTGTAACTGCATACATAGCTATAGCTGAGCCTTTTTCTGAATTCCTTACCTTATTGAGCTCCACAACTTTGACCTGGTTAGGTTTTCGTTACCGGATAGCCGAGTTGATCCTGGTCTACCTCTTTTACCCGTGTATTAGACTTCGCAATCGTCGCAGGGGATTAAGTGAACCAGGCTATTCTGCTTAGTTGGATCAGCAGGATGTTTTAACCTACAAAGCTTGTTTCGAAGTGAGTTTGTAGGTTCAAATGCCACTCTAGTCCCACCCTGATTGAGACCCTACGTGGTGTTTCTAAGGTGCCCTCCTTGCACGACAATACTATAGAGGCTTTGAATTCTGTCCTCACGGTAACATCACTATCATCCTTGACATGATTATTGTCACTGTTAACAACTCTGTTACCGATATTACCTGGTAATTATTTAGTTATTTAATTAGTTGGTAATCTTTCAGAGAATTTTGTTTTGCTGTGATAAGTCTGGTGAAGGAGTTAAGATGGGATAACATTTATTCCTGTATCCACAGGAGTACATCACTTTTCTAGACTTGATTGCGTTCGGTGGAGAAAAATCAGGAGGGTTACTTTTATTTGCATAAATTAAGGCGTATATGTGGCTCAGGTAGGTCTACGGGGCGTGTTGTTATTACGTTACGTTTGGCCAACCCTGCTTAACTTGGCGTGCTCTAGTACCTGCTTAGTGAACGTGTAAGTACTGATAGCGAAACACAAATCAGAAAGATCGGTACTCAGGAATATATTCAGAGAAACAACGAATTCAAGTGGAATAAATATAACACTGATTAAGAAGAAAAAAGTTTACTCCACTTATTTGGCTAGTATATCTGAACTAGGGACTCTGAGTATGCGTGTGTTAACCAGCGAAAGGGGTGCGCAAAGTGGCGCCGAAGTCTGCTTGGATGCATGCTCGTTAAAACAAAATTAAAACACTTAAAGCATCCAGAAACTAGCTAGGGGTCTATTTAGTTAATTTACTTTGATCTATTTACCCGAGCCCTAGATACATTTTGGGGTCAGGAAGGCGTGCTACAAGTCGAAGAAGATGAGAACTTCTCTCTTCCAAGTTTGTTCTGCATGGTTTCCGCTCGCGCTTTCCTATTTTCTTCTGGTTTCAGCACAAGCTTCAGGGGGAAAGTCTTACCCACAGTTCTGACCAAAAAATATCAACTTACTAGATATGCTACTTCGTATGTGATATCAGAAACTATTGAAACAATTCTCTAACTAGTGTGCCCCCCCTAATTTCCAAATTCTGGAGAAGTTCCACAATAAAATCACCTACTTATCGACATCCTAAATGCTGCCGGGTGAAAAAACACAACTGCAGTGACTGATCCTGGGGCTTCTGAACAGTCACAATGGAAGCGACAGTCTCGACGAACGACTAAATCTGTGAGATCAACTTACCTAGTGACTCTAAACGCAACATATTAGCAGATAAACCTACTTAATAAATTTTTCCTCCACTATATCTTACTTGACTCCGTCTGATGGGAGACAATTAACGGTCAACATACCGTCTTGATAATAGTGAATACTTTTATGTGAATTCTATGTAAAAATCAATCATAATTGGGCACTAGCCCTTCTAACGTTTATTTCTCTGCACCACAACGAATAATCCTATTGGTTCACATATATATTGCTGTGTAAGACGACATGACGAGTGGAAAGTGTTTGTACCTCGATATTCACTTGGATTACATGGTTACGTCAAGACTTGCTGATGTCCGAAATTGATAAAGTGAGTTCTCGTTGGTCAGTGATACCATAAACAAGTTAACTGGTGTTAGATTAGACGTGTTTGACGAAACGTGGAGCTGTACAGGCTGGTGAAGCATCTCGGTCACTTGAAACACAAACATCGAATATTGCGCGACTTCGATGCCACTTTAGTGAGGAAAAAGGATGGTGAATGGGAACGACCTAAACTCACAAACAATACATATTTACTATAAAGTGCTATTTTCCTGTTGTTTCCGCAACCTGCAAACACTTTTCTTATTATGGTAAACTGTATGATGATAATATTTGTTCCTGAACACACAGGCACACACCATTTTTGCAGGTGTGAACAAGTTTCTATATAAATTATGGTAAACTTTAGTGTCTTCCCTTCTGTTTCACTCAGGACAGCTCGTGTTGGAGATTTCTGTAGTATTGTCAATTTGATGATGCCCGTAGATTGGCTGCTCTCATGTAAAATTAGTTGAGCGTAAAGCATTTCTCCACTGCTAACGTATTAGTTCCAAACGTGTTCTAACGCGGATCGGATAACGCACGCAGGTATCACCTGTGTCTGACCAGGATGTTATAGGCTTTACTCTAACCAACCCTTGTCAACTGAACACACTTCAACGACAGGTAACCAAAAGATAGACACCACAGGACTCGAAAAGATGTCATTAGCTGAGGCGTTCACTACTGAATGTGTATAAAAATAATAATGTGATATCGATGCATGTGGTATTTATCAAGAAATTTAAATAAGGCTACATGGGGTATGCAACATCTTAGACTTATGCCTCATTGTGACCGTAGATTTTACTGAAATTAGAACTCCGCTGAAAATGGTGATACTCCGGTCTTAAAAATAGCTGTTGTCCTAATTCCGAACGATATCTTACCTTCATCTAGGGCAGTACACGCAAGTACGGAAGCTTTAGCTTATTCCAAACACCCGGAGCTCTACTATTTTTAAGTTTACTATTAACCAAAACCTAAAGTACCACCAATTAATATTATGACTTACAGTTACCGGCCAGTGCAAACTACGTGATCTTTCTGGGCAAATGAGACGTCATAACGCTAAATATCGGCCTCGAATTTTATCAAGCATTAGTCCCTCTCATTTTGTTAAATCACAAATTAGATACGTTTATCCTGTTCTGAAAACATATACTGTTTTGTTCGGAAAACAAATTACCTCGACGTACTAACCTACAGTATAAATTATTCCGGTGGTTCATGCACGATAACGTCTGCATTTGAATGGGATTACTATACAGTCTTATGCATTAGGCAGCATATTTAGAATGACTTGTACTCATTGAAGGCTATAGTAAGAATAGATTGCACCTACTTTTCTGGACACATGACGACGGTTCAGTCTTCCTATCTGATAGTGGTACGTCGTTGCCCGACTCGTTTCGGTGGTGTTTTAAAGCTTTATACCATACTTATGACCTTTTTTTCAGACAGAGAGAAGCATTTTGAGCTCATAGTGTTCTGTGAAGTATCTGAGATTTATCCACTTGATACAGTTCAAAATCTACTTTGTTATGGTTGTGCACAACAGCTAGGGATTTCGTCCGGCGAATCAGTCATCATTGAAAGTGAAAATGTAATCTATTATAGCGCATGAACTCTACCCTGATGACTGCCATAGAAACGATTTTTCGCAGCCCCGACGGCTCCAACTCATAACTACTTTCAAGTGTCGTTCACTATTTTGGCCCGGGTGATGAACAATTTCTTGCCATTTCCATGCTCTGCATCATGTCCACATCGCGAACCATTACGTGGTTGAATTCTTTCAAGTGCAAGCAACAAAATGTTTATAAAAATAAATATTCACCGTGGACAAACAGCACGACGTTTAATCATCTTGGACCGACGTATTGCATACTGGACTGACTCACCTGATACACCTCATACCGATGCAATGTTGCTCGCCAAATGCAAGTTGGGGCATAATTTGTTACTTGTAACCATCTCATCGTCCATGATGTCTTGTGTTTGAGACATGTATTAAATTGCATTACCACTTTGCATTGCACCCCAAACGTCTAGAATGGAGTAACATACCAGTTTAACCCCCTCCTCTCATTTCATTTTCAACCATAGACCTTCCTAAATATCCAGAGTGACAAGAAAAATTAGGTTTTCAAGGTTAGGAATGATCTAAGGGCTGCAGATTATTTTTGTGGTAGCACATAAAACTTATTCAACCCAACACTTACTGACTAATATTTTTAGCTATTTATCTTCAGCTTATTTTTTATTTCTTTATATTTTCACTTTGCACAAGCACTGTCAACACAAAACTAGAAGTTTGTTTTGAATCACAACTATTTTCGGAGGGAATTCGTATTTTCGACAAGTTCCGTGAAACTGATGGTTGCAGTCGCGTACACGTGGGGTTGACTTCAAGTTAGTTTGATTATATTTATAGGTTATTTTACGGTTGATTAACTAAAAACATTTCAAGTAGCTTTTAAACAAGTGAACGAGCTGTGTACTGATAGTGAACTGCAAATGACAATATATTGTCACTTATGACCATAGTCATGGTTTTTTTATGTACGATTTCTCACCTAGATTTTTTGAAGTGCACTTGAGTATTTTTCTAGCCAAAGTCCTCATGACTTCATCTATGCATAAGTGTGCAGGAAGAATAGCCTAGAAATGAGAGCACAACATTTTGTTTAGGAAACAAGTGGTGATCGTATGAACAGCTATTCAGCAAGGGTTTCTCATTTCTTTGTCGTGTATATAAGGGGAGGAAATGTGTCGTTGTAGAATGTTAAATGCAAATCTGAATTGGTTTTTTTCACATCAGGGCTATTTTCACATTTCCTGCATCGTTCACGTCTAGGTGCTTTCTTAAAGCAAAATTGCCATTATATTTCCACCCCATATTGCCTTAATTCTACATAGTTTTGACACGACCGTCATTAAACCCATTTCCATTCCACTTATACCTTGCGGCTTGGACCGATGCATTTATGTACGAGGTTCCACGTCGATTTTGTCTGTTTTCAATATTTTTTGATTGTTTCAACAGTGGTAATACACCATAAGCGTTTCAGCACCCATGCTGCATACTCTATGCTTCGCCATTCTCCTTGTCCCTATATCCTTCCCACTAATCCTATAAGCTTGAAGTCGTCGGATAATCGTATTGGATTAGAGAATAATCTAATGTCTGAGTTAATCTTTCATTCAAGTATTCCTTGGTAGTTAGTTCGTCCCCTAACGGTTACCAGTATTCCAGGCAATTAGATCCCTAAATATAATGTACCGTTAAAAAAATTCTGTATTGAAGTACATTGACTCAAACGGTTGATTATTTGACATTCATTTATGTTATACTTAACTAGTAGGTCCCCATGGCGTGTAACATGAGATCCTTTATGAATGATTTTAATGAATATCAGAATGTCCGCTGACGGCCATATATATATGCCATAATAAGTGGGCTTGTGCTCGGCATTTATTTACAGATGCGGATACTTTCTGACCCATTAACTGTTGTAGAAGATCTTAGCCCCAGTTAGAAGTTAGACTCAAAGACAGCATCTCTGTCTAGCGCTCTTATGCATCCTGATCTCTTTTCAACACTTTTGTGCAGTAAAGTAGTGCGCTTCGCAACACTGGTTTTGCTACGTAAATTATTTACGTCTGTTTCCCATGTGAGACTGACTCAGTATTCTAAACAGTTTTCAGTCGTTCTTCTTGAATGCTGCTTATCTTAGACAAACAATCCAGATGGTATGGTGGTCAACCCTTATCATCGTACATTAATTCACCACATTTCATCGCATGCCTCCACCTCTTACTCTTTTCGCATCGGCTTTTACTACTGGATTATGTTATTTTCATTTCTTGATCGTTTGTATTGCTTCATATCCTGATTCGCTCACGTAAGGTGTGGCAACCTAAGTAAGTGCACAGTTATGTCACAACCACTTGATATTAGTTGGTGATTGCTACCACCGTAAAACCCAAAATCCGTGCATCAGTTGGGTGTAATGAGAAATAATATGCTAAGCAAATATTACTGGGAAGGCAATGCGTAGGTAGGAAAAGAGTACAATTCTATGACAGTATTCAGATTCTTTCCTTAGGCAGCCACAATTGCTTTATGGGGACTAGTGATACTGCCTGCTGATCTCTAGTAGCTTTTAGACCTCGAACACGACCCACTGATTGGAAGCAGAATAGGTATACCAATGATCCGCAACACCATAACAAACAGCTGAAGAGTAGTAAAATATTCACGCTTTAGATGGAAATGGTACGTAAATCTGCACCATCACAGTGAGTTTTTTCTTGCCACAACCTGTCTCAGATCTATTTGAGGTACCTTCTAAAACCCAACAACGAAGTATATACAGCATAAACAATTGACTTAAAGGAATATCGGTGATGACTGACTAACTAACTGAGGATTTGTAGCAAAGCCACATGTTTCGCTTGCCTGTATATCCGGAATATATTATTAAAACCTCACTTGAATCACTCAAAAAAGCTTGGGTTTCACCACGTCAACTAAACTTAGGCCTGCAAATTTGCACTCAACTTATTCAAGTTAATCGCATACAATCATCCACTTTGTCCAGAGCTACTTAGTAAATTCAGGTATTTTCTTTTCAGGGGAATGTAGTTTGAATTTTAAATCCTGAGAAATTACCTTGGTCTCCGATCTGACACCTAGACCCTGTATTTGTGTTAGCTGTAACATACGTTTGCGAAGATACATAACCGAAGCAATTAATTGTTCACTTAGTTCTTCAAAACGTACTTTACAGCGTTCATGTTCACTCTATTTTATGGGACGTTCACTTTAACAAGAGTTAGTATGCAACGCAAACCCAGGGTAACTAAGCCGACACCAACTCATGAAGTCTGATTGTTGTACGGAGCTGTGTAGCGAGTTGTATACTTTGGTTGCGATCAGAACTGATTTGTTCATGTCAGTTAGAAATCAGTGGTTTTAAGATTTACACAGACTCCCTTGGTATGTACTACCGTTGTACGGAGGATACTCGTTTTGTTTAATAAAAACGTTAAAACGGATGACCTAATTAGGATTTCGGAGATGTTCACTCTAGGACTGGTTCTTCACATGAAGTTGAAAATTTAAAAATCCTTAGCTTGTATGTCCTTAGCAAGCTTAATGAAAGAGTAATGTATAGTCTATACCGAAAGCTAACTTGAAGAGGACATACGCACTTCCAAAGTTTCGTCTCGTGGCAAAAAGGAAATCCGATTGGATGTTTGATAAACAGAACCGAGAAAATATGGCCATATAATACAGACGGCTAAGAGGCACTCAAGTAAAGTCTCCTTCGGGAAAAAAATTTTTGTAACGAAACTACAGTAACCAAAACAAACAGACCGGTCATTCTCACGTATGAGGAAAAGAAACTGTTACTATACCTTCGGTTTGAGGTAAGTAGTCTCACCAAAATCCTCACTAACAGTACAGTCATCCCTGAGAACGACGTTTCCGACAGCGTCCCAGATTAACTTTTACAACTAGATATATTTTACCACCACAATTGTGAAACAATTCATCCATCCACGTCCATATGCATTTATCAATTTAACTGTGGAGTAAGTTATATGTGGCCCCACTGAGGTGAGTTTCGCAACGTGCTGAGAAGCGTCTGCCTGTATGACAAACAAAAGAAGAGACTAACTCCATGTAATTGCACGTGACGAACACTAGCCTTATAGTGGACAAGGAAATCTGCCTCAGTTGTTTACAAGGTACCAAAGGTGATAAGAATGTCTTCTGTGAGCTATTGTGTGTATTACTGTCAAAATACTGAAGCCAGAGTTGTGTATGAAAGATACTTGCACATTCCATTATTCCGGACCTGGATTTCATTCAACTCTATTCTAAAGTGGCATGATTATTTGAATCGTTTAGTTGTTTATTTTATTTTCATAACAGTACGACGATAGCTTCAGAGTTCTCCAGGATGTATGACTCTAGCCAATCCCTCTGTGAAAAGTTTTAGCATCATATAAATGTGCTGGGAATATTTTTCAAGTGATTGTCTTTCTAGGTTCACTTAGGTAGGGACATACCTGTTCAAATCAAAACGTGTTCACTGTCTAACCACATATTTTAGAACGAGGAACAATCTTCCACCATCTCTCTCCTGTGATATCTGATGGTGGTAATTTTCGAGTTAGACCACATTATCAGAACAATGTTTTTCATTGGAATCGCTGATTGGTGGACATTTGTTGTGCTAAAATGATCCAATAAGATACTCTCAATTAGTACTTGCTTATGAGAAGACTATTGGCTGAATGCTTGATGTCAAACTGAAGTTTTATGCTGTTATCTGTATTGGAAGCAAGTGTACGAATGAGCCACTAGATTGTATCCAAAGTCTATGAATTGAAATATTGATGCATTGAGTGTAATTCCTCCAAAAACTATCAAACAAAACCACTAGATCCAGTTATTGCAACCTTCCCTACATTTCGTGGTGGAAATGTTGGTCTCACTGAAATTATTTCAACAGTTTACGACTTTCGTTAGCATGTACATGCATATATCTTTAGAATATATCTGTAAAATCCTAATGAGGTCGGCAAATAAATTTCTGACGTTTCGTGACTTCGTGGAAATTTATTTTACAAATATATTCCATTAAAAAAAAATTAATCCAATGCTCAACCTATTCAACTTTATCAGGTCAAATTTTGGTCCTGAAGTCTATAAAATGTAACTTAAGGTCTAACAATATCATAATAATTTTTCTTTTTTGGTTCTGCACATAGTTTCACAAAAATGACGCTCAGGGCTGGTGCGTCCAATGTGTCTGTCCGAGCATGGCGTCGTTACTTTACCTTATCATCTGTTGACGCAGTCATACAATTAATGCGAGAGGTGTTTGTTAATTGCGGGATAGCATTTTCTGATGAGCAAATAGCCATGAAATGTTTGATAAGCAGTACTAGAAACAGCTCTATAACAGCTGATGTTGGTGTTGAGCCCTCTACTAAAGAACCCAACTTGGCTTTTGTATCTATTGTATTAGGTTACATTGAAAATCATCTCACTTCTGGCTCATCGGAAGAATTTGATTCTTTAAAACTAAAAAGTAACATTCATCACAAAGTTTTATCCCGAAGAAAGGAACTATCGACCCAAAACCATTCCGCTGCCGCTCATCCTCTTTCACAAAATCACAGTCACCCCTTTCCGTCCATCTTGAAACACCAGAAGAACATTTAGACGCTTCTTGTGATAACCGCGAGTTGGACAGCAAGTCAAGTTCCATATCCAGATCGTTATCTTCAAGTTCAGTTGTACAAGAAACTACTCAAAATTCTAGTCACATATACGAATCTCCCATCTGTCGTCGTCATCGGACAAGACGGTTTGGTTCTCGCCGTGTTCGTCAGCGAAACGAATCAAGCGTATCTGATTCTGCAGAAAGTACTGGAGAATTCCCATATACAGCTGCTGCCAAAGATGAACCGTTGAAAATAATTACAGACATGCCTGTTCGAAAGCGACGTCGGTTTTCAGATAGTACTCTACCAAACTCGTCATTCCCGTGTTTAACATTTGATGAGACTGAACGATTGTATCTAAATTTTTATAATCTCATCACCACTTCTCCGAAAGTAAGTTTTGCTTTATCGTCTCATTTATTATCGTTAAAAAGCGATGGTAAAGGTCTAAAAACAGCTGTAGACGTCTTTTAAGAAATCGCATTTATAAGCTTTTCGATAACTGATACACCATTTTGCAAGCTTACCTCCTTTAACTAAGCTAACTAAACAGACTACTATATAACATGCAGAGCTTCACTTACAGATATCGATGTTTTGTGTCATTTCCACTTTGTATCTTTCAGTAAAGTAAGTCTTAAGTACTTTTATCTGGCAATTCGACCATATTTATCTCAACTGTACATCACTCCGTCCCCTGTGTACTATCAAACGATACAACCCAGCTTCCTGGTACGAATTTATGATCTTGGCTATGAGCCACACTTTATATGTGATATTAATTTGCCCTGGTCTAAGTAGGTAGGGTGGGATTTATGTCAAAACCTATTGACTGAAAGTCAAGTGCTTAAGCCAGTAAGTGACCTATAACTCCACTGTGTGGCCGGTTATTTATTCTCATGGATTTTGTTAAGGGGCTATATTTCAACGTCAACGTCTAACATAACTAGTACTTGTGTCTTAAAGAAAACGATAATTAATAGTTGAGTTATAATACTTTAAATACGTTGCGTGATGCCACAAATTCAGAAAAAGATGGATGTTGTGTGAAAGATAACAGGGTTCACTCCATTGGTTGGCGGAATCAATTTTGATTTTGTATTTATCTAACTTGATGTAGGTGTGCATAAGTAAGTCTTTTGTTGTCAGTAGAGAACTATCATCCTTGGTTTGTAGTTTTATATCACAAATCATCTAAAAGTTAGTGCTAATGATATGCATGCATTCACTCATTGTCCTTCGTTGATGAAACCACCGAGTAAGCAGTGTTGAAAGTGTTCATACATTGTCAGCCATGAGGGAATTAAATCAGCCTATAATCTGTACGAACTTAAATCAACTGAAACAGCTGACCGATTTATTTAATAGAAGCTGAACTTAACAATATGTTGACGAAACCTATAGGTGAGCATACCACAATAAAAAAGGCAGTAGTAATCTACTGAGTCGTTATTGTTAGTTTGTACTGTACGAGAAAGTCTATCTTCCTATCACTTACAAAATGCCAAACACCAGTTCTGTGAATGCATTATATGACATGCTTGAATGTCGATCACAAAAGTATCGATACATCCACTTTTCTCCAAACCTTGAACATTTTATGTACCTGTTTATTCCACAAGTCTGTTGAATACTTAACGAGTCCTAATATTTCCCTTATTGATTTTCTGTGTATGGTCTTGATGAGCGTGCATTGAACTTCTCATCAAACTACAGGAGTCAATTAAAAGTCATTCAATCAACACTATATGTAATAGGCATGCAGAAAATTTTACTATCACTGAAAACGAATAATATGAGCTGATAGGAGTATAAAAACCAGATGTCGGAAGTTGTGTGATCACTTTGGCATATTTATGAGCAATAATGTTTACTCGAAACGTCATCAAGTAAATAATACTTTACCACTGCTTACTAACAAATAAACAAATCTAGTATAGACTTCAAATAAGGTTTCTTTTTAAAAAAGTTTTCTAAACAGTAATTAATAGTTGTAGTCAAAGTTGTTGTAATAAGGAATTGTTTTCTTCATTTAAAAAAAATATAGTTGAAACCTTTTATTGAACCATCAAGTTTTAACAGTAGTATAGGATCAAAGAAACAAAGACTTCATTCAATTACAATACCTTCAACAGAAACGAAGAAATACGCCTCCCGTTCGCTAATCTGTGCTATATGTGAAGTTTTATGGAGTCAAATGACAGTTAGTCGTGTTAAAGAACGACTAACTCATACACAAAGTGTATATTCCTTTCTAACAAGTTAGTGTATATTATTTATATTTTTCATAAAGTTAATCCATAATTCACAAAGTACTGCTATTGTCCCAGTAAAAACTTCAAGTTTAATTCTTTTTTTACTGACGTTTGAATTCCCGGTTTCTACCAGATTTATAGCAGTAGAACTAGTGATAGAAATGAAAGTGTATTAATGAACATTTCGCCCTGTCCTGTTTCTCTTCAACCCCAGACTCTGTAGTTAACAAGCTAGCCGTTGAACTAATGGGATAATCCAGTAGCTTTAATAATTGCTTACTTCTTGGGCTAATGAAGTGTTTGATGGAAGTAAAATATATCAAACTTCATCAATAACTGTGTGTCGGCTTAATGAATCTGAGACTAGTTTCTTAAAGTTCTTGAGTTCCACGTGGAGTTTATGGATCAACAGCCCAATCGGGATACGAGTCCATTTTTCGAGAACTCAGTTCTAGATATGTTTTCAGGAACTGCGTCAATCCAATAGCGGCAAGACGCAATAGATTTCTGCAACGAAGTTGGACAGAAAGGATGACAGTCAGCGTTCCTTGCAGACATCACGTGTTGTTCTTATTGGAGACGACAACTTCCAAGTCCACATACGACTGCGTGAATCCGAGCAAGTGTCGGGTATCGATGAGTATGCCTGTCTTCCAAAAGCTGTCGTTAGGCGTTGAACAACTATGAACCCTATGGTCCTAGATCCAACGTTAGACCAACTGACTTCCCTATGATCGTCACATGAAGTTCACTCCGCTCTCGTAACGCAAAACGATCAGCAATCTTGACCAATCTGACAGAACTGGTTAGTCTGCTCCTACTAATAGCTTTTTAACTCCATGCTTAAGAATTGCTGTTAGCAAACCGTCAGATATTGCTGCTGCTGCGTTGTTCCAAATTTCAAATACCGCTCCCAACTTCGAAGAGTTACAGGACTAACATCTTCGTCCTATCCAGGTTCAGGCTGAATGTTGGACAAATGAAGCGTTACTGAAGGCCAGTGTTGTTCATCGAAGTTGTCCCACTAACCATCATCCTATTGCTGTCATATATCATCCGACTAGCAGTACGACTTCACCCTCGGACCTCCACCATAACGCAAGTTATTAACACCATGATGGTATCTGATTTTCGTCTTACCACTATTAAAGAAACCCTTCTGGCATGATAGGACCTCAAGGAACAAATGTTCCCACCAGCATAACGCATTGGGTCATTGTGATATATGAATACCACGCTAAGGTAGGTAGCATGTACTCCCGATGGACAGCACATGATAAGTAAAATTGATAGTTGGAGACTTAAGGTGAAATGATATGTCTGAGAATCAATCTCGGTGGCGCATATGTATCCATACATTATATTGATCCTGATTATCTTATTGCACTTGGTTTATTTGTTTGTAACTTGATGTGCTAATGTGAGATGTGGCAAATTAGACCGTTTCGCAGTAATTTCAGTTGTCTTGCTGATTGTGACTTATGACCCAGCAGTGGAATGTGACATAATTTCCTTTTATGTTTCTAACTGTTGTTGTCCGAATTTCCATACGCTTTTGTGAACAGTGTTCACAGTTTTCCTTACCCCACAAGTCACATCATGAAAAGGTATTTAAGTTATTTTGTGGAATCATGTTAATACTCTTATCATCGACCGGATTATTCAATGCAATGGCGTTGAAAAATTCAGTATGTAATTTGGTTAATTTATATCAGGAGGTTCTGATCCATGTTCATCATTTTTGCTAAGGCAATCGTTTCATGTCTTGCAATCCAGCAGGTCTCTATACGTTTGAGAACTAGTGTGTTAACCTAATATAATGTATTGTGACTTGGGATATTACTGTGGATGTAAGTGGATTAGCTTCGAATCTTTGGTTGTTGGTTGTAGTTAAGTGAATTTGCCAGTATTCTACAATGCTACACTATTTCATAAAGCAGTTCATTCCTGATTCTAACCTCTAACTGAAAGTTTAATCACTGTCCTTATATGATGTGTTGGTGGTTCGGTGAACATAACATTCTGATTTTATCTGCATTAGTGTTCATAGAATCTTTGAAGTTGCCAAATATCCGATTATGTATTAAAGGACAAGTATAGCGTCCTATTGTACGACTGTGAAGCGTAACCCCTGAATGCTGTAGTTATGAAGGGATTAAAGGCTTTTTATTACAGGTGTCTTCGTAGCACCGCTTGTGTATGGTGAAATCAGTGTGTTAGCAATGGCAAAGTTAGGCGTAGTGCATTAAGCGAGAAAACCAAGTTATCCAACTGAGTTGTGAAGCTTCGATGACTGAGGTGACTTGGGCACTTTTTGGACATGCTGAACCCACCACCTACTTCGAAAAGCGATATTAACTGAAGTTAGATTGGGTTTAACAAAGGCTACGGATGGCCAGGCTAAGACTTGATATCTGTGTATGAAGTTTCTGAGTTTGTTGATGTGAGCCCTGTAGGAACGAAACGTGCAAAATGTGTTATGTGACTGAAAATCAATAAAAGCGGCTCTCTAAACATCAGAAAACTTCATGTTTAAATTGCTCCCATGCACCTTCGTTTGCTTTAATATCACCCTCTTTCCACTGACTTATTATTTGCATGTTGGTATGAAGTGTTCCAACGTGAACTTCTGAGCGACGTTCTACGTTCATTTTATATAACATACTCATCAAGCTGATTTAGTACCTAGGTTGAATCGTAAAATGTAGCTGTTCCCAATCTTGGAACAATACTTAGAATCAGCTGTACTTTCCTCTTTTTCCTCGATAAAACCACTATCCAAGATTTGCTTTCATCACCTAATTAATTTACAGGAAATTTAATTGTCATCTCTCCTATAGTTCGAAAAATGTATGACCAATCATGCATATTTATTTTTCATTTCAATAATCCATTCTGTCAGCATTACGATTTTGAAGGTTTTTTATTTAATTATTTATTGTTTCTGTTCTCTGTAGCGGGGATCCTCGACAGTTTTGGCCTATCATATACAGTTGTAGCCGCTTGTCAACTTCTTGGTTATTCGGATGTAGACCTGGCATTATCTGAAGATCACGGTTGGGTTGAATTCGGTCCACCTGATTTCCGTCAGACAGCTGATGTTGCAAGTTGGGTGCAAGAATCTCATACATCAACCAATTCACATAATCCGGATTTGTTTTCAACTTCACATGATGATGCATTACAGCAGACAGAACACTCTAGGACTCGGAAAATATCATCATCTACAGAGGATGAATGCAATCCACCATCTATACGCATTCCACCGCTTGAACATTCTTGGCTTTATGTGAATGGATATCCAGTGATATGTCGTCCACGTATAATGGCAGTAGCCGCTGCGATTGCAGCGATGCAACCCGGAGCTTCATTATCCGCTGTTACCCACGGGCCCACTTCGGAACCTTTTGCGTACGGAATACTTTCACCGAATCCTTCAGTTTCATCGGGTGGTGATCTTGTTACACCCACTGGTGTAGTCAGACATTTATCCTCTGCATCAGTGATTTCTATGCAAGCAAGTTATATACTAATCTGAAAAATTCATTAAACTTTATTGGGATAAATGGAATTGTGGATATTTTTTTTTGAGCCATAGCTTTTCCCGTCTGGTTAGTCCTCTTCATGACAAGATCTAAGGTTCAGGATAAAATGCATTCATTTCTTGCTGTTTCCAATCAAAGACACAAAGTAAACACCAGTACATTTCCCACATTTGAGTAGTATATAAATATGTCTATTCAATTCACTACACTTCATAAATAATGTGCAACAAAATAAACAATCTGAAAATAGCATTCCTAAAAGCAGTAGTAGCAAACTAGGAAAAGAGGTGAAGAGATTACAATAAAAAATGAAGCACCATTCATTATATAGTAACATGCATTTACAACTATATGCCTAATTTTGAGTCCAAATTAGAGAAATTTCCCTTTCGCCTACTTTATGTTTCCCTAATCCTAACAAAGAATCTCACACCCCTTCGTGTGCAAATCAATATACTGGCATCATTATTTTTATCTAGTCATTGCGAAATTTGTTACTTCATGCGCGTACTCGAGCTAACGAGGTGCTTTGAAAGAGGCTGTAAAACCTCTTTCATAACCCCATGTCTCCATGCCTCAAAGTTCACAACATCAATTTAATCTCAAGTTATTTATTCAGTTGTTCTACAATATTGAGAAATACAGACTGATGTAAAGTCTGCATCTTCTCGTTATTTATTCAGAACAGCATAAAACTTTAAACAGTTGCACATTTTCATTTCGTGATACAGAAAAAAGCAGATCATATAATAGAAAATTTTTAGTGATCATAACAGAGTAAAGAATGGAAGCATATGTTTCATAGCGATCAATTTAGTGTTAAATCACTTAAAACTTCCAAGCATTGCTTCATGCTCATTGGTCTGCACACTCTAAACCAGTGCCACAACTTCAAGCCCCGCTTCATCTTCCTATGTCTGTGCATCCAAGTAACAGCGTCAGTTCTTACAATATGGGTGTGGCTCGTTATCTAGTGCATAAAACTGCACGTAGTTATTGAGTTATATTTTTATACGGTACTAGAATAGCGACTATATTAATATCTTGCTTAGAATAACTACTAATTTCAGCGACTGGCGTCAGAGTTTACTGGCACAATTTCCAGATGCTTTCTAAGTGACTGGTATCAGTCCTGAATGGTTGTGAATTCTGTTACATTGACTGTCAAGAAGTCTGAAAAGTATGGCGGTAAATATTCTCCAGAATCTTCACTTTCATGGAACTGGCTGGAATAATCCTAACTTTACCACTTCTTAAATCGAAGAGTTATTCAATAGAACAATAGGATAGTATTTTTAATCCTTCTATAGTTGATTTCAGGTTGGTATTCATCATGCACTAACACCATTTTAAGGGACATTGAAAACTTGGGGTCACTGGACAGCTGTTTCGTCCTAGTGTGGGACCCCACAACAGTGGACACCCACAACCTTCAGGTCCCGCGGACATCAGGTTACTATTGAGCCATTGGGTCGGAATCCAATGGTCCATACTTCCTACTTCTGTCAGTTCACGATATAGCGCGACCTTCATCCAAAATTATTCTTTTTTCATTAACAGGAAAAACTTGTTGCTTCAGGTGATAGGCTAAGGTGTGCAAGCGTACATTGCTTTATGTTTTGAATACTATAGCCATTGTCACATACAAACGAACGAACAAAATCGTCGTTACATTTCAAACTGTTTTCAATCTGATATAATTTATCACTGAGAATTTTTATCTTTCGTGTTATTGATACCCTGGAGTACCTTTACCAGTCTCTGATGATATCTGGCTTCCTTGTATGGAAAGCACGATCAAGATCTGATCACAGGTAATATCAAGGCTTTCAAACAAGGAAGAATTCAGTTTATCAACAGCAGGAAAGATGGAAAATTTTAATAGTCAAATGATACCCGTTGAATATATTGTAACCATTATAACTTAGCAGCTTACCAGGTGGTGCTGTCAAATGATGTGTCGAGTTTAAGTCCACTAAAAATACCGTTGGTCATTGGGATACAGGGAAATGCCGCTAACAAGTCCCAGAAACGACGAAACGTGGGTTCTGGTTTCCACTAATAACCACAATCATATATATATATATATATATATATATATATATATATATATATATATATATATATATATATATATATATCACACTAACTCATGCGTATATCTTGTGAAAAATGTGTGCGAGACAGAGAAGAATTATTATTAGGTTTTACTGTTATATTCGTTATTGTTTGCCCTCAACTCAACGTCAGGCACCAATAACTTTCAAACGGAAGGCAATTAAAAGAAAACGAAGACTGTCTGAGGCATAAAATTGTTACTTTCTCACACGCGTTCATTTACAAAAATTTCAACCTCTTTCATACTGAAAACAATGATGCATTAAAAGTAGTGTTAACCGCTAAAATCTACATAGAAGGCAGTGGTGGAAATGATTTCCATATTCTGGATTTTTGTCGGGATAGGATAGTAACTCTTGGGATACCCAATTATTACTGTAGCCGACTGCATTTGATTTTCATGAATCTGAAATTACCATTTTCGTACCCTTTCCTATACCGTGGTTATAAAATTATTTTCCCCATCGTTTTCCAGACTTCTCTTTTAGTGGTTAACGCTACTTTTAATGTACCGTTGTCCCCAATTTCGGACAAGGTGAAAATCTTTACGTTTACACGCATATGTTCTGGAGTGTTTTATTTAAATATAGTGTTAAGTGAAATTGTTGCAAGTTTTGACATCAGTTCACTGCGAACTGTTGTATAACCGTAATTTTTGAAAATGAACCAACTGTTCTTTAGTACTGACAAAATTTGCTTGCATATCAGCAAATCAAATGTATTATTCTCATTGTTGGATTGTGGAAGTATACGCTGTCAACAGGTATCGAAAATAAACAGCTTTTTTTATTTCCTTCATTTAGTTGGTGATGTTAAAGCATCGACTTTTATGGTTGTGTTTCGATGCTGGTTGTCTATCTCGTTATCCTTTGGGACTAACCAATTTGGGAGATTTAGAAGATGCATTTCCCACTATGGGACGCCTTGCCACATTTTTAAATTCCTCGAAATCAACATCGTCAACAGAAATAACAGATGTGAAATGGACTAGCGCTGCAGTAAATCAGTTAAAAAATTCTGAAAATTCCCCTGATTATCCTGATGTCTCTCCTGTTGTCATGAGTTCCCAGTTGGTCTCTTCCGATATGTTAAGTCCTCAGTTACCAGAAACTGTTTCACTTGCTCTAGCGCTTTACAATCGTGCCGTTATAGTTAACCAGTACTATTATGCGAATCATCATGTTTACCCGTATACCTGTTTGGCTGGATGTCTGTACAGGCATGGAGATCATCGAGGAGCATTGCGTCATTGGGCAGAAGCAACGAAAGTTATTGGGCAGTAAGTTCTCCTTTTCAACATTTGGTCTTTTTGGACTGACTGAAAATAGATTCTTTTAACTCTGTACAGCTGAGGCTCAATGACCTAGACGCTCAACTTAAAAATTTTGAAATCATGAGTTCAAAACTGCTTTTCTTGATCGGGATTCCAGAATTGTAATGGTGTTTTTAGTCTTATTATCGCAATACATGCGTTATCTGTAGCGCCAGCGAGATATCTGACTACCTATCAAAGGACGAGTATACTATTCTGCGGTCCATTCTGTCCTGCTATATGGCTATGAGACAGCCATTAATAGTAGGAGTCATGAAGCAGTTGCAGGGTTTTGATCACAGATGTTTTCGCAGCGTTGCTCGCGTTTGGTGGAATCACCATGTGAGCAATGTCGAGGTCAGGCGAAGGGTACTAGGCAAGAAAGGCAAGTCGATCGATGAGGTTTTGAACCTTAGTCGACTGAGATGGCTTGAACATGTGTACTGCGCATGCCAAGCCACTAGCTACCTCGATGTGCTAGGCTAGAGAAAGTTGGATTAGATTGAAAGGAGGTTCAGAGTGGCCGGATCAAGACATGGCACCAGTCGATGTAGTCTGGGACTTTTGGTTTCAGCCGTATAGAGGAGATGTAGACTACCTGGTTAGGGTCCCGGAGACGAAAGGAATCAGTGGCTGACAACTCTTAGTGGCATGGCCCAAAATCGGTCACTTGATATCCTTAATATCTAAAGCTTGAATATTTGCACTAACCCTAACTTCAGATTGTTCATTCTCCCACAACTTTGTTTGCTTTGATATAACTGTTTTCCTATCCACTTATTCTTTGTGTACTACTGTGAATTATAGCGACTTAAGCCGATGCACGCGTGTGCGAGGTTCTATCTTATCATTATTGTTGTTTGTCCCTTGGGTTCCTAGTGGAACATAGAGCTTCAGTCGCACGTCTCCACTTCACTCCCTTCTCTGCAGTCTTCCCAACTTGGCTCCACGACTGCCAGTAACCTTTCATTTCTTCCTCATACAATCTCCTCCATGTCACCCCTGCCTCTGATACCCAACTCGTCGTTTCCCATACGGGTTTCGCTCGAGGGACTGGCACGTGATGTCTCAGAACAGTCTTCTCAGTATATCCCCAATCCATCTCCACTTTCTTCTGTATATTTGTTGGGCAATAGGTTCTTGATTGGTTCGTTACCAGCCAGCCAGAGTTCCTTACTGCTTATTCTTGTTATTCCTGCCATCCGATCTCCATCTTCAGTATCGAGTGAGGGTAGGGATAGCCATTGATTGTACCACAAATTGTTTCGAATAAAGTGAATTATTATTATTATTATGTCTGCAGTTTGTTGGAAATGCTGTTTGTAACGCGCCAAGTCTCTCAACCAACACACAAAAGCACTAACTGATTCAACTGAATTAGTGTTGAAAATTCGGATCTTGTTCACGCTTTGTGCTGAGTGGAGTACAGTACAGTACAGTACAGTAGAATACTGTAGATCTCCACACTGATTTCAGGTTAGTGAAGGCCTGTCTTGGTGTCTTTCCGATCTTGGTTTTGACATCCTCACCTGTGCCTGTGCCGCTGCCTGTAGTTGAGACGATGCTGCACTGCATAGGTAGGTGTAAGAGACTACTTCCTTTGGATTTCTCCCAATCATAGTGATTAGTGCTTGTTGTTCATGTTGCTGTTGTTGGTTGAGTATCTTCACCACCTCCGTCCTCTCTACACTCACCTGAAGTCCCGTCTTTGCCACACTGCCTCTTCTGTCAACTTGTTGGTTTTCGCCTGTAGATCTTCGAGTTTGTGCGACAAGACATTAGACATAAATCATCATCTTTGGCGAAATCCAAATCTTCATTTGGGGTCTTTTCATCGGTCCAGCCAGCTTTTACCCGTCTTCTCGCTCCCCACGGTTTGCTGCTTGATCCAGTCGACCACAACCATAAAGATCATTGGTGATATTGGGCGGCAGCCTTATCTTTCTCCTGTCCCCTTTCTTCACTTCGAAGGTGTCACTGAGCTCTCCATTGCTGTGTGAATCAATTGGCATGTAGCTTCATACAGCATATAGATGTTGAATGAGATTGATAAATGTTTGTGGCACTAAGACGGTAATGTTGATTCAGCTTCCAAATTACTTCTCAGTCGAAGCAATCGAGGGCATTTTAGAAATGGTTGAAGTTGAGGTAGAGAGTTGAGTTGACTGCCATTCTATACTCTGATCTATGATGATGCGTAGCGTAGCGTTGTAATTTGAGTGGCACATGATTTGTTCTTCGTGAAAGCAGCCATCCAGCCTGTTCCGGTCGTAATTTAGAATCCAGTGGATTTCCGTCCTAGTCTGTCGAGGATGATGCGGCGTACTATTTTGCTTGGGTGGGTTGAGACAGGAGTATGATTCTGCGCCAGTTTTTGCAAAGACTTAGGTGACACTTCTTTGGGAGTCGCGTGATAAGGTAGCCCTTCTTCCAATTAGCAGCTACCTTTCCTTCCTTCCTTCCAAACCTCCTGGAATAGTTGTGTGAGCATGTCCGTTGTTGTCTCTGCGTCTGTTTCCAGTGCTTCTGGTGGAATTCCATCTGATCCTACTGCTTTGCCGGATTTCAGCAGCTTTATGGCAAGGTTCTACGTTGGTTTTTTCAGTCGGTCAGTTGAGGTATGCTTCGGTAGCTTGACTGCTAAATTATGTATCGAACTTCCATATCTTTTCCTGTCATCGTTAAACCTAATAACTAGGTATAATTCACAGACCAGTACATGCATCTATATGCGTACTTTAATGGAGTTTTAGCTTATTGAACTAAAGTACTCGACTTTTAGCTAATAAGGCGATAGATTTGAACTTTGCTCCATCTACTGGTGTTTCGGAAATCAGGTTGTAGTAGTACCACAACCCTCGCACAATACCCATGGTTCATTGCCTAGTATGAAACTGCATGGTTGTTGAATTGCATAATTATAAGTCTTGCTGTTATCATCATCATTGTTGTTGATTAAACTATCTCATTTATCCATCGTTTGAAAGACATTCTTATTTAGTGGGAGTTGTGATTAAAATTAAAGTACTTAAACCGGTGAGCAATAATTCCACATTAACTTGATTAAGCTGTAAAATATAAAATAGCATTCAATTCTGTTGAATACAATCAAATACATCCATGCCATACATTTTTTACAGCTACAACCACACATCTGAAGATTGGGAAATTTATCGAGAGCTTTTGGAGGTTGCCACACATCTAATGCCACAGATGTTCCGGTTAGCCAGTGAAAACTCACGTTCTTGCTCTGAAGGCCTAGTAGACGCAGACCCCGATGGATGCTTATATCAACCAGATAATATTTTGGGTAAACTTTATTTTGTATGGTTGATTTTAAGTCTTATGATTTAAATTGATAGTAACTTTTCATTTTTATCACAGCAGATATTCTGTGTTGCTCAGTGTCCACTGTCAAACTTAATATAGTTTCGTTATTGGCCCACTGTTTCTTTTATGCGAAGTAAGTGTAGGAAAAGGATATCAGCTCTTTATGCACTTTCCAATCTTGTTTAGCTTGTAGAAATCATATTCAATTTATCTAACTCATGTTAATCATTAATCGCTCCAGTACTCCCGTAGTAGGGTGGAAACCTTTAAGGATGACTCAGAATATGGAATTACCTACACAGTCTATACCATCGTATACTCTATTTTCACTGCATATATTCCACTGGCCGTGATAAACTAGGTAGAGTTCAGGTCCACCTCCTAACACTTGTAGGACCACATTCTCAAATCTGAAAACAACATTTTCTGGGTATGGTGACGATATTCAATGAGAAGTGCTTTACATTGAAATAGCCCAGTTAATGATGTGGATGTTCCGAAGTGTCTATCTGGTAGTCATTTAGCAAACTTTATCAGGAGTTCACAATAATGACTACTACTTTGCAGTAAAATTTGATTGTTGAAATTAATTCAGTTTAAAATTTAATCCCATGTGTCTGACTGATGCTTTACCGGTGAGAGAATATTCTGTGGGGTGAGAATGTAGTGTTTTCCATATTAGATGGATAGTAGCTAGCAGTGGAATTCAGGATGCGCATTTCGTCCTATTTTGGACTTGTTAGCTTGTACCTGGCTGCCAGTGAGTGTTGTTCCTACCGGGACTCGGGAACGATCGCTTCAAACGCCAGAGCGTTATCCACTACACCACTGAGCCATGATAGCCACTTCTTGTGCGACGGGTATGGTTTTTAGTATAATCGGTTGCGTTATATGGCATATGGCTCCTGTGGGGATGCCTCGATATTGCCTGTGTTTTAACTATGTATAGTAATGATGGATATCTCTAATATTTTCCGATTGTTTGGTACTTCGTGCATCTTCCACGCCTCAAAATCTCCCTCCTACTTTCTACTTCACATCAAAGACTAAAAAGTGTATGTATTAGACAGGCAGACTGTTTCACATATTCAAATCGCTGCAAGTGTCTTTTCTGTATGATTACTTACACTTTCCTGGTGACAGTATAAAAGGAATGTGTAATATTCTTCAACCTGATAAAGATGAAATATCAAACTATTCACCGATATGTAATCATGTTAGTTTCACGCCTTGTTCTTTAGATGAATTAATGGTCAGTTGATGTTTCATCGTGTCTAACCTAAAGAAGGCGTAGAATGCATTACCTAGAATTGCTGATTCTTCGATTAAGTGGTCGAGTTTGCGACACCAGTGTGTTGTAAAGTATTAAGTGATTAACCGATCGAAGTAGTTAGTTAATCTGTTCTCCATGCTGCTAATCCTCAGTGCTAATTGGGTATACAATAGTAGAAATCTATGAAATTGTTGACCATCTATCTAATCTATGCACAAAAGCTTAAGCTGCTGAAATCGAATCCTTGGATCATTGGGGATTGTTGGTTAACGGTAGTCAACAATATGTTCTGAAGTTCTTATTGTTTACGTTACATTCAAGATGTTTGTTTAATATTCTTTATCTTTTTTCTGATTACTACGATCGCTGTGCAGTTATACCATGTAAGTAGTTGATCTTCATGGTCTAAATAAAGTATCCTACAAGTAGATGTTCATGCATGAGATGTTTAAATTGTACATGCGAAACACCTATTCCTTAGTACAATAACTCATACTCTGCTGTCTTAGCTTTATATGAACCTTCTACATTAACAGTATCCTTTTCATATTCAAGGTCAGAAAGTGTGGTCGTGATCAAGCAAGCACCTGCAGTTAAACACAACTATTACTTGAAAACTGTTCAGAAGTGCTAAGCATTCCAACAGCGCCAGATGGTTAAATAGGCAATAAAATGTAGACTATTTATATAGTACAGTGGTTGAAGTTACTATACACCAAAACAGTTCATCAAAAAAACATAATAAGTTAGATGTATGTTTCTAAGAAACTTATGTTTATTCATTCGTTCAATTGGGATTTGTTTCACTGATATACATGGGTTAGTGAACTGCTAAAAACTAGATCCTAAGTTCAATATCTTCCTGTCTATTTGACCTGGTCAGCTTGGGATTACGGCTCATTTGGTGTGTCGGTTACTATCAATATGGGACTTAGTATTTACTGCGAAACAGAGTTTCTGCTGTTCAAATCTACCCATCAAGGTGAAATATGTAATCAATGCAAACAAAAGTCATAGAAAGACATTTTGACTGAAAGAGAAAAGGTTTAAAATAAATAACAAAATGTAATATAGCGGCTTTGATGAAGATATGGTATTGATGCATCCACACCGTTGAGACTGATTCTGAATTAGTATTTCTTAGTAATCTGTTTCGGTTGTCATGCAAATCTGGACCAGGTAGTCTGCATTTCCGTACACAATTCAAACCAATAATCATGAAGTGGTGTTGTATTTTAGCCTCTAACCCTCCTTAGCCGTTTTCCAACTTTAACCATAACTCAGCTAAAGGGAACGAAGTGCTCTTACCAATATCGTGCATGTTCGTGCAGTAAGCAATTGGCCACTCGTATTATATAAGGGCTAATACTACTACCTGGTTGCTCATTCCTCAGTAGGTGGAGTAGGGTTCGAACCCTTGACTCCATTGGTTAAGAGTCAACTGTCTAAACCAGTGAACCACAGCTTCACGTCCAGCTAACTTATACGCATGGTAGGTATGGCTCATAGCCTTGCACACAAAGATTTACAAGATTGTACGCTTCTATTGTCATAATGTTCATCTTTTATTGTATTTCCTCATGCCTTTCAGACGATCCACATTGCCTTTCCTACCTGTTATCATTCTATGATCATTTATGTCTATGGGAAGAAGGTTCACCTGTGCCAGTCTTACACGTGGGCTGGGTCGATAAACTAATGGTTAATTTAACACGATTTACTCAACGAGCTAGACGTCACCTATACCTGTCTGTGGCATCTGACAAAGAGGACAACAAAAGTGATACTGTTCACTCACCAGCGCTTACACATTCAACCTGCAAATCAAGTCGTTGGGCCACTGAATCAACGGATACACTAAGTGAGACAGGAATTAGCACCAAGCGTACACGTCGACATCGATCTAGTCAAATGGAATCTACACCCACTCAGTCTAACGTTAAAGAAGAACAAACAAAATCTGCTGATAGTGTAAATCCTAAACTTGAATCAATGCTTGATTACCCTACCGTTGGGGGAATATTCAATCGCCATCCTCTATGAGTAACCAGAATGTAAACCATGAATCATCTGTGGCTACAAAAATACAAAATGAAAAGGATGATATCAAGCAAAAGCCATCAGGTGAAGTGTGCTGTTGTTAAAACTTTCTATCTTTACAACTTCCGCAGGAATATGTAACATATATATTAGTACTTTCAACACGATAGTAAAGAAGTGTTTTTCCGCATTCAAATTTTATCTTTATTTTAGTTTTGGTCAGTATAGGCTCCAATATTCAATACAACCATGACTTCATACCAAAATGTCAGTCAGTTAAAACTTGTGCGCAAAGGACAGCATTGTTCTAACTGCTATATACTAAATTCTAGTATTCTTCACACTTGGATCAACCTGTTTACTTCATTTGATAAACTAGTGTGATACTAACCTGCCGTACAGGTTAAAGAAACTGGAATAGGCGCTCACACTATACTAGGGTTTGTAAATTAATCCATTTTTAGTTATTTGTTGCCTATTTATTATTTTTTGTGAATAATAGTGTGAGTGGCTAGTTCAACAAGATTTGATATACTATACTTTATTGTTCCAAGTTGCTATTTATTGATTAGGCGGATAAAACAGTCAAATAATAAGAGAGTGAGATTATCTTTGTCAGCGAAGTCCGATTTCATGTAATACCATTCAAGTGGCGTGTAATAAATTCTGCTTATGCCAAGGCCATCAATAGCTTTCGTTATGCATTGTCTAACCAACAGAACTGCGCTTTCCCCCTTCCGCCTTTTTAAATTGGAGTAAACAGATTCGGCTTAGCTTCCAAACACAATGAATAAGAATTGTTTACCTAGACTAGTTAACCATAGCTGATTTTTTAGTAGTTACTGTATGTTTGAGAATTAGCTATTTTGCCGTTCCTTCCTTTTTTTTCCAGTTTGTTCTTAGTTAGTAATCGTGTTTTTCTAATTTTTTTTACATCATAGGTCAAAGCAAAAAAGAGTCTAAGCCTCGTACATGGAAATCCAATAAATTTGCTAATAATATCACCGTGGAAATTCCCGAGGAAGCAAGTAAGACGAATAGTATTCGTGCTAGCGAGTCTTATTCACCTCACACAAAATCAGGTCTATCTTCTACTCACACAAACTCCATGTTAGATGATGTTCATTCTGAGACAGATCAGGTATTGGATACAGAAGAACAAGATGGATCACCTTCTCCTCTAGTTGATTTTCCTAATCATGATGAACTACTCGCAAGTCTAGTTGAGGCTTGTGACCATCGTCTTTTGAATCCAGCTTTCCTATGGGGTGTGGAACCGTATTCCCCTTTTCTTCCAGCCAATATCGCTCCTGAAGAAGCATTGAATCGTTTGATGACTGTGTTAGATGAAAGCAAACCTACCATCTTGTTACACAACTCAAGTGCTGATGCATTCACAAACAACGTGATCCATCATATTTTCCCAACACCTCCGAATTCTGGAAGTCTCAGTGAATCACTAGATAATGTAGTGAAGGAAGAGTCAACTGCTGCTACCTCACGGTCACAAAAAATACTGTTACCAACAACACCAATATGTTCAGACAGCAAAGGTGCAACTCAGCATCCTCCTACGGTTGTCGAAAATGAATCAGATAGTTTATCGAAAACAAAAATTGTAACTGTAGAAGAAACATTGTTGCCTGATGGTTTTGATACTGTTGACGGTCCTCATGTTTCTTCAAGTGATTTCGACTTACTGGCTAATATGCCTAATGAATTAATGGATTCTGTAGCAAGTTTAGCTGTTGAAAATCAAACTGTCTCCCCGAATCCGAGCAGTCCTGCTGACTTCTTCGACTTATTACTTGAATCCGAAAATAATTTGGATAAAACTATCTGTAATCATCAAGATGATAAAGAAGAGGAAGAAGATATGCTAAATAGTGATAATCAGTCTATGCAGTTGTCATCTCCATCTCGTCATTCAACACACCGTGTAGCTAAAACAATGGAAGAGTTAAGTGTTCACTTGTCATTGTATTCAGTTAAAATGGCTTCAATTATTGAATTGTTACGAGCACCACGATTGAATTCCTCAGCGATTAAGCTAGCATTGACAGCACAAAGTCAAGTTTGTGTTCGTCGGTCTAGTATTCATCCTACTTACTTTTAATTAATCAATTAATTAATACATTTTATACTTTGTTACCATACACCTTTGTACTTCACCATTTACTCAATCCTCAGTACTAACTAGAGTTTACCATCCAAGATGCATTGTATGTGTATATATGTATCATGTTTGTAGACACGCTATTCTATTTATTTTTATTGTACTGAACGTCTATTGTTCTTTTAATTTCCCCTATTCTCTTTCCAAATCTTTTACACATGTAAACACGATTTTTTTCCTCGTCAGCTGTGCATCATATATATATATATATATATATATATATATATATATATATATATATATATCACACTTGTATTTTACCCGTATCTGTACATGCGTTGTGTGTGTGTGTGTGTGTGCATGTACTTCCATAGGCTTCCCTGTTCCTGTCCCATCTTACACTGATCATAGATTGTGAAGATTGAGAGGAGGGAATTTTTGATCCACATCTTCGTTCATCACCTCATTCACCGCCTTATCATATATGTTCTTTCCTCTATTAGCGCGAAAAAAAATGTAGAAATATTTAATTATTACAAATATGATCATGTATTTTCTTTTTACTTCTTTCCTGTCTTTTGAATTGAATTATTTTGCCCAGTTGATATTCCAATCCGTTATTTTTTAAAAAAGGCACTATTGTTTTTATCCCTTGCCTACTTACATCGCCTTCTTACCTTGAGCCATATTGTCTTGACATGGTTATCAGTGTTTTTTTGTGTTGTCATATAGAGACAAACTTTTAAAGTAAAATATTTATTTTATATATTCTACACCATAATAAAATAATAATAACAGTAAATGTACATTTGTTGTTTATATCCTGCATATATTTTTTTTCTAATGCTTTTCTTATTTTGTGTCCTCATTTGTACATGTTTTGATTTTTCTACATGTGTCTACTTGATGTATTGTTCACACAAAAAAGAGAGGGAGGGGGAAACAGGTTTCTGTATTTTGTATTATACTTTTTCTAAAATAACCATGTGTTTGTGTTACCGTGGATGTTGTATTTTTGAGATCTATTTCATCTCTTTTTCCTTTTTTTTCAATACCCCTTCGGCGTATTACCTCTTTGAAGCATCCTGCTCTGATTTTTTAGAAGAATATCTTATCGACAGATTTTATTTAATCATGTTTGTATCTCTGTTCACAATACGTTTTATTCTAGATCATAAAGAAAAGATGATTGATTCATTCATTTACTCCCGGTGAATTATTATGTGTATTTACGTGTAAAATATCTGAGAATTGTTTGCTTTTCAGTTTATCTTTTTCGACAAAACAAATTTCACCGTGTTTTCTTTGATTGGATATCAATGTGTAAAGTAGTAGACTATATCAGGGAGACTATATCTTTTATGAATAGTCAACGACACTCAGATCCCACTCTGATTGGAAGAATGTTGTAGTTGTTCAGTGAATAATGTTGGTAGTCGGTCGCTCCATTTCGTTCTAATAACACCTTTTCATGCGCATTTCATATGAGGATGTGGGAATGATCACTGTTTTGCGTATTTGTCTACTAAATGCATACTATGTTGCGGCTTATCGGATTCTACACCGGACTTTTAAACAATGAATTTCAGGTTTAAAGCCCTATTTTCACCTACATCAATCTAAACAACCAGCTGGTATCAGTATCCCTGACAGTGTGGTCCGTAGTCCTTTTATGTTAACCTGTACCAGATGGTTGACATTTATATAGTAGCTGTAATGTACAGTACATTTCTCACAGGTAGTCGTTGTGTAGTCGATTACGTCTACTGTGTTCTCAACGTGACAGTCTTGCACCTCTTAGGAGTATTGAACTGTTAAATGGTGCCATTGTTTTGTAGTGACACTCATTGCTTACATTGAAATGATTAAAAAATGACGTCTGCTAGCATTATAAATATTCTGTGAGTAGACGATTGCACTAATCTCTTGTTATCTGTCAAGCGTAAATATAAAATGTAAGTGATGGACGGTTATGTTAGGTAATTCAGTGCATGTTATGTACTGTGATTCTTTTGGATTTGATGTTCATATTGGTTACTAGTGAAATCCAGGATGCGCGTTCCATCCTATTTGCGATTCAACTGGATTTACATGCCCCCAGTGAGTGATGTTTCCACTAAGACTTCGAAACCAGGACCAAACGTCAGAACGAAGAGTATAATTTTTATGTTATTGCTTGTAATAAGACGAAGCGTACGTCATGAATTCTACTGCTAGACACTACCCATCATTACTATCAAACTGAAATTACAAGCAATACCGAGGTATACGTCCATATGCCAATAGAGGCCGATCAATTCGGTCGAATCAACCACGAGAAATTACAAGCAATAGCATTAAATCTCTTAAGTATCATAACCCAACGGGCTGCACAGGTGGGAACAATTGCTCCTTGCAGTCCTACAGTACCAGAAGAGGTCTGTTGGGTAGTGGTAAGACGAAAATCAGCTGCTGTCATGGTGAAAATAGCTTGTGCTATGGTGGAGGCCAAGGGCAAAGTCATACTATTACTTGGATGATGTGTGACAGCAGTAATGGTTTTCCTCCAGGTCACTGGCAATTCATGGTGACGCTTAGTTCGCAGTAGGAGATAGGGGTGGTGTTACAAAAAGTTGGTCCCGAAAGTAGCGCATTCCTACTCGCCCTGTAGTCTTCCGAAATCGGCGGTACAGTTTTTTCCTACTACACCCAAGAAAAATCCTAAGCTTTCGTGACTGTGTGCAGCAAACCTCAAAGCAGATGTCACATGGACTGGCTCTGTGTTGACGCAGAACTAATAGTTTTTCTCTTCCAGATATGGTCTTAGCAGGCTATGAATTCAACACTCAATTCGAGAATCTGAGCCAGTCAGGCGAACCATTTTAGAGGTATTGATGATGACTTTTGCCGACGAACCAGTAATGGTGATGGCCTTCTACAATTTTTGTGTGTGAACTACTTCCTTCTAGCCGGCACGAACTTCTAACAGTAGTAACGTCCACCGATGGTGAACACAGACTATATCGTTGTAAGTCATTGTTGAGGGATTGCCGTTTTCCCTAGAGTACCTATCAACACTACAATCACGTGTTGGTACGGACACGTGTATGTTTGCGCCTTAATAGGAACAGGAATCATACAACAGTGAGTCCGCTGTGTGCTCGACTGAAGATGAGAAGGCTAAGTGTGTATTTAGACGGGAGAAAACTAATCGTTTATCTGAACATTGCATGAATTCTCTTTATGGTGAGAGGAAACTGCGATAACGTCAGTTAGTTGGCAACCTACAACCAAAGTTTAGAGAAAGCCAGTCGATTTCCACAATCTCTTCTGAAATGACTGATGCGAGATGACTCGTTCTAGTTAGCTGTGACCATGATGAAGATATAAGGCAGCTTGAGTGTGGATTGACTAGGAGCTTTCGAAAGGTGGTAAAAAAGATGGAGAAGGTATGAGTATCAGCTAATACTTAGAAATTACTTAGGTTTATTGAGGAAACTGGAGGGTGATGGTTAGTGGAACTATCAGCGAATAGGATGGGTTCCTGATAACATTTCCAGACAGGCGACCGGGACGTTAGATAGAGCACTTCGAAGAGAAACTCCAGTAACGCTTCGTTTTGCAGCATCTAGCCTGAACCTGGATGGAACGTAGAGGTCTGTCCTGTAACTCTCCTCGAAGTTGATAATGATGTTTGGGATCTGAAACGATGCAAAATAGCAGTACCTAACGGTCTGCTAACAGCAGTTTTTAAGCATGAAGTTGGAAAGCTATTAGTGTGAGCAGACTAACGGAGCTACTAACCAGTTCTGTCAGACTAGTAGAAATTGTTGATCATGCCACATTATGAGAATGGAGAGAAGCCGTCATGTGATAATCATATTCATAGGGAAATCAGTTAGTCCGACATTGTATCTAGGTTCATAGTTATTCGACGCCTAATGGAAGCTGTAGAACAACTAGCTCGAAAAAACCAGTTAAGTTTCTGACCTTACTGAGACAGCATACATCAAGTCTTCACCCTTCGACAGCCTTTTGAAGACAGGCATACTCATCGGTGCCCGACACTTGCCATATTTCTTGACCTGCCAGTGACAGTCAATCAAGGTGTTGTAGTAGTGTCTGAGTGGGGAATACCGAACAGGTATTATGCTATGCTAATCAAGGTAGCTGCTTGGATTCACGCAGTCGTGTGTGAACTTGGAAGTTGTCGTCTGCAATAAGAATAACGCGTGATGTCTGCAAGGAACGCCGACTATCATCTTTCCTGTTCATCTGTTTCAGACGTACTAACGCATATAGTCCAAGATACTTCCGAACCAACAGGTATTGACTTACTTCCAGGAGGGCATCTGGTTCACTTGAAGTATAAACTTGACTCTGTCTTGTTAAGAGAGGATCATCACTAAGTGCAGAGTCTTCTGAACGCCTGGAGTAGAAATCTAGATATGTTTGGTATTCATTCTGCATCTGTTTAATGTAAGGTGGCGCTTCAGGACTGATCGGCCGCTGCTCCAAATTTAAGGACAGGTAGAGGAGTGTCGGGATCCACTAGCCACTAAACCCACTTGCGAAGTTGTATCATCCCTAATGTGTTATTATTATTATTTATTATTAGTCCCTTGGGTTCCTAGTGGAACATAGGGCTTCAGTAGCACGCCTCCAGTGACCTCTGTTCTCTGAGATCTTTTGAACCTGGTTCCACGACAGCCCAGAAGCTCTCATTTCCTCCTCGCATGACCTCCTCCATGTCACCCTCGGACGTCCAACTCGTCGCTTCCCATGGGGATTCCACTCGAGGGCCTGACGCGTGATGTCCTCAGTCGGCCTTCTCAGTGCATGGCCAATCCATCTCCACTTCTTCCTGCATATTTGTTGCGTGATAGGTTCTTGCTTGTTGGTTCGTTCCCAGAGTTCCTTGTTGCTTATTTTTTCTGGCCATCTGATCTTCAGCAGCGAGCGTAAGCAGTTGTTGATGAATGTCTGTAGTTTATTGGAAATACCTTTCGTGACGCGCCAAGTCTCTGAGCCATACAAGAGCACTGACTTGACGTTGGTGTTGAAAATCCGTATCTTGTTCCACATGCTGAGTGCAGAAGATCTCCACACTGGTTTCAGGCTAATGAACGCCTGTCTTGCTTTTCCGATTCTGACTTTGACGTCCTCGTCCGTCCCGCCTGTAGTTGAAACAGTGCTTCCTAGATAAGTGAAGGAGGTTACTTCCTTCAAGTTTCTCCCGTTGACGGTGATTGGAGTTTGTTGTTGTTGTTGTTGATGGTGGTGGTGCGGTATCTTCATCACTTCTGTCTTCTCTATATTCACCTGAAGTCCCGTCTTAGCTGCCTCTTCTGTCAACTTGTTAGTTTTTGCCTGCAGATCTTCAAGTTTATGTGACATTAGGCATAAGTCATCGGCGAAATCCAAGTCTTCTAGGTTCTTTTCCGTCGTCCAGTGTATCCCCCTCTTCTCGCTGCCTACTGTTTGCTGCATGATCCAGTCCACCACAATAAGGAATATCATGGGGGATAGTAGGCAACCTTGTTTCACTCCTGTCTTCACTTCAAAGGCATCACTGAGCTTCCCATTGTGGATTACTTGGCATGTGGCATCTTCATATAGTTGTTGAATGAGGCGGATAAAGGTTTGCGGTACTCCGTAGTATTGAAGCAGTTTCCAAATTACTTCTCGGTCGACGCTGTCAAAGGCCTTCTCAAAGTCGATGAAGTTGAGGTATAGAGCTGATTGCCATTCTACGCTCTGTTCTATGATGATACGAAGCGTTGCAATTTGGTCAGCACATGATTTGTACTTCCTGAAGCCTGCCTGTTCCGGTCGTAGTTTTGAATCCAGTGCGTCTTTAAGCCTCTCCAGGATGATGCGGCTTAATATTTTACTTGGGGTGGACAGGAGAGTGATTCCGCGCCAGTTCTTGCAAGCACTGAGGTCTCCCTTCTTCGGCAGTTTGACAAGGTAACCCTTCTTCCAATCATGGCCAGGTACCTTCTCTTCCTTCCACACCTTCTGCAATAGTGGTGTGAGCATGTCCGCTGTTGTCTCTGCATCTGTTCTCAGTGCTTCTGGCGGTATTCCATCTGGTCCTGCTGCTTTCCCGCATTTCAGTAGCTTTATGGCGTTCAGGACTTCCATTTTCGTTGGGGGATTTATGTTCACTTGTAATTCAGCGGCTGCAGGTGGTATTTCTGGACGAAGTGCAGGTGGTGGTCGATTCAAGAGCTTCTTGAAGTGGTCGGCCCATCGTTTCCTCTGTTTCTCTTCTTTTGTAATTAAATTTCCTTCTTCATCTTTTATTGGTTTCATCTGTGTTGGTCTCTTCCCTGATAGCAACCTGGTTATTTGATACAATGTCGTCAGGGTCTCTCTTACCTGCAGCCTGTTCTGCTTCACTTGCCAGTGTTTCGTAGAAGTGTCTTTTGTCTTTGCGTGCACTCTTCTTCACTTCTTTGTCCAGTGTTTTATACATTGTGCTCAGTTCCTCTTGTCGTTGAGCATCCTTGCACTGGTTTATCTTCTGCTTCACCATCCTCCTCTCCTCTATCAGCTTCCAGGTATCCGTCGAGATCCATTCCTTGTCTTCCCTTCTTCCTTCCTAATACTGTTGTGCAGGTTTCTTTCCACATAGCTTTCAAAGACTTCCAGTGTTCTTCCACACAGGTTTCTTCAGGGATGTTGCTCGATGTCTCCCATTTTGTCTTGATGGCTGCCTTGAAGATCTCCTTTGTAGTTTCATCCTTCAGTTTCCGAGTGTTGTACTTGAATTGAGGTCTATCACCAGCTTCCTTGAAGGCTTTTAACTTGATTTGGAAGGTTCCTTGCACTAGATAGTGGTCTGAACCTACATCTGCTCCTCTTCTTGACCTTGTGTTAAGTAGACTGCGTCTCCATTTTCTTGAGATTGAGATAAAGTCGATTTGATTTTTAGTGTGTCCATCTGGTGAAGTCCATGTCGCTTTGTGGATATCCTTGTGCCTGAACACACTGCCTCCAATCACCAAATCGTTGAATGCGCAGAATTCTGCAAACAATTCTCCATTCTCATTCATTTCACCTAGCGCCTCTCGACCCATGGTTAGTTCTCTTCCCGTGTTGTCCCCTCCCAGTTTGGCATTCATGTCGCCCATTAGAATTTTGATATCGCCAACTGACGTCTTGTCCAGTGTTGATTGAAGTTGTCTGTAGAATTCCTCCTTTTTCTCTTGCTCTGCATTATTTGTAGGTGCATAACATTGTATGATTGTGACCTTTCTTCCTTTTGAGTTGAATCTTGCTGTCATGATCCTGGAGGAGATTGGTTCCCACTGCATGAGAGCCTTCGATGCTCTTGAGGACATCATGATAGCCACTCCACTCAGTGTGCTCGTGGTTGGCGTCTGGGTGACCGGAGTAGATTATTGATTCTCCAGTTGACAGTTTGGAGAGTCCACTCCCATTCCATCTGCTTTCGCAAATCCCAAGCACTTCGATGTTATACCTTCTCATCTCCTTTGCAATCTGGGCTGCCTTACTGGGTTCAAACATCGTGCGGACATTCCATGTCCCCACGTTTACTTTCGCTTTCATCGAGAGAGAAGACACATCGGCCAATTGGCTTCCCGAAGGCTTTCACCAACTGGCGTCATTTCGCCTCTCCGATTCCAGCGGGGAATAAGTTTGTTTTCATTTTTTATATTTTGTTTGTGCTTTGAAGTTTGTTTAGCGGTTAGATTTGTTTTACGGGGTAGGGTTGCTAGCCCTATGCCCAACCTTCCCTCTTTACCCGGGCTTAGGACCGGCTAGTAACTAGTGAACTAGTTAACCAGGCGAGGTTCCCTAATGTGTTAGTTGATGATAAAGTCTCGGTCCGGATACAAAAGGACCGTTTGGCCTTTTCCAAATTATACTATCTCTGACACCGGAGAGGTATCTGCTACCTATTAAAGGACGAGTATATTGAGGTGCAGTGTGCTCTTTCCTGTTGTGTGACTGTGAAGCTTGACCCCTAATGTTGAAGTTATGAAGAGACTACAGGCTCTTGACCACAGGTATCTTCGTAGCACCACTCGAGTATGGTGGAATCGATGTGTCACCTGCGACGAAGTTAGGCGTAGTGCATTAAGCGACAAAGTCAAGTCATTCACCTATGTTGTGAAGTTTCAATGATTCAGGTGGTTTGGGCATGCCAAGCCACCACCTAGCTGGAAGTGAGATGTTAACCAAAGTCGGATTGGGTTAGAACAAGGGTACGGATGGCCAGACTAATACTTGGTATCAGTCTATATAGTCTCCGAAGGTGCTGGTGTGGCAGTCAGACAGAATCAACGCAGTACCTTGCACACAAGTGCATCGGTCCAAGTTACCACACACAGTAGAGTACAAAGAACAAGTGGTGGTATCAAATTAAACAAAGGTGTGTGGGAGGGAATTTAAAAATTAGGGTTAGTTAAAGTATTTACGACTTAGAGGATACTGATGAGTGAACATATCTGCGCAGTTGTGAGTGATTTCCAACCATTTAACCACTGATTCCGATCGTTTTGAGGACCCTACCCATGTAGTCTGCTCCTCCCTACACAGCTCAGGTCGACAGTCACAGACTTCGTCGACTGGTGCTAGGTCTTTATTTGATCATCCTGGACCTTCTTCCAACTTCCCCTAGCATGGAAGGCAGTGGCTCGGCATGTGTAGTACATGTCCAAGCTATCTCAGTAGACTAAGGTCCCCAAAAACATTGATCGACTTATCTATCTTGCCTAGTACCCTCCCCTGACCTTAATATTGCTCATATGGTGATTCCCACTAAACTTGAGCAGTGCTGCGAAGACACCTATTACCAAACCTGGTAACCGCTTCCTGTCTTCTACTTTTAGCGGCCACGTCTCAAACGTGTAACAGGACAGAACGGACTGCAGCACAGTACACTCGTCCTTTGATAGGTAGTCGGATATCTCGCGGGGGCCACAGGTGATGCAAGTTGGCAGATGCCAAACAGGTCTTCTGTATCCAACCTGAGGTTTCGTCAGAAACCAGCCCGTTCGGGCTGACGCAACTCCCCAAGTAAGTGAAGTGGTCGACACATTCTACCTTTTCACTCCCTATCCTTAGACTGGGAGTAGTCGCAGACCAGAGTAGATAGGGTGCATCATCTTGCATTTGACAGGTACAGAACGCATGCCAAACATACTCAGATTTCTGCTCAACACATTGAGAATAGTATGCATCTTGTCTGACTCTTCATTCAACAGTACAATGTCTTCTGAGTTCTCTAAGCCAAGTAGATACACTCCAAGGAGTAGATCAGTTCCTGGAAAGTCACCGGTACCTAAGGTTTTGTCTACTAGTGCATCTGTGACTAAGATAAAGAGAAACGGTGACAGGGAGCATCCCTGGGGGATGCAACTGTTTGCAACACTTCAAATGACGGCTCCCAGCAAGTCTTTACATAGGTGCGTGAGTTCGAGTAGAGAGCTGTGATTAGCGTCACATACTACCTACGTACTCCCTTCACAGTCCGACACTCTCACAGCAACTTACGATAGATAGTCTGATGCTATCTTCAGGTCAGGAAGTATGATGCATCAGCCGCCGGTAAGTATGCCCGTGTTTTAGAACCTGGCAGAAGGTGGAAATCTGGTCGACGCACCCTCGTCCAGGTTTGAAATCTGTCTGGTTTTCTACAGTTTGCTGTTATCGTGCTGCAGTTAGGAGTCGGATGACTATGGACCCCAGGATGTTGAACACCAAGTAGCCAAACTGATCTTCCTTAGGTCGTTAAAAGAAGACTTCTGTCCCTTCTTATACCCTGGAATGATCAGAGAAGTGGACCAGTCTGACGCGACTACCTCATTCTCACACACTACTTAGTATCTTCATTATTTCAATCAAGAATTTCCTGCCTCCATCCTCGAAAACGACGTGGTAGTAAACTGTAAAGTTCTGCTGCTTTGTGTCGTTTCAGGTTCGATACAGACTTCTTAACTTCAAAGAAATTTGGAGGATCGACATCTACATCCTATTCATGTTTAGACTGGATGGTAGGCATTGCTGTGGGCTATTTGAATTATGTTCCACCCGACATTTCATTCATCTGTCCTGAGAAGTTATCGGCGTCCAGTCCCTTTTGGTGAGGTTTTACCAGCTATCTTCTTCTTGATGGTTTCCGTAACAAGCCTAAACAGTTCCTGAGTGTTATCTGACGCTGATACTTTCTCCACCCCTCTTTCTTTCACTGCTCACCACTTTTTTGATCGTTGCGAAGACCCTTATTCACTTACTTTTAAATTGCTTACGCTCTTCATAGTGGTCAGAGCTGGCTTGAAGCAGTCTTCTTGTATCAGTCGGTTCGGATGACATTGCGGAAACCCAATGATATTTGCTGACTTTCAAGCGTAGTTTATCAACTGTCTTTACCGCTGTTCCTGCAGAAGACTTAATGTCACGACAGTTTTTCCTCAGGATCAGCATTGCTTAGTTAACTCCTCTCTAAATGCACACTTGGCACCTCCATTTTCCAATCGAACATAGATAGGGCTCATTGCCTCCTGTTTCTTAAGGCCAGTAAGGTGCAAACATCCACGAACGCGTGATCGGAGTTTAAACTGGTATTCCAGAAAGAGCGGCAATCCTCCAACAATGGATTATGGCAATGTGATCTATCTGTGTCTATCGTTGCTTTGATATCGGCGGATGCCATGTGAGACAATGTCTCTCCTTATGCTTGAAGTTGCTGCTGGCTAGAAACAAGTGACTGTCAGAAAGAAATTGCAACAGACGATCACTTTGTCATTTCTCATTGGCATGGGATTTCGTGGATATTTCCAACATGCCTGTCTGATTGGTTCAGCTTCCCCATTTGAGCGTTAAAATCACCCGATACTATGACTGTATTTGAATGTTTTGCTTCCCGTAGTAAAGTTGACAGCCTCTCATAGAATTCATCCTTTGAGTCATACGAACTGCAGTCGGCGGTTGCGTAGGCAGGCATTGACTAGTCTCCCGATCCATCCTAGTTTTTACATATCTATTTAGTTGAATAGCACCCAGACAACTGTTGACTGGTATCCAGTTGATGAACTCACTTTCTACCCTACAGTTCAATGCTACGCCTACGCTCAAAGGTCCACGAGAGTTAGCCACTGAGTCTCCTGATGCTCACAAGGTGAATTTTGAAGATTCACTACAGTGGCCAAGTGAGGTCAATTTAATACCCACACGGGTGCTGAACATATGTCTCAGAGACACAGTATACATCCATTCTAGATTTCTGGCAATTTATGTCTACTGTTGAATTTGGTATAGATTTCGGAGACTAAAAGCCTCTGTATGAAGTCGGTGGCGCGTTCTCAGGAGACTAGGAATGAGGTTTCGATAGCTTTGATTGTTGTCAATAGTCGCAGGGTGAGAGGTTGGGTAAGGCGTAGGAGGCTTAGTACTAGTATTAAGAAGCAAAGGCAAAGGAGGAGACAGAATTGAGGGGGGAAGTTTATAATGGGCTAGGCCTTAAATACTACTGGAGGCGTGGGGCAGGTGACGCTTCCGGCTGCTCACACCGTGGAAGGCTATTTCTTCCTAAGGTACCTTATATCAGTAAAAGAGAAGATTTGTGTCACAGTTGAGGCTATGGGACATCTCCTTGAGGCTTGCCACACACAGCCTTTTTAGGATCGTTGGTGTGAGATTTGACTGTTCTGACGCCGGATGAAGAAAACCCATACCGCCCGGCACCGAAAGACACTGGGGGCATAGGGGAGTATAACGTTCTTGAAGTCTGCCTTTCCTAACCCCTCTTCTCCCAAAGGGAAGTCAGCATCAGCGTGGCACTACTGGTTGTCCAGGGGAACATCTCACTGATGTCATACTCCATCCAACCTACAGTCAGATTTCACCCACAGACCCCTCATCGTAGCGTAGCAGTTTACGCTAAAACAATAACTGCTTTTCGTCTTACTACTGTCCAACAGAAATCTCTGGCATGTCAGGACCTCGAGGGAACACCGGTCACAGCCAACGTGGCTCGCCAGATCACTGTGATATACAAATCTGGCCGCCAAGTCAAGGTGGCAACTATCCATCGGGTGTGTTAGTGTGAGCCATGTAGGAAGGTGTAGGCTGACTGCCTGGTATCCTCTAGTCGATAGGGATGAATCGTTGGAAATTCTGAGTGAAATGGCGTAAAATCAGTCACATTAGCTCAGATGTGCTATCGAAATAAATTTATAAGAAGTATAAATTTGGCTTTTTCTGTTCTCTCATCTCCATCTAAAATTCTTCAGTTATCCCAGTCACTTTCCGACAGGTAATTTGTATGTAGTGAGTGGTTGAGGCGCAGCTCATTGGCTTTGGTAGATTCTCTTGGTTATTTTTATAACCAACTTAACGATTATTGGTAACATTATATTGATTGTAGATCAATAAATGCTTGCATTCACGAGCCATTAAATAGTGAAGAACCTGTTTTGCAGAGTGTTATTGTTGGCTAAGACATCGAGATGATATGCTTTAATTAGTTGAGTCTTCGCTAACTTGACTCATAGTCGTTTAACATGGTGAAGATGTATAAACTCTCTATTATCCCCGACGCCTTGCATAATAGTATTAACCTTAATCTATGTATGCTGTCTACTCATACACCTTTTTGAAGAGTGAAGTGATATTCTTTTTGCAAATTACTTTGTCTGACTAAGTATCATTTTTTCCACCCATCCGTTCGTTGCATGTTGGTGGGAAGGCACTTCTTTCTCAGATCCTATCCTGGCCTGACAGTTTGCCCTTACATCTGCTAAATTACTACATAATGCACTAATAGGTTGTTGATGTAGTGAACAATAAATACATGAATACATTAAATATAGATACTACCTGATCATACAACCCTGTAAACTAAGCATATGGAGAAATTCTGAATTTACATGTTCATAAAGATGAATGGGATAGTTTCAATAGGAATAATGATGATGAGAATATCATCGTTATGATCGATCACAATGAAGTTTGTTGATTAAGGAAGGTACTAGGTAAGGTCAAAACCGGTATATTGAAATCGAGCAATGATGATTATTTTTCGTTTAAAGATTTTCATTGAATGTTTATTAATTTTCCGAATATAATTAAGTATACTTTATTTGTTCTTAATAAATACATCATTTATGGAAGATGAAATGAAACTTTAAGTTGGTAAATAAAGTAGGAAGAGATGCGATAGGAGAAATAGACGTCATTTTAGAGATTTGCGCTATGTCTGTGTTGAGAATATGAATCACAAAAATAAATAACACAAATCATAAGAAAACAATTTAATTTAAGGCTACAAGGTAAAGATTCTCTAAGGAAAAAGAAGTAGAAATAAACTGATATTTTCTAGCAGCGGATACATTTTATGTCAGTAAATTTTTGAGTACTTTAACTGTGAATAGATGTGTATAATAGTTCTGGTGGTTTTGTTTTCTTTCGATTGGAGAGTTCGGTAGTCAGCATTTCATTCTCGAGCTTCTTTATCAACAGGTGTGATGATGAGATGTTTACACTGTAAAGAACACCTCTGCTCTGAGAATATAAAACTACAGTCACTCTCAAGTTAGTTTCAACTTTGAAAAAATAGAAACATCAAACAGAGGGAATTATGAAGCTTAACAATTCATACAAAAGTAATCAGTAGGCATGATGGCATGAAGCTAAAGTATGAATAAATCTGTGATGAAAAATGATTATGTTGGTAATGATCCGGTCATTGCTAATCCAATCATAATTACATTTCTGGGAATCAAATATTGCCTAAATAATCAGGTTGGAAGTAGATTTTTCGATTTACTAGACTGCTCTTCAAGCAAAATGTTTTATGGTTTCATCAAAACGGTTTCTTTTCTATCACAGATACTGAATAAATCCATAATCAAAGACAGTTTAACTTGTTTATTCCCAACGCCTTACTTACACCAAGTACCTCATTTTTGCTAACTGGTAATTCATGACTTCAAAAATGCAATAGTTATCTAAACTTTGATTAATTCTGAACGGTTGATGCTAATATTTTATTCACGATATTCATAGCTAAGTGGAATGTAACTAAAAAAACCATTTAAACTTTTCATAGTAAATCTTCATTACTTGTTTCACTTGGCCTGAGAGTTTTACACTTCTCTGTCATTCTCGCTGGTTCTCCTACGGTCTTCTTCTAGTATCAAGTCACCAGTAGGCACACGAGTTGAAACAGATGCCTGAGCAAGAATAACAAACTTTCATCTGCTTTCTTCAACAAATGGCTAATAGAAATATGAATCTGCGATCCAGTTTGGGTTGATTTCAGTGATGGATAAACATATTTACTCCTGAAAATATCCACAAATCTAAACAGTGGGACATTTAGGTGTTCATGCATAGTTTAACCGACTGAATTTTAAGCTACTAAATAAAGCTAAATTTCACTGATACCTCTAAAGTTTCTCATTTGACACCTACATACATCTTGAATGAGTGTCATAAGGATAAAATCCACTGAAATCTGACACTGTTCTCTTTTTGCTCATTAATCCCTAAAAGGAATTGCTGGTACTGAATATAGAAAGGATACTGTTTACGGTACTGGTAAATTTTACTGATTTCTTCCGATTATACTACTACTTATTATTGAGTAATACTTCTACCATCTTATAATATACATTTTGAAACAAAGGGAAGGCTATACTATAGTACATGACTCTTAGACATGAAAATCAGTAAGGTTTTGGCTAAGGTATTCAAGTTAGAAACAATAAGTTTCACATCCTCACTTCAACAGATTCAATCACAAGACATTTAAGAAACTAAGTTTCAGGAGTTAGACTTCATGATTACTGAGTAGGAATTATGGTCAGGCGTTTTACTCATCCAGTGGTTATTAGCATATCCTTCCTATAAAAGTCACTGTATCTGATTCGTCACTTGAAAGTTGCTCTAGGTATTGTTCTATAATCGCTTAAATCAGGGATATAACAAGAAAGAATGAACAGTTGTAGGGCCATATAACTATTGAAATACTCATGGAGGAAACTTAAAATATTCATCTAACATTACAACCCATGCGAATGAAGATTGAATTACTAAAGAATATACTATTTTATGTGAAAACAGAATTCACAAAATTAAGGCTACTTTAAAGGCCACGATAGCGACAGTTGAACTGAATAATCAGGCTTCTTCATTTAGGCTGGAAAGGTAGATTTTCATAAGACAGAGAAGTCAAATTGGTTATTTCAATTGTTGCTAGGGTGGCCTTTAAAGTCACTCCGAAATTAGTGTCATTTAGGAAAGTATTTATGATTTATTATTGTTTCAGTTTTCTTCACGTTTAAAAATTTAGAAGCTATGAAATTGTACTGTACCCTGTGATTTTTTATTTCCTTGAGTACCGTTATTTCTTTCTGTAAATGATCTTATCTATAACTAGTAAAGGAAACGAGAATACAGAGACAAAGGAAGGAATGCTTATCACTAATATGTGGTACAGTAGTCGTTAAATATGGTGCACCTTGCATTATAACAGTCATTTGCAAAATGTGCTTCATTTCCTCTTCTGCTTCTGTCTTGGTTTGCTCTTAATACGTCTACGTTGTCTCTTGCGTCTCTCTGGGGAGAATCTTTACCTATTGCTGGTAATTCCCTATGATTTCTGCCTCCCTCTCAACATCTACTACTTATGTCCAATCTGATCAACAACGCCCACTAGACTAGACTAGTGCAACATATCGCCATCATTCAAAACTATTTTATCGACGGTTAAAAGTATAAGGATGCACTTGTGAATCATTCCTGAAAATCAACTCATGAGTCAATCGTTTTCGAACCAAACTCCGTCCCCGGCCCAACCCAGCCATAGAAAAGCAGAACTTTATGATTCTCCAAATGTAACTAAATTTTACACATTTCTTTTCTAATATCAGTATAAACTGACAATGTGTCCCATGCAGATCATATCGTCAAACATAGTATTCCAAATAACTGAGAAAGAGGAAACATTGAGTGAATCATACCGATGAGATATCTAACTTCTAATGCTGCATACAGCTGCAACAGCTTCTAAGCTGGCTACATTAACCCCACTGGTGATGATGTTTTTCCCTTTGATGACGAATGTTCTAGGAAATGACTGAAGGTTTATCTAGCAACCACTGAATTTAAAAATTCATTTAAAGATAATTAACGATTGGAAACATTCTTCCATGTTAATCACTGTCAGTCGGACAAGTTGAAAGCTTAGCCATGAAGTCAATGGGGAGAAGATTTTCAGATTCGGTTAAAATAAGTATTGAAAATAAAAGACTGTTGCTGAAAAGTGTAGTTAAAATGATGAATATAAAATATCCCCCTTTAATGTTTGGACAACCTAGGACGCTGTTGTAAGCTGTTATCTTTTTCGCTTGCAACTAAGTTTCCAACACAGGCAGCTAAATAACTTTAAGTTCTGTAGAGTTCTATGACTATTGCAGCACTACCAACTTTATTTTAAAACCAGAAAGCTTTTTGGATTACAGTTTAGCTAACGAAATGCTGTAACACTAACAGACTAAACCAGGTACACTGAAGATTTGGCTAGTCTAGAAATTTTCAGTACTGTAAAACATGGCTGACTTTCATTTATGCACTAAAGGGGCTTGTTTTCTTCGTAAAGAGTATGCAGTACACTTTTGATGTAATCATTTCGTGTCAATCAAAAGTCTACCGTCCTTTACAAAAGTGTATCACAACTATGAAGAAGCACCTAGTGGGAAACCCTAGTCCCAATTCCGTGTAATGTCAATATTCATAACAACCGTACACCTACAACCAGAAATAACTTTCTATTACTTCAGAGATGTAAACCGAAACGATGAGAAGCTCAGAATCATTGGGAGTTGATATCAAAGCATTAAAAAATGTCTTAATACTAAGTTATCATGCTCCATTGTGTATTGGTGACACCAAAAAGCAACCAAATTGGCAATAATATGCCTAGTAATTATTTGTCTTATTCACTTTTAAACATCGTTTAATACTAGAGACAAATGACACAACATTGTAGTAAATTGCATTTTACAATGGATGTGTGGTCGTAATAATGATGATTACCTAGACCTATATTTCTTATCTTCTCCTTCAGTCTCTTGTAGTCATGAAACAGATCTTTGACAAATTTTTCGTATTATGGCAACCAACAACACAATCCTCCAGGCCCAAATTATAAATGCGATCCACCAATCAAGTGTACAGTATAGTCCCCAAGTAAAGTGACGTAAAAATAAAACACAAAATGAAATTCTTATAACGTTGGTCTTGTTTCAGTTTTAATCATCATTTTTGCATTTAAAAGTCAATTTATCAACCAAATCTTTTTCAGGTGGTAGTGGCATTAACAATTAATCGGTCATTCGTCCTTTCTAGTCCAGGTTGATTTCACACGTAATGAAAAAACTTAACTAGACATTTACTGAAATGAAGCTATAAGTGTTTTGTATCTGTCATTCATATAATGGTTACACAAGCCAAAATATAGTTTTGCTTGAACAAATTCACAATATAAGGTGAAAAGCTCATCTTCAGGGTACAATAAAGCCATCTCAGTCATTTTTGGTAGTTTTATGCAGATTGTCGGACTGCTTTCAAAATAGTTTCCGTTGAGGAATGACGTCAGCTAGAGAACGGTTGAAAACTTAAGAACCTTGTAAAGTTGTCTTCTATTTATATGAAGTTTCTCAGTAGTGCTGTCCTACTGCCATGTAAGGAATCACACCCAAAACCACCAGGTTTTGTGGTTAATAAGTTATCATTCGGGCAATAAATTGTAACTATAAATTCTGTAGGTTTTTGAAATATCACGACCATCATCAAATGTCATTTGTGAGCATCTATCCTTCTTCGTAAATTGACCTAATTGGAAGATTTGGACCACTAGATCCAGTCCAGTGGCTGGATGCTAGTATGCTCATAGGAAAATCCAACGGTCCTGGGAGAAGTTCTTTGTGGCCTTATGAGTACACCCAGCTGAGGAGTCTCAAATGAGGATGAGACAGCTATGCAGTACTCCAATGTTTTCAGTCGTTCACTGGGATGATGTTGATCCTCGGTGAAATCAGTCAGTTCTCTAAAAACCTCCAAACTGACTAACAATCAGATGCCTGCTAGTAACTTGCTTCGAGATGAACTTCTCGGAGTTCTAATGAGATGTCAACCTGTGGAGTCAAACAAGTGAAGCCGACGGTATTAGATGATGGTCGCGCTATAAGGCAAACTGACGGAAACCGGGAAACATGAACCAGTCGTTCCCAATTCAGTGACTGAGTTATAACATACTCTATATTACACTAGTTTCTTGAATACAGCATACAGTGATACAGTATGATTTACTTCATGACGTTTCGAGCATAGATTATGGCTTATAATAATCTCAAAGTAACCACATACCTTTTAACATATTATTATAGTTCTGTCACTTCCTATTCCTTGTTTTTAGTGGCAGTAAAACTTCCTACATCTCTGGTATAGGTATTGTATCATTCGTATCAAGTAAATACTACTGTATCACTGAATATTATATCAGATAAAGAAATCTACTGTGGAATCACATTATATCACAGTGCCCAATTTTTAAGCTTACATCAACGATAGCATGCTCATCGTGAGACCTGACGACCTTGGGTTCGATCCCTCATGGGGTCAAGAATGCACACATAAAGGGATCCCAAACTAGGAGGTTTCCTGTGGTTCTCCGGCTGATGTTTATCTGTGGTAAAATTCGTTCTGATATCCCTGAAATTAGCTTGCGGTAAGATGAGGCAGTCTGTAGAAAGCTGTCCGCATAGATTTCAGACCTATTAGAAATTGTCATTAGCACACATCTAAGACTGCTGTGCCTAAGTGATGGTATGGAGTCTGAAGAGACGGGTACTAGGATTGGATCTCAGTGGATACAGCATCACTCACTGGGGTGTAGGTACATCCAGAAGGTGAGTGAGTCCTAAGTAGAACGCGACACGCATCCTGAACTGCACTGCTAGTCACCAAAATGATTTTCAATATTACAACTGAAATATTCATGCAGCTGCTGACATCACGTAGGTGTTATTACTGACTACAGTGTACTGCTCAGTTGATAGATTTCTGTAAGTACAAAGTGTGATACTTATCACTGTGAAGTTATTTCCACCTAAGCTGTTATTCTTATTTTCAGGAATAGATAAAGAGATGAGGTCGATCTCTCACCACAACAGAGTCAATCGAGTGACACCTACAAATTTAGCAGACAAAAATGATGTGGTGAGGTTATCGACCATTGCAAAAAACGAACGACACTGTATCTATTCTAATAAACTGCTGCCTTGCCATTCTTCATCTAAAAATTCATACAAATTGTAGTTATTTTCTTCGATTAACAATTATTTCCTCCTAGTTCGTTTTGAGTTGTAGTATGGCTGATTTGTGATAACGTAAGGCATTTATTACTATTATTATTTTTCCCTTGGGTTTCTAGTGGAACATAGGGATTCAGTAGCACGTCTCCATTACACGCTCTTCTCTGCAGTCTTCAAAACATGGCTCCATCAATGCTCACAAGCTCTCATTTCTTCCTCACACCATCTCCTCCATGTCACCCTCACCTCGGATACCCAACTCGTCGTTTCCCATCTGGCTTCCACTCGAAGACCTAGCCTGACACGTGATGTCTCCGAATGGTCTTCTCAGTGCATGCCCATTCCAATCCATCTCTGCACTTCGTTCGAGTGCATATTTGTTGAGTGATAGGTTGTTGTTGATTGGTTGGTTGCCAATTCTGGCCAGCCAGCCAGCCAGCCAGCCATCCATCCATCCATCCAGCCAGCCAGCCAGCCAGCCAGCCAGAGTTCCTTACTGCTTATTCTCATCATTCTCACCATTTGATCTTCAGTATTGAGTGAGCGTAGGCGGGAGCTGTTCATACATGTCTGTAGTTTGTTGCAAATGCTTTTCGTGACATGCCAAGTTTCTCAACCATATATAGCATCACTGACTTGACATTGGTGTTGAAAATCCGGATGTTGTTCTTTGTTCTGAATGCAGGAGATTTCCACAGTGGTTTCAGAATGATGGAAGCCTGTCTTGGTGTCTTTCCGATCGTGGTTTTGACATTCTCGTCTGTGCCGCCACTGTTTGTAGTTGAAACGATGCTGCCTAGGTAGGTGTAGGTGAGAGACAACTTCCTTTGGGTTTCTCGCGTTAATGGTGATTGATGATTGTTGTCGATGTTGTTGTTCGTTGGGTATCTTAATCACCTCCATCTTTTCTATATTCACTTGAAGTGAGGTTTTCACTGCCTCTTCTGTAAACTTGTTAGTTTTCACCTGCAGATCTTCGAGTTTGTGCGATAAGACATCAGACATAAATCATCATCGGCCAAATCCAAATCTTCTAGTGTCCTTTCATCTGTCCAGCCAGCGCATGCCCCTCTTCTTGCCCAACGTAAAGCATACTCATCATTAACAGAACTGGTGCACAGATAGCACTACAAGCAAATTATTGTTTTACAACTTTAAAAGTTCGCTTTTTTCTAGACGAATCAATAAAGTGGAATCGTCAGTATGCAAATCACCTAGTTACCCGTTCTGAAACTACTTACACACTCTCATGTCTATAAAACCCTTCGGGCAAAATGTCTAATTCTTACATCCAACAGTTTTCTTGACACTTCGATACACATGATCTGATGTCAGCACTATTTGCAATCACTTTATATATTCCTTCAATGGATTTGTGTAAATAAACATACAGTACCTAACTGAGATGAATGTAAATCAAATATTTATGGTTTTCCTAAAGTGAATTGGGGAAATTTTGACCTGAAGATTGTTGTGTTTCCATTTTAGTTTGGTATAATTTTCAAGTGCACTGTTTACACTTAATAGACGACAGTTACATAGAAGTAACTTTAAAGGTGGCTCCAACACGTATATGTCTCCACCATAATTAGCAACCGAGAACAATGTAATATACATGACCTTCGATCCATTCACTTAAATTGCTTTGTCCTACGTGAATATATACTGGTAAAATTTCCTTTATGACAGATAACAAGTGCGTGGTTGGTTCATGTTTGTCCACGTAACTGAAGTGAAATAGTATCTACTGAATGAAAGCTGAACTTATTATCCTATTCAATCTTTACATTAATAAACGAAGAATCAAGAAACAATGAAGGTATCATAGTAAAAGAAAATCGAAATAAGTGGATATGACTGGTCAAAATTATGAATAGATAAAGACAATTAGGGAGGGACACAACTGACACATAACTATTCAGCGTGATGAATAAGGATTAAACGAAAATCTTTTTCGGATATAGAAAATCAATGTGTTCAGTGACTCAGCCGAAGAGTTTACTTCATACTGTAGGAAATGGCAAGACTGAGATACGGGATGGAATGTTTATTATTGAAATCTTGTACAGTAGTGATGATATACTGTACACTTTCCACCAAGACGATCATTTGCAAAATGTGCTTCATTTCCTCTTCTGCTTCTGCCTTGCTCGTAATACGCCCATGTTGTCTCTTGCGTCTCTCTGGGCAGAATGTTTACCCACTGCTGGTAATTTCCTGTGACTTCTCCCACCCTCCTAATATATACTACTTATATCCACTCTGATCAACAACCCCCACTACACTCGTCTCCCCGTCAAAATTTCAGGCTCGTAGACGTGTTGATCGTCTTGGTGCTGTCTTCTCTTGGTGTTCATGCAAAGTTTCTCCTTTTTCCCACCGCCTCCATCTTTGAAGTAGGCTGGCGTCTACTCTTTTCTCTTTGTCCCTCTTTTTGATGGCATAAACTGAACTGCGTCTGTGAGTAATGATTTATGGTCATTCCCAGTTCCGGGGTAGTTTCCTTCTACCATATTCACCTCCTGACGTATATACTCGTTCTTTACATTTCACCTGGTTTCCGACCTAAAACGGTTCCCATTTACTTCCTTCTCTCTGCTCAGATTTTTTAGCATCAGCTTTCTGTTTCCGTCCCACATTTCTGATTGCCTTTTTCCGCTCATTTCTCACTCTCGTCTTGTTCCACGGCTGTTGTTAGGGCCAGGTCTTACTATCTATTAGGAGCCGTGGTTTCCTGCCATACACTAACTGGGATGACGACTTCATGGTTGTTCCTTGTACCAAGGCACGATACACTAATTATATGAACGGAAATTCCGTCCTCCAATTCCATACTTGGCTTTTGAAGGCAGTCACTCCTTAAGTATACGGTTATTAGGTTCTTCCAAACCGTAAGTCTGCGGGTGGTACGGCGTTGGTCTCATCCTCTTGATATCGAGTTGCTCCATTAGGATTTGGATTCTTCACTCTCAAAACAAGGAACGTAGTCAGTCAATATCATCTTCAGCACACCGCGATCCGCTACAATATGCCGCATCACGACTGCGGTCACTGTCTTAACGCTTTGATCAGGAATTGTGACAGAGTCTACCCACCGTGAAGCATGCTGCGTCACCACCAACAGGTATTGGTTGCCACTAGCTGTCTATAGAAACGGTCCCACTACGTTCACAGACCACAGGTCACCAACTCCCTACACTGGAATCGACTGGAGCGGCTGTCACATATAGCTATCACCTTTCATCAGTTGACAATGAGGACAACCCAGCACGTGTTTAGCAACATCTCTCATACCTGGCCAGCATGCACTTTGTTTGAGGGCGGCTGTCCGTGAGACACCTGTATGAGCTAACTGGTGGCATTCTTGTATCATTTTGTTGAGTAGACATTTCGGAATCACTGCCAACCAGGTCCCATTGTTTTCTCGGCATGTCAGCATCCCATAAGTATTCATCCGTAGGCGTTCTTTCTGCGTCAACAACTTTCTCAACTCTTTATTTCCCACAGATGTTTGTGTCTTCATTCCTTCACTTATGGTTTTTATCACTTCTTTAAGTGTACGGTCCAACTTTTGAAGGCGAATACGCTTAAATGGGTCCCGTTCCACTGCATGTACACCGTATGCGATCTTAGATGGTTCATTTTCTTCGTCTGACCTTGATGAGAAGTCTGCCAACCAGTTTTCTTTAACTGTCACATGGATGATTGTGAAATCATATTCTTGCAGTTGTAACATCCAACATGATAATTTTCCTCCGGGGTCTCCCGCTGTCTTAAGCCACTGTAAAAGTTTATGATCAGTTTCAATATGGAATAGTTGACCAAGGAGGTACGATCTCCATTTATCAAGCGCCCAAACTATCGGCAGACATTCCTTTTCAACTGTGGGATATTTCTGTTCTGTAGGTGTCAGGATACGGCTGTCATACTCCACTTCTCCTTCAGTCTATCTCAGAACTGCGCCTATTCCATAATCACTTGCATCGTTTGACACAATGAGTGGCTTCCCGGGTGTTGGTAGTTTTAAAGTCATCTGCCGGTCACTTAGCCGTTCCTTAATGTAATCAAACGTTTTCTGTGCCTCTTCTGTCCACGTAAACTTGGGGTTATCAAGAAGCTTATGTAAACGTGCTGCTATCTCATTGAACTTTTTGAGGAACCGACTGTAGAATGCTCCTCTACCCAAGAACTGTCGCAGTTTCCTCTTGGAATTCGGCACTGGAATAGTTCTGACTGTCAGAATTTTCCCAGGTAATCATTTTATTTCACCGTCTCCAACTTTATATCCCAGTAATGTAACACTCTTCTTGACTACTTGAGATTTTGTCTTATTGATGCGAAGTCCGAAGTCATCAATACATCTTAAAACAGCTTCCATGTGTCAAAGATGTTCTGCTTCCGTCTAACTGTACACTACCACGTTGTCACCACACACCTCTACATTTTCTAAATTCTTCAGCAACATCATCAACCATCTAATTGTAAATGGCGTGCCTGAAGGACTAAATGGCATTCTTTTGAATTGGCATTGCTTCTTGCCCCCAATAAATGCTGTTTTCTCTTTGTCGCCCCTTATTGGTAGCTACCAGTAGCCTGAGCGGAGGTCCAGAAGTGTAAATACTTTTGCATTCTGCAGACGATCCAGTGCTCCAGCTACCGTCAGCATGGCACACGGCTTCAGTTGCGTTATATTATTTAACTCTCGGAAATCAACGCAGAATCTATATTTTCATTTGACTTTCTTACTAAACGTACTGACTAACTGTACGGGCTATCAACCACTTCAATAATACCTTCGTTTAGCATTTCCTGCACCTGAAGCCCAACTTCTTCTTCTAAGTGGCATGGTATTCGCCGTGTTATAAATGTTGTCATTGATTGACTTGTCACTGGGATTTCATGCTGAACCTTGTCACAGTATCCGTAGGAGTCTCCATCTCCTGTGAACAATCTGTCGTATTTCCTAATCAACTTCATGATGTTTAGCTCTTCTGGATGTGATGCTCTTTATACCTTAATCGCTGCTACCTCGCTGTTTTCCTGCGTCGTGAACGACCCGTATTTCGTCGCCACTATTCCTGTTCTCGTGTTAATAACTGCTCCCACTTCTCTCAAAAAATCAGCACCTAGGATTGTCCGTTGTAGAAGTGTGGTCACAATGAATGGAAATCTAATTTTCCGAATTCCGATCTCAACGACACAATCTGATAAGCCTGCAATTTCTAATACATGTCCCCAACAGTGTGGACCGTTAGTGAACATGATCTTATGTTCTGAGACTGATTATTATCTATTAGTGAGACTGCCGCCCCCGTATCTATGAGATACACGTTCTCCCGATCATTTATTCGCATTCTAGCATACACAGTACTTCGATCTATGGCTCCTACATCATCTAATCTAGTCGGAAAAACAGAACTCATTTTGCATGGTTCAAAACGCTTTCCTTTTTCGCCTCTCTCGACAGTTTCTTTGCCAGTGTCCAGGTTTTCGGCAAGCAAAGCATTTACTCTGTCTGTTGATATTCATTCAGAATGCAGCCACCTCCTCCTCAAGGTAACCGATTTGTTTTCATCCAGTTGTTTGCCTCTGGTGACTTGACCGCAGGTACTGCTGTACTCATTAGCCTTCTGGTGACCTTGGCCAGCTCATTAATATCCATGGGTTGGGTCACGTTCACTAGTCGTAGCTGCTTAACGATGGCATTCGAACACTTTCGGTGAACTGTGAAGCCAGCAAATGTGTCTGGGAATCCTCATCCAAAGTGGGAAGGGCTCGTCGAAGTAGTTTTGTCAAGTTCACAGACAATACCAACGGGTCTTTGTCTGTTCCAAGTTTCGTGCTCGAGAACTGCTGCATCGCCAGCTCACTGTCCGTGGAGCTGTCAAACTCCATCCTCAGTTGTTTAACCATCCTCAAACACAAGGCGTTTCAATGACCATGAGCAATAGATTGTATTTGAAATAGTAAATAATACTATATCACTGTACACTACATCACATTAACAAATCTCATATGAAATATATTAGTTCAAGATGGTCAGGCACTGAACCATTTGTCTTCTGGGCGGAATTTAGTTTTTGCAAAGTGATCAATATACCTCTTGGTTGGATACAAATTTAAGCTCAGAAGATTTCCAGATTTTCTAAAGTTGGTTTCTATTTGTTTTCTGGAACAAAAGCAGCTACTTTTAAAACGTTAAAGATTCTGGATTTTTCCAACAGCCTTTGTCAACAGGCTGTATTCCCTCATACGATGGAGGTGTTTTGAAACAGGTTACAACCCCTGATCTTTAGAATAAGCTTGAATTTCGCCACCATTCAAGTTATAGTCCGTAATGTCCACAAAGTCAAACCAACGAAGTGGAATAAATAGTTTAAAGCCTTGAGAACGAAACTACTAGATGGTCATTTTCGATAAGTTAAACGTTAACATTGCATCTAGACGAATTGAATCCAATCAAATGTACGCCAAAGTAGGATTGGCTCTGAGAAATACTAAGGATAGTCACAGAAATACATAGCAGCAGTCGATAAAGTTTGTGAATGTTGGTTGTTGAGCCGTATAAGGAAGTAAAGGCTTCCTAAATGGCCTCGTCGAAGTGTCCTAAACCAGTGGTTAGAGACTCTTTATGGAATAACACAAAACTGGTTACTGTGGCACATAAGCATATTTTTTAATCTTCGAATTCTGGAATATTTCCATTCAATTTTACCTGGTCATCTTTCATCCCATGCACCACTTGGCCTTGAGAAACTGTTGTGAAGTATCACAACCTGAATCAATCCAGTTCTTTATGAAGTTCTACATAGGTTTATCTGTCCCATTTGTGTTAATCCACTAATAATCAGACACTTATCAGAAATTAGGAATAACATGAACATCATTCTAATTCTTAATTCCCTTTCAATTGTACACTTTTCTATTACAGACTAATTTCAAGGGTGAAAATACTGAGTTATTTGCGTACCGATGTTTGAAATTGAGACAAAGAAAATACGAAGATGGGTGAAAATAAAAAACAATTTCAACTACCTTTAATCAGGTAGAATTTTTTCTGTACACATTACAGTTCATATTCTCTTTCCATTGATGTCAAAAATAAGTGTATGCTCTAATTTTTCTTAACAGAAGTATCTGTTTGTAGACTTCAGATCGATAAGATAAAATTCAAAGCGTAGGCAGGAATCTTTTAGTTGAAGTAAAACAATACACCCCATAGAAAATTATTTCTGATCTTGTTTGACTACTAATTTGAAAAAAAATAAATTTACGTATCCTTATTGGGGAAACATGTTTCACTTCACTCCATCATGTGTTCAGGTAGTGTTTGAATATCAGCTGAAACATAATAAGTCTCCCCTATATCTTTGTCATCAGCCTCAGTATATACATATTATTATTGTTATCATCATTATGATTACTATCATTTCCTCTCTTCGGTCTGAAAATTTGTCCATTTGTTTATTTCTGCTTTGTATTTTTTTTAATGTAGGTGTTACATCGAAAGAAAGATAATAATAACCTATAGACTAATATGTGACTTAATTGCCAAATGGTAACCGACGTTACTTACGTTTATCGAATCCCATAATGTATCCATGATGGCAGCATAATGGCTGTGTTAGATCCAAAGAATGTTCAAATGCAGTTGTTATTAAGTAGTTGTTAAACTAGGACCTCTTGGTCAGTGGTTTTCATCAACCATCACTCTCCTGAAATTGTAACGTATATCGTTCAGTAGCACTATCGAACTTCGGAAGTGGCCATTTAAGTTAAAAACTATTTTAACAAACCGACACCACTCACCGACCTATTGGCCACTTGGAATGGTTTTTGACGGTGATTGTTCTTTACAGTCCTACAGGCTGCTTACTAAGCAGTCTGCATCACAATTAAAAAGCAACAGAACTAGTTTAAAGCACCTTGTATTTTAGTGGTATTTTTAAGCGGATGCATTCATAGACTTTCTTGAGATCAACACGATATTATATACAAGATGTATGATGAGTACATTAAGATCCTGTCTATTAGAGTATCGAACCATTAGCTATAGTCTTCAACCTCGAATATTCTCAGTTGAACCAGTAACTGATTCCATGCTAATGAACCAAGCATTTTAATAACAGGAATAGAGAAAGTAGGACTATGTTTATGGGGTATCCTAGTGAATTCATCTTACTTTTTTTATCTGTAAGATTCAGGATGGTTGTATGCAACATTTTCCGGAAAAAATCCACCAATTTTCTGCAAAATGTATCAGCGAATAAAGTTAAGACCTTTAAAAACATTATTAAATATTAATTTTGTGACCCATTTCTATAACATATTTAGTTATAGATGAAGAGGGTCGTCTCCCACTTGCCGTTATGAAAAATTTACACTCCTTTACTTAAGATTCATAAAAGCAATAATCTCTTACTCCCCAAATTGTCTATGTGTTATTCTGTTACACATAAACTGGCGAAATAACTGACGAAAATGTTGAATCCAGCTCGAAAAGAACTCCATAAACTTTCATTGAAAGATACTTTTCAACTTGATCACTGTCTTACTAACTTGAATATCAAAAACAAGACTATTTATTCTTTTGACACAAATTTTTTATTCATTGACATACTGTTGTCCAAGACTATTAACATTCTCTATGACTACATATCTCCTAGAAACTCCCAATCCCCTATTACTTCTACTTTTCTCAGGGAACTATTATTGCTATGTGCCTTCAAAGTTCCTCTCACATTTGAAGGTGAACCCTTTCGTCAAGTCAATGATGTAACTATGAAGAGTCCCTTAAGACCAGTGCTAGCTGAAATATATGTCATATATAGAAAATCTGGCTGGTGATCTCATTACTTATGTTTCTCTTTGCAAGTGATATGTGGATGATATCATAGTGGTTTATGAGAAGCATGGCGATTCCGAATTCTGACCAAAACACTATTGGAAACGTATATCCGAAGTTCACTAACCGTTGTAGAAGCCAGGTAACACCGAAGCGAACTCGCTACAGAGTTCCTAAGAACAACGTCCATACCATTCCACCATAAATAAGGGAGCTGAATGGTATATATATATAATGCTGAATAACACTAATCTCGTTTCTCTTCTACCAATCAGTAAAGCTCTATGATAAGGTAAAGATAATCTAGATACTAGATGGCCGTGCCTCTTGTTTGAGACTAAGCTTCTCAGTAGTAGGTAGGTTGATCTGGATCAGGCAGCCAAAACTCTTAAACCGATTCAATTCTTGTTGGCTACTTGATCAAACCAATGATACAAGGAATCAAAGCGAAAAGAAAATTAACTGTTCAGTCTAATGAACAGTTACTCATGGCAGCTGGTTATATGCTTCTTTGCTCGTAATCTTGATACCTTTAATCACAGTGGACAGCTGACACACTATGATTTCAATATTTTGATGTTCAAAACAAGCCATGGTGGTTTTTCACATTTGGTTTTTAAAGTCCTTGACCAGTTACTGTGGTGATCATTAACTACATAGATGGTGGCATTAGTCTGAATCTCTGAATAAATAACAGTTACATTCAACCTGCAGATACAGACCACTGATAAGTACCAAAGAGCTTGAAATTCAATTCATAAGCTTCTTCTTAATTACCAATTTGTGTTTAAGGCTAAAATGCCATCGGGATTCTGATTAGGATAGAAGTGATGCATGGGGGTTAGTAGTGCTATCTAAAATGTGTGCTTCGTATTATTTCGGACTTATCAATTCCATGCAACTGATTGAGTGTTGAAATCAGAAAGACTCGGAACTTGTAACCAATGCATCAAACTACAGAACTTTGTGCATTGGGTAATAAATCACGATGACCAACACTTGTGCGATGGATGTAGTTCATATCATAGCTCATACTCTACAGAAGTTCGATAACAAGTGTCTTCATGGTGTTACCTATGTATAAAGGAATCATTGTGTCAGCAATTTTGAAGTTAGACATAGGATATAAGGGAAAGAAGACAAGTTCGTCGACGTAATTGTGAATTATCAGCGAGTGGGGTGGTTTTGACACATGATAAGCATGTCGAATCACCAGTTACTTCGATATGCAACGTTAATTGAAGCTGGATTGAGAGGGAGGAAGGTTGAAGAAGGTCATACAGAGACTTGGCATCATTCTAGGAAGTTTGGTAAGAGTCATGTAACGAGGTGCTGGCTACCGTGCCAGAGTCCTTGAAACTAAAGGAATCTGTCTGAATTGAAAGTTACTTTTTCTGATCTTCATAAAATTGGCTGGTATCTTAAGACATTGTATCTTTTACGAAGATGATTTACTTATTTGTCGACATTGAATGCAGTCGATGAAAATCTTATGAAAGAAAATAGTGTCATCTTGTTTTTCAACTGGTGTTCTCATTGCTTTATTCAATTTCATGTGTGTGAAAGAAATTTCAGTGCAATAGTAATGGTGAAAAACTCATTGTCAAAACAAACTTGACAACAAAATTCAGCTGTTTAAGTTGGGATTGATTGACGTAGTAACTTTAATACTAATACAAATCTCATTCGGTTATCAGTTAGATAACCATTTTAAAACTGGCAGCATTGAACAGCGGTTTTTTAGTAGTTTGAAAACCTTCACCAGTACCTATATCTAGCTGTTTAACTTTGATGATTCATCAGTATTTCATTTTCATTATGAGGGAAGATCTGGTTTTATTACATTTTGAGGAAAGTCCTTTTAGTGAACACTTATTAGTCTATGATTGCGTTTATTAATCCACTCAGCCGATAGTTTTAAAAGAATCTTAGCTTATGTAAACATGTTGAACTAGACTAAAAATTCGGTGGACTCCGGTCTTTAAGATGAAAACAGCTGTCCACCTGACAGTTAGATGAAAACTTCATGTTTGGGATGAAACTGAGACTTGATTGGCAGTTGATATTTTAGGCGAATCAATACTAACAGTGACTGCTAGTTCTATCATAGTTTTTATTTCAAGTTCTAATATCATTCATTTGATAGACTGTCTATATACTTAAATTTTGACAAGTCGTGACCGGTGGAGTCATGCCTGATGGCCGTGAGGAAAAATACTCAACGATGACATTGGGTGACGGTTTGCGCTATATCGTGAGCTAACAGAAGTTGGAAATATGGAGCATTGGATTCTGACCCAGTGGCTCAATGGTAACGCGCTGGTCGCGGAACCTGAAGGTCGCGGGTTCGATCCCTGCTAGTGGGGTCGTGGGTGCGCACTGCTGAGGAGTCCCGTATTAGGACGAAACAGCTGTCCAGTGCTCCCAGGTTTCCTTTGTTCCTCCAACTGATTTCAGTCTTCGATGAATAACAACTTGTCTATATACTGTTTGATAAACGGAGTGGTAAACCACTATATGTGAGAATACCAGTAAGATGAGAAGTAAACATATTTTTTTATTGACCAAACTGTTTGTCTAATTCTAAGTGATTCATCCTTTCTCGAGATTGTGTTTAAAAGTTATGACTTTTTAACTATGGGTGAGGCTAAAAGCTATCCTCAGGTGTTATAGCGTTTCCTGTGAAAAATGTGCTTTTTTCTGCTCTGTATGCATACATTCTGAAGTGAATACCGCTATTACAAATCTTTTTTGTTGCTATTTGAAGCCTCAAATTACTCACTGTGATCTGTGAGTATCATTCATCCTGAATAACTATACTTACTTTTCGCCTAAGAAATGGAGGTGCAGCCAATACTTTGCACATGAATAAACGGCATGAAACACGATTCAATGATAGACAGCATTATAAAAACAGCACTTATCGGTAAAATATTCATACAGAACACAGAAAAGATCTTCATCTTTACAAAAAACGCTAAGACCTATGACTATTGTCCTGCTTAAGCAAAATACCACCCGGGGGTGGCTTCTAGCCTCACCCAATACATCTAAATGTGGGATTATAAGAAGAGAAAGTGGCGTATTAACAAGCTTTAACATAAGTCAGAGTCATACTGGAAACCTGAGGATACTGCAGAGCTGTTTTTTCCTAGTTTGGGACTTATCTGTTACACACACCCACGACAATAAATGGGATTAAATTCATGACCCTAACCCGGTCGAAATAGAACTAAGCAATTATTCAATGGTCAATAGTTTTCAGTTATTCTTCACTGGTTAGTTTTGATTCATGATGAAAGAAAATCCCCTTGATAACAACAATTCATGACAAAATTCTAAATTAAATAATAATTGTCTTCTCAATATTTTTGATTTAGGGGCAGGTCACAGAAGAAAATATTTGCTAGTTATCGATGTAATCCCAAACTAGTTATATAAGTAAAGGACTTGGTTACGGTGAAGCAGTGTATATCCTTTTTAGTTAGTGCATAGGAAGTGTCACATAATGCAGTAGTAATACTTTCCAGTTAATGAATATAAGCGATGGGTTGTGTCGGAAACTTTATTCAGTAATTAAAACCACTTGACATATCTAATCGATGAACTTTATTGACAGGATCCCGTAGGACCATTTTTACCTGATTTATTACTGAGGATTACAGCATACTATTGGCTACTATTCGGTGATAGATTCATAAAGTATTATGGAGTGCAAAAGGGATGAATTAGCCGGTAAATTGCTATCGTAATAAATGTTTGGTTTGTCTTTGTGAACGCTTAAGCAATTAACCTTCAGATTCTATTGTTGATGCTTGCTAGATTCCCTGGGAAATGGGACAACTGGGGACAGCTTTATAGGTCACCCTAGCAACGATCGAAATAACCTATTAGGTTTCTCCATTTCGGCTGAAAAGGCAGTTTTTCATAAAATATGGAAGTCTAACTGGTTATTTCAGTTGTTGCTAGAATGGCCTTTGAAGTTCGTCACAACTGACCGTATTTTGCAACTTCAAAACGTGTGCAAAATGCAACGGTATATATCTATCGTTATTTCTACACGTTTCTAGACAGATATTCCGTATTGAACTTATCTCTTCAATTAATCTGGTATTCATACGCGTAGTCGTGTGTTGATTCTGGAGAATTCAGGGTATATTCATTGGGAGTGAAAGATTTCAAGGATGTGGGGCTTCTTTGAAGGATCTAGACGATAATAATTGGCAACAAAACGTAAATAATAATGAAACAAAATGATGTGATGTTTCAAAAATGACATTATTCCATCCTCCAGTTTCTTAAAATAGATAACCACGATTGACACACACAACTTGCTAACTCGTATTACTTATTTGGATATCTATTTTTTGCTGCAAATAGTTTGAATTCCTGCCATTTTGATCGAATTAAAATTAAAAATTAAATAGATACCTTGGTTGCACCAGGAATCGAACCGGCAGTTTCGGGCTTTTCATCTTGGAGTTCTTTTGATTAACCCATGAGACCCAGCTACTGAAGAACAGCTATTGTGATGATGATGATAAACAGAAAGTTGCGTATCACTCACTAGTACAACATTCAGATGAAATTCGGCTAGTAACCCAGAGGACGCTAGTTCGAACCCTACCATGACCTAGGATTTTGTTCCACTTTCAGTCATCATTTCATTACAAACCATAAGTCTACCAAGCTATGACTATCTCATAAGGATTCATCAATGAGTATCAACTGGACTGTTATGGCAGCCAGCCAGTATTAAATGTTGTTGCATTATGGCGTTATTTGCTAATTACTACTGATAGAATTAAGCGATATGCATATGACTCTAAAAGCGGTAAAGTCTCTGACTTCAACACTAAGTGATGCAAACTGGAATCACTAGGGGAACACTGAGTTCTTCTCGTTGGCAAATTTTTTCTCCTGATTAGTCCCAACAAGCCCGAAATCTGGGTCTATAGTTTTCCACAGATTGACTGTTTGCATTTAACACCAAGATTTCATAGTTCAATCAAATATCAGACTGTTAGGGAGATGATCAGCAGTTTAAGTAGTCCACATCTGAAAAAAGTCTCCACAAGAACTGGTTATCTGTAAAAAGATGATTGAAAAGTATTTTAACAGATTTGTGTAATAATAGTCATTTGTTTCACCTTCTTCTAAAAGTATCATCTGATCTTCAGTTAGTTGCTTGTAAGAATAAGAACGATATTGAGGAAAAAAGTACTGGGCTGATGAAGAGTTAATTACACCAGAAAAGAGTTATGGGAGTCATCTTACTGAGTATTAAAACTAAATGTACTACTGATCAAACACTTGGTGCCTTGTTTACATACAAAAAGAAGTGAGTGATGTGCTGATTTGTCGAACCATTTTGCTCAATTAATCTGAATTCTTTTTTGATACAAAATAATGAGTTCTCTACGAGGTAAAAAAAAAAAGACAAGTTCTCGAAAATTCCATTTATCCATGCGAATTAGCTATAATCACCCAGGCTAACATCGATTTCTTTGAAATACAAAGCGACCAATCACAATGACGCCCACTCACAATTCATATAATTGGCTGTTCACAACTTCGGTCAGAGCATATATTATGGTTTTCCCCTATCTGCTGATTTGCACGACAGTCTAGTCAGTGGGCTATTCCAGTGTATAAAAAAATACTATTCTGTTATTTGTAATATTTAAGCACTCAATCCAGGTGTATGTATTGCATTTCGGCTTCTATGATCGAACAACGATAAATGATCTAAAAAATAATGTTACATTTTAACAAAAATACGTAGTCTGAAAAAAAGTTACTGAAAAGCAGACATGCCAATAACTGAAATACGACTAAATTCATGCCAATATACGTACCAATCTTTTTTGTAAAATTCATTTTCAGACTGGAGACAAATAACCTATTGTTGAAAAACGTCCAATCACAAAAAACCGAATTCTGAATTGGTTCATAGCCTAGATTAACCCTATTTAGACGGAGCTTAGTACTAATGACGGATAGTGGCTAGCAGTGGAATCCAGCATGCGCATTTCGTCCTATTTGGGAGTCGTCAGCTGGACGTACCTGCCTCCCAGTGAGTGTTGTTCCCACAGGGATTCGAACTCGAGACTGACCGCTTCAAACGCCAGAGCGTTATCCACTAGATCATCGAGCCACGATAGCCACCTCTTGTGCAACGGGTATAGTTTTAGTACAATTGGTTGCTTTGTTTTAATTCCTCGATGATGTTATATTTTTCGATTAAATGAGCATATGCATATATGACTGCAGAAGAGAATGAGTTTGACTAACCGCTAAGACCAATGTATGTAATAAATAAAAAGGTAGATTATGTTTTCATATTTGGAGGAAATCGGCGGGAAGCCCTGAAGATAGGTTTCCTGCTTATTGGCCCTCTTCAGGTGTCTGATCAGTAATGATTGTCTCACTTATGATTGGTTGATCATACTCATAAACTAGTTTGGATAAGTCAATGAGAATACCATTTGCAGGATAAGATGACGTCTTTTCACTGAGTCGGATTTTCCTCAGCTGCATTACAACTAGAATAGAAATAAAAATAATCACTGTAACAAACTTTAATTTACCTTATATGGAAGGTAGTAAGACACTATACAAAGTTTAACAATTTGATACCACCTTAGTCTAATCCAAATTTTAAATGAACTCCTTCATTTTTCATTATGGATTAGCATTTCTTTAGACGACCAGAGAAATAATGACTTATGTAGCTAATGTTTATTACGAAATTACTTCAAATATTTGGCGGCATGCTATTGAGAAACAGTAGATTATGTTCCAGTAGAATATGAAGTAATTTTCAGTAAGCAGGATAAGAATATAATTCAAAGGCGGTTTGCATGAATCAGTCGGTTTCGAGATGGTTTTCATCAGGGACTGACAACCACCACTGATTAAATCACTGTCAACATCCACTAGTAAATTCTTTCGAGATGGATTTTCTCAAGTCGTAGTCAGAAGCCATGACCTGTGGGGTCTACCAAGTCGAGTATGAGAACAATTACTCGTCAGTGGCATTGGATGATGATAACGCTTTACCACGAATTGACAAATATAGGATAATGTTGACCGCTGAGTTCTGACCTAGTGGTTGAATGGTAATTTGTCCCTCGTTCGTTGATAAGAGAACGACTGGTAAAAGTTCAGTGAAATATTTTTTTAATCAATGATCAACTTGCGAATTATTTCACAGATTGTCCGGCTTGGATTAATGTTTTTCCAAATGAATAGTTTTTCAAATGTTCAACTAAGATTGAAACAAGATTCCTCATTGAAAATCATTCAATGAAGTTCACATTTTAGTGACCTATATCATAAAAGTGTAGTGAACTGGAGAGTTTTTTGATTGATACTTCGATAGGTCGTTCAAAGAAATGTTAACATGAACCGGATAATTTGTATGCAGTTTATAAATTAACCATCCACTTACATCATAGTCGACTGACCTATTTAAACCAGTTAGCTGAATTCAGTTGATTCGATTTGACTTAAAGTCATTCAGTTAAACAGCTAATGAGCTCATCTCTGGACAATTGAAATGATCACTTTTTGTTGTTGTTGTTGTTTGGATCATTCTGTGATTGGCTTAACATATGGAAATTTTTATAAAATCGTAATGCATTAATGATTATCCAGAATTCTGCCATATTAAAACATATTTACTTTACCAGAATTTAATGTGTACATTTGTGTAGGCAATACCTCCTACACATGATGGAATAGTTAGACAGAAAAATCGATTAACAATTACTTTTTATGCAGTATAGAAGGAAAACTCATACCCTAAGCCTTAAAAAGAATGCTTTCCTGAATTGTATTTTAGTTCCCGTATTAGGAGATGTCATTCGTATACTATGAGGAGTAGGGTGAGATGAGTTAATCACTAACTTTTTAAAGTAATCCATAGGTTTCAACTCTGACTAGTGAAATGTCTAGACTGGTGTCAGTAGCTTCCAACTGCCTAATTTACATAATGGTAAATTTTATTGGTTCAAGAGACTTGAGTCGTCCAGAAATACCACCAGCAGCCTAGCCACCGAATTACCAGTGAACACAAGCCCCCCGACAGAAACAGAAGTGAAGTCCTGAACGCCATAAAGTTACTGAAATCCGGCAAAGCAGTAGGATCAGATGGAATTCCACCAGAATCACCGGAAATAGACGCAGAGACAACAACGGACATGCTCACACAACTATTCCAGGAGGTTTGGAAGGAAGGAAGGAAAGGTAGCTGCTAATTGGAAGAAGGGCTACCTTATCACGCGACTCCCAAAGAAGTGTCACCTAAGTCTTTGCAAAAACTGGCGCAGAATCATACTCCTGTCTCAACCCACCCAAGCAAAATAGTACGCCGCATCATCCTCGACAGACTAGGACGGAAATCCACTGGATTCTAAATTACGACCGGAACAGGCTGGCTGGCTGCTTTCACGAAGAACAAATCATGTGCCACTCAAATTACAACGCTACGCTACGCATCATCATAGATCAGAGTATAGAATGGCAGTCAACTCAACTCTCTACCTCAACTTCAACCATTTCTAAAATGCCCTCGATTACTTCGACTGAGAAGTAATTTGGAAGCTGAATCAACATTACCGCCTTAGTGCCACAAACATTTATCAATCTCATTCAACATCTATATGCTGTATGAAGCTACATGCCAATTGATTCACACAGCAATGGAGAGCTCAGTGACACCTTCGAAGTGAAGAAAGGGGACAGGAGAAAGATAAGGCTGCCGCCCAATATCACCAATGATCTTTATGGTTGTGGTCGACTGGATCAAGCAGCAAACCGTGGGGAGCGAGAAGACGGGTAAAAGCTGGCTGGACCGATGAAAAGACCCCAAATGAAGATTTGGATTTCGCCAAAGATGATGATTTATGTCTAATGTCTTGTCGCACAAACTCGAAGATCTACAGGCGAAAACCAACAAGTTGACAGAAGAGGCAGTGTGGCAAAGACGGGACTTCAGGTGAGTGTAGAGAGGACGGAGGTGGTGAAGATACTCAACCAACAACAGCAACATGAACAACAAGCACTAATCACTATGAATGGGAGAAATCCAAAGGAAGTAGTCTCTTACACCTACCTATGCAGTGCAGCATCGTCTCAACTACAGGCAGCGGCACAGGCACAGGTGAGGATGTCAAAACCAAGATCGGAAAGACACCAAGACAGGCCTTCACTAACCTGAAATCAGTGTGGAGATCTACAGTATTCTACTGTACTGTACTGTACTGTACTCCACTCAGCACAAAGCGTGAACAAGATCCGAATTTTCAACACTAATTCAGTTGAATCAGTTAATGCTTCTATGTGATGGTTGAGAGACTTGTTGCGTTACAAACAGCATTTCCAACAAACTGCAGACACACATCAATAGCTTCCCCCTACCCCCACTCGACACTGAAGATGGAGATCGGATGGCAGGAATAACAAGAATAAGCAGTAAGGAACTCTGGCTGGCTGGCCAGAATTGGCAACCAACCAATCAACAACAACCTATCACTCAACAAATATGCACTCGAACGAAGTGGAGATGGATTGGAATGGGCATGCACTGAGAAGACCATTCGGAGACATCACGTGTCAGGCTAGGTCGTCGAGTGGAAGCCAGATGGGAAACGACGAGTTGGGTATCCGAGGTGAGGGTGACATTGAGGAGATGGTGTGAGGAAGAAATGAGAGCTTCTGGGCTGTCATGGAGCCAAGTTCAAAAATTTGCAGAGAAGAGAGTTGAATGGAGACGTGCTACTGAATCCCTATGTTCTATTAGGAACCCAAGGTACAAATAATAATCATAGCTAACTGGAAGTTTGCGGCGATATATTAATTGATTTTAGGTTATAATTCATCATGGACTGACATCTCTTGAAGGAACACTGGAAAACTTGGAGTACTGAATAGCTGTTCCGTCTTGGTATGGAACTCCTCAGCAGTGAGCACCCATGACCTTGATATTCCTTGTCCAGCACGTTACCATTGAGCCAGTGGTCCATACTTCCTACTCTTGTCAGTTCACAATATAGTGCGACCTATATCCAATGTCATCGTTGAGTAACTGTCCTCATTTTTGACTTGGGTGACTCCACTTGTCACGGCTTCTCATTGGAACTTCAGGAATCACCTCCAATTTTCCTCCAAGTGATGTCAGTTCATGATAAATTCTAACCTAAAAACAATTAATAAACTTCCACAAACCTCCAGATAGACCCATTAAAATGGCCAATTAAATTTCGTTATCTCATGAAAGAAACTACCTCTCCTGCTGAAATGAAGGAATCAAATTGGTTATTTAATTGGTGGCTAGGGTGGCTTTTAGAGTCACTCGAGGTACTAGATAGTTTTCTTCCGTTTAGGGGAAACCAAACCATTGAAAAAATATAATTTAGTGAAGAAAATTTTCTTTACTATGAATCATTTTCAAAAGCTATACAGTCATAGCCACAATTACGACAAAATGTATATCTATCGCTGGCTAATGGGTTAGTATAAAGTCATCAGAAATGGTCAATGAAGTCACATGGAGACAACAGCTAGAAGGTCATTTCAAGGTCATCAAGAACTGCGTATAGGATCACAATAAATAAATAAACAGTAAACAAAGAATTGAAGGAACTGTTTTGAGGAGATAACGACTAAGGTAAAATTAGCGATTGTCGAATACACACTCTCTTCGAAATGTTTGATTTCACTTCATAAATGGCTTTGAAAGAGGATTCTCGTGGAAAAAAATGACCAAAGTTAACCGTATACTCAAGAATCGATCTGTTAATAACTTGACACTTTCCTTTAGACAGCCAAGTAGGATAGTTTTCAGAAATGCGTTTGGAAAGAACATGCTTTGTACTATTTATGTAACTAAATAAGAGAAACAATCCGTGACATGACACAGTTGTATATCCATCATTTGAAATTGCGGTATTTTATTCATATCAACACCATAAGAGTAGATCAAAGGAGAAAATAATGATAAGATCGGTTATGTGAAACCTGGAATCGAAAACAGTCATTACTGTCATTTAAAAATAATTAATTTAAATAAAATTTTGGCGAAAAACCTCGTTTTGATTTTCTAAACACTTTTGGATTATTTATTGATATACTTGTAATTCTCCGTTGTTTTTATTGAGTCGAATTGTTTTACGTCTTCTGCTAGACACATTCAAGTAAAATTACTTTTGGATTACCTTAAATTTTATTCATATCATAGTTAAATCGGACTTGAAACTTGAATTCCTACAGGACACTTGTAACTGTAGTCTAAGCATTAATAATCATTACAAACGATTAAAAACTATGGTGTAATACGTACTATTTACTAGTAGGATCGATTTTAAGCAGTCAGAGAGCTTACAATCGTTGACATTATCTATCTCATGAACACCTATCAAGAAGCTTTCATTTTCCTACTCAATACAACAAGGAATCTGCGATTTGTTTATTTATATTGTTTTCTCCTGTTCTACTTTTACTACAATAGACACTGAACGTTTGGATGGACAGTGGCTAAGTATGCGTAACAGATTTCATAACTACACGCGTATGTGTAGTTCCATAATTACTTCAGTCAATTTAAAAATTCTGCCTAGCATCAAACTTACTGTCTCACTTGTTCTATCACATGCTACAGATACTGTGAAAACATCATTAAGTATAAATTTAAAACCTTTTCATAACGTTCAGCTTCTCTACACTATGGAACATACTGTTACGCAGTATGCTGGGCTCTTAATGGGCGTTTGATTGCTTTGTCTGCTCAATCTTCTGCCTGAACTAGCGACCAAATATTTACACTGCACCAGGTTCTGGAACATAGGCACGCTTAACGATGCCCAAAACTAGCTGTATTTCTCGACCCGAAGGCGGCATTCAACTCCGTTGATCGAGAAGTCTTATGGCAATGTCTTTCACTGAAAGGTGTGCCGAGTAAGTACATCACCTTATTGAAGGCTGTCTACTCGAACACTTATGGGAGTGCTAGAGTTCATGGTGAGATGTCCCGGGAGCTATGCTCATCGAGTGGTGTCCATCAAGGGTGCCCACTCTCTCCATTCCTATTCACTTTTATCATCGATATTCTTATTGAGGTCCCCCTCTCGTCATCAGGTTACACAGATGTCAACCTAATCACAGGAGAATTTTCGTTAGACCTAGAATATGCAGATGACAGTTCTGTTAGGTGAAGACGCTGACAAAATGCAGTCTTCTGAACACTGAGTAACAATTTGAGAATGTTCGAGGTGTGGTTCTCACCACCCAAATGCAAGTTGTTGCTCCAGGATTGGTCTTCAACGGTGCCACGGCTAACAATAGAGAGTGAAGTGGTTGAGTGTGTCAACCAGGCTTCAGGTGTTTGACCACCGTTGTCTTCGTAGTATAGGACGTATTCCGTGTGTCACTACGTGAGTAATGTAGAACTCAGGTATAGAGTTTCAGGGAGTAGAGGTAAATCAGTTGACGAAGTTATGAACCTTCATCGATTGAGATGGTTTGGACACGTACTACGTATGCCTAGTCACCGATTGCCTCGTCACACAATGTTGGCTGAGGTGGGTCCAGGCTGGAAAAAGGCCCGAGGTGGCCAGACTAAAACATGGCACCAATGTATGAAGTTTCCGACTGTTGGTTTACGCCATGTAGGACGATGCAGACTAGGTGGTTGGGGTCCACGGGACAAGAGGAACCAGTGGGTGAAGACTGACTCGAGGTGATATGCCTCAAAACCAATGTCAGTGGCTTAGATATATACACACATTATCCTCATCTTAACGACGCTATACCGAATCTCATTTTTCATTCTTCCTTTCTCTCTTTTAGTACTTTATTTTTTTTCTACTGAATTTCCGTATCTTCATCTTTCACTTCACTGCCTTTTTACTTGATGTACTGGTGTGAGGTGTGACAACTCGGACCGTTACTCAGTAATGCCTGGTCCTATGTTGATATTGATGATGATGAACTAGCGACAGCAAAATTAGCCTGATCAAAAACAATCAGAGCTAACATCGATAAACACAGAGAACCGAATGCACACTTGATGTTTCATTAACATAAGTGTAAAACATGAGCATTGTGAAAGAATGCAGTTCTTCTTCAGTTGATATGTTAAATGAACTGCATAGTGAAACTGAATAGCGTTTCCGAAACTACTTATTCTCTACAGTCATATAAAGGTTACTCCACATGTTTGAGACAAAGTTTATGTAGTTTTAATTCTCCCTCCTCCTCTATAAACTAGGTTTTAGAATTTTCCATATATCTGGAGCAGGTTCTGAGTCATTTTTGTTGCACGTATTTGGTGTTGATTCCATAGACAAAGATTTAGTTGGGATAACAGAGAAGATTTATGGCTTAGGATGAGGATGATAACTGTTTGGTGTTCTTCCAGTTTTGAGGTTTGTTCTTGGACGGTTCATCACCAGGCCAGGTGACTTCATCAGAATTTACTTCCCGATTACCAATCATCAAAGATTTACCTATCAACCTTTCCTTCTACCCAAAGTTCCATCTTGAAAAAGCGAGATAAATACATTTCGTTTTAAAAAGCTTGGGGTCATATATTCACAAACTCAGTATCCTAGTCAATCTTTTCAGCTTGCTACAAAGATTTATGCAAATGTCTGATGACCTCAGTGGGAATATGTAAAACATTATAAGTTTGGTGTGATCAAGTTACAGTCAACAAAAAATCATAAAATATCTGGTAAAAATTTCTTTTAACTGTGTGAATTAAATTTGTTGAGTTTATCTACGGTTTAATCATAGCTACCTAATAAATAAATGAAAGGTCAAACAAGTAACTTAATAGTTCCAGAGTTTACTGCCTGTAGTATGCAGGCAAACGATTCCACATGTTTCGGTCATGTGACTTAAGTATTGACTTTTTAGGTCAACGGATGACCTTGAACGAATTATTCATCCAGAGGATTTAAACACTCGTACATGAGGTCGATGCTATTTATCAAAATAATTAAGTAATTAAGTACATTTTGAGAAACCAGCAAACTTGGAGTAGCATATATATTATTATTATATAGGTATTCATTATTGTTATTATTATTATTATTATTATTATTATTATTATTATTACACTGGCAAAATCAACGCATGTCTAATCCATTACCTAAAACCGTTTTCTTTCTTATTTATAATGTATGAAACTGATCAATGAATGATTCGGTTACATCTAAAACAGAAGTATACAGAACAAAATTAGCACATCACATAAAACTGTATCAGCTCGACTTTCCTTCCTTCTCTACTATACACACAGAAAATACAATTCAAGGAGATCGAAGAATACCGAAGTGAATCAGAGAGATTTCTATGAACAGTAAAATAGTAGATGCATCAATCGAAAATGAATGACTGGAAATGGATAGGAATACCATGAACTGTCATTTTACTTCTTTTACGATGAAGTCATCTAGACGAGT
>OX104134.1:106141616-106256669 GCA_944470555.2 Heterobilharzia americana
AAAGAGATCCAAACACACAAGAGCAGTAAAAATGAAGTGAAACATACAATTCTAACTTGGAGACGAAAGTTGAATGAGTGTAACTCAACCTAGAACATACCTTCTTGTACTAAGCTAATTAGCTTACTTATCGATGAGTGCCAAGTTAATGTAGGTGAACTGTGAATCGATCCTGAAGGGACCCATTTGGGGTAGGGAGAATCTTTACATGTTAAGTCTCGTCAAATAATCCAAAGCTAACATACTGCAAGACGGAATAACAATCTGTGTACTGAATTCTGAGACTGGTTAGTTTGTATGTAATAGCTTTCTAAATACGTGTTCATTGGGGTACAGATGTTTTTATGAACAAGAAGACTTTACATTTGTATCGTTTACGATAAAATAGAGGCATTTGTAACAAAACAAGGAAACTTAGATACCTGCATAGAAGTGCACTTGTTCAAGTCCCCACAGCAGCATACATCAAAAACCAAGGAGGGGGGGGGGACATGAATAAATGACGGCTAACGAAATTTTGCAGAGGAATCTCATGTTCTAATGTTCCATATTTATCTGTTGGGTTTGGAATTCGATTCAGCGTGTGTGCAACTGAGTGGTTTACAGATTGTACATTCCACTACCTAGTTGGAGGTCGTACTCCCACCTATTTTGCACCGTACACTCATATACAACGAGTATTGCTGAATGTTGTTCACTTATCATCATAGTTGCACATCTTTCAGATAAGTAGGCCTTTCAAAGATTAATGTATGTGTTTGTTAATATTCCCAATTTCCTCAAGCAATAAAATGTTTCCTGGCAAACGGTTAGGACAAAGTTGTGATTGTCGGTTATCCTGGATCCTTTTTTATAATACGTAAAAAGGCAGAGACAGTAATGCCAAAGAACTTTTGAAAAGATAGAGATTGATAACTCATGATGAGTAGAACAACTGTTTGGCATCCTCCAATATTCCGCCTCCCATTGTGAGCAATTCATTGTCGAGTGAGGTAGCTGAAATCCTCGATATTAAACTGTATTGCATGAGATCCCGCGTCAGGTAAGGCAGAAAAAATCTCCCATAATCTGGACTGAAAGCTATTGTGGATAATAAAGAAAATTATTCTTCTTGTCTCTTGAAACTAAGGTCAGGGATGGTGTTCATGTCCTAATCCTATTGTTTCTGCTAATATATAGGTGTCCGCAAAACCTAGAAGGATGTCATTGTTGCAAACTAAGAAGGTGATGGTAAAGAATGGTCCTATAAATCTTCAGATTGCAACTTAAGGCAATATTTTACACTATACACTTTGATTTTACCATCATAAAAGCGTCCCAATCAATAGTAAGTAAAGTCAAGTTGAATCATTTGTTAAGAATTAAGCAATCGATCTTAATCTCAGTAGTGTAGATTCATCCGCCGAATTACTCACTATCCATGTAGGTAATCCAACGCCACATGGAGTTATTCTTGGGTTGAATAGCTGAGTGATGAACACTTCAACTGCTGAGTTGCATGAAATAAGTTGGAATTTTGTTCTGAATAAATGAATTATCCAGAAATTTCAGATATGCCTTATCCATGAATGATAACAAACAGGAAGTCAAGAGTATGGACAGCATTGCGTAGTGAATTCAGTCTTATTGATACTGTGAACTGTTTATGTGATAAGCTCAGCTATGAAGGTGAAAGAAGTTACTATTTACCCTTACTTGAAGTTCAGCTGATAAGAGATTTTGCATAATTTCATGAAAAAGAGTATTAACAGAAAACTCTACATTGAATTATATGATCTGCACCTCTTCAGTTCTGTACTGAAACGTTTTCCCCATTGTGTAAACAATCCTTTCACATACAGTCTTCTTGGTGTACACCAATAAAACAGGCATATTTCACTCAGGATATATCTACTTGTTTATTAGTAGTTCTGTCTCAGAATTAAAGTTGATCTTACAGAAAAAGATGCATAAAGAACACGCTTAGGTGAATCAGTTTCACATATGGTATAGGGAGCGTGAAATAAAATCAAACATTAATTACATTTGGACTGTCTCAGTGAATACATAGCACGAAGTAGATATTGATGGGGGCTTTACCCTTAGTACATTGCATTCCAAGAATATTCACATGAAGTTCCAGTTACTCAGTCTTTTTATATATTTAATTCAAAGAAATTATAACAACCAATATTCATCATTATCAACATAGGACCAGGCATTACTGCGTAACGGTCCAACTTGCCACACCTCATATCAGCACATCAAGTAAAAAGGTAGTGAGGCGAAGGATGAAGATAAGTGAATGCAGTCAAAAGAAATATAAAGTACGAGAGAAAGGAAAGAGGAGTGACAAATGGTGAGATTCGGTATAGCGTTGTTAAGATGAGGATAATGTGTATATACATCTGCGCCACTGACATCGGTTCTGAGCCATATCACCTAGGGTCTCCAACCACCGGTTCCTCTTGTCCCGTGGACCCCAACCACCTAGTCTGCATCTTCCTACATGGCTTAAACCAACAGTCAGAGACTTCCTACATTGGTGCCATGTTTTAGTCTGGCCACCTCGGGCCTTTTTCCAGCCTGGACCCACCTCAGCCAACATTGTGTGACGAGGCAATCGGTAACTAGGCATACGTAGCACGTGTCCCAACCATCCCAGTCGATGAACGTTCACAACCTCATCGACTGACTTACCTCTTCTCCCCAAAACTCTACACCTAACTTCTGCATTACTCACGTGATGACACCACGGAATACGTCCTATACTACGGAGGCAACTGTGGTCAAACACCTGAAGCCTTCTTGTATCCTCCACTTTCAATGGCCATGTTTCACAGCCATACAGTAGAATAGAGCGGAGTGCTGTGCAGTACACGCGACCCTCAATAGACAATCGGATATCACGGCGGCGCCATAGGTGGCGCAAATTGGCAAAAGCCAATCGAGCCTTTTGTATCCGTGCAGAGATCTCATCGGCAACTAACCCACCAGGGTTGATCCTACTTCCCAGGTAAGTGAAGTGGTCAACACACTCAGCCACTTCACTCTCTATTGTTAGCCGTGGTACCGTTGAAGACCAATCCTGGAGCAGCAATTTGCATTTGGGTGGAGAAAATCGCATCCAAACATTCTCAAATTCCCACTCAAAATGTTCAGAAGACTCTGCATCTTGTCAGTGTCTTCACCTAACAGTACTATGTCATCTACATATTCTAGATCTAAAGAAAATCCACCTGTGATTGGGTCAACGTCTGTGTAATTAGGTGACGAGAGGGAAACCTCCATAAGAATATCTATGATAAAATTAAATAAGAATGGAGATAGTGGGCATCCTTGATGGACACCAATATTCAGGTAATATAGAAGCCGATATTGCAATACAGGTCAATCATTTCGACTCAGTATAAAAACGGGAAATTACAAGGATCAACAAATAACAACTAGTACTCATGCCTCATTGGCTGTGACGTTTGAAGCGGTGGGTGCTGTTTTGAGTTTCAGTGGGAACAACATCGCTCACTAAAGTGGATGTACGTCCAGCCGATAAGTCCCAAATAGGACGAAATGCATGTCCTGGATTCTATTGCTGGCCACCACCAAGCAAAGTAAAAGAAATAAGCTTGACAAAGCCTGAAATTTACGTCTAAAGTAATCATGTTTATGCGTTTCTTATTCTTTTGAGTTGAGTAGACTAGGCTAAGTGTACTACTTCCCTTACCTCCACATTTCTCCTTTGTTTCATGCAACCTTGGTGACAACGACCCTCCTCCTGCTATTATTATTCATTTTAGTAGTGTTAGTACGATGCCTGAACCTTTTAATATTCAACACCTTATTGTACTTCTGTTGTTACTCCCTCACTATCACATGTATATATCCTTCATTGGCAGTCATCCAAAATACCATCAGAAAACACCTAAAAACAACAAGAAATACATGAGTTTCTCTATAAACATTATCTGTATCAGAGCGCTCAATAGTTGAGTTCATTATTTCCCTTTTTTAATGAAACGGGACTTCAGCATCTGTCTAGATTTCTAGTGATTGGAGTTAGCGAAATCAGTACTAAGCATTCAAGCCTCTAGAGACATTTTTCTTTCTTCCACTTGATTTTGTTCAAAAAGTTTTCAACAAAATGTTAGAAAATATTTGTATTTAAAAAATGGTTTCATTTTAAATCAAGATTTATATTCATTAAAAATGGCCTGCAGCCAATAGGCCTTCACTTTCAAGCCATGTCATGTGATCTGCATAAAAATCGATAATATACTTGGTTATTTATAGAAATGAGAGAATAACCATGCGTTTGAATATTTCTCTGATAAAAATCAATAGTATGCTTTATGACAAATGTGACCTATACGTCAATGCTAATAAACCAGCAAATAATACCTAAGTGATAAACGGTAATAAAAATGGAGGGTAGTAGAAATAATTTTGTTATTGTTAATGTTTTGACAATGGCTAAGAGTTCACCATTTTTTGAACAATAGCACCAGGGAAGCTGTAGAGGAATAAGAAGATAATTAAACAGATAAGGAAGATAACCAAAATTTTTATCAATACCCATTTTAAGCGATATTTGATCAAATAACGAAGAGTATTCAGCGGTCCGAGGAATTTCATAAATGAACTGTCCGGGCGGCTGAAAAGTAGAAGAAAGAGGCAAACATTTTTATGAGAAAGAAATTTGGTTCACAAGAATTGACCTATTTTAGTTGGACGTTTTTATAGGGGAACCGACCAATATCGCGGCAGTTTTCACCATGTACTGGTACCACCTAGAGAGCCGTTTATTTAGAACAGTGGAGTAGAAAACAGCGTCGACAGAGATTTGATGAAGTAATCGGTGAAACGTGTTTCGTAGGCGTGGTAACGGACGCCCATCGATGACCCAGTGAAGGGCTGTTGGGCTCAGATGCTAGTTGATGGCAGTTGGAAAATATTAACCATTGGATGCCAATCCAGTGGAGTGATCGGAAAGTGAATATTAGATCAACTGGTAATCCTGATTCATGTGATACGTAGGGATGGTTTAAAGTGAAATTGAACCCTGAGTCGTAGCAGGATTTGAACCAACGGCCTCCAGGTCACTAGGTTCATACTCTCCTGACCCAGCTGTTGACCTCATCATAAGTTAACTTCTATCACTGACGGGTTTGCTGAACTGTCATGTGTTGGTGCGGTGTGTAACTATCCGTTCATCGTAATTGCACTATCTGTACAGTTGGAACTTCTCATTGGATTCCAAATCGGGCTGAATGACAGGCAGAGTGTTATAAATCTCCGAACCGGTTGCTGCCTAGAATTTTGCCGTCACCCAGGTCTTCATTTCACCCTCAATCGTCACCTGGCATCAATAGTAAAATTCTACCTCAAATACTCTTAACAAAAATGTCTGTTGATAATATTCAACCCAACCAGCCGAATGCCTTTCAAGGGTGAATTAGATGGCAAAGTACTAGTGATGAAAGGGAAATTTCGAAGTTAGATTAGACAGTCCAGTAAGTAAAGCAGATCAGTTGTTATTTTCTACCTGTAAGCTAGTGTGATATGTCAATGTGCTAGCGAACAGGAGGATTCCATCCGCACTTTGAAATGACCGAAGTAGAAAGCGTTAACACCACTTTTATTGAGGGTTGTCAGTTGAGAATCATTGAATAAGTTCATGTTTTCAAAAGTAGCCTGCATTTTTTTGAAGCTGAAGGTGCATTCTTCCAATGAGTACCAGCTATATTCAATCATATATTATCACGAAAAATGACTTTCCCTAAAGCTATGCTTTAGCAAAAATACAACCTAACTTTTATTTTAAACGTGAATTGAGTTGTCATACTTTCTAGCAGGATATGCTTGATATATTGGACTCCATAATCATCGGGGTCAAATAGGTTATCAGAGTATAGAAACTCAGATAAAATTAGAATGATAAACCTCTCTAAAATCAATAATCTGGAATAATTTTCAACCATTGCAATGCATACGCAATCATACAATAAAGTGAGATAAAGTAACCCTACCAAAGACCACGATAGTCATATGGAAAGCGAAAGAGAGGTTGATTACAAAATGAGATACAATACCTATTCCAGAGTTGTGGAACACTTTGTACTACTGTAGTAGGCGTTGTTGATAAGAGTGGATGTAAGTAGTATATGTTGAGAGGGTGGCAAAAATCATAGGGAATTACCAGCAATGAGTAAGAATCCCGCCAATAGAAGTACAAAAGACAAGGCAGGCGTATGAAGAGCAAATCAAGAGAGAAGCAGAAGAGGAAATGAAACATATTTTGCAAATGACAGTTTTAGTGCACCATATTTAACGACTACTGTCCCACTTGTTCAAGATAAACATTCCTATCTTTTGCTTCTTTCACTACCACTAAAAACAAAGAATACCAGGTAATTGAGCTAGAGAAAGCTGATAAATACCAGAAGTCTTGAGTGGTAATTACTTTGGTATGAATATGATAAGGAAGTTGTGTGCGAAAAGTCATCCAGTAAATGCAACTGCTTCGCTGTATGTTATATCAAATAAACAAATCTGATATGGAGCTACATTCACCTTCAATGAAACCTCATTGGAGCATAAACCAAAGAGATCAGGAAGTATCCAATGACTTATATACTAACTGTTTATCGACCTTCGTATAAAGCAAACTTTTGGTTGTATTGTGTTCTCTGAGCTGAGTTGTTTAATCGTGAAGCTTTCATCGTCTTTCTAGACGACATCATCAGCACTATGTAGATGATACTTTTGTCATCATTAAAAAATGATGTAGAAAACACTTTCAGTTTGATCTATAACGTTTTCAGTGACATCAAATTCAAAATAGACAAGGAGTCAAACAACCAACTACCATTCATGGATGTTTTAGTCAATAGGACAAATACCGGAAAACTGAAAACCCAAGTGTACAGGAAGCCAACACACACTGATCAAATCCTCAACTACAGCATCAGCAACGCACAAAATTGGTTGCATGCAAACTGTATTCAGAAGAGCGACTTTATGTAGAAAATTACTGGGTCCATCCTAAAGAAAAACGGCTATGTGCAAAACTTTATTACAAGGTGCCTATCCCGTGCATCATCAGCTACAAAATCACCAACTGGAATCAACAAATGTATACATACCTTACCATACCATAAAGAATATATCAGAAATCACGACAAGATTACTGAGACCACTTCGTGGAATTGTTGTGGTTCATAAACCAACAAATTTCCTCCAAACACTATTATGCAGACCAAAGGATGCAACAACCAGAAAAGACAAACAAAATATCATTTACAGAATCAACTGCAGTAACTGTGGTCAACACTACGTTGGATCAGTTGGCTATTAAACGTCACAACATTTCATCTCTCATGTGGCTAACAACTATGGACATCAATTCGATTTCGAAAATATTGGACAAAGGAAATACAAAAAATATCAGAGAATTCCTAGAAGCTTGACATTCAGGTCAGTCAGCAATCAGTAGATGTATAGACATAGACCCAATCTATCAACCAATAAGGAAAATGATAAACGACCGAAATGTCAGAGGTCAAGTAGAGGAATAGTCAACAGAAAAGTCTATACCATCAATGACACAACAATCGAAGGAAACAACCAATCACGAACCAGTTCGTCAGGGTAGGCTATGAAATCATTCATTGAGAGATAAGGATAGCTCACTTCATACTGAAGTTAGTGCTGATGATGTTGTCTAGAAAGACGATGAAAGCTTCACGATTAAACAACCCAGCTCACAGAACACAATACAACCAAGACCATCCATCCACCTGAGCTAAAAATATTCTCCATCATTTCAGGGCAAACTTTAAATAACCTCCATCAACTTAATAATCAAAATGATAATGTTAAGCAAAGTTCATACAGAAAGAGAGGTGATACGATAAATTAGTATTCACCAAGTTAGTTAGATAAACCACTTTTGAAGTCGATAAATGACAACTTATCTTCTACAAATCACTGGTGTAGTGCCAGTTACCTTTATCCCATAACTTTCTGTATAAACGCCTACCTGAATGGTTGTCATTATATTTTAGTAGAACCCTTATTCCTCAAAATGGATATCATTGGTTAATGAAGCAACCAACTGTCTACCAATAAATTTATGTAAAAAGAATATTTTAAAACTATTTGTCTTATGAATAATCAAGCTCATTATGAAGATAAATGTCGACCAATAATATTTAATACTAAAGTCAAGCCAGAAAATATATGTCAGTCTTGGTAATTAATGATGAACCTCGCCTAATTTATCAGCCGGGAAGGTTGGGCATTGGGCTAACAACCTTAAACAGGGAAATTAATCCCACCGCGAAAGAAGTTTCACAAGAACCTAGAAGATTTTGATTTCACCGGTGAAGATTCTTGTCTAATATCTTCTCGCACTAACTCAAGGATCTATAGACAAAAACCAACAAGTTGACAGAACAGGCAAGGCTGTGAAGATGGGACTTCAAGTGAATGTAGAGAAGACACAGGTGATGAAGATACTCAACCAACACCACTACCACCACCACCAACAACAACAACAAGCACCAATCACCATGAACGGGAGAAACCTAAACCAAGTTGTCTGTTTCACTTACCTACCACAAATCTAGACAGCATCGTTTCAACTGCAGATCACGGCACACACACACACACACACACACATGAGGATGTCTGTCGAAACCATGATCGGAAAGACAACAAGACAGGTCTTCATTAATCTGAAACAATCAGTGTAGAGACCTACTGCACTCGACTGCATTGCATTGCATTGCACTGCACTGCACTGCACTCCACTTCACTCAGCATAAAGCGTGAACAACATCCGGATTTTCAACACTAATTCAGTCGAATCAGTCAGTCAGTCAGTCAGTCAGTCAGTCAGTCAGTCAGTCAGTCAGTCAGTCAGTCAGTCAGTGCTTCTATGTGATGGTTGAGAGACTTGGTGAGTCACGAAAAGCATTTCCAACAAACAAATGAAGACATACATCAATCACATCAACAGCTGCCACCTACGCTCACCCGATACTGAATATCGATGAGATGGCCAGTATAATAATAAGAATAAGTAAGGAGGAACTCTGGTTGGCTGACTGGCTAGCTGTCAACGAACCAACCAACAACCCATCGTCAACGAATATGCATATGGTAGTGGAGATGTATTGGATTGGACATGCATTGAGAAGACCGATTAGGGACATCACATACCAGGTGAGTTTAGGTGGTCGTTTGGAATTGGAATGGGAAATGACGATTTGGGCGTCTCAACTGTGTGGTGTCATGGAGGAGATGGTGTGAGGAAGAAATGAAAGCTTGTGGGTAGTTGTGGAGTCCTGTTGAGAAGAGTGTAGAGAAGAGAGTGAAATGTTGACGTGTTATTGAAGCTCTATGTTTTACTAGGAACTCAAGGGACAAATAGCAATCAGCCAATCAATAAGCCATATCATAATCATATTGTTATATGTAGTAAGAAATGATTTTCTATAGTCGTTAGTCATCTGATTTATTGCCTCACATGTCTTGATTGAAATACTTTCCATTATTCTTGTTTACTAGCATCGATAGATAGATTGACAAACAGATGCTAATGCATACCTCAATTGAAAAATGACATTTATTGTTAACATAACTCTAAGTCTAGAATGCACATATATCGAATTTTTAATGGAACCACATTATTCTGTTACCATTATTCATATGTTTATTGATCATTTTATTGATTTTTCTTTATACATTAGGTAATATGAATGTTACTGTAAACAGTTTGAATATGAATTATACATTACTTGCGTAGGTTGTAGTAACAACGTTTACGCCTAGTACAATTCATATTACTTATTAATTTCAACTGAAATAATATGTGCCAGTGGTGTGAAATCTGTTATTCACCAGAATTCAGAAACAACCAGTCGAGGCTTGATGAAGTCATTCATTTACGTAGATAGATTCTCTGGTATTTTTTAAGTAGATTGTTTGTTTTATAGCCTATATGATGGCTAGTGGTAGAACCCATGTTATAAGCTTCGTCTTATTCCGGACTCGTCAGCAGAATTTCCCCCCCCAGGCTCGAACGCAGTGCGCATCGTTTAAGCTCCAGGGCATTTTGCACAAGGTAATTGCGACACGAAAACCATAGAGCTAGAGCAATTCAGCCAAGTACAGCAACATGAAATTACAAGTATCTTTAAACAGGAGGTTGTTTGTTTGTGTGTTCGTCGTTAACGCTAGTGAAAAAACTTGATCCTGAGTAGTGTGAATTATGATAGTATACATGGTTGGATGAAACCAACATTGTTAAGTATCGCTGTGGACTCAGAGATATTAGGCCATTTAGTCGTAAATCAGTGGTGATCATCAATTTTTAAAAATTTATTATTATTTGTCCTTTGGGTTCCCAGTAAAACATAGAGCTTCAATAACACGTCAACATTTCACTCTCTTCTCTACACTCTTCTCAACAGGACTCCACAACTACCCACAAGCTTTCATTTCTTCCTCACACCATCTCCTCCATGACACCACACAGTTGAGACGCCCAAATCGTCATTTCCCATTCCAATTCCAAACGACCACCTAAACTCACCTGGTATGTGATGTCCCTAATCGGTCTTCTCAATGCATGTCCAATCCAATACATCTCCACTACCATATGCATATTCGTTGACGATGGGTTGTTGGTTGGTTCGTTGACAGCTAGCCAGTCAGCCAACCAGAGTTCCTCCTTACTTATTCTTATTATTATACTGGCCATCTCATCGATATTCAGTATCGGGTGAGCGTAGGTGGCAGCTGTTGATGTGATTGATGTATGTCTTCATTTGTTTGTTGGAAATGCTTTTCGTGACTCACCAAGTCTCTCAACCATCACATAGAAGCACTGACTGACTGACTGACTGACTGACTGACTGACTGACTGACTGACTGACTGACTGACTGACTGATTCGACTGAATTAGTGTTGAAAATCCGGATGTTGTTCACGCTTCATACTGAGTGCAATGCAGTCGAGTGCAGTAGGTCTCTACACTGATTGTTTCAGATTAATGAAGACCTGTCTTGTTGTCTTTCCGATCATGGTTTCGACAGACATCCTCATGTGTGTGTGTGTGTGGTGATCTGCAGTTGAAACGATGCTGCCTAGATTTGTGGTAGGTAAGTGAAACAGACAACTTGGTTTAGGTTTCTCCTGTTCATGGTGATTGGTGCTTGTTGTTGTTGTTGTTGGTGGTGGTGGTGGTGGTGGTGTTGTTGTTGGTTGAGTATCTTCATCACCTGTGTCTTCTCTACATTCACTTGAAGTCCCATCTTCACAGCCTTGCCTGTTCTGTCAACTTGTTGGTTTTTGTCTATAGATCTTTGAGTTAGTGTGAGAAGACATTAGACAACAGTCATGATGAGTGATAACCAAATCTTCTTCTAGGTTGTCTTCATCGGTCCAGCCAGCGTATGGCCCTCTTCTCGCTCCTCACAATTGTCTGTTGTATGATCCAGTCCAGTCCAGTCCAGTCCAGTGCAGTCGACCACAATGAAGAAGATCATGGGTGACAGTAGGTGGCGACCTTGTCTTACTCCTCTCTCCTGTCTCCTGTCTTTACTTCAAAGGCGTTACTGAGCTTTCCACTGTGAATCACTTGACATGTGGCGTCATTATATATCTGTTGAACGATGTTGGTAATGGCTTTTGGCAGTGAAACCGTAGTGTTGAAGTAGCTGCCTGTCAAATTACTTATCGTTCGATGCTCTCGATGGCCTTTTCGAAGTGGATGAAGTTGAGGTAGAGTTGAGTTGAGTTGACTGCCATTCTATGCTCTGTTCTATGATGATGCGTAGCTTACAGTAGTGATTTTAACCCTCATGTGCTGCTCTTCTCATCTAATCTTGTTTCTAGTAGGCTTCATCTCCACTTTCTTCACGTTGAGATTTGTCCTAGTGTTTTGTGAAATCAGATCCATGTCACTGCCTTGTCAATATCCTCGTGTTTGTACACACTGCCTCACTCCAATCACCAAATTGTTGAATGCGCAGAAGTCTGCAAACAATTCTCCATTCTCACCCCTCATTTCACAGAGTGCTTCTCCACCCATACACATTTCTCTTCCTGTCTTATCCATTCCCAGTTTCACTGGCATTCATGTCACCCACCACATTCAATAGAATGGATTTTGATGTCGCCATCACCAACTGTGTTGGGCTCTTGTCCATTACTGATTGTAGTTGTCTGTAGAATCCCGCCTTCTTCTCTTCATCTGCATTATTTGTAGGTGTGTAGCGTAGCGTAGCGTGGTGCAGCGTAGTGCAGCGCAGCGCAGCATGGCATTGTATGATTGTGACCTTGATTCCTTCATTTTGAGTTGAGTCATCTTGCTGTGATGATGGTGATCGTGCAGGAGTAGATTGGTTCCCACTGAATGAGAGAGGAGAGGGAGAGAGAGAGAGGGAGAGAGGGCCTTCGATGCTCTTCAAGGGGACATCATGATAGCCACTGGAAAACTCAGTGTGCTGTGCTCGTGGTTGTCGTGTCGCCTGTGTGACAATATTGGAGTAGATTACTGACTGTGCAGTTGGCAGTTGAGAGAGTGCACTTCCATTCCATCTGCAGATTCCTAGCACTTCTATGCCATGCCTTCTCATTTCCTTTGTAATCTGGACAGCCTTGCCAGCCAGCCAGCTTCAAACATTGTTCGGACATTCCATGTCCCCATTTTTACTTTTGTTTTCATCCAGAGAAGAAAGACACATCGGCCAATTGGCCAGTTGACTTTCCGAAGGCTGGTGTCATATGCATATGGGAGTGGAGGTGTATTGGATAGGACATACACTAAGTAGGCCGATTGGGGATATCACATACGAGGTCAGTCTAGGCGGCTGGGTGGAACCCGAATCGAAATGATGAGTTGGGCGTCTCAGCTGAGGGTGACATGGAGGAGATGATGTGAGTCATGTTGAGAAGACTGCAGAGAAGAGAGAGAAATGTTGACGTGTTACTGAAGCTCCATGTTCGTCTAGGGACTATAGGGATAAATAATAATATTTGGAATTGTCACACAGTGAAACAGTATCGTTTATTTCTTAGCGTTTCGTATCATGATATGAATATTCTAGTGCTTCTATTGTCAGAATATAATATTTCATTCGGTTGAAGATTGTGGGTAAAATGAGTGAGTATAAACTCACAGAAGAAAAGTGGATGTTCTAACTACAACCTACATTTTCATGAATCTAACACTGGCTTACCTCCTGCATTATTTTTGCATCCTTTTGTTAAGGAAAGGTGTTGTAATCCAAGTTGATTTTTTATTGTAATGAGCCATCTCATCTCATGTCTTATGAGACTGATCTTATCCAGCAATCGTTTGTGCTTTGTTGTGCATTAGTCATATATCCTTAGTTAAAGACTATTTGGCTATTAGTTCACTCCCTATCACATCTGATTGATGGGTAAGCAATCAGTTAAGTCTAAGTATGCAGTTCAGATAGTCACTCAAGCAACTATCATGTCATTCTACTCTTCCAAACAGTTTTGAACATTGAATTAAGGTTTATTATGCTGCCTACTGTACTTCTGTAGTACATTTCAGCTACTCAACTGATTGACATTGGCAGGATAATATGCGATAAATACATTTATAAGTAGATACAAAGAAAAAAAATTTTTGAATGCATACTCTGGTTTCGGAAGTCCATTCGGTTCATCACGACCTAGACCGGCAGGATTGCTCTCAGCCTCAGCGCTATTCAGCATTTCCAACTGACATTCCACTTTACCCTGAGATTAACAATCAGTAGATAAATTTTAAAAAAAAGACAAAAAAAAGTGAAATTTCCTTCAAAAATCATTTTGACTTTTTTTAAAAACTCACGAGAAGAACCTGATCCTATGAATAGTTGGAGACTATATATATATATATATATATATATATATATATATATATATATATATATATATATATATATATATATATATATACATATATATATATATATATACATATATATATATATATATATATATATATATATATATATATATATAACCTTCAGATTCTACCTTTTGACGGTAGCTCAGTTTTCTCGATGAAAGGAAAAGGCGAAATGATAACAGAAGGTGCATTCCAAAGTCCAAAAATATTTGCAGAATACAAGAGTTTTTATATATTCATAATGAGTTGGTTATTTCCAGGCGTTTCTACATTTGAATATCCTATTGATTTTTTTGTCTCTTCACTTGGGTTCACGTGCTTTTTCCAGAAATTTCGGAGTAAAACGATTGGTTGTCAAAGGCTTCAGAGATTTATGGCTTCTTATGAAGATTCTGTCATTATCACTCCACATTATAGCAGTCTATCTTTATGCAAGGATTGAAAACAGCAGATTCCTCTGGCGGATACTGATTTGACTGGGATTATTACAAACTATTTTAATTATGGCGGAAGTACTCGCAATTCAGCAATTCAAGGCTGAGGTATGCGTGCAGAAGAAGAAGTGAGTTCAACCCCTTCCCTCCATTTTTCCGTTCCATAATAATTAATCCGTTTAATGTCATCACCATCATTACCACCCTTGTTTCTTTCTTCACCTTCTGTATATAACCCACCATGTTATCAGATTTCTTTCGTTGCTCGTTAATTCCATCATCTTACAGATGATTTCGCAACTCCCTTCCACTTTTTTTCCAGTCTTTTACACTAATCTACTGTATTTTATTCAATAATCAACTCTTATATGTTTCTGATAGAAATAGTTTCAACTGACATCGGATGATGATTGAAAGGGAGATGAAAATCTGGGTTGATGGTTCGAACCCTGTCACAACAACCTAAATTTTCATCTCATCTTCAAACATCATCTAGTATCAGTAGTATTACTCTGCCTAGCCAGGCCTATCTCAGATGTTGAAAGTGATAATAAACACAATTCAACAGCTCTAGAAAATGACTGTTTCGAAGAAGATTTTCTTGCTCAATTCTTTCTTCTTTTCTTGATGACAATAGATGTATTTCTTTGCTAAAAATAACTCCCTTAGTGAAACGCTGAGTTTTAAGACTTGGAACTAAAGCCTGTCATTCCGATCTAAATCTAAACATTTCTTACTTACGAATCTTTATTTTTGTTGTTTTAAGTATCTTTATTCAAAAATGTGCAAATTAGAAATGATATGATGATGAATGTCCTCGAAAGAAAATTTGAACTCAAACCTAGAGCCTTTAACTTGCTATCTCAGATGTCTATCAACAGTCAGTCAGTCAGTCGATATCAGCATGAGACTCGGCATTATTACTAATTAATGTTCCATGGTATCATACCTCATTTCAGCATAGAATGCAACAATAAGAAAGACAGAGAACAAAATAACCATGAGTAGTAGAAAGTTGTAAAAAGAGAACAAGAGGCGAAATTACAATAATGAAACTCAGTAGGATGATGTCTACATGCCTCTGAGTTTTTTGAGATCAAAGCTACACCAATCATGGAACAATTGAACATGGTGTCTTCTACAGGTTGATGTATGTACCCAGCATCCATTTCAGTGAGAGATACTGTCATAAGACCTGTTTTTACATATTGCAAACCGTGTTTCATTTCCACTACAATCATTCAATGTTCCACCCGATTATCATGTGAATGGAACAAAGAAATATGAACAGAAGTATATTCATATTAGATTTGTTTATTTGACACACAGCACACTGATACAGTATTATCTATTTGATGACTCTTCCGGCGTAAATTTTTGCTCATAATCATATCACTGTAATCACACTACTTTTGGCATCTGATTCCTACACTCCATGTTACCTCTTATTCTGTGCTTTTATTGGTAATTAAATTTTGCATCTCTTCAGGCATAGGTGTTGTATCATTCATATTACATGTGTTGGGCTGGGTGTTGATTCAAAGAACGAAGATTCAGTAGTCAATCTCTCTCTCTACCTAACTATATACGACAGTGGTTTTGCTCCACCCTATTTTAAAAGGTATCTAAACTTCAGGTCATATCATCCAATCTCAGTTAAGGTGGGTTTACTCAAATGTCGAAATAATAGAGCTAGAAAAATTACTAGTCACTGTAAGGAATGAAACAAGGAATTGAAGCACATAAAAGAAGTTGTAATAGTTAATAATTTTCCTCTGCAGTTCATTAACAAATTCCTACGAATACATAAGAAACGAAATAATTTGAGTAATACGAGTAGGAATAATAGGGACAACATGAGTAGAGAGGAGTTCAAAACCTCTATTGTATACATCAGAAACCGTATATTGGATTCTCAACAGACTCATTCAGAGATAAGATTTGTCGGCTGGCTTACGGATGCGATAGAAGCAATCCAGCAAAATAATCTAATGTTCCATACTGCATGCAATGACTGTGAGGTCAAGTACATAGGTCAAACTAACTGATCACGGTTAGTTAGAATAGCGTGACATAGGAATTTAGCTAAATATAGAATGACAGACCTGAATAAGATCAACAGTCTGAAAAGAACTCGATTGTTACAATGCATACATGCATGCATGTATGCATTAACATACAACCACACAATTGTGTGAGATAGAGTCTCTGTTGTCAAGTTCAATGTGATTAGTTTGAGAGAGAGGGTGGGGGAGGGAGGGAGAGAGAGAGGGGGGGAATGAAGCAACGCCCATGCCAGTGGAGATATGGAAAATTTTACTACTACCAAACAAATCATATGAGATGACAGGATTATAAAAGCTGTGTGATTACACTACGCTATAAACGTCATCAAGTAGATAATACTATTACTGGGTGATGACTGAAGGTGAAATGGAAATTTGGACCGTGGCCGGATTCAAACCGGTGACCATCGGTTTCCGGCTCGATGCCCTACCAAATGAACTACGAGGCCTGAGTGCTGATTTTTTTACTCCAGTTATTAAGGGTTTTTGCCTAACTACCATGTGACTTTGAGACGCGTTACTACCACTTGATGGTATTCACACTGGCTGCCTAGTCAGGACTTCTCATCCGAATCCAAATGTAACTGAATTAGAGAGGGATAGCATCGTAGTGATTGTCATTTTTGACCATCTGAAATGGCCATGGTGATTGAACTGAAATAAAAATATGATAGGCAGTCGGACGTCGTAGCTCAGTTGACAGAGCATCCGGCCAATAACCTGGTGGTACCTGGTTCGCGATCGCGGCAGCGGTCTGAATTTTGATTTCACTTTCAATCGTCACCCAGTGTCAGCAGTAGTCTGCCGAACCACGGCTATCTCAGATAGTCAAAAAAGAAAATAAAACGGTATCACTGTAGTCTGTATCAAATAACGAAATAAAATATGAAATTATACTGCCTAAGTTCTACAAATACCGATAGAAGTGAATTTTATTGGTTGCATTTATACACACAGGATTATTTTAAATTAGGAACTTGATTGAATGACAGATTTGTTCCATGAACCCATCTGCTGGTGGCAGTTTAGGTAATTCTTTCACATTTATTTATTCCCTGTTAAATTCTTTGAAGTCTGAAGTTTAGCTTTACTGAAATGTGGTGTAGTACAAAAAATGAATTTCATCGGACCTACAGACAAACTTTATTGTTGAGTTCTAATAAACCTCAAGTTGATTATTGGAGATGTTTGGCAAGTACTTACAAACAAATCGAATTCAGTGTATTTTGAGGTTAACGGGGACATTAATTTTGAGGTAGTATTCATCGTAGACTGATATCGCTTGGAGAACTATTGAAAATCTGGAAACACTGGTCTTGAGTTAGATCCTTAGACGGGTCGTGGGTGCGTACTGCTGAATATGCCTATACTAGGACGAAACAGCAGTCCAGTGCTCCCAGGTTTTCTATGGTTCTCCAACTGATATCAGTCCATGATGAATACTACCTCAAATTTAAAATCCGCATTCATCTCAAACTACACTACTTCTTAGTGCTCGTTAGCGACATGCTTCCAGATGGATATCATGAAGTTCTAGTGAGAAACCGTGACCTGTGGGGTCAGTCAGTCAGAAGGGAAGCGGACACTAGCTGAAGACCTTGGGTAGTAGCCGTGGTACATAGCGAATTGACAAAAGTTGGAAACTGTGAACCGCTGAAATCCGACCCATTGGCTGGATGGGCAAAGCGTCCACTGTGAAATCTAAAAATCCTGTGTTCGATTCCGATGTCTGAAATCCCTGAGACAATAAAAAGTGAATAAATTTTTATTAGTGTCTCTGAAAAGAGCCTAATCCACATCATATACATTGCTCAGAGTGGTAGATGACAATTTTATTCACAGTTGCCATGTCTGACAGTAATCAACCACAACTGTATAGTCCTATCTTGAAAAACAGCGTTATTCAAGTCTTTAAACCAGCATAACAAGTCTCTATGATGCAGATTTTTAGGCAGAAGAACCGAAATGTCTGATTCACCGTGGATATATCACCTGTAGTCAGCCAGAACTGCAAGCACCTTCATTATTTTCTCTTATATGCCGCTTTGAGAACTACGAAACTTCAACATCTGAAATAACTGAATTGTATCGACGTCTTAAAGGACGTAGCCTCCTTCACCTATCTAGGTAGCACGGTCTCAGTTACAGGTGGCGGTGGCACAGATGAGGATGTCAAAGTCAGAATCGGAAAAGCAAGACAGGTGTTCATTAACCTGAAACCAGTATGGAGATATTCTGCACTCCACTCAGCATGTGGAACAACATCCAGATTTTCAACACCAACGTCAGTCAAGTCAGTGCTCCTGTATGCTTCAGAGACTTGGAGCGTTACGAAAGGGATTTCCAACAAGCTGCAGACATGCATCAACAACTGCCTACTCTGGCTCGATACTGACACTGAAGCTCAGATGGCCAGAATAATGAGAATAAGCAACAAGGAGCTGTGGGAACGAACCAACCAAGAACAACCTATCACTCAACAAATATGCATTGGAAGGAAGTGGAGATGGATTGGGTATACACTGAGAAGTCCGACTGTGGACATCACACCCCAGGCTATGTTGTTGAGTGGAACCTCCATGGGAAACGACGAGTTTGGTGTCCGAGGCAAGGGTGATATGGGTGAGATGGTGCGAGGAGTAAATGAGAGTTTTTGGGCAGTTGTGGAGCCAGGTTTGAAAGATTTGAGAGAAGAGAGTGGAATGGAGACGTGCTACTGAAGCCATATGTTTCATTAGGAACCCAAGGGACAAATAAAATAATAATAAATATAGAAGACGAAATATGCACATGTTAAAGACGTTGAAGTAGATTTTCGCAAATCACTTCACATACTTCAATTAAATGTAAGTTGTAAGTTATGTACTCGAATGCAGAAGCCAGGGAAACTAAGTAGGAGATAGGAATTAATCTCAACCTAACTGCATATTGTTTAAAAAGTATGAAACACAAGGATGAATTATGACTGTAGAAAACGAGACTGAGGAGTATGGATTGTTTTCTAGTCAACTATAATGAGCAAAATACTACAATTTGTATTCAATGCAGTTTGTCCAGGTAATATTCGCATTTTGCTTTTGAGGCAAACTGTTTTCCTTTTTTATCGCCCCCCCCCACTTGCCCCTTGTAGCTCTGTTCGATACCTTTTTGTCTAGTCCTCAGAACCTTCACTGACTGAATGCCAACCTTGAGTACTTTTTCCACTGACATCGCACTACATACTACTCATGTGTACTCTTATCAGTAGCATACACTATACCACTTTTACGTTTGAGTGTTTTTGTTTATGAGACTTCTTAAGATGGTTATGATTTGTTAGACTGTTTTTATTGATATTTTGTGATGATTGAAAATAGAATGGAAACATGGGTCACAACAGGATTCGAACTAGCAACCACTGCGTTACCGGGAATAAGTAATTGTAATGTTTCAGTATTTGTGGCCATTTAAACTCCTTCTAAGTGGTTAATAAGCCGTTTCAGAATGATACTGTAACCATTTGGGTGATTGGAAGTAATAGATAACAAGCTGTTTGTGACCAAGTCCATTTGGTTGTCGGGATTTATAGCCACAATGTATCTGCACACTAATGCCGTCCACACCAGCCCCGGTGGTTTATTGGGATAACGGTTTCAGATCTCTAATATGAAGTATTAGGTGCTTGAGGTTGTAGATATGCCATTGCTGACAAGTGGCAATAAGCACGAAACTTGTCGAATGCTTCCAACTGCCTAACTTCAATCAGAGTTTCCTTATTTGATAACCACAATATAGCTTAGATGGATGGAATTTGAACAACGTCAAGGACTATAAAACACGACGCTAATTACGCTTTAGAAACCAATCAGTAATGTCATACCTTCTTCTTAATCTACTCTGTTTAATTCATAAGTCAGGGTTATTAATTAGGCTTTCAGTTATGCCAAGGTAATTTGTTTCATAAGGCGTATTCCTTTGGTAATGCTGACGGCCGAATCTATGGTGTATATTTCACCAACGATTTGTATCTACATCTCAAGATGTGTTAACGTCTCTACTGATAATGGGACCTAGTATTAAGGCGTAATCGTAGGTGATATCAAAACATCAGCCCAAATAACCAGTTCACTTATGGGAAGGGGCCAGTCACCTTCAGCCTGACTACCAACAAAGATAAATATCAGCTGTGAAAAACAGATTTATTTACATCTGTAATAAGCAACAAATCTTCAGATCTTAAGCATTCGAGCATATAGTAAGAATCCAGTGGTTCTTACAGTCAAAGTATGAATTAAAAAAACAAACTTTATCACCTACCTGTACAATAATTTCTTCATCTTCTTCATCGGTGACCGGCCACCAGCCACGTGCAGTTCTATTCTTAAACATTGAGAATTTAGGACAGTCAGCTTCTAACTGGTGTAGACCACAACTTTTGGCTGTTTTTGCACATCGGGGTATTGATGAAAGACGCATTGTGATTGATCCTAGCCAGTTAAATAAACAAATTTACAACCCATAATAGAATAAACAAACATCTTAGTTGTGCATTCATTTCATCTGAAACATGCATAGATTAATACCCTTTTGATTTAATTCAGGAACTCCTCCCAACTGTTTTTGTCACACTGTTAGATAAAAAGGGAGGATCCTTTTCCAGCCTATCTGTGCAATAATCGATCGTTTCAGATAACTGCAAGGCAGCTAACCCGCATCCTTCCACAGAGCACGTTTTTTTTCCAAATCAGTTATTACACCTGTGCATGTATTCACAAGTCTTCTGAATTTGCCTCTCATAAATATTCTAATTAACGATCAGTGATTCAGTCGTCATTACACCTCTAATTCAACTAGATTCCAAATGGATGGTGAGTATGATGATAGTTGGGTAGATCACTTCATGACTGAAGAGGAAATCTGACCTGAGTCAGTGCAGCGGTAGATGAGTAACCTAAAGGTTGATAGTCCCAATCTTCTCACAAACTGAATTTTCTATCCATTCCATTAGGGAACTCCATTTACATAAATACTAGTCTTTTTATTCAACCCTCACCCTTGGCTAAATAATACCAATTCTTGCAAAATTGTTTCCTTTTAAGACTAGTGCATCACAGGTGCATAAGTTTTGCTAAAGTCGGTACGGGTGACAAATAAATACTGGATTTAACGGGATATTATCGAACTCAAATGTTCTGGTGTTGCTTAAACACTCAAGTATGGCGTAGGTTTGGATAATCCAACTCATCTTCTCAAAATGCTCTCATATACCCATGCGTTCATCACCTCTGTCAGGGAAGTTCAACTTATCACCTCCATATGACATGCTTTCTTGTACAAAAGTGAGAGGTGGAAAGAGAATGTTTGAGTGCTAATAACCGGGCTGAGAGATAGGGATAACATACTCAGGGAAGTTGGCAAACTCTAATTCTAAGCCAGTGGTTCACATGAACTCCAGGATTCAGAACGGGTGAGTGCAACGGGAACTATAATTTGGCACCAATAAAAATGGGAATGCTGCACCAAAAGTTGCTCCACTGCATTGTGAATCACGCTACTACATTTGATAATCGGCTGAACAGATATCATCGATGTCTGTGCGCATAAAACACATGATTGCAGTAAGCGGGTCAATAAGATCCTGCTAATGGAGGCTATGATAGTGGGTCAACTTGGTTGATTAGTTGGTGGAGTTTCGTTTTGCTCTTCAGCAATAATTCCATATTCAGTGAATACGTCACTCACAACTTTATTGAAATAAAGTGTTGATCATAAGTTCTAAAGACTAGTGTCACGTTTTTAAGTTCTCAAACGCGAATTCAGAAACTTGGTCATATAACTACGTACAACTACATTCTAAGGTCTCCTTTTAACAACCTTTCCTCAGAGACTTAGTCTCTGCTGTTCTAATAAAACCTTGTCAAATATGATCTTTTTTCTCTAGCCTTTGACAGAATCACCGTGGATGTGGTCGGTATCCATATGAAGGAATTTTTTTACCCCACAGTATAATTTTCGAATATCACGCAACAAACATGCAAAAGAAAGTAAAGATGGATTGGGCGTACACTGAGAAGGCCGACTGGGGACATCACGCCCCAGGCCAGGCTCTCAGGTGGAACCCAGATGGGAGACGACGAGTTGGGTGTACGAGCTGAGGGTGACATGAGGAGATCATGTGAGGAAGAAATGAGAGCTTGTAGGCAGTCGTGGAGCCAGGTTGAAAAGACTGCAGAGAAGAGAGTGAAATGGCGACGTGTCACTGAAGCCGCATGTTGTACTAGGAACCCAAGGGACAAATAATAATAGTAATAATCATTTTCGAATGTTCTGGAAATATTTATGCAAAGTTCGTGATGTGTTGTACAAATCGTTAGGAAATTGGAACTCTGTGTCCATACAATGACCAAATATCCACTTATTATTTAAATTTTGAAATTCCTGGTTGTTTATCCTCAACGAAGATGAGAAGCCCCTCCGAGATCCCACTATTAACTGCCATTGGATAAATGATACCAAAGTTAAACTCAAGGAGATATCAACATGCTTGTTCCAGAGGATAAAATAAAACTGAGAATATATCGCACTTACCGATAAAATTATCTCTAGTTATAATATCAGCATCCCATACTTGTAATGTCAGCTCACAGTTAGCCTTCATCATATGCGGTTCTATATCAAATGTCCCTTTAATAGGATAAATAATTCTATCTTCTGCTTTGATATAATCGAATGGGAATATGAAACGCCAGTTGAAATTCCCTTCCCCAGAAAGCGACCTAATCAAAAATTTAAGTGTACAAATTTAGACGTGTGTCAATATATATTGCTAATTCGGGATTTCATTGCAAACTGGTACTGAACATTTGTGACTGCAGACAACAGTGGCTATACTTATTTGACCTAAAGCAGGGAGAATGGGAGGATATTTTCGACGGTAGACTGCACATGTTTTCGAAATTTCCGGATTTCTTGAAGGACAGGTGGTGATTTGAATACTACCGTCTACAGAAAACCTATACACTTTAACAAGTATCTAAACTTCAGGTCATATCATCTAATCTCAGTTAAGGTGGGTTTACTCAAATGTCGAAATAATAGAGCTAGAAAAATTACTAGTCACTGTAAGGAATGAAACAAGGAATTGAAGCACATAAAAGAAGTTGTAATAGTTAATAATTTTCCTCTGCAGTTCATTAACAAATTCCTACGAATACATAAGAAACGAAATAATTTGAGTAATACGAGTAGGAATAATAGGGACAACATGAGTAGAGAGGAGTTCAAAACCTCTATTGTATACATCAGAAACCGTATATTGGATTCTCAACAGACTCATTCAGAGATAAGATTTGTCGGCTGGCTTACGGATGCGATAGAAGCAATCCAGCAAAATAATCTAATGTTCCATACTGCATGCAATGACTGTGAGGTCAAGTACATAGGTCAAACTAACTGATCACGGTTAGTTAGAATAGCGTGACATAGGAATTTAGCTAAATATAGAATGACAGACCTGAATAAGATCAACAGTCTGAAAAGAACTCGATTGTTACAATGCATACATGCATGCATGTATGCATTAACATACAACCACACAATTGTGTGAGATAGAGTCTCTGTTGTCAAGTTCAATGTGATTAGTTTGAGAGAGAGGGTGGGGGAGGGAGGGAGAGAGAGAGGGGGGGAATGAAGCAACACCAATGCCAGTGGAGATATGGAAAATTTTGCTAGCAATAAAAACAACTCATATAAAGTGACATAACTATAAAAATCAAATGTCGAAATTAGTGTGATTACATTGATATGATTATGAGTAATGATAATTTATGCTCGAAACGTCATCAAGTAAATAATACTAGATCATTGTGTGTTACAAATCTAATAAGAGATCATGAAATAGGTTAACTGAATGTCATAACAGTTCATCTATTGAATGCGTGAAATGTTAACAGGCTTCGCAAAATCCCCGTCTATCCTACAAGGCTATGGACTTTTATTGCCAATTAAACTGCTTTCAAGAGCATCCAATCCATTTTCGAAATTTGTGACAAAAGTAACTTACTGGTAGTATGGAAACAAATAAAAATAAGACATTAGTCGTGGAAGGTTTTCATCTACATAATGTTAATATACTGATAACTTCTGTCAAAAGTAAAAATGAGTTTGTCCTTAATTTCCCTTTATGAACTTAAAAAGAACGTGAAAAACAACTGAAACAGGTTAAAACAAGTGTCTCGGAAACTTTACTCATCGAGCCATAAGTTTGACACTACATAAACCTGAGTTAAAATAAACATTTTAAATGCGTTCACTTCAATCCCAATAGTTAATAACTTCTCGTCAGGTATTACAGTTATTAAATGCAATTCCTTAACATAGTAACAGCGAAATTTACGGCGAATGTATTTTAGAACGGATATTAAATTTAAATTACAATTAGACTGTTCAAGTTAGTGGATGATAGTATAACTCATATTATTGCAGTGATAAGTTGAATGTAAACTTCAACCGTCAGTTGATTGATGATTGAGCATGGGAAAGGAGAATTAATAGTAAAGTTCAAGATCACATTGTATCCAGTGAGTGATCAATTATAAAGGACCCGTTGTTAGACACGTTCATCTCAGGATATGACAACATCTACCGGGATGATTTGCAAAGGATAAGATCAAATCCATTGGAAGTTCTGTACTAAGCGCATCTAATAGATGCTACCACAGCTTTTACTGTGATACACCGCGTTCCGAACATTCTACCACCTACCATTTGTTTACACATTCTCCATACAGCGAAGGCTACAGCTATAAATAAGACCAACTAAGGTTGAACCTCGTATTCAAGATGAAGACGTCGAAGTTTCACTCCTTTCTTGACTAAACAGTATTTCTCTTTTTTCTTTCGGTTGCCCCTCCACTCTAATTTTAAGAAATAAAATTCTTTTCAACCAGATTTTCCTTCGCTTTCCCCTCTTGTTATAATAAACCTCTTAAATCTGTTCTAATTGCCTTGGCTGAGGCTAGCAGTAGAGTTCAGAATGGGAGTTTCGTCCTACTTGGGACTCGTCATCTGGGTGTTCCTTCACTCCACTGGGTGATGTTGTTCCCATTAAGATTCAAACTTTGTGAGAAACTTAACGAAACTGGAAAATTCAGCTTTAAACAATCTACGAAAGGATAATAGTATAGTAATTGCTAAATCTGACAAAGGTAACTCAACAGTAGTTATGGACAAATCGGATTATCTTAAAAAAATGGATGAACATATCCAAACAGGGCCATATGAAGAGATTAAGAAACCTATAGATACTGTCATGAATAAAATTAAGAAATCTACAACAGATCTGATACGCCGACTGAAGCCATCTCTAGGTAAGTCCGAATGGTTTACTTTAATGCCAAAAACTAATAATCCTAGCAGAATTTACGGTACTATTAAGGTTCATAAAGCAGGTTATCCCATTAGGCCGATAGTTGACTTCCGGAACACACCAACATATGAGATATCAAAGTATTTAGCATCAGTATTACGTCCTGTTAGAGACCGTTCCAACTCTAGACTAGTAAATTCTTACGAGTTGAAACAAAAACTTAATGACCTGCACATAGAAGAGGATGAAAAAATGGTTAGTTTTGACGTAACAAGTCTTTATACTAAAATACCAATCAATATGGCACTGGAGGCAGTCAGAAATCAACTAGATACTGACTCACAACTTACTCAAAGAACCAAGGCATCGGTTGGTGAAATCATGTTAGGAGTGCAGTTATGCTTAACCTCGACAGTCTTCAAGTTTCAGGGAAAGATATGTAGACAAACAGAAGGAGTAGCAATGGGATCACCAATATCCCCTATAGTAGCAGATATATTTATGGATAGTTGGGAAGATATGGCTTTACGAACATATAATCCGACACCTAAGATATGGTGGCGATATGTAGATGACACATTTACAGTGTTGAAATCGGAACATATCGACAGTTTCTTGACACACATAAACTCAGTAGTTAACGCAATCCAATTCACTACGAAGTAGAAAATGAACAAGGAGAATTACCTATGTTGGATTGCAGAATAAAACGAAGGATAGATGGTGGTTTAGATACTACCGTCTACAGAAAACCAACACATTCTAACAGGTATCTAGACTTCAAGTCATCTCATCCAGTGTCAGTTAAAGCGGGTTTAGTCAAATGTCTAAATAACAGAGCTGAGAAACTCACTAGTCATTGTAAGGACTTAAATAAGGAATTGAAACACATAAAAGAAGCGTTAATAATTAATAATTATCCCCATCATTTTATTAAGAAATTCACACACACATAAGAAGCAAAATAATAACACTAATACAAATACAAATAATAGTGACAACATAAGTAGAAAGGAAATCAACACCTCTATTGTGATACCATACAAGGAAGGAACATCAGAAACCATACGTAGGATTCTCAACAAGGTTGGAATTAGGGTGGCATTTAAACCAACAAACTCACTTAGAGGTAAGCTTTGTCGGCTAAAAGATCCGATAGAACCAATTAGGCAAAATAATATACTAGATTTGTTTATTTGATATATAGAGCACAGTGATACAGTATTATTTACTTGATTACGTTTCGAGCATAAATTATTGCTCATAATCATACCATACCATACCATAATCATACCAATATAATCTACCAAATTCCATGTAATGACTGTGAGGTCAAATACATAGGTCAAACTAGCCGGTCAGGGTCAGTTAGATTAGCAGAACATAGGAATTTAGCTAAACATAGAACAACAGACCCCAATAAGATCAGTTATCTAGAAAAACACTCGGCCATTGCATTACATTCATTAACACACAACCACACAATAGGGTGGGACAAAACCACTGTACTTGAGTCTAATATAGCTGGGTGGAGAGAGAGATTAATTACTGAATCTTTGTTCATCGAATCCACACCCAACACATGTAATAGGAATGACGCAACACCTATACCAGAGATATGGAAAACTTTACTACCAATCAAAAAAACAAAGAGAGATCAGGTGACAGGACTATAAAATCAGATTTCGAAAGTGGTGTGATTACATTGATATGATTATGAGTAATGATAATTTATGCTCGAACGTAATCAAGTAAATAATACTATATCACTGTGCGCTATATGTCAAATAAACAAATCTAATATGGAATTACATTCTACCACAGTGCCCAAGTTTTACACTTATATTTATGCCCATCGCTTATAATGGTGGGGCAGTACTCACCAGACTACTAAGGCAAGACAGTCACGACTTGTACAACTAATATTATACTGTTAAACACGTTCACACTATTACTACTCTTATTATCTTAACCGTTTAACACTTCAACCATCTTATTGTGACATATACACTTAATTTCTACCCTTTGGGTAAATTTATGTCAACAATCTTTGTTCTAATCACTCACTGGATACAATGTGATCTTGAACTTTACTATTAATTCTCCTTCCCCATGCTCAATCATCACCAACGTCAAGTCAGTGCTTCTGTATGCTTCAGAGACTTGGAGCGTTACGAAAGGGATTTCCAACAAGCTGCAGACATGCATCAACAACTGCCTACTCTGGCTCGATACTGACACTGAAGCTCAGATGGCCAGAATAATGAGAATAAGCAACAAGGAGCTGTGGGAACGAACCAACCAAGAACAACCTATCACTCAACAAATATGCATTGGAAGGAAGTGGAGATGGATTGGGTATACACTGAGAAGTCCGACTGTGGACATCACACCCCAGGCTGTGTCGTTGAGTGGAACCTCCATGGGAAACGACGAGTTTGGTGTCCGAGGCAAGGGTGATATGGGTGAGATGGTGCGAGGAGTAAATGAGAGTTTTTGGGCAGTTGTGGAGCCAGGTTTGAAAGATTTGAGAGAAGAGGGTGGAATGAAGACGTGCTACTGAAGCCATATGTTTTATTAGGAACCCAAGGGACTAATAATAATAATATTAATAATAATAATGCTCAATCATCAATCAACTGACGGTTGAAGTTTACACTCAACTTATCACTGCAATAATATGAGTTTTACTATTATCCACTAACTTGAACAATATAATTGTGATGTATTTTGAGGTTAACAGGGGTTTGATGTTTTAAAAATAGTATTCATGACAGACTGACATCGGCTGAAGAACAATTGAAAACTTGGGAGCCTGGATAGCTGTTTCATCCTAGTATGGGACTTCTCAGCAAAACGTACCCAGCACCGTGCTATAGATCAAACTCATGGATACGTCAACCAGTCAGCCATTGGTTTGAAGTTAAATGATCCATAGTTTCCTACTTCTATCAATACGCAGTATAAAGCGACTATCCCACTAACCTCAAAATACACTACCGAACAGTGCACATTAATAACATATTTGGAGATATCCAAAAGTTCTACTGAGAATGGTTAATGTGTTAACTGTGCAACCTGAAGGTCCTGAGTCCAACCTCTGATGAAGTCATGCGTGGATGCTGCTGAAGAGTACCATAGTAAGATGGAATGAGTGTCCAGTGCTCTCAGGTTTTTTAATGGTTCTCCAACTGATGTCACTCAGTGATGAATACCACCCTGAAAATATTTTTCGTTCATATTCAACTTTTAATATGTGAAGTAGAGATATTTGGATGATACTTCTGTTGATTGATTAGTTTGCAGTCACCAAAGCCTCCTAATTTCCTAGTGGATAAATAAAAGTTTCAATTGAATTGACACTATAATGTATGGAAGTATAAATGACTCAGAATGCCAAACCGAGTTCCTAAAAAAATGCTACCAACCACTCCTATATGCAGAAGCTGTGCTGAAGGAGATACTCTTCAGGGAAGTTCAAGATTATCCACAACTAAATTCAAATGCCGTCAGACTATAGTCATTCTGCTACAGACGCAAAACTGTTAGGTCAACAGCTAACCAGTGGTAAATGACCATGGTGTAACAATTTGCCATTCATATTCGCTATAGTGTGATCAGAAAGCCAACATCTTTTCAGGCCTTTTTTCTGTTTTCTATGTATTCTTTGAAATTTGTCGTTCGTTATAGATTTTTCTCTGTGCTTCAACTGTAACATGGTTAATGAGATCACAGAAAGTGAGACTGGGTAATTAACAACAGGGTGTTCGACAAGGATATAGTCTGTACCACAAAATTACAGGTGTACTATGGAGACAATGATGTGAAAATGCTCGGAAATATGCAAAGGATAAGTCAATGAATCCGATCAAAACAGTTTATTTAGTTAATTACTCATATTTTTAAAAGCTCCCTTTTTTAATGTCATATCGTTCTTTCCCCTAATACATTTAACCAAAGCAAGAACAACAGTTTTAGTAGAATAGGATGAATACATTTCATTTCGGAGTTCCTCATCAGCCGTTTACAACCTAAACCAATTTTCACATCAGTTTATGTAGAAAATGTTTGCATACTTGAATCGACTTGATGAAAAATTATCGGCTTGAAGAAGATATAACATTAGTATGACGTCATTGGAAAACACACTCTAGTTGAGTGAATCGACATACAAAAAGGAATACTAAATTTCTCAGTGTGAGAGGAAAGATTCAACGAATATTCTAACGCGAAAGTTTAATGAAAGCCAGAAGAGACAAATGTATGCTACATCATCGAATTTCTGAGCACCACCTATCAAGGTTGAGCAAGGGACAAATTAGAACAATAAAGAGCTTCATACTTGCTCACCTAGTTGACATGGGACATCAAGTAGATACTAGTAAAGCTTTCATAATCATTCATCAGATCCCAATTAATTTACCACATGGATACGGACTCGCTTACTTCACATAGCAGATGTGATTGCAATCCACCTTCACAAACCTAAATTTGTATTTAAAAGAGGTTTGTTCAACCAATTTCCTTACCGTGGTCGTCAACATGATGTAACTTCTACGATTACTTTTTACACCTCTTCCCCTTCTTGTTTTCTTATTCTAACGTAATGCCTTATTGTGAATGACTGTGCACTCATCAAAAATCACTCCATTTATCTAAGAATAGCCTGCTTCATATTTCCAATTTTAGTAACTCTATTGATTATTTACATCTTTATTTCTAGAACATCACTATATGATTGGTAATTTGATTAAATTGTAAAACTGTGTATTAGTGTAGAGCCCAAGATGAAGACCTAACTGAAAAGGAATATACTTCATCGTTCAATCAGTCTTTTTCTAAATATCGAGAAAGGTTGCGACCGCATTTCTGAGCATCCTTCAAGAGGTTTGCAACTGAGAGGTGGAAAGGTGTTTAATAGCTATACTGTTCATCATCTTATAGTGTAAATGAAGTTGATATTCAGATATTTTAAATCCGGCTTTGTTGCACTTCACTAAAACAATAGCCATCAAAGGGTTAAAACCAAATTTGCATATTCAGAAAGGAACCGTTGTTGGTCTATGGTAGGGTATTTTTGTGTTGTTGATGATCACGCTTGTTCTAAGCGTCAATATCGAATCACAGATCTTTATTGTTATTTGATGTTACAGTTTGTGAATCTTCGGCGTTGATTGGAACGAAGTTATCGGCCACTATTAGGATATGGGCGCGCGTGTGTGAGGATGTCTCGGTATTAACTGTATTTTCAAAATTGATAGTAATGATGTATAGTGGCCTCCAGCTGACAAGTCTTAAACAGGACGAAAGCGCGTCTATGATTCCACTGTTAGCCACTATCCATCTTCGTCGCCATTCCATTTCACCCATTTGACCTCAGTTTCCGGATTCTAATCATATTTTTCTTAAGTAGCTCAAATCACTTGACCCATTTAATACACGTATTTTTTATGCAACCTTCCTGATAACATTTGTCTCCTTCGTTTTTTTCCCCACTCCCGCTGTAGAATATTCGTCTGATATTTCTACGTATTGATAATATTACTCTTATATTGGTCTTGTATATTTATTCACTCACCCGCGTGTTTCCCGTTTACATTGTATCAAGGTTAGCTTTTTCAAAACAAATAATTTTCTGTCAACTCGATTGATGTTGAAATTGTTTCGAGTTGTAAGCAGCTGATGAGAAACTCCGAAATAAAGTTGATCTGTCCTATTCTGCCAAGACTCTTACATGTTTTATGCTGACGTTGTAAAAATATTTTGAGAAAACGTTCAAAACGACTCTCAAAAGACACTTGATGACACCTATAAGATGGGAGATACATGTCTTCTCTTGTTATATCATGCATTTTTGCTACGCTTGAGAAAGTTTGCTCAGGAGAAATTCGTCCATCATTCATTGTTCAATAGTTGATGTTACATAGGGAAATTTATTTTGTCCGTACTACGATATTCGATGTGGACATGAATAGCTAAAGTACTGACATCTGCTTTTAAAATACACCGCAGCCTTTAACTGAAGGCTGGATTTGATACAACTTCCAAATAAACTACGCAAATAAAACTTATAGGAAAGAAAAATTTGTCTACTTCGTGGTCGCATTATTATTTGGAATGAATGAAATTGAAAATTTCCACCAAATTGACGGTAACTTCAAAATGTAAATAAAATTGACCAATAGCTAACACTAACCTATAATGAACGTCAGTTTTTTGATCATCGATTCCGACGCCTTTTATCCATCCTTTAACATAAATATCAGAACTTCTCTCTGAAGAGAACAACGAAGTATCAGTGAGTTTCACCTGAGAATCAAAATAAACAACAGATTTTAGCTAAATTGAGAGTTGATAAGGTTTATAGAAGAACTTTAAGGACAAACTCTATGAATACTTGTCAACTGTTAGAGAGGTAGTGAGCAACAACATAATTTGTAGCCTATTGAATGGTTCTAGACAGTAAACAGGAAGTCATCGAATTAGGTTTCGCGGTTTCATGGTACTCGTCTTTAAGGTACACTGCTTACATAAAGGGAGCTCCCAGTGAGTGTTACACACTGGATGCTCGGTGTCGAAGTCAGGCGCATTAGTCCTGAAGTATTAGCACCTTTAAATTATTATGTTGGTGTTAATGGATAGTGCTGTGGTGTTTGAAGCGGTTTGTCCTTGTTTCGAGTCTTTGTGGAAAGGCAGATACATTCAGCTGATGAATCCAAACGAGGGCGTAACGCGCATCCTGGATTCCAACGCCAGTCGCTGTTCATCATTATTTTAATTTCTTGTTTTTCACTTATAAGCTGCATTAATGTTCATGGGACCGGTCAGTGCAGTTGGATATATTATTTCAGCAGGGGGACAATATGATTTCAACCCACAGAAACACCATAGACTAAACAGAACATTTTCTCTAGTATTCCCTGATTCCAAATGGTTAGTATATCGGGAGTTAGAGTGTGAATGTTAGGTGCAAATGCTTCAAACCTCTATCAGCATATGAACTGCAAACCGTACAACTAACTTTATGAAGAAACTGTAAGTCAATTGTCTTTCATCTGGATCCTTACAAAGTGTGATCTTGGTTGACTGTCTTCCAAAAGGAACCCTGTTTACATCAAAGTTGAACAGCTGGTAGAGCACTAGACTAGTAACCCGGAAGTCACTGGTTCGACTCCTGCTGCAGCTCAGATTTTCATTTCACTTTCAGTCATCATCACTTTCCATCAAAACAAGTCTGCCGAACGACGCAGACAGTCATCACCTCTGCATAATACAAAGTTCACCAATTGAAATCTACGCAGTTTCAGCATTCAACAGAGTATCATCAGAGAATTCTTTTTAAAAAGTAGACTCACCTCAGCTGTATTCCACACAATAACACGTAATTCATACGCTGTTGGTGCACGTGGTGATATATCAATTGCTGATGGGGGGACAGCCACCTCCCTTTCAAACATATCAATCCACATTTGTAGTCGACCTTGAATTATACCAGGATTATCTGGATGTTTTAAAGAACGTGTTTCCACATGCTCTGTGACTAGTTTTGCATCCTTGCTGGTAATAGATGACCACTTATGCAAGGCTTCCAACGCTAACGGTTCAACGGATTTAATTGTTATGCCTAAAAAATTGAAAACGATAATTTTTTCCATCCATTAAAAAGAAACTTTCATAGTGAAACGTCTTCCAAGTCTATTCACAAAGTTCTTCTAATTAAATTAGTTTATTTTCTATAGTAACAAGAGTGAGGATCATACAAATTTTTTAGATACACAGAAATGATTTGAGTTAAATGGTCTTCAATAAGTAACCGATACAGGTCAGAAGACTCAGTGAAGCAAAGACACCAGCGAAGTTTATCAATGAAAAGAATGGCTGGGTGAAATCTTACTGGAAACCCCCATACCTCAGTAGATTTCTACCCAAAGGATGGCATGCATCCAATCAAAACGAGCCTCTTCAGTCTCGCCGTTACATACAACTGAAGAGGAGTATATACTGTGCAAAAATTTGCCTACTCACATGAAGTGATCTTTCGTGAAACAGGTGAATCAAATAATCGGCGAAAGAAGACAAAACAAGCTGACCCAGTCTACCCAAGGTCTGGTAATCTACATCTCATAGACCATCTCCATATCCAAATCCATATATGTATGACCTTTTGAATGTTCATCTTGATGTGGTAGTTTTGAAAGTACTAGCTCTGGGTCTTGAGTTCTGTGATATTCACATTATAGTGAATAGAAGAGATATTCATGTGATTTAAAATTTGTCAATCATATCTAGCCGACTTATCACTTCGTCGTGGGAAAACGTGGAAAGACTGAGGTCAGTTCTGGGTGACTGTTGCTACAAGTTCATGAACGATAGGCTTGGTGTCAACAACATCTTGACTGTTCAGCATAAATTATAAACGAACAAAAATTTAGTGATCACTTAACCCAAAAGGGGTTATTTTTAATAAAGCTAATTACTTGGACAATATCCACGCTCTGCCTAGTGACCATAGGGAGTTCGAGAAGTTATCGACTGGCGTAGACTTAAGAGCAGAAAGTGAAAAAGTTGTTAAACCGGCCGTTAGAAAAGTTTAAGCAAAATGATTTTATTCTGTAAAGCATTTATGAAGCACTCAAACCCCTTGTTACGGTAACGCTGAGACTGTATGATATCGCTGTCCTGTATGCATCGAACTTGTTGTACGATGTGATTTCTAAGGAATTTGACGGCGAATAACAAATCAGGTTAATTTCTTGAATTTTGAAACAATTAGTCCCTTTAATAAATTTCGATAAGGCTATTAGAAGACGAAGATTATCTGCAAAATGTGATATATTTGCGCAATACATTTCGAACCATCTGATCACATATTCACTTGTCTCAAGTCAATTTATATATGAAAAGTAAAGGTCAAATATCGTGAAAATGAAAAGGTTGTGACACTAGTCTTGGTAATATAATCAGATAAGGATTAGCAAGGTAAATTAAGTGAAACAACAAATTGTTTTTTGTACGCACAGCGGGGGATTAAGTTTACGAATGGCTAACGCTTCGGCAAACTTCAGTACGTGCCCCTGATTATTCCTGTATTATATCTTGAAGGCTGTTTTCGTACTAACCTTGTGATTCATTTCAATAATATGTTTTGCTATAGATGACGATGGATGTCTGTCACCTGCAATTATCAATGTTTATGTGTTAAATTGCTTTTCAAGCCATTTGGGTATGTGTTCACCCACCCTAGTCTGCATTGAACGATATATATATATATATATATATATATATATATATATATATATATATATATATAATTATTCAGTTTAAGTATCACACTGCGTTCACTGTGATCATTAAATCAGCGTTTTATCCACTTCTGTCACTTCAGTGCTTTTAACCGAAGCCTACCAAATTTGAGGATTAAAAACTTTGAGGTTATAAACTGATGTTTTTCTTTTCGTATGTTGTCCCATGGCGTAGGCCAATAATGAACAAGAAAGATAGACACTAAATGAAATTAACTATTCATTAGTAGTAACATACTTTTAGCATGAAAATAAATGTAACCCACCTGTTTCATTTCGAATTTCGGTATTGGCATAGTATGTTTCACTGCCTATTGTAATTTTATTTTCCAGTATATTGTAGACCGGTTGAGGAATACCGTACCTATCACAAAGCTTTGCTAGTATTTCAGTTGGTTGTTGACTATCTTTCCATTGACAATAACCATGACTAGAAGACAAAAGAATGGAGAAATGAAACCATGTATTTATGCTTTATCTTCCTGGCTATAGTAGTTTAATGAAACTGCGACAACTTAAACTAGTGGACAAGAGCAATCAACGAACCATTTATATTTAATACTAGTGTCATTAACCGGGTAACTGATGCATCTTTCAAGTTCAGAGTACCGACTGAAGTCTATAAATCACGTTTAAGATGCGACTACTACTTTGATCAATGAAACAGCCCTTCTGCGCATTGTTTGGTGTCAGATGCTAGAGGACACTAAACAAAAGCAACAGATCCAGGTTTCGTACTTATTGGGACTCATTAGAATGATGAAACTGCAACCAGAACGAAATAAGAGACTTAAAGCTGTGCCACTGATTATTGTAGATAGCGATTGCATCTCCAAACTATTCGCGATGCAGGTTCCATTTCATATGCTTTGGAATAGGAGTGTCAACGAACAGATGACGTAACCTGATTTCTAATCACTAAACTTTTTGTTTACACCTACCTACAGTATCTATCAAGCGTAAGACGATCAGTAGTGAACTGTCAACTTTCAGTTATGCAAACATTATTTACCGCTACATATTTCATTTACGACCCATGATTTCACCAAAGGTACTTTTCAGAGATTGAAACTTGCAACAAATTTATTGTAGTATGGATTTTTAATTAATAAGTAAACAGTTTTTTGCTGAATAAGGGGATTGAAATGATCAATGATCTAGTCTGCTTTGACATAATTAGCATAAATTTCCTTATTCGCTTCATACTGCTGCTATGGAGGTTATTGTTCTGATAAAGTAAATAAAGAAATTATTGTCTTTGTTTCATGTTTCCCCACTCCTTTTGTGATTTCGATTCAAGTGAAAGGGTGGTTTATAACTAACCGCCTCTCTGAAGGGAGACAGGATACAAGAGCAGCTGAACTGGAGTCTCAGAAATTACCGTTCAGATGACAAGCAGCTCAACTTGTAATATTTATTGTCTTCATTCTAGGCTATCTGCTTGTATCAGCAATACTAGACCAGTGAGCTCTAGGCAGGAACACTGCAGTTCAACGATTGTTCAGCATCTCTTCATTAAATGTAATTTCTCAAAGGATGAGAAAAGAAATAGTAGTAGAATATGAAAACATTTACTTCCTGCAGTCTCATCACCTTTTTTACAACAAAAGTACAATAAAACATATGGCTCAAAGCTGATCCTTTGGTTTAACAAGAAACAACCCTCCTTCTGCTAATTACTATCTGGGTAACTTTTAAAGCTTCAAAACTCCTAGTGACATGATTTCATATCATCACGTTTTATCACTTTCTTCACATGCTCATTTCAAAACCTACTCTTATTTTAGGAAGTCTGCCCATCTTATCATTTAAGTGCATAAAGCCTGCTAACCCATTTCTATGCCTAAACAATAAATAAAGCCAGTTGTTGTTTTTCACACCAAACATCTGAAATTTCTCGATCTCTTCTAATTTATATGTGTTTCTATCACTTTTTAAACAGTCAACTTTAGAAGGCGCTTAGCACTTTCAATTTCATATGCATGAGAACAACAGTTTTGTAGAATAATATGTATCCCTTTCATTCCAAAGTTTTGTATAAACTGCTTACTAAGTTAAACATATCAAAGTATGCAAAATATTGTTCATTTACATGAATCAGTGTGTTAGAAAAGTATCGGTTTGAAGAAACGTTTGCATTGATGTTGCTTAACATAATTCCCAAGAACTGATTGGTCACGGCTAGAAGAACCTACAATAAGATTTCGTTTACTTCTAGAAAGAATTGATGAATATTTCGCAGGAAAGAACAAAAGTTGGAGGGCAGACGGCGACAAAGGTTTTATGGAGACTAAAAAATCAAGTGAAGTAGAATAGGCTGCAGGTAGGAGAGACAGACAGCTGATAACATTATATCAAATAACCAGGTTACTTGCTATCTCGGAGGGGAGAGATCAACACAGAGGAAACCAATGAGAGATAGTGAAGGAAAGTTAGTTGCCACCAAAGAAGCGGAACAAAGGGAAGGATGGGCTGACCACTTCAGAAAACTCTTGAATCGACCACCACCACCACTTGCAACTCGTCCAGAAATACCACCAGCAGCCCAGACACAGAATTACCAGTGATCACGAACACTCCAACAAAAGCAGAAGTGAAGTCCTGAAAGCCACAAAGTTACTGAAATCCGGGAGAGCAGCAGGACAAGACGGGACTTCTCCAGAAGCACTGAAAATGGACATACAGACAACAGCAGCGGACATGCTCACACCACTGTTGTAGAAGGTTTGGATGGAAGGAACGATAGCTTCCGATTGAAAGAAGGGCTACTTTGTCAAACTCCCAAATAAGGGCGACCAATGATTTTCCAAGAAGTGGCACGAATTAATGCTCCTGTTCCCATCAATCCCAGGCAAAATATTAAGCCTTATCATCCTGGAGAGACTAAAACAAAAATGCTCTGAATTCAAAATTACGAAAGGAATAGACTGGTTGGCTGACTTCAGGAAGAACAAGTCATGTGCGGACGAAATTGCAACGCTACACTATGCATCATCATAGAACAAGCATAGAATGGAAGTCAAATCAACTCAACTCTACCTCAACTTCATCCACTTCGAAAAGGCCATCGAGAGCATCGAACGATAAGTAATTTGACAGGCAGCTACTTCAACACTACGGTTTCACTGCCAAAAGCCATTACCAACATCGTTCAACAGATATATAATGACGCCACATGTCAAGTGATTCACAGTGGAAAGCTCAGTAACGCCTTTGAAGTAAAGACAGGAGACAGGAGAGAGGAGTAAGACAAGGTCGCCACCTACTGTCACCCATGATCTTCTTCATTGTGGTCGACTGCACTGGACTGGACTGGACTGGACTGGATCATACAACAGACAATTGTGAGGAGCGAGAAGAGGGCCATACGCCGGCTGGACCGATGAAGACAACCTAGAAGAAGATTTGGTTATCACTCATCATGACTGTTGTCTAATGTCTTCTCACACTAACTCAAAGATCTATAGACAAAAACCAACAAGTTGACAGAACAGGCAAGGCTGTGAAGATGGGACTTCAAGTGAATGTAGAGAAGACACAGGTGATGAAGATACTCAACCAACAACAACACCACCACCACCACCACCACCACCACCACCAACAACAACAACAAGCACCAATCACCATCAACGGGAGAAACCTAAACCAAGTTGTCTGTTTCACTTACCTACCACAAATCTAGACAGCATCGTTTCAACTGCAGATCACGACACACACACACACACACACATGAGGATGTCTGTCGAAACCATGATCGGAAAGACAGCAAGACAGGTCTTCATTAATCTGAAACAATCAGTGTAGAGACCTACTGCACTCGACTGCATTGCACTCAGTATGAAGCGTGAACAACATCCGGATTTTCAACACTAATTCAGTCGAATCAGTCAGTCAGTCAGTCAGTCAATCAGTCAGTGCTTCAATGTGATGGTTGAGAGACTTGGCGCGTCACAAGAAGCATTTCCAACAAACAACTGAAGACATACATCAATCACATCAACAGCTGCCACCTACGCTCACCCGATACTGAATATCGATGAGATGGCCAGTATAATAATAAGAATAAGTAGGGAGGAACTCTGGCTGGCTGGCTGGCTAGCTAGCTAGCTAGCTGTCAACGAACCAACCAACAACCCATCGTCAACGAATATGCATATGGTAGTGGGTATGTATTGGATTGGACATGCATTGAGAAGACCGGTTTGGGAGATCACACACCAGGCGGTCGTTTGGAACTGGAATGGGAAATGACGATTTTGGCGTCTCAGCTGAGGTTGTCATGGGGAGATGGTGTGAGGAAGAAATGAAAGCTTGTGAGCAGTTGTAGAGTCATGTTGAGAAGAGTGTAGAGAAGAGAGTGAAATGTTGACGTGTTATTGAAGCCCTTTGTTCCACTAGGAACGCAAAGACAAATAAATTATATATATGAGAAAGAACTTACGCATAATATTTGGGCATTAGACCACATGTGGCTCGATGAGAACTATGAAAGCGATTCTCAATATCAATATGTGTCTCACCAATCAGGGTATCCGCTCCAACCCTTTCATGGTCCATAACCTGGATTAAGAGAAAGAAGTCGGAAAATTATCATTTAAACTGCATGTAGTGGTGTGATTTGTTCCCTAGACGGTCCTTCATGCCACCTCCTGATGTGTGTTTATGTGAGAATGTTTTACTGCCGAATGAGAAGCTAGGAATTAGGAAAACAGTAGCTGAATATCTAAGGAGCTATTGCCACTTCACACATATTGTGATTAACTTGATCATCTACTGACTTCTATTATTTTCTATAAGTTACTTTGCTTGGAGGCAATCAGCAGGAAGTCATACCCCACCTAGGTTTCGTGTCTGCTGGCAGTCATCAGTAAGACATTTGCGTAATCTCAGGGGGTTTGATGTTCTCTCTGAGACTAGAACCCAGTAACTTCAGTAACTTCATAGAATAATATCATGTCTTAGTCTAACCACCTTAACATTCTTCTTCCTAACCAAGTCCACTTCAGCCAGAGCTTCTCATCGAGGTAGGCGCTGTCTGGGTGTACACAGCACGTGTCGAAGCTGCCTACCAACTGGCAGAGTAGATAAGAGTTGAGTGAAAGCCGTGTTTATCACACGCTATTAACTATACTGAATACTTCATTGCTAAATATCCCATTAGAGTCAACAATGGAATCAGATGAGTGAAAATTACCACCTCTAGTCTTTTCTTATGAAGCTAAGAGAAAAATACACACAGAAACATGTTCGTCTACAAGGAAGCTAGTCGTTGAATGATATACTTGGATTTTGTATGAATGCATTCAATCAGCGAGATGACTTCGGTTATCTCCAGTCTTGTAAGGAGAGGACATCAAGTGAAATAAACTAAAAGAAGGTGGAATCTACATCAATGTGTTAACATTTTAATACAATACTGTCAGCAACTTACTTGTATACCAAGCAAATTATCCATTGGTAAATGAGCAATAAATTCATAATACTTTCCAAATACTGGATTTAAAGTTTTCGGTTTATAGTCGTCTCGATCATTGATTACAGTTTTACCCAGTGAAACAATTAAATATGGATCAGATTTACCATTTTGATCACTTGGATGCAATTCAATTGCCTTGTTTTAAGCAAAAAAAGAAAACAAAATAGCAGAATTAATAGTGAAGTACTATAACTAGAAAATATGTTGACAAATGAACAGAAGTATTGATCAATGGGGGACTGAAAACTAAGGAACACCGGAGACTTTTTTGTCCGTAGTTTAGAACTTAATATCAATGAGTACCAATCACCTCATACAGACTGAAGACCAAGATCTGGTGGGAAAAAGGAAGTGAAAGGTAAGGTTAGTTATCCATTGATGATGATTATGCTACACTCTGAATTGACGAAAGCTGAAAAATGTGAACATCTGGCTGAAGTGTGGCATGCTTGATATGGGACCTGAGCACCTTTGGCTTAGTCTAGCATAGTGTTGTAAGTGCTCACTATCGAGAATTCCTTAAGGAGGATGGTTTGATAGTCAGTACCATCTGTTTCATAGTGGTTCTGTAGCCGGTTCAGATTCACGATATAAAATTCGGACTAGTATAGGCTTTAGAGCTGAATAAGTCAGTTGTTCTGAACACAAGTTGATCCGAAACCGCTTGAAATCATGCGGGGTGCATGTAAACTCCTCACTTTTAGTTTGGAATCCTAAAATTATGCTGGATTTTCACCAAGGTTTCTTAAAGGAGGGAAAGTTTTTTATGCCTGATATCTTTAGTTACTGTACTCCAGTTATCACTGGGTGGATTATGCAGCCAAAAGCCACTTCAGTCAATAATCAGAAGTATCCACTAGTTAGATACAGATCCACTAGTCACTGAGAAACCATTCAAATTTTTCGAAACGAAATTCATTAAAACTTTTCACGAAAGGGTTCAATTTTATAATAATATCTCCAACCTTCATCATTCAGGGAATCAACTCTGAATTTCAAAGAGATCACCAGTTCCTTCAGAACTTGTAATGACCGTTCCTAATGAGTGCCAATAATCAAGAGACTGCAACTCAGTACTGACATACAAATATCACCATTTCATCCGGTAGTGTTCTACCAGCTGGAATGAGGCAGTACACTAGACAGTCTTATAGAATGTAGTTTGCATGGTGGTGGCCAGTAGTGGAATCCGGGACACGCAAGCCCATCCTACTTAGAACTCATCAGCCAGATGCACCTGCATCCCGAGGAAAGACTCAAGCCCAACATCCACCTCTTCAAACCCCAGAATGTCTTTCATTAGGCGACTGAGGCACGAGAGTCACCTCTTGTTCAACGAGTGTGACTCCTAGTGAGAACACTGTCGCATACTGTGATGCATGTATATACAGCTGTTGAGTTCCAAATAGGATAAGATGCGCACCCTAGATTTCACTGCTACCCACCATCTAGTAAACTGCATCATAATGAACCTTCAGACATTATTAAGACATCCACATAAGAGCTCAGAGAAATGGATCATTTCGACCTGGTAAAACAACAAGAAATCACAAGCATCAGTGCTTTTGCAATGAATCACTTGACGTTTTCTCAAATACTTTTTCTTATAACAACGAGTAACAGTTGAGTAACCAAATAAATGTGAATTTCAGCTATCGTTTAAGCGTCAACTATACCAAGCAGTTGGTTGAAAGTGATCGGACGGAATGAGATTCGAACCCGTGAGCTGTTGATCACAGTTCAAGATATTAAGCCCTATGGTAGCATATCATTCCTAATCGTTGTAAATAATCAGTTATGATTGTAAATGTGAATCATCAGCTGACCAAGAGAACAGACAACATACCCTAACAGGGCATCAGTCAGACCAAAAGGCAAAGCTAACCACCTCACCACTGATATTCAATGTTGATGGTTTTAGACTCATGATATTTAGAGTAGCCGTTTGAAGAAAGAATTCCCTGAATCCCATAGTCTTCAACTGTTGCACAGTATTTAGCTTTTTATGTTTCAAACTTATCTTATGTGTAACACAAGTCACTATGAGATGTATACAATCAATGAAAATGTGGTTATTATTATATTATATATTATTATTTGTCCCTTGGGCTTCAGTGGCACGTCTCCATTCTACTCTGTTCTCTGCAATCTTTTGAACCTGGCTCCACAACAGCCCACAAGCTCTTATTTTCTCTTCACATCATCTCCTCCATGTCACCGTCACCTCAGACGTCCAACTCGTCATTTCCCATCTGGGTTCCACTCGAGTGTCTGGCCTGGCGTGCGATGTCCCTGAATAGTCTTCTCAGTGCATGCCCAATCCATCTCTACTTCCTTCTGCCTATTTGTCGAGCGATAGGTACCTTCCCTCCTTTCCAGATCTTCTGCAATAGTGGTATGAGCATGTCCGCTGTTCTCAGTGCTTCTAGCGGAATTCCGTCTGGTCCTGCTACTTTCCAGGATTTCAGTAGCCTTATGGCATTCAGCACTTCTGCTTCTGTCGGAGGGCTTGTGTTCACTGGTAGTTCTGTGGTTGCAGGTGGTATTTCTGGATGAAGTGCATGTGGTGGTGATGGTGGTTGTCGATTCAAGAGCTTTTCGAAGTGGTCAGCCCATTGTTTCCCCTGTTCCTGTTCTTTGGTAATTATATTTCCTTCATCATCTTTTATTGGTTTCATCTGCGTTGATCTCTTCCCTCCCAGATAGTGAGTAACATGGTTATTTGACATAATGCTGTCAGGTCTTAGTCTCTCCTACCAGCAGCCTGTTCTGTTTCACTTGTCACAACGTCGGGATAATACAAGTAACAACATAAATACTGACGGTTTGTTTAAATTTAGAGGAATTTCTGCTTTTGAAAAAAAGAAAAAAGAAAATAATTTACACTTACTCGTATAACATACAATCGTACAGTCAACTTGAACTTTGATTTCACTGGCAAAGTTTTGTACAGCCGTAGTTGGGATATTTCAGTTGGTAGGGGTTCATCATCATTCACTGGATATATGACTAAATTACCCTAAAAGTATAATTTTTTTTAAAAGTTTCAATAGTATTAAAAGTAGAACTATGCAAAATGAATAAATAACGCATATTTACACTATTTAAGTCAGTAGGATAACAGGATTGAATGCTGATAGTATGCAGTTTGAACAATTTAGATCAGTTACTCACTTGGACTATTGAGTGACAGGTAGTGTAGTTTGGTGTGTCGTCTTAGGCTCCAGAGGTAATTCCTTTGAAAAACTTGCAAACCAGTATCGATTGACATGTTCAGGAGATGTTATGTCTTCTTAAGCACTACCTAATCTAGTGTGGTTAGATAGGTTTAGGATGGAGAAACAAAGATCAGCGTGATCGAAAAAAACATAACATCAGTCCATGAACTAACTGACTGCTGGTTTGAAGAGTGTAGGTAGTTGTAAACCGTCCTATCCAACTCCTACAAATCTAAACAATTAACTATTTAACTCTGTCTGGAGGTTTTTGAAGGTTTATTTATTAATTTCAGGTTGTAATTCATTATAGATTGACATAAGATGGAGGAGCATAGGAAACCTGGGAACACTGGACAACTTTTTCGTCCTAGTGCATACCCATGACCCTGCCTCTTAGGGGTAGAACTCAGGATCCCCAGGTTTTGCAGCCAACATGCTACCATTCAGCCACTTGGTCGGAATCTAGTGGTCCACATTTCCGATTTCTATCAGTTCTTGATACAGAGTGACCTCCATACAATGCTGTTGTTGATTAACTGTCCTCATATTCAACTTGATTGACTATACTGGTCACGACTTCTCATTGGAGCATGAAGACAGTTACTCAACGACATCACTGGATGTAGGTCGAGCTATATTTTGAAATGATAGAAGTAGGAGATATGGACCATTGAGTTTCGACACAGAAGGGCTCAATGGTAAGGTGTTGGCCATGGAACCTGGAGGTCCTATGTTCGATCCCTGGGAGGGGGGGTCATGGATACCCACTGCTGAGGAGATGAGGAAATGGTTGTGCAGTGCTCTGAGGTTTCCAATGCTTCTCCAACTGATGTCAGTTCATAATGAATTCCATTCTAAAATCAATTAGTGATTTAATATCTTAAAAGGCAGTGCTCAGAACAACGGACTAACTATATGTTGCATTGTTCATCTTTCTGTAAACATTGGACACCATATGAGCTAACATCTGTTCTTTCTCTACCAACTCATAATCTTCCTTTCGATCACGATTTTCTTCTCTCAATTCTTTCGATTCCTATTTTTCATTGTTACAGTGTTTGAGTTTCTACCTCAATATTTTTGCATGTCTGAACAACTGCCGACCGTTTGTTGAAATGGGGAATGATTATGAAAATTACCTGAAAAATTAGCAGTTTCTAGAGTTTAGTCATGCCTATTCCCTTCATTTCAAGCTGTTAATAGTCAAGTATGCTTCATTGTAAACCCAACAAATAAATAAAAACTGACTAATAACAATTATAATCTGTCGCTTAATTGGTGAATTTCTAGAAATAGGGTTTCTCCATATTGTAGTAGAAAGTCATGATCTGGATGAACAGTAATACTCATTAAAGGAGGACGCGTACATATGAAATTAAACAATGACTGCGCTACATCCCCAATCATCTGAAACCGGCAAATGAGAATTTCAGGATTGTAAAATTGATCAATAAAGGATAACACGCAAAGCCCTAAGCACTCAGATTTCTGTTTCATCTCTATAACTGATTGAGAGAGAACATTATTTTGGCATTAGATAGGGAAGAAATCCTGCGCAAAATTGCAACACTGGTCTCATTGAAGTCAATACCTAGTGAAAGTTGTCTTCAAAATAATTGGTTTGAAACGCTCATTCGCTAACTAAGAAAAAGCAAACAAAAGTGGGAATCTAGACTATTCCTACAAGTTAACCATATCGAAATCTAGAACACTTTAAACTCAGATGCCTATTTTCTAGAACAGACAATAACGTTTGCTCTAATGTATGCTACTGAAAGTAGTCTCAGCAACTCGATTTAATAACTCACCCTTTTGATGAAGCGATCAAAATTGGCTAGACAAATAGTTTTCTGCTGGTTTCTATGCGGGTTAGTAGCATGTCAACCTAGTGATGTATATGATCGGAAAGTTATTGCTTGTCTGTAGTCGTAGACATAGTTATTTAACAGTTTAGTAAAGCATGAGGTACAGAGGGAGGAATTATACACTGCCCGTGATCTGTTTCTGAGTTGGCTCATTTTCGATCACACACCTCAAGAATTATAGGTTGACACCATATACTCCAATTTCTTCTATAACATCTAAACCACAAACCAACCATTCCCTTTACCGACTGTTCTTCTTCACGATGTTGTAATAATAAGTAACTGCCTCAAAAATCCATATTCAGTAACCCTTTGACAACCGACGGGAAAATATCTAACCTGAATGTACTACAGTCAACATCATACGTAGGGTGCATATTTGGCCTCTAAATAAGGGCAGTTTCCAACTGCATGCAGCCAGGAAGTCAACTGGTAAACCATAAGCATCATTAATATTACAAGTGGGAATTTGATCCAAATGGTAACGTAGTAGTCGAACAGTACAACAGTTAACTGTGTCAGGAAACGAATATGTGTTTGAAGTTTTTTGGCAGTAATTTTTGAACTGAAAGTTACTTTGTAATTTGATTACAATGTGTAAATCAAATACGCTGCATATATAACAGATACCGAGGGTCCTATGACTCACCTACTTTAGTGAATGCCAATCAGGTGCATCAAACTACGCTTAGATAAACGTCCTAAAGTTAAACACAACGTCGAACAAATGAAAAAGCCTGTCTAGAAGCAACAGATGAATCTGAATTCACCTTGGGAGATAATAGGCAGCACAATACCTACTATCTAGACACATCAAAAAGTCGGAAATTGCATAAAGAAAATTCAAAATTCATCAGATCATTGAGAAGACTTCAGAAAAATCATACATTGTAATAAATTTAATTCTCTAACTGGATAAGTTTTCAAAAATCAATGGTTATGACGTTATGAAATGTTCTTAATTGCCTAAGCCACTTCTGTCTTCAAGAAATCTATCTATAGTCAAATATTCAAAGATTCAAAGGCTACTTACTGTTAGCTAGCAGATATTTACAGTTTACTTCGAACCAATAGTTCATAGGTATTTACTTGAAGTATCTTAGTGAGTCAATACATATTCTTACCTTGAAAAATCCTGTTATACGACTTTCGGATGTATCATCATCTCGTTGTTTTCCCTTATAAAATGGAAGGTTTTGAAAAGGTTTCTCAAATCCTTTAAAATCTGGGATTTCTTCAAGAGCAACTGGGTACACCTTAATATAAAAAAGTAAGAAGTAGAATTGTATTATTTTCATCTTTACACAAGGCTTTTTAATGATGTGAACAATGAATTCGATTGTTTTTCTGTGACTAGAGTGACTATAGGACTGGATGACGTGACATCAAGACTTTTATAGAGTTTGTATTTTCATCAGATGCCTGGCACTCTGTTGCCAGGATACATGAAGCCTAAATGTTCAGAATACTTTCTGAGCGTACCACTATTTCATTCTACTACACTTCATTGGCAAGGTTACCGAAAGTTAGCGATAATCGGTGAGAAATCCAAATCTTTTTATCTTACAGCTTTTCTACAAATCACATGGATCATGCATCGTGTCATCTCCTATCCTATCCAGGTTTTGTATGTCAATGAGAGTGATTACTTGATTACTTCAAGTAGTACATAAGACATAAATAGTTGTAATTCTCAATTATAGGCAAGTAGTCAGTATCCTCTGAGCTGTAAACTTTTATTCCTCAGATGCTATGCCATACGAATAGGCAATTACAAACACACTGCAACACATAAGACAATGATGTGTCAAACAAGATGTAAGCAATTTAACTTCGTTTTATTTAACCTCAATTTGTAGTAGTTGCATTTTTTCAATGCATACTTTTATGGATTTATGTTTATACTACTTGTTACAAATAAGTAGTCTTGTTATATTTCCGGCATTTTATCGCTTCATGCGTGAGTTTTAATAACAAAGATTCATCACCAGTATAACTGCTTAGTTTGTTTTTATTTATATGTAACGATTTATCCCTTGTCCTCCATAAGAGTGTTGAATTTTCTTCTGTTCCTTCAACTTCTTGTGCCCTTGTTTCTGTCTTAGCATCAGCGCATAAGTCCGATTGCATTTCATTTCACCGTTAACTTTGCTTGACCATTTGACATAGGCCTGTTGTATAAGAACGACCTTAGATACTTGTAGCCTGTCTTAAGAATTTGAGCATAAATTTTTCTACGTAATGAACCGATCGCTAACTGACATCTTAGTATCAAGCTGGACTATACAATGAGCGCCGCTCACTTCAGGAAACTATTTCTCTTAATGGTCTATTAAGTTTCAGACGGAAGTGGTCGCAGAAATTAGACTTTTGTGATCAATTTCAATAGAATTTCTTGGGCCAAAGATGACCAAAGAGGTCTTTGGTAGTTGAAAAAATTTACCAGAAAGTTTATTTTTACAATGAAAATATTTACTTGTCCCTTTCCAAATGAAATTGTACCATTCTAAATGGTGTATCATTTTTGCATATTAACTTACCAGTATTGTTTCTACCCAACTTTGATCCTCTTGAGTTTCAATATCATAGTTTAGATCAATGAATTCTTTTTGAAATAATCCCTTGGAGTTAATCTAAAGCAATTTTAAATAATAAACATTAGTATGTATGCATAGCTAGAAACCTTAAAGAAGTTATAAGAATATAAGAATAAAATTTGGGCAGTGTGCCACTATATACTTCTCTGTATAATACCATTTCATTGTGTCAAAAAATTCAACAAACAAAATAGCGTAGAACTAAATAAAGTTGGCATGGTATCCATTCGATCGAAATTAATTATGCTCAAATAATTAAAACTACTTTTAAGTAGTCCTTTTCTTATTAACACAAATTCAACTAGATGCCAACAATGGAGGAATATTTTGACAATAATTCAAACGAAAGGAGAGATGAAAAGCCGAACTGACTGGAAACACCTAGTGTCTTGTTAAAAGAATGAAACTATAAACTATGATATGGAGCTGCCAGTTAACCTGTTTGGAAAGACCTGAGTAAATAAGCTGTGAAAGTCATTAACAGAGAAAATTAAGAGACTGGGCAACAGTTGTGTCCTCAAACCACTGGTCATACATACATGGGCGTTCAGTACTATCCAACTCTTCCTTTAGAATAATGTGCCACATTTATTCACATTTTTCAACAGGAATCCCTTTAAGTCATTTGTATCCAACCTGATTTTTGTTCAAAATACTCAAAAGTCAGTTCATTAACCCTTCGATAACCTTGTTGGTCCTTTACCACCTTAGTTTCTCAATTTGAATTTAATCACATTACTTCAGTGAAAACTGTATGGATAAATTTGTCGATATCTGTTCGCTACCCTTTCCATCTTCAATCTCATGCAATGAGAAACAATTTCAATTATGAGAAAATTTATCTCCATATGAGCTTTCAGTCATCCAAAAACAATTTCCGGAAGTAAGCACCTTTTCTGAAGTATAAAGACTCCCTTTTTGTCCATCCTTTCCTAATTCCACTAACGTTATGGGTTAACCAAAAGTGAGAGTAAGAGTTTTCAATAGTGAAAGATAATTAGTACTTTCTTATTTTCCTAACGAAATGCGAATACTTGAAATTATGCTAACTTTAACTCTCTTTAAGAAGACGTAAAAAGACGAGGACCATAAAGCAGTCAATCGAATTAGTGAGAATAACTCTTAGTTCCTAGTTAGTCAATCAGATCTGTAAACCAAGAAGCAGGATGTCATTCAAAATTTACCGTGGCTGTGATGATGGTCATAACAGTGGTGAAGAGAAGTTCAACGGAGCGGTAGAGATTGACTGTCGAAAAATTACAATCCTTAAAGATGGGAATCTGTTCCGTCCTAGTATGTAACCTCTCAGCAGTGCGCACCAACGACCCCGCCCCCGTAGAGACCTTCAAGTCCCGCGTGACCATTTAGCCACTGGGTTGAAGACCAAAGGTCCATATTTCCTACTTCTTTCAGTTCACGATATAGTGCGACCTCCATCCAATGCCGTTGTTGAGTAACTGTCCTCATGTTCGACTCAGTTGGCCCCATCAGTCACGACTTCTCATTAGAACTTCAGGAATCACCTCTCGAAGCTGGTCACCACTGAGCAACCAAGTTGAACGTGAGGATAGTGAGTCAGCAACGATATTGGATGGAGGTCACGCTATACTGTGAACTGACAGAAGTAGGAAATACGGACCTTTGGTCTTCGATCCAGTGGCTAAATGGTAACTTGTTGGTCGTGGAGCATGAAGATCCTGAGTTCGATCCCTAGGAGGCGGGATCATGGGTACGCACTACTGAGGAGTTCCTTACTAGGACGAAACAACTGTCCAGTCCTCCCAGGTTTCCAATGTTTCTCCAACTGATGTCAGTTCATAAGGAATACCAACTTGAAATTAATGAATTCCCCAAAGCTCAGATAAGATGGAAATATTAAACCGTACAAGAAAGCTACATCTGCAAGCATTCTGTTGTTTAGCATACTAATGCTTATACATCTATTCGATATTGTGTCCTATTGATCACTCCACAGTTTTCAATTTTTATTTTTCTGCGTATACTACTGAAATGCAGTTAACAAGTAGCATTCCTCATAGTACTGCAAAATGTTTCCGCAAAAATGAACTTCGAGAGCATGTTTGCATATATGTTCACAATAACTTTAAATGTTATAGAAGATGCACAAAGAGGCATCGAGATTTTCAACGGAAATGATTTTGAAGCGATATGCAGGTAGGAATGATACTTCAAGCTGCACTAAACTCACCAATTAGTACCTGATATGAAAATATGAAACACTTGATGTCATTTTAACGCTGAAACGCAGAAAGCACACCATGAGCAATGAAGATATTAGTCTTGCTTACATGCAGCATTGTAGATGAGTTAAGAGTTTTAAAGTACAGTGAAACAGATTTTCAGTGTTGCTTAATTTTCAATGGTTTCTTAGTTAATTTCATATACTGATGGAAACTACCTGGAAAATCAATCATTTCCCCCTCATATTGACCCTCCCAGCTAAACTAGTGTAAGATTGAATTAGTTAATTGTCACTCTGAAGAGACTGTTAATCACACTGAATGTCAATAATAGAAATAAGAACATTAAACGAAGTACGTACACAAATATCACTTACAAATCTCTCCTTGATTTTTGACTTTATATTGTTTTTATTCTTCTTTTTCTTCTCAATTTTTGCTCTACGTCGAGCGATTTCCAGTTGACGTTTTTCTAAAGCGGTAAGTTTTTTCTTTGGTTTCTTGTGACGTTTTAGCCAGCACTTTCGTTTCTGTTTGTACTTCAGATAATTTGGTTGTACTCCACTGCCAGCAATGACTTCTTCTGCATTTATAGAAAGAAGGAGTGAGAAAGTGAAAGTGATATTGGTTAAAAAAGAACGATCTTTTTTCATTGTATCTGCATCAATCCAATCGCTTTTAGGGATGCAAACTTAGTGCCATTGACAAATGAACTGGCTCACTTACAGAAAACACAAAAGTTTAGGTATGAGGTATATTGTTCATTGTCTTTGCTCAAATATATCGCTTACAAGTGGGCTGGAGGCGCAGTTGAGGTTAATGTGAAAAAGTGAATTACTGCGAGGTCAAGGTCGTTTATTATTGATCGGTCGTTATTCTCATTCAGAAGTGCTGACATATGTAGGAGCCATATTAAGTGATTCCATTTTAGTCTGTTTATTAGAAATATCACACAGTGAAACAGTAGCATTTACTGGATAACGTTTCGGACATAATTTATTGTTCATATTCATATCAGGTAACTCCACAACTTCAAGACATCATCACAGAGAATGAGAGAAAATTAGGAGTATATAAAGAAGTTGTGGAGTTACCTGATATGAATATCGACAGTAAATTGTGTCCGAAACGTTATCCAGTAAATGCTACTGTTTCACTGTGTGATATTTCTAATAAACAGACTAAAATGGAATTACAATCGACCACAGTACCCAAGTTTTACACTCATATTAATGAATCATATTAAGTGAGTTTTGTGTGTTGGGTAGCCACTATGTTCAATGACTACGTAATGGATCTTGTCTTGATTTTCTTCTTTCAATGTGTATAATCAGATAGTATGTGTTCTCTTCTTACGGTATTTGTTACTCAAAACGGTAGAATCCGTCAAGCTCTGTACTATGGAGTCAAAATATTTTGCGCTCCATGAGGTGAACCATCAGAAGCGTGTGGGTCATTTACTGATTTTTGGTGGCCTATAGACTTAGAAGTTCTTGGTATTTTCCTTATACATAGAATAATGAGATGTTTCCCAAGAATTAGAGTTAGTACTGCAAAAAATGAAGACTGCCACGATGACCAATTAAGATTATCCTTTACAGTCTCGAAATCGAACTTAAGGAGTTAAGATTTAGAGCTTCCAAGGTATATTCATTAAGTCATAAATTAGCAGAAAGTGGATATTCACCCTGACTTTTGGCTACTTTATGCCTTAAACAGGCACTTTGAATCCCCTAAAGATGAAATGTTCGAGTTTGGGGAGTTAGTGTCGTGGGTTAGCAGTAAGATACTCATTGGTATTCTCAATTTCTTCGCCTTCAAACAATAACAAAAGTTTATAGACAATCTGAAAACCCTGATAATTAGCACAAAACTGCTAAATAAGACCAGATTCCTTTTCATCTTGACGAATATACGCCTCAATAATATAAGCCTTATTGGTTCGATTATAGAAGGGATATTTCAAGGTCACTCTGTGAATCACTCAAGTTCATCATGAGTTATCACTTCTACCTTCACAACTTAGTCCAGTTTCATATGTGATTAATAGATTGCACGTTAGTAGATGTTTATGATGCAGAAACCGCTAACGCTCTGTTATATTATTTAGATATACTATCTATAAAAGGTAGAATAATGATAAAGCGTTCCCCCTAATCTGTTGATCAATATTTTTGAGACAGCGATATTTTCTGTACCATCGTTCAAAAAAGACGAGATGAATGATAGTTCTAACAGTGCGATAAAAAACCCTTGTGGATGCCAAATACTTTGGTTTGAAAACATCAGATTCAAGCTTCTTTTGGTTTACCAGCTTAACACCAGACTGTTTCCCCTACAACCCTAACAGCCTATTCTTAATCTGTATCCCAGAATATATTGACAACCAAAGACAAATGTTCATTGATGAGATTGTGAATGGTCTGTACTGATCTCAGTAGATGCACTGAAAGCTTATACTATGCCAGAGTGCTTTCCTTAATGGTTACTGGTTCACTATCATTGATCTTGTGCTACAGTGATGTTGTAACGCCCTTCGTCTTTTGTCCAGAGAAATGTGCTTGACAAGTCATGTAAGCAGGATAATTCTGAACTGATTGAGATAACAATACTTCCTTATGCATACAAACAGTGCAAATGACCTATCGAGATGAAGGGACCTGTATGGTTGCACCAAACTTTAGGACTGTATACCATTCTGGTCTTAAAAGGCCTACGCAGGTGTTCGGTTTTCCTTAAAACCAATCCTAGGTGATGATTGAAGGCGAAATGAAAATTTAAACCACTATCGGATTCGAAGCACCGACCACTGGGTATCCGGTCCTATATTTTACCAACTATTTTACCAAGTCTGAATGCTGACCGGATTTTTATTCCACTTTAATCACCATGAGTTTTGCCCGACGGTCATGTGAATTCGTGATACATTGCTACAGCTTGGTCGTATTCACACTGATTACCTAGTCAAGACTTTTCATCCCAATCCAAATATAACTGAATTAGAGATGGGGAATATCATAATGATTATCATGTTGACTATCTGAGATAGCAGACTAGTCTTGATACCGGTTAATGATTGAAGGTGAAAGTCAGTTAGATTTCGATTAGGATGAGAAGTCTTAACTGAACAGCCAGTGTGAATAGGATCAAGTGGTAGTAAGGCGTCAGGAATTCACATGGCAGTCAGGTGACTGAAGTAAGATAAAAATCTGGTCAGTAGTTGGACTTCTTATCTCACTTGGTAGAGCATGAGGCCAGAAACCCGGTGGAGCTAGTTGAAATTCAGCCTAGGTCGAAATTTTCGTTTCACCTTTAATCGCCACCCAGTATAAACACACTAGTCTATCAACCACGGCTAGCTCAGACAGTCAAAATGCTAATTAATTATTCTTAAAAATACTGAGCACACTGTCCTGAGAATAAACTTTTTATCTTGCCAGTAGTCACCTGCTTGTTGAAGAGATTAACCCATGCATGTATGAGCATGGTGAAACTGCGAACAGCTCATTAAATCAGCTATGGTTCCTTAGATCATACAAGTTACGTGTGGTAATTCTAGTAATATAGATACTGCTACTGTCTGATCTGCAACGAGAGGAAAGGATTTTATTATTAAAACAGAGCCATTTTTAGTATTTGACTCGAAATTGCAGTAGGATCCTTCACGTTAGTTGATAGGTGTACTGTTCATTGCAAGAATATCTCAGTATCACTGAGAAGAAATCACAGTTTCACTTTCAACACTTAGGAACATATGAAAGAGATTTTGTCTCCTGACAGTTTATCTATTTGTTAAAAGTTGAACCGATTTCAGGAGGTAGATATAAAAAGCAACTTGAAGAGCAGCCCCACTCAAGTTTTGAAACTGAAAACAACTGCCATGGAATTGATCTCACAGGTAAGAGTATGAAACTATTTGAAGGCTTGCATCCGCCAGTTGATTTTCAGTAGTCTGGTATTCCGAGCAAACAAGAATCAACATGGATGCTACCATGTACCCAGTTAGACTTGTCAGACGACGAAACACGAAGTTCCAGGCTGTCAGGAGGTGAAGTTGGGCCTCACGATCGAACTACATCAACTTCATAATCATTTGAAGCCTGTCCTCAAAATCCCTCCCAGTTTCAAGATTAGCTTCTGAATATTAGATCATCAGGCTCTGAGCACCGAACCATTTCCATCATACGTTGTTGCTTGTAATATCCCAACACTGATTGAACCGAATTAATTGGCCTCTATTGACATATGGACTGCTGCGCGGATGCTTCGATAGTGCCTTACGTTTCAATTTTATGTTAGTAATAGGATGAAACATACATCCTAAATCCCGCTGCTAGCCACTGTCTGTCATTACTACAAAACTGAAACGATGAGAAACATCTAGGCGTCCCTACAGGAGCCCGTATACCAATAGAGACCGATCGATTCAGTCCACTTAATGATAGAATACTACAAGCAATCGCACAAAAACTATAATCGTTGTACAGGAAGCGTCTGATGTGACCTACTGGCCCAATTGATAGCCCTTTGGTGTTTGAAGTAATCAGTCCTGGGTCTGAGTTCCAGGAGGAACAGCAACGCCTAGTGGTAGGCAGGTACATCCGACTGAGGAGTCTGAAAGTGGACGAAACCCGCGTCCCAGATTCTACTGCAAGCTACTATCCATTACTGTCATCACTACACTTTTAAAGTTTTGACCTTAATACGACTCAGCTTTTCACATACCTAATAGGTCGAGATACAAAGTATAATTTCAACTAGTCATTTCACTCAAATTCTCGTCCACTTGAGAACACAATAACTCACCACTTTTCCGATCCAGTGACTCAAAGTAAACTTCCTGCCGTTTATTAAGCGAAACAAAACTATGCGGTCCTATCACCAATGTACTGCTCATTATGTAATTATCACTTTCTTTCTACTGCCCAAGATCTTCAGATGGCGTCCGCTTCCCTTCCAACTGACTGACTGATTCACCTTACAGGTCATGGCTTCTCACTAGAACTTAGTGGTATCCCTCCTGAAGCATGTCACTAATAATCACTATGCAGTAGTGTAGTGTGAAATGAATAGGGATTTTAATCTCGAGGTAGTATTCATCACGGACTGACATTAGTTGAGGAACCGCTGAAAACCTGGGAGCACTGGTCAGCTGCTTCGTCCTAGTATGGGACACCTGAGCAGTACACACCCACGATCTAGCTAGAGATCGAACTCAGGACATCCATGTTTCACGAAAAAGCGTTAACCACTCAGCCACTGGGTTACAGTCCACTGCTTCACTGTTTCCAACTTCTGTCAATTCACGATATAGCATGACTATCACCCAAGGTCTTCAGTTGGCATCAGCTTCGCTTCCAAATGGTAGACCCCTCAGGTAACGGTTTCTCATTAGAAACTTCGGGATATCCATCTAGAAGCATGTCACTAATCAGCAGTATACAGTAGTGTATTTTTGAGATGAATGGGGATGTTAATTTTTAGGCAGTATCCATCACGGACTAACCTCGCCTAGTTTACTAGTTCACTAGTTACTAGTCGGTCCTAAGACCGGATAAAGAAGGAAGGTTGCGCACAGGACTGGCAACCCTACACCGGAAAACCAATTCAATCACTAAACAAACTTCAAAACACATAGAAAATACAAAAAACAAACTTATTCCTCCCTGGAATCGGAGAGACGAAATGATGCCAGTTGGTGAAAGCCTTCGAGAAGCCAATTGGCCAATTGGTCGATGTGTCTTCTCTTCTCTCAATGAAAGAGGAAGTAAACATGGGGACATGGAATGTCCGCACTATGTTTGAAGCTAGCTGACTGGCAAGGCTGCCCAGATTGCAAAAGAGATGATAAGGTATGGCATAGAAGTGCTAGGAATCTGAGAGGAATCTGCAGATGGAATGTAAGTGGACAGTCCAAACTGTCAACTGGAGAGTCAATAATTTACTCTGATAATGTCACCCAGACGATACGACAACCACGAGGATAGCACACTGAGTTATGTAGCGGCTATCATGATGTCCCCTTGAAGGGCACCGAAGGCTCTCTCTTTCTGCCTGTCTCTCTCATTCGGTGGGAACCAATCTCCTCCTTCACGATCGCCATCATCACAGCAAGATGACTCAACTCAAAACGAAGGAATCAAGGTCACAATCATACAATGCCATGCTGCGCTGCGCTGCACTACGCTGCACCACGCTACGCTACACACCTACAAATAATGCAGATGAAGAGAAGAAGGCGGGATTCTACAGACAACTACAATCAGTAATGGACAAGAGCCCAACACTGTTGGCGATGACGACATCAAAATGCATTCTATTGAATGTAGTGGGGTGACATGAATGCCAGTGAAACTGGGAGTGGATAAGACAGGAAGAGAACTGTGCATGGGTGGAGAAGCACTCTGTGAAATGAGGAGTGAGAATGGAGAACTGTTAGCAGACTTCTGCATATTCAACGATATGGTGATTGGAGTGAGGCAGTGCATATAAACACAGGGATATTCACGAAGTGATATGAACTTCACCGGATATCAGGACACACTACTCTAAGAACCAGATCGACTTCATCTCAATGTGAAGAAAGTGGAGAGGCAGCCTACTAGACACAAGACCGGATTGAGAAGAGGAGGAGATATAGGTTCACACCACTCAGATCACTATCTACTGCAAGGAACCTACCTTCAAAATCAAGTTGAAAGCCTTCACAGAAGAAGCTGGTGATGATCGACCACAGTTGGAGTTGAACACTCAGAAACTGAAGGAAGAAACTGCAAGGGACATCTTCACGTCAGTTAGTCAGTTAGTCAGTCAGTCAGCCAGTCAGTCAGTCAGTCAGTCAGTCATTGGGACACAATGGGAGACATTGAGTAACATCCCGATGGAGGAAACCTGAGTGGAATAACACTGGAACTCTTTGAAAGTGATGTTGAAAGAAACCTGCATAACCGTATTAGGAAGGAAGAAGAAGAGGCAAGACGAGGAATGGATCTCGATGTGAACATGGAGACGGATAGAGGAGGGAGGGGAAGATGGTGAAGCAAGAGATGAACCAGTGCATTGCACTGCAGTGTAGTGCAGTGTAGGGATGAAGAACAAAAAGAGGAACTGTGTGCAACGTATAAAACACAACACTGGACAACGAAGTGAAGAGAAGTGGACGGAAAGATAAAAAGACACTTCTGCGACACACCTGCAAGTGAAGCAGAACAAGCTGCAGGTAGGAGAGACAGAGAGACAGAGAGAGATCTGACAACACTATATCAAATAACTATGTTACCCACTATCTGGAGGGGGAGAGATGAAGTGAGATGAAAGCAATGAAAGATAGTGAAGGGTTGTTAGTTGTCACGAAAGATGAGGAACAAAGGAAAGGAGATGTTGACCACTTCAGGAAACTCTTGAGTCGACCACCAGTACCAGTACCATCACCATCACCACCACACACAACGCCTGCAACTCGTCGAGAAATACCACCTGCAGCTCAGCCACAGAAATACCAGTGAACACAAACCCTCCGACAAAATCAGAATTGAAGTCCTGAAAGCCATAAAGTTTCTGAAATCTGGGAAAGTAGCAGGACCATATGGAATTCCTCCAGAAGTACTGAGAACAGATACAGGGATAACATCAAACATGCTCACATCACTGTTGCAGAAGGTTTGGATGGAAGTAATGAAGGAAGGAAAGTAGCTGCCAACTGGAAGAAGTGCTACCTTGTCCAGTTTCCAAAGAAGGGAGACCGAAGTCTTTGCAAGAACTGGTGTGGAATCATGCCTTTGTCCCCACCAACCGCAAGCAAAACTTTAAGCTGCATCATCCTGGAGAGACTGAAAATGCTCTGGATTCAAAATTGCGACAAGAACAGGTTGGCTGGCTGACTTCAGAAAGAACAAATCATGTGTGGATCAAATTACAATGCAACGCTTCTTATCATCATAGAACAGAGCATAAAGTGGCAGTCAACTCAACTCTACCTCAACTTCATCGACTTTGAATGGGCACTCGATAGCATCGACTGAGAAGTAATTTGACAGTCAGCTGCTTCAACACCGTGGTTTTAGTGCCACAAGCCTTTATCAACCTTATTCAGTAGCAGCTATATGCCATATAATGACGTCACATGCTAAGTGATTCATAGTGGAAAGCTCAGTGACGGTTTTGAAGTGAAGACAGTAGACAGGAGTAAGACAAGGTTGCTACCAACTATCCCCGATGATCTTCGTGACTGCGGTCGAATGGAGTAGGACTGGACTGGACTGGACTGAACTAGACTGGACTGGATTGGATTGGATTGGACTGGATCATACAACAGACAATTGCGAGGAGCGAGAAGAGGGCCATATGCTGGCTGGACCGATGAAGACAACCTAGAAGAAGATTTGGTTATCACTCATCATGACTGTTGTCTAATGTCTTCTCACACTAACTCAAAGATCTATAGACAAAAACCAACAAGTTGACAGAAGAGGCAAGACTGTGAAGATGGGACTTCAAGTGAATGTAGAGAAGACACAGGTGATGAAGATACTCAACCAACAACAACAACAACAAGAAGCACCAATCACCATGAACGGGAGAAACCTAAACCAAGTTGTCTGTTTCACTTACCTACCACAAATCTAGGTAGCATCGTTTCAACTGCAGATCACGACACACACACACACACACACACATGAGGATGTCTGTCGAAACCATGATCGGAAAGACAGCAAGACAGGTCTTCACTAATCTGAAACAATCAGTGTAGAGACCTACTGCACTCGACTGCACTCGACTGCATTGCATTGCACTGCATTGCACTCCACTGCACTGCATTGCACTCAGTATGAAGCGTGAACAACATCCGGATTTTCAACACTAATTCAGTCGAATCAGTCAGTCAGTCAGTCAGTCAGTGCTTCTATGTGATGGTTGAGAGACTTGGTGAGTCACGAAAAGCATTTCCAACAAACAACTGAAGACATACATCAATCACATCAACAGCTGCCACCTACGCTCACCCGATACTGAATATCGATGAGATGGCCAGTATAATAATAAGAATAAGTAAGGAGGAACACTGGCTGGCTGGCTAGCTAGCTATCAACGAACCAACCAACAACCCATCGGTCAACGAATATGCATATGGTAGTGGGGATGTATTGGATTGGACATGCATTGAGAAGACCGATTAGGGACATCACATACCAGGTGAGTTTAGGTGGTCGTTTGGAACTGGAATGGGAAATGACGATTTTGGCTTCTCAACTGTGGGTGTCATGGGGGAGATGGTGTGAGGAAGAGATGAAAGCTTGTGAGCAGTTGTGGAGTCATACTGAGAAGACTGAAGAGAAGAGAGTGAAATGTTGACGTGTTATTGAAGCCCTTTGTTCCACTAGGAACGCTGAAGACAAATAATAGTAATAATAAATAATTCACCATGGAATGACATCACGCAGACAACAGTAAAATCCATGAATTGCACATACCTTCTGAGTCCCTGTCTGATTTCACAACAATTTTCTCCAGTTTTTGGTCAATATCGCTATCTTCTGATTCTGTTAATGGATTAACTTCATTCTAAGAATAAAATATAATCATAATTTTTATTTAAGGCAGATTTTTAATAACGAAAACAAGTTAAGACAAACTGAAGAGTTGATCAAGTTGTTTTATTAAAGTTATTCGTTAATTATTTACAGAAACTGTTTTATAACCTTCGAATCAATGAAAGTCAAAAGCGAAAATTAACTCTTAATGGGTTGCAGAGACATTGTGGGTGTGAGAGAAACAACGCACGAATGTGTCCCGATGACAATGATATGTGCATTGGAATGGATTTCGCACTGACATACTTTTAAAGAACTTTCCTGACGACGCTAGGATTGATGCCAGTTAGGAGGTGAAAGAGAATTGTTGTTTTTATAAACTGCCCAACTTGGATTCACATTTATCGGAACACCAATAGAAAGCAAATAACTAGTTTGCCTTACTCGGAGTTTTGGTAGGAGTACCTAACTTTGACAGTTTCCAGAGCCATGTTTATTATTTTTTTTAGAGCATACTAAAATTTGCAAACAGAATCCTTCAGGCAAGAAATTTCGATGCAGTCAGCAGCTTTGATGATTGACTACTGATTGGAATGCTTTTATGTTGAGAAAACATACTGGTTGCTTTTTTTAGTGAGTAACCAGTGCTATGTTGCCTAGCCACAAATAGTGATCATATTTTTGCTCATCAAGTTTCCAGCGCAGTCATAAAGCTAGGGGGATCGAATTTGATGACAGTTAGTTGAGTGGAAGTCTTTAGCCGAAAGGCATGTTTGACCCAGGTTTCATCTATGTTGATCGTCTCCCGTCAGTTTTATCTCCAAAATCGATGGAATTGATTCTGCCTAATAAATCTGAATACACATCACCCAATACTCCTGTGGAAGGTGTTACCTGCGAATTATGTCATTACATATTGGATGTGTAGTGTTTATTTCACCAGACAGGCTGGTTTAATTAGTCACTAGTTTTGAACGTACGCTGTATATTGATAATCAAGTCTATGTTCTCACCATCAGGCTTGGTGATTAAATCTCTGTTACGGAATATTTTGAGCTCAGATTACCACCAAACCATTTTCATAGTCATCCTGACTTACAAGTGCTTTTCAGCATTTCAAAAAGTCACGCCTACTTATCGAAGAACATTTGGCACTGTGATGATTCACTGCGATCCTATTGGACATCTGGCCAATAGGATCCAGATAACTTTACATAGTAATAGTAATCACCTCCTTTCGAACAGTGTTCTTGATAAAAATTCATTTACAAATCATTCAGCGTAGTCATTTGATGTCAATATGGTCCATTGAATTCGGGTATATGAATTAGAAGATAACAATAAAGGCGACAATAAAAAATTAAATTTTTTATACTGGTGATTAAACACTGGGCTACCAAAAAAACGTTTTTCACCGAATATATTTTATCCAATTCTTCCCTTTTAGTTTGTTTTAATCTTTTAATATGTTTTGTAAATGTATCAAGTCTTTTTGCGCAATTTTGAAATGTCTTCAAACTATTATTTCTCAAGCTAATAACAAAAGAACGAGAAAACATTACGTTGGATGAAAATGAAATTATAAGTGTCCAAAAATACAGCATATCATTATTCCTAGGAAATCTGTATGGAACTGCAGGTTTCTACTCTGGCTAACTGAAGTATCACCACCACAATTATACCCAATTTTTCGTTCATTACCGAGTCCAGATCATACACTGATGTAACACCAGCCCCCTTTTCATATTGATGCCTTCAGTACTGTTATTACTAACAATCTTCGGATGTAATAGTCATTTAGAAAGATATTTCGACAAAACAATAAGAAGACGTAAATTGTCTCAACAGAGTAATGTATTTGCACAATACATTTAAAACTATCTGATCACACACGTACTTCCCATAGATATTTATATAAAAATTCATGAAGATAAGGTGTGAGGAAACAAAAAGAGGTCAGGTAGGAGGGCTCAATTAAAGGCCGAACAACAATGAAAATCAATAGAGAGGAAGCAACAGTACATGGAACTTGATTTTCAATAGTTGAATTTTCCCAAGGAAGATCTAATGTGATAACAAATATTGTTTATGAACCCACAAAGGTGGTTCCAACTTTCTAATAGCTAAGGCTTCAACAAATTTAAGTATCCCTTCACAACACGTTTTGTAAATAGGTGTGAATGAAGTAACCACGTCAATCCTCTTCAACATGTTTCGCCAACGAAGAACTTGGACATCTGCTATCTATGTTAATGGGTTCAGGTGGTTCAATTCGCTTCTGAAGGCACTTTGGAATATGTTTCGAGGCCCTTAGTTGCATGGATCTATGAGTTGCGCAAATGCATCCCACGGTTCATACAGTTTATTTCTTCTTATTATTTTGTCAAAGTTTATAAAGGGAGCTAATTGTTTTGGAAAAATATTTGTTGAATTTTTCGAAATATTACAAGCTGAGAATTCCATACTGTATCACGTGGTTGACTTTAAAGACTATCCTAGCAACAATCGAAATAACCAATCGGGTTTCTTCATGTCAGCTGGAAAGGCAGGTTTCATAAAATAAAACAGTCTAATCGGTTACTTCAGTTGTTGATAGGGTAGCTTTTAAAGTCACTCCAAATTACGTCTTCTTTCCGAGATTTTCTTTTTAATAATGATAATAATAAAAATAATCGCTTTATTCCAAACCACATGCTTGATACAAATGACTTTAAAGGCCACCCTAGTAACAACCGAAGTGACCAATTACGTTTACAATTCCCATTTTGACATCAAAAACAAGATATTCAGCGAAGAGGACTCTTTTCAACGAATTTATTCTCAAGCTGTACATTCTTATATATATATATGATATTTGAAGACTGCAATTCGTGAGGAAGATTTAATTTAAATAATGGGAGATTGAACTAATAATAATAGTGGTTACAGTAATAATGTTGCTAGTTGATGACGTAAAGGTCGAATGATAAGGAAAAGGGTTACGTAAGATTTCAACATGCGAACCAGTCATCAGCTCAGTTTCTAAAAAGGCTTTGTTCATGAATCTGGACTTCAAAGGTGATGCATCACCTCACATCCTGAATAATCGTCTTTCCAAATCAATCAGTAGGACCTTTTTCTCAGCCAAACTTTACTTGATCTTTACCAGTAGTAAATTGCTCTCTGTCTGTATAAAAGACAGTATCCTTCGACAGGCCACATCCATGTGTACGTATCAGTTCAAGCACTCCTGTGGGGCAAGGTATGTCACTCATTGTCAGAGATTGCTGTCAACATGTATACGAGAGCATATTCCAACCTGATTTTATAAGGATTAAAGGAAATGCATCAGAAGTTCTATCGTTGAACATTTAATTGATTCCAACCATTCAACCAACCCAACATAATTATTCTAAGCTTGTCTATCAAGTTCGCTCAAAACCGCACTTTTCCACAGTCTTCAACTTCTAAAAACACCAGAGGCCTTGGCTATCCGTGAACTGAATAAAGCCTGATGTTTATATGCAAAAGAAGTATATACAGTCTTTGTAACTACCTTGGCCTTAATTTATTTTAGTCTTGGTATGCTTCGTTCCCTTTTCATTTTTCACCCCCTTTATTGTCAGATGAATCCTTCTACTCTTATGTCGTCATCATCACTTTATTTTTACATTTAATAGTTTCCGGTATTATTTCATTTGATCTTCCTAATAATTGCAACTTTTAACAAAACATTTTCAATTTATTCCAACTAACTTAACTCACTCATATTACATAATCCTTCGAGTGCTTATTAGCTCTCATATTTTCACGGCCTTTTTAATCCATATGCACCTTACAAATGATTTAAAATCCTACGCAACCATTTTTGTTGTCATTCGCCTTTACGTCATCAACTAGCAACATTATAATTATAAACAGCATTATTATGTTAATGATGGATAGTGGCTAGCAGTAGAAGCCAGGATGCTCATCGCTTTAAACAACGTAGCGTTATTCACTACACCACCGGCGTTTGAAGCAGTCGCTCCCGAATCCCGGTTGGGACAATATCACTCAATGTGAGGTAGGTACATCCAGCTGACGAGTCCCAAGCAGGACGAAATCCGCATCCGGGATTCCACTGCTAGCCACAATCCATCATTAATATAATTAGAACACAGGTAATATCGAGGCATCTGCAAAGGAGCCCATCTGCCAATAGAGACCTATCAATTGGGTACAATCAACATAAAAACGATTACACCATTATTATTGTTTCAATCCCTCATTATTTAAGCTAAATCTTCCTCACAGATTACAGTCTTTAAATGTCATATATGTAACAATGTATGGCTTGAGAATAAATTCTTTGAAAAGAATCCTCTTCGCTGAATATCTTGTTACTGAAGTAACCAATTAGACTTTTTTATTTTAAGAAAACCTGCCTTTCCAGCTGGTGGCGTTTAAAGTCTCCCCCTAATTTGTGTGAATTGTGTAATATATTTGCACAAAACATTTTGACAGTGTACTTACGCACGTACTTGCCACTGATATAAAAAAAGCCACTGAGTTAAGGGGTAAGAAAATAATTATTGGTCAAGTGAGAAGTCTACATTGGAGGTCAACATAACAATGAAGATCAATCAATAAAGCAACAATAACAAAAAGAAAAATTTCAACAGTACAAAAACCTTGGATTCAAAGCCAAATTTACCAAGGAAGGTTAAATGTGATGACAAATTGTTTTTGCCATCACAAATGTGGTTTAAACCTCCTAATGGCTAATGCCTTAACAAACTTTAAAATCCATCCCCAGCAGGTGTAAATGACGTTTGTACATCTATTTTATACCCCGTTTCAATGATATATTTAGCTATTGAAGAATTCGGACGTTTGTTTCTAGCATAAGTTAGGTCAGGTGAATTTTTTTTCTGAAGCTACTTTGGAATATGTTCTGTGGCCCTTATTTTCAATAACCGATGAATCTTCCGTATATATGTGTGACTACATGTACATTTAAATTGGTAGATACAGTGGGGTTTGACTTAGGCTTTTACCTGTTCCAAAGGCTACAATGGGTATAAAAGCTTCGAATCTTCAATTATCAGAACCTTAGTTGCAGCATAATATGTTTTATTGATCTCAGTGTTTAGTCTCTGTCTGATTATCAGATTACTCACATTGCCAATGTATTGTAACTTGATGAAAACATCTTTCTTAGGGAAAGAGTCAATAGTATTTCTCAATGTTTTGTTCATTTAATGTCGACTTATAAACTTCATTAGGTAGTTGTCGTCAATTAATGTCTCCGTCAATAATCTTGTCTCTTCTTCCAATGTATCGACTGTGCATATTCGTTGGATCCCGTTATCTAAGCACCTAACTTAACCTCGTTTGTATTGGAAAGGACAGAAACTGTACTAGTTTAAATATTACCCTTTCCGATTAGCTTTTCTGTAAATGGATGGTTTCATTGCCGTCGACTGATTAATACATCTACGAAAGGTTGGCAGTTATCTTTCTCTTCTACGCTTGTTAAAGATATGCTATTCTCTACTACGTTCATTCGATTCAGAAGTGAAGTAGCACAACATGGATTATCACTTATGATAAAGATATCATCCACCTTTCTTTTAGAAAATGGAATTTTTTTAAATTAATTCGTTAGATATCTTTTCAACTTACGATATTTAATTTTTGTTACTGCTGCTTTATTGTTATTTTGACCTTCAACTGACCGATAATTATTTCCTACCCTGTAGTTTTTCATTTAAATGATAAATACGTGTGTGACCAAATTGTTTAAAATGATTTTTGCGATTCACAACAAATTACGTCCTTATACTGGGTGATGATTGAAGGTGAAGTGAAAATTTGAATCGCTGTCAGATTCAAGCCATCGATCACCGGTTGCCCGGCCCGATGCTGTACCAACTAATTTACCACATCCAAATGCTGTCTAGATTTTTATTTCACTTCAATCACCATGGGTTTTGTCCAACCGCCATGTGAATTCGTGATGCGTTACTACGGCTTGATCGTATTCATTGTAATTGTATCCGAGTTGAAGTTGAAGGCTATGGGAGGGAAAGGGAACGAACAAACATCTTCTGTGTACGCAAATTGGGTGTGACAATTCTAATTGTTATGGTTTCTCCTGGGATTATCAATCGGAGGTGCACAAGCTTGGAGTAATGTGATGGCACTTTGTAAATAATAGTAAATACTAAAATCTTATCAATCTTATGTTCAGTACCTACTAGATGGGTAAGTATTGAACTTTTGGTGAATTTAACTCTTCCTTCTGTTAAACACGCTGGACAGTGTTTAATCAAGTGATAATGCACTTGCAGAGTCGTTCTACCCATATAACTATCCCCACAGAAGCAGTTAAACTTATAAATGCGTATAGATATGGCCAAATTCGGTACCTTATCCTTCAACTGCATTGGTATCATACAGCTAGTAGTAAATTTCAAACACAGTATGGTGGGAAGGATGATTTTTCTTATCTGAGTTTCAGTATCAGTGTTTCTGCAGTTGCATCTCCTTTGGATGCTAAAGTTAGATATAGTCTTTTTATTGGAAACCATCTGAAGGCACTTTTCTCTAACTGTTTTCATTGTTTCAGTCCTTATGAACTTCTTAAGATAGCCATTCTCATATAACGAGTTCTCTGTCATTCTTATTGCATCGTCCAAAGTGTCAGCTATGCAAAATCTTGCTGACTTGAAATATCAGTCTACGGATTAAATTCCTTTTGCACGAAAGAGTGACAAATTGATAGGAAATGTGTATACTGACCAATCCATGACTTCTTACGATACATATTGCGTCTGATACTGCTATCTGTTCATTTTCAAAGAAAAATATCCAGAAATGGCAGACGTCCATCTTTCTCTGTTTCACACATGAACCCGATTTCTGATTGAAGACTGCTGAACGTATCCAGAAGGATGTCAGGACTGGCATCATGTTTGTACAAAATAAAAGTGTCATCCATGTATCTGAAATAGACAGACAGTTTATCTATCGTGATACACAGAGGTCCACTTTCCAACTCTGTCATAAACATATCGGTTAGAAGAGGACTTTATGATGAATCCATTGCCACACCTATCTGACGGTTAGCTAAATTTTTACATTCATCATGCAACGAAGAAGCAGCCGTCTTAGGGTTCTATGTGACATACCTGCCTTCATCTTGTTATCTAGCTGTGAACCACAAATAGAAGCATTTTTTCAGAACAGAAAGGTTTTTAAACAAGGAAGTAATGTCCATAGAAATCACTGTTTCGTTATTAACGTTCTTTTCTTCGACTTTGAAATAAACTCAAAAATGTCCTTTAAGCTGTATTTGGCCACCTTATTTTCTAGTGGTTTCAGGGTATCTGCTAGCCATGTCACTACTTCATGATGCGGTGAATTTAACATATCTGGTACATTTGGATGTATAGATTTTGGCCAATACATACATTCCTGGTATATTTGTACCTACAGGCTTAAGTCTTTCAAAAGTGCAACTAGTTGACAGTGTCTTCAAAGTTTTGAAAATTCACTTTCTCAATGTGATCTTGCTAGTTCACCGGTTTCTGAAACTTTGTAGTATCTTCAAGGATACAATTCATTTTATCGTTATAGCCGTCATTATTCAAGAGTACGACTCAAGTTCCCTTGTCTAGCCTTGTTATAAGTGTACTGTGGTTAGACCGCATTACCCTAAATGCTTCGCAATGCACCTTACTAAGCATACTCTTATCATTGAATTTTCTTGGCCTATACTGGTAACAGCTCTCCACTAGGGAAGCCTTCAACCCTTCCCCTTTTACAGCAGTCGATGGAACTAAATCACTATTTTCATTAAAGAGATTTTCCAACTATATTTTAGTTTCGGCTTCCATCAGACGACTGCTCAGGTCACAGAATTTTAATCCTAGAGATAAAATCTCATGGTCTAATGAAGTGAAGGGAACGGAAGAAAAATTGTGGAGGTACCCTCGGAATTGGTTCGAAATTGACGTCGTAGTGTCTGTTTATCTATCACTATATCTATAAACGAATATTCGACAAAACAATAAGAAGACGTAAATTGTCTGAACAGTGTAATGGATTTGCACAATACATTTAAAACTATCTGATCACACACGTACTTCCCATAGATATTTATATAAAAATTCATGAAGATAAGGTGTGAGGAAATAAAAAGAGGTCAGGTAGGAGGGCTCAATTAAAGGCCGAACAACAATGAAAATCAATAGAGAGGAAGCAACAGTACATGGAACTTGATTTTCAATAGTTGAATTTTCCCAAGGAAGATCTAATGTGATAACAAATATTGTTTATGAACCCACAAAGGTGGTTCCAACTTTCTAATAGCTAAGGCTTCAACAAATTTAAGTATCCCTTCACAACACGTTTTGTAAATAGGTGTGAATGAAGTAACCACGTCAATCCTCTTCAACATGTTTCGCCAACGAAGAACTTGGACATCTGCTATCTATGTTAATGGGTTCAGGTGGTTCAATTCGCTTCTGAAGGCACTTTGGAATATGTTTCGAGGCCCTTAGTTGCATGGATCTATGAGTTGCGCAAATGCATCACACGGTTCATACAGTTTATTTCTTCTTATTGTTTTGTCAAAATTTATAAAGGGAGCTAATTGTTTTAGACGAATATTGTTTATCTACACATTCATCGATAACCTTCTTCACATACTTCTCAAACACTGAGCCTAAATTACCTGGGACTCATTTCTTTCCAACTCAGAACATTTGGATTCAGTCAAATCAACTTAATTCAACGCAAAACGTTACAGCCTTCTGATATTTAGCCTGATTTTTGATCTTGGAAAATATTTCCAATAGGTTTTAGGTTAACGATTACGTTGTATGCATAATTTGTAAAACTCTATACATGCATTTGCTTCAGCCATCCAAACCTTGAACTTCAAGAACTCATTAAGTTTCTGTTTTGTCTTTGTCATTATCCTGTAATTCATATAACGGATTCAATGAACCATATTGGCATTAAATGACTACACTGAATGACTTATAAATATAATATGTAACAACCAGCTGTTGCAAAGATCACTTAAGGTAATCAAAACAATCTCCGCTATCCAACCTACTATTTGTTGTTGCTATACTTAACCTATTTTAAATTGTTTAACTATCATTATTTATTTGGAAGGTTAACTAATTTCTACAGATATGCATAGGATGCATGCAACTGCTTTTGAATAGCTTTATTTTCAATGTCTGAGCTTCTAAATCTAGTACAGATGTAGTGTTGTGTTTTATTTGGGCTTAACCACTATTCTGTCAACTTCTGAATGAATTCAAGTTCATGACGCCCAATCACAGACATAGTTACCTGTGTTCCAGCACCAATGACAATAATAAACTAACAGTGTTGTGATATTATATTCTAAAACGGAACCACTCAAGAAAACACAACTAATTAAAACTTTACTGTTGGCGATTTCAGCGAAATGGTCCCTAAAATTAGGACTAGAGAAGTCAAACAGGAGATTACGATATCCTCAGTAAGCAAGTTCAATATCTCTTTGTAAGATACGCATAGTTGAGTTTGTGTGAAGTAGAAAGCTAGCAGATTTTGGTGAAAATTATCAAGGATCTCAGTGTCTTTTCAATAGGTGAACACATAAAAACGTATTCTAAGGGAACTAACTACTCGTCAAGGTAGACAAGAGGATAGTAAAACGTGATATTTTAGAGGATGTATTAACATCGCCTAGTTAACTAGTTCACTAGTTACTAGTCGGTCCTAAGACCGGATAAAGAAGGAAGGTTGCGCACAGGACTGGCAACCCTACACCGGAAAACCAATTCAATCACTAAACAAACTTCAAAACACATAGAAAATACAAAAAACAAACTTATTCCTCCCTGGAATCGGAGAGACGAAATGATGCCAGTTGGTGAAAGCCTTCGAGAAGCCAATTGGCCAATTGGTCGATGTGTCTTCTCTTCTCTCAATGAAAGAGGAAGTAAACGTGGGGACATGGAATGTCCGCACTATGTTTGAAGCTAGCTGACTGGCAAGGCTGCCCAGATTGCAAAAGAGATGATAAGGTATGGCATAGAAGTGCTAGGAATCTGAGAGGAATCTGCAGATGGAATGTAAGTGGACAGTTCAAACTGTCAACTGGAGAGTCAATAATTTACTCTGATATTGTCACCCAGACGACACGACAACCACGATGACAGCACACTGAGTTATGTAGTAGCTATCATGATGTCCCCTTGAAGAGTATCGAAGGTTCTCTCTCCCTCTCGCCTTCAGTGAGAATCAATCTCCTACTGCAAGAACCTCCACTATGAACCCGAGGGACAAATGATATTTACAGAATACCTTAATATGGACATGATTTTCATAATTTCCACATCCTGATGTTTCTTTAATTGACGGATGACATTGCTTCCATCGTTTTTTAAACCTCTGAATGTTTTTTTCAGTGGGTTTTGGATAAAACTGTCGACTATGGATTCGGTGATACTGCGTGTTGGTTGGCAATCTCAAAATCAATCGGGATTGTAGCCGACCTTGTTTGGCTTCATTTTTTGGTTTTAGTTCAGATAGCTGATGATACAAACTCTTGTACTAGATTTCAGTGTCAGTTCATTTAATGAATTTTCTTGGAATATAAAATCACCAATTCATAGTCAACAGTTTTATCCGAAGAACACCAAATGGCACCAAGAAATTAAATGAATCATGAAACCATCGTTGTGGTGTGATAATGATGGACAAAGAAAACCATGTACATAAAGTCAAACCAGTTCTGCATGACTCATCCACTAATCATATCTAAAATGAAAATACCGGCAGTATCGAGGCATCCGTGCAGGAGTCCATATACCAATAATGGCCGATTAACGAGGGAAACTTAAAAGCTCTAACAAAAAAAATAGTATTTTGTTAACCATGGTTTTAGAAACATCGTTTTTATGTTGCCAAGTGAATTGGTCACCGTAGAGCAACCAGTTTCATGTTTTCTAGTTGTAAATACTGACCTATTTCTATCGATCGTTCGGCAGTTAGTTCAACAGGCTAGGAGGCTCAATATGGCAGTGGACGTTTGATGGATACTAGTTTGGTTGGAGGCAATCAGTAGAAAGTCATGAACCTAGGTTCTGGGTTTGTTGGAACTCGTCAGGAAGGTGTATCTGAAACCTCGAAGCCACTCAGTGTTGCATTCAGTGACGTTACGAATAGCCATTTGGTTGCGATTGACGCTGTTTTGAGCCCATGGGAGGACATAATTTCCTTCCAGGTTGCAGATATGCCTTGCTTAGAAAAGTCAACAAACACGAAATGTAGTCCCGGAGGTTTACTCTCAACGCCTCCATCTACCTAATATCCAAAGTTTATTTTGTTTTATATTAATCAGGGAATACGAACACCAAAATAATGAATGATCATAACGATTCCCATTTACATTCTGTGCAGTGCTAGTTATTCCTTAGACTGGTCAGACTCCATATTGCTCTTTACTCTTTTTTAAAATGTAAATTGTTTTTTTAGCTGGCCCGACAGTCCAGTCAGTAAACTATACTACAGAAAAGAAACTTACTTTATATCGGGATTCATCGAAATTAACTTCTCCACTTCTTATTGTGACATAAAACCGAGTCCACCAATCAGCAGTGGCTAGTTGTTCAGGTGTGGGACCAGAATTTGTTGTAACGAGATGAGCCTGGCAAAATGTAAGATGAAATCGAACTTGAAAGAATCAGACGATAGTATACACCATTGCGGCTGGTGCAAAGAAGGTTACAACACAGGTTAACGGGTATAAATCTGTGTACAGACTATAGGTTTCACATATGTTGTAGAGTCTATAGTTTTGGACGACAGTATGTACCCCATCAAATCAATGACTTGCTAAACAGATTACCTCATTTTGGTTGTCTGGTCTGCTACTCATAACCTCATACACAGTATGCGTTTCTGTGATTTTTGCTTCAAATAGTATTTCTTCGTTGAACAGTTGGCCAGCACTTTTAAAGCTTTGTTTCCTGCAGTCAGTTTGATGAAGGCTAGAGAACTTGTAAGTCGATCAACTTTCTATTATTGTAACTTAACTTCAGTTTAACATGAGCCCTGTTCTTCAAGTGACTCCATCTTGTATAAGTAATACTCACTAAAGCATCTCTATCCTGATACACAATTAAGGCAAACAGCAAAGGTATGGAAAGCAGGGTATAATGAATTCGTAAAATTTCAGTAGAACTTACAGCTGAATACTCTACATATTGGACTATTATGATATTATTAACGGATATATATAACTGAAACAATGAATAAAGCTTAGGGACTTAAGGTTAAAAGGATATTTGTGTGAAGAGTGGAGTGACTTTAAAGACCACTCTAGTAACTGTCAAAATAACCAATCAGCTTTCACTATTTCGTCTAGGGAGGTAGTTTTTTCAGAAGATAAAGAAACTTAATTGGTTATCTCAGTAGTTGTTAGGTTTTCATTTAGTGTCACTTGAAAAGCGTCCAGTATACATGTAAAAAGGTTCTTAAGTAAGGGTGTAAGGATATAAAAGTTAACAACCATGTCAATCAAAGTTTAGCTACATTGTGAGTTCTTGCGTTACATTTACACGTGATCTGTTGAACTATAACTTTAACGTTACCAATCATTCGATTTAGTAATTTTGAGCACCAAAAGTTACGTTACGTTGCTCCTGCATAACGTGGTATTTTATATTGATAATCTCCGCGGTTTAGTAGATCTTTCTGTACAGAAGAAAGACTCGGAGCATATATTGCTTCTTTTTCTCAGAAACCCAACTTTCTGAGCATCATACCCCTCTTCTGGAACGTTAAAGGATATCACCTTTAAGAGACACCCATTTTGATATACACAGCGGGACCCAATAAAAACTACTGCTGAGAAAACAGGGAAACGGAAACGAGGACTAATAATTTTGCAATACACTTTACCTGAAGTGTAAATAAACATTCGCTAATAACTGTCATATTTGATACATAAGTCGTTGCTAAACCTTCTGTGACTGCTAGTTATTTTACTTGTTCTTCTGTATTAACGAACCCAATAAACGTGTAACTACTACTGCTCCACCATGGTCCAGCCTAACAAACGTATATGTGCTGTACATACACGTAAACCTAACCCTAGCGCCTCAACTGAAAGAGCACGTTCACTAAGTGGTTTGACATCAAGCCCTAAAAGAGGTCCTGAAGTTAAAGTAGTCGATCTGATACCGGAGCTACATAACACTTTGCGTAAAAACAAGGAAGATTTGATAACCTTTCAGAAGTCACTGCAAGACATGAACGCTAAGCTTGAAGTTATTCTGCCACTGCTGAATCTTTGTCAGCCTAATCTAGAAGCCAGTACTGAAACTCCATGGAAAACAGAAAGTGTCCTAGGTTTCATTGCTACAGAGGTTTATAAAAGGATTATGTCCTTATATAATGTATCAGTATACAACATACCGGACTACGAACCGATCAAGCAAGTAGAACTCTTATGTTTGCAGGCTTGTAACATGTCTTCTGCAGAATGCTAAATTACCCATCTCCTCAAGAAGTTGGAGAAATATACTTGCCCCTTGTTGTTCAAATGTAGTGGCTCTTACCACTCTAGACACTTCCTATCATCCAATCAACTTGTGAGTGTATCCACACCATATAAAAGTGTCAAACTTTCACAAGACTTAACACCTTGTCAGAGACATAGTCGCACAAAAATACCAAAAGCTGCAAACTCTAGTTAAGCTGTGGTACCCAAAATAACAACATAATCTATTGGTGAACTGGTTACTGTACCAACACAATGGAATTAGAAACACCAAAGCCCACAGAATAGCCCACTCACACAGACGTAGTAGAGCCGATGACAAGACGGCAGGCTTGGACAAATCGACGAACTACACTCGACAACAGGCACGCCATCTCGCAAAAGCGATCTCACTGCCTACAGAAGTGGAAATCCAGTCCTCATCTCACCCCATCACTCAGGTAACCACCAAACCAGGTGCTGCGCTATCAATCCAACAAAATACTGAAGACATTACTATGTCATCACCAGGTGTTACTCAGCACCAGCCACAAGCACCCTGTTACCATCTGTCCGTCCCGAAGCCTAGAGCGTAAACAGTCTAATCTACCCCACATCAGCCAGTGCATAACTTATCTGCATCAAATCGGCAGATGACAAAGGGTACATATAGCACTAGACACTCTTATACAAACCCCGCCATGCACCCACCCAGGTTAAATAAACTGCCGAAAAGCCAATTTAGCAGCGAAGCCAATACACGGAAAAGCAATAAGAATAGCCAAAAGACCATTGCATCTTCTCAAAGCCACACTAAGGAGAATGCCAAACATTATTTCTCAGGTCATCCTATGACCAAATCAAATAACTTCTCTCCAGGCGATCCACATTCCTCACACTTCCGCGGTCACTAGCAGGCACACACCAAGGCCAGACTCCTCAACGGTCACAGTTATTGGATAGGGAGCCGAATGGTAGTCACAGACTATGCTCTCCGCCTCACCCATACGCCGCAAAACGTAGGTCATACGCCATTCAAGGACAAACTTACAATAGATCCCCTAACGAAAAACTTGGTGAATATGAATTTGGCTATGACCATAATGTATAGAGCAACCAGCGGATAGGTGTGCCATACAATCTATCAATCCTCGTTACTTCGTGTTAACAGGGTTTTTTGAACAGCCTACGACTGCAATGCCACCAGTAGTGCAGGTAATTCGGATCCTGTCGGATCATCTGCTCTCTACCCTGACCAACAGTCTCTATACCAATCACAATGTGGTGAATACCTCGCTCCTTCCGAGGTAAACAGTACCGAATCGTCGCCCTGTACAAAAGGTCATGACATCGCTAGCACGATGTACGCAAAGGACCCACAAGGAATGTACAGAAGTGCTGACTTTTCGAGATATATCTAAACACTTTTGTACTCTTAACTCGCTCTCGTTTTGCCTGATTAACGCCCGCTCTATACGCAACAAAATGAAAGAGATTATGCTGCTATCTCTGATAAGTGATCCGTCCGTGATAATGGTTACAGAAACATGGTGTACCTCTGATATTTGTAACACAGAGATCTCCATCACAACTATTCCTTGTTCAGGAAGGATAGACTACATGGTAAGGGAGGAGGGTGCATTATCTATATAAAGTCCGACATCACTGCTACGCAGTGCCCTACATCTGAGCTAAACGAGATTGACGACTCAGTATGGATTATCGCAAACTTACTCGCTCCACTTCCCTCCTAATAGGATGCATTTACCGGCCCCCTTCCTCCTCAGTCGAATACGACGACAAGCTAACAAGCGTGTTCGCCGTGTGGCAACACTACCCACACAGCGAAAATTATATGTGGTGACTTTAACATGCCAGATATAAAGTGGCGACCAATCAGCTATCCAGAGCGCTTTGATAAATTCATAAGCATTCTTGAAACAGAGGGTTGGCAACAACATGTGGAACACCAGGTACAATAGTGTCCTGGACCTAGTCTTCACAAACGAAACCACACCCACAAAACTCCAAGTGGGTACACAACTTCCAGGTAGCGATCACAAGGTTGTATATGGATACTTCAACATATCCAGCACAAAATTAGCCCAAAAGTCAGGAACAGTACTAACTAGAAATTACAAGTATGCCAAATGGGACGAACTACAATCGTTTCTGCGCTGCCTAGATTGGAGCCCCTACTTTACCAACAGTTCAGCCAAAGAACTTTGTGATCTATTTTATGAATAAATAGGCACAGCTCAAGACTGTATTGCTCCACCGCTCCAAAAAGAAATTAAGAAAAACAGAGCTGACTATATACCTACGAAAGTACGCATCCGCATGCGAAACCATGTCAGAGAGTACTATAAGTCGAATGACTTTTCGTCGCTTGTCACACTCAAAGACACATACGACACATTCAAGATAGAAAGAGTAATAGAAGCCGTTAAACAAGAACGCATCCAATGTAGTAAAACTAGTAATACAGAACCACTAGTGAGACTGATGAAAACCCGGATAAGTAGCTCCAGAAATAGTACCCCTAGTTTAATCATGGACAACGGCATCCTCTACGATGAACCACTACAAATCAGCGAGCTGTTCGGTTACCAGTTTGCTAGCTGCTTTACACAAGAGGACGAAATAAAAGTCATTGGTGCACCGTCAACACCAACTCACTCCATAAGTACAGTGCTCTTCTCTAAACAAAACATTTCTCTAGCTATAGCATCACTTCGAACCTCATACAGTGCGGGGCCTGATGGAATTCCAACCATCTTGTTAAAAAGAGGTGGCGAAGATATACCGCTGATTCTCTTGAAGCTCTTTAATACGTCCCTCTCCAGTGGCAATTACCCTGAGAACTGGAAACTATCATACATATGTCCTAAGCATAAATGTGGACCAACATCTAATATAGAAAACTACCGACCTATAAACATCACGTCAGTAGTATCCAGGACTATGGAAAAGGTGATTGTGAAAGCAGTTGTCGACTATATGACGACTAACCAATTACTCTCACCAGCACAACATGGATTCTTGAAAGGCCGGTCATGCACTACAAGCTATCTTGACTATCTAGACAACGTTACAAGCAAGCGTGACCAAGGCCTATTTGTAACTACCCTTTTCTTAGACTTCAAGCAAGCATTCGATAAGGTGCCTCACAAACGCCTGGTCACTAAGTTGCAATCATATGGTTTCCGAGACCCGTTACTGTCCTGGCTCAGAACATCTTTAGAGGGTCGCTTCCAAGTAGTAAAATTCAGTAATTGCTACTCCTCCCCTAGACTTATACAAAGTGGTGTCGTCCAGGGTAGTGTGCTAGGACCGATACTTTTCCTAATCTATGTAAACGATATCTGCAGTGTTATCCGAAATGGCATACCCTACCTTTTCGCTGACGACTTGAAGATAGTCTACAGCTTTTCTCCTGCAGCACTAGCACAAGATCTGAAGAGATTATTCATATGGAGCGAGACCTGGCAGCTCCCTCTAAACCCAAATAAAAGTGGCATCCTCCATTTCAATAAATCCCACCCAGAAGTAACACTACACTTGGGTGATATTGCACTGCAGATACAAAACACTGTGAAAGACCTCGGAATCACTTACTCCAGAAGTTTGACTTTTACGGAGTATACAGATTCAATAGTTTTCAAAGGCAGAAGACTCACTGGTCTTCACACAGAAACACTCACACCTGAGGCAAAACTTATACCATATAAACTTACGGTTCGTCCAATATTAGAGTATTGCACAGTTATCTATGGTAATATGAGAGTATCTGATAGAATTCGAGTAGAGAACATTCAACGTAACTTTACTCGGCGCCTACTAATACAGAACGAAGGACCTGCATACGAAGCAGGATGCAAAAAACTAGAACTAGAATCACTCTGGCTGAGACGCCTGAAGCTCAACCTAATCTTTCTTTTTCGTCTTTTATTTGGAAACTCTGAAACGAAATGTGCTATCACTTTTAAGTCAAATCCGGCATATAATCTGCGTAATAGCGAGTACACCATCCCAATAAATAAGTATCACTCAAAACTTCGATGTAGGTTTTTCATAACGCAATACAGTATGCTGTGGAACAAACTTCCCTCCACTATAAAAGAATTTCGATCTCTCGGCCAGTTTCAACGATTACTTAGTGAATTCCTCCTGTCTAACGATTCTCATCAATTCGCTGATGGCCAAACCACAAACGGTAATACCATGCACAATGGTACCTATACTCAAGGGACATAAACAGCAATGACAAAAGTATACAATGCCGAAAACTAAAAGCATTAGTTAAGTTAGAATCTAATTTCTAAAAACGAAAACTGACCAAGATTGAACAGGAAGTGGAGTGCTATACAGTTTGCAACAGTGAACTCTGTAGCTACTCTAATGTAACCTACATTTCTTCATAACCTAACTGATCTCACGACTTAACACCTAATTCTTAAAATTCTCCCCTTAAAATAATCTCTTTACTCCTGATTGATAAATGAACTGTTTGTCGGTGGATTTTCATAGCATGTAACATGTTTTAATATTGCCCTTCGTTATCAGTACTTACATGTAAGTACTCTGCACCACCATATTGTTTCGGTAGCGCCGAAATGGTAACACTCAACAGGCAACACCATGATCATCCCTCCCTCGTGACTAGATAAAGTGTGGTTACCATCTTAGAAAAAACCATGAATTTCATTTAAATGTTTATAACTTCATCAAACGTTTGTACATAGGTTTATAATAAGTGAATACCTGGTCCAAAATCCTTTAATCTCTCTATTTCGTAGTGATGTCTTTGGCTTCAGACTAATTTTCATTACTGTCGTGCGCATCTTCATCTTCTTCTACCTAAGCTTACCTCTAAACAGTTGGTTTTGGATACTTCTTCATATAAGTTGTATAGTCAGTACAAAGAACTCACCCAGATTTATCATGGTTGACCTACTCCTGCGTATGTTTATGCTCCTGTTTCGAATTTCACCCGCTGCTCGCTTTTGTTATTCACTTTTCAGGTTTACCTAACCAGTCCTGTATTCAAATGGAATCCTAGAAATCGCATTTGTCAGTGTACACCATACCATCAAAACCTTATGACGAATGCACACACCCTGAGGTCATGACTGTACTGCCTGCCCCACCTTCAAGAATATTGGAAGATTCAAACAATAACCGAATAATTCCTAATTTCGAACTAAGCCTGCTTCAGTATGCTGAACAATCATTCCGCGAAGCACTAACGTTCTTTTTCTAGACACACCTCTTATATGCCATGAATAACAGTATCTAGTGTATAGCTTAACATTGTACATAATAGTCATTTCTCATTACCAAAATGATCAAACCTGTAAACTGGTTTGTATTCATGCAACCTATGTTGTATGAAATATGTATGTATTATTATTATTATTGTGTGAATAAAAAGTTGGTAACCGACGGTGAACTACAGTCTATAACATCAAGCTATACTCGTTATTCAAGGAATGATTACGGTGGCTTAGTAGCCTCATGGATAACTCTCCACTGTTTAAAGCGAATGGTGCTGGGTCCCACCGTCATGGGGAGCAAATAAATCACTGATAGGAAAGTGCATCCGGTTGAGAAGTCATGAATAGGAAAAAACTTACGTCTTGGATTTGAGTTTCACACTTAAGTGAACGGAAAATATCGAGGCATTTTCACAGGGGACCAGATGCCAATAATGGCTGATTAATTCGATCTAATCAACAGCGGAAAATTACAAACTAGTAGTAACATTAATCGATTTTTTAAATGACGGTACACCCGTAAACCTTAGCATTTCCTTCTGAACACACGGGTCTTGGTTTTTAGACTTGGATCAACCAAGCTGACGAGATTCGATGCATTTCTCTTTTTCCTTTCTGCTTGGTAATGTAAATAAATGACCTGTCAAAGTCGACAACATACCCTTAGTCTGGAAGATTCATCCTCATATGACTTCTTGAAAGCTTCACTTTAGAATTGCTTAACCAGTCGAGTGAGTGATCTGTCATACCGCAACACAGTCGCCTCTTCGTATGATCAGTGCATTGGCCTCCGAGATGATATTTGAAATAATCTACGTAGTGTCAGAAGTGTCGAGGATTATTTGCTAGCTACTAAGGATCAAGTGTTCACATACCTCCAGCTCTTCATATAAACGTAAGAGAAACAGGAAGACAACTTCACTGAATACTTTCACCTCATTGAATCTGAGTGAGGAAACCAACATTTTTTACTACATAATGTTGTTCAAGATAGTAGTCATTTCCCGCGGACAGCATGTTCTTGATCCTGTAGCATTGTCTGCCAGTCAGTCACCGTTTACAACATATAAGAGGAAAACCTCAGAAACTGAAGTATCAGTCACTCTCACAGAGATCTTTTTGGCTAAATGTCCTTCTTTCTTCTTATATTAAGTTCTTGTAAGACAAGAGTTATCCTACATAAGTCAATGATTTCCTCCGTCAAACACTGAGATTGGCTGACATTTAGCTGTGGCTTAAATTTGACCCAAGAGTTATTGAATTACTACATGTTAGGAATCAATGGCAACAAAACCCTTCTGAATCTTTGTTTCATGGTTTTCAGAACTCATTAGTATAACGCATCTTCAATTGTTTTTCCTTCAGTGATTCGAGCCTGTTTCACTCAGTGCTAAAGTCTGAGATTTGGGAACTTTTATTGAAAAATTACTTACCTGGCCTGGTAGAGCTTCGGTTGGTTTCTTATCAGAAATAGCTCCAGAAATTATACCATCGTCTGCAGATACTGCATCCAATTCGGCCACTTCATCTGGCAGTTTATACTTTAAACCGAATTGTTGGAAACTGGGATTCACATCACTTAGAAGTTCAGCACTAGATTTAGCAGTATCATAAGATTTCTTGCTCTCGAAATCGACATCACTCATTTTTGATGTGACCATTTCACCACTGACTGCCTGACTGTATAAATCTTCACCCTTACCAAAGCCGAAATTCAATCTTCCTGGACCATCTGATTCACTGTCCATGCACACTGTGCTTTCATTGTCTGAGAACTGGCCTAGAAAAAAAAAGTAGAAAAGGGAAGTATGAAGGGATAATACGCTCTATAAAATGATGTAGACTTGCAGTCACAGAAGGAATTCTACCTCACAGTTAGCTTCATTGACAATGATTGCGTACTATTAATTATCCTGTCAAAATTGAATTAGATAGAGAATGAGGACTTTTGACCCAAAGGCCAGTTTCTATGTAACTGAGCTACATCTGCACTGACTAATTACTGGAGAGTAACCATTTTTATCTTTTCTAGTCCTAAGTGCTGAATGAACTCTATCGGTTATATTTGCAATGTGGCCACCAAGCTTGGAGACTCAGCATCATGGTGCACTTTGATAGATGTTAGTTAGTTAGAGGTAATCGACTGGAAGCCTTGATCATACTTGTTTCATACTTGTCGGCACTCATAAGCACAGTGTACCTGACCCATATTTATGTGAATGAGGCGAACTAATCCGTTACCCAGATGTTTATATGTACTGAAATGAATATTTTTCAGTCATTGTTTACCCAGATCCCAGTGAAGTACTACAATTTACAGTATGTCGCCTAATCGAATTTCACAAACATTCAACTTCTATGACGAATAGGCTGCGGGTGTACAGTTTTACCACTAGCCGAATGATCATCGTGAGAATCATGTACGAATTCCTAGCTACTGAATATCATTTATCTCCTTCAATTTCGATTATAGACAAAATAATATGGAGTTCTGATAGAGAAATAAAAGTCTTGACTAAAATTTGATCGTGAGAAGAAATTTGAGTAAGCCATCATTCGTGAAATGTGTCTTGGTCTTTAACAGTCAGGAGATGTAGTTGAATGGTAGGTGTTTGAACATTGCGCTGAAGCAGATAAGATCAACAGTGTGAGGGAAAAACTTGGGTACTGTGGTAGATTATAATTCTATATTCGATCGTTTATTTGATATACCACACAGTGGTACAGTATAATTTACTCGATGACGTTTCAAGCAGAATTTATTACTCATATTCATATCAAAGTAATCATACGACTTTCAAATTTCCTTCATGTAGTCCAACGGTTGTTTATTCTTTTATCTTAAAGGTAGTAAAATCTTTCAAATATCTGAAATATGTGATGAATCATTCCCGCTACATATGTTAGGTGTTGGCTCAATGAAGAAAGGATTCAGTGACCAATCTCTCCCTCCACCTAGCTAGATTGGATTTTAAAACTGTCATCCAATCCCACCCACTATATAGTGTGATTATGGGTGAGTGGATGCACAGTGGTAACCAACTTTCCCTCTAAATTGCTTGGCTTAACAGGGTCAACCATTGTCTGTTTCGTTAGATTTTTGTGTTCTACTATTCTGACTGACCCAGATTGGCTGCTCTGCCTACATACTTGACCTCACAATCATTAAATGGTATTTGATAGATTAGCTTGCTGTTGCTAATCGGCTCCATTGGATCTTTTAGCCTACAAAGTTTCTCTCTGAGCAAGTTTGTGGATTTAAATGCCACTGTAATCTCAACATTGTTAAGAATTCTAAGTAAAATTTCTGATATGCCTTCTTCATACGGCAACATTACAGAGGACTTGAATTCCCTCTTAGGCATGTTGCAATCACCATTAACATAAACAGTCTTTCTCTTATCAGACCTTATAAACTTTTTAATAAATTACGGAGGATAGTTACTAAGAATTAGTTTCTCTGTGATGTATTTCATTTCCGTATTTAGGCTTTCCGATTTACTAGTCAAACTCCTAGTTCGATTACTTAGACACTTTATCAAGCCTACTTTGATAGATATGGAGTCAGATGTAGGGAAATCCAAGTGCCATCCAAGAACTAATGCTGAATGCAGAAAATATGTAGACAAAAGTTCCTCATATGTCAATGATTTCTCTGGGACTCAAAGAACACCATAAAACAGTTTGGTATATTTCAATTCATTTCGGTTTCAGTTAGTCTGTTTTTCAATAATACAATCGACGGTGTGAATGACTGGAGAGCGGTTTGAGGAATAGCTTAGGATCACCGAAGGATTCACTCAAAGATATCAATATTTTAGAACCTCTATAGAAAGAATACACTACTTTGAATAAGCCCAGTTAATTACATTTTAATGAATATTCTGAGTTATGTACAGCATGTTTCGCTGTCAATTACCTTTCATTTCGGTTGCCAACAGAAGTTATCGATACCGCTTGTTCTTGAAAAACGTTCTGGTCCTAAACTGCATCAAGTCAACAGAATTGGATAGGCAATAAGCATTTTCTAGGGTAGTATTCATTACTGACTGACATCCGTTAGAGAACCTTCGATAACTTGGAAGCACTGGATAGCTGTTTCTTCCCATTATAGGACTCCTCAAAAGTACGCATTCAGTGGTTCCAACTTGAAAGTAACCTCCCCCGCCCCCCAAAAAAACCTCAAACTAAAAAAGTGCTTTCGTCATTTGTATTCTTATTGGTTCATAAATCTTCAGTCAAGGTCATTTAGCTGATCCAGTCATCCATGTGTGAGTAATATCGATACACTCATGAGTTTCACGTTATCGTTGAGAAGGATAACTGGGCTTAGTTAGATGAGCAGTAGGATATTTACACAGAACAGCAACCAAGATACATACAATAAATGGTAACTTTCAGGAGAACTGCCTCAACCTAACGAACCATAACATGAATTGTGGGCGAGACTTCGAGTAGATTAGCTTACGGTTCATCTTCAAAACTAGTTGGATCCAGTTAAGCTATTTTCAGAGTGTGACTCTACATGTCAAACAAGGCGGTCATAAACATGATCTAAACTTCCAGTCCTCATGCATTCAAATGACTCATTCCAGATAGTCTAGATTATAGTTTGCCCAAATCTGCGGTTTGTGTTCATTCTAGTAGTCTTATGTTTACCATTAAAATCTAAAACTTTCACATTGTACCATAGAACTTCAGTAGAAGATAAACATAGAGAATTGAACTTGAGTTTTTGGTGAACATGACCATTAAGTAAACTTCTATAAGTGATTGCTCAGACCACCAATCATAATTACTGGTTCATTCTTTATTTCACAGGGGATCGTAGTCGTTACTGGTGTTCTATTCAAGTTTCAAAGAGGAAAGCGATTTTTCTTATGGATGAAAACACTTGCAATACACTTTCGAAAACGTGTCACGATCAACGAATACTTAAGTATGCTGAAGCATAGAGATGACAGTTATATCTAAATCAACACTCTTTTCTCTCCTCTTACCAAGTTTTATATAACCTAGTTTGAGTTCTTTACATGTATCTTCCTGGATTTCACGAAGTATAAACACCTAAAAAACCTTGCAAACTGAACAAACGGAGTAACAATGTATTTTCTATCAGTTTTACATCATATATCTCTAAATAATATAATCATAATAAGTGTTGGCCTAAAAGAGGTCACTAACGAACCGTTCAAAAATGACGAAAATGTTTCTTTGTACACAAGTGACTTGACCTCATAGTTTATCAATTCTCATATGATGAGTTTACAGTCATGGGAATAGAAATGCTTTACCTACTTTCAAAGAAAACTAATCAAATAACGTCTAATAATAACAACTTGATTCATGTGTAAGAAGTAATTACTCACTATCAGCATCAAAAACTAAATAATCACGCGCATTTGATATTGTATGACTTCCAATTGTTATTTTTGTGCCTAGTATACGATTGTCAAAACATGTGAAAACCAGAGGCGGCCAGTACCGTTCATCTACAGGTAAATACTAGAAAAGGCAAAAAAACAAAGAAATTGAAATTAATAAACCTGGAATAAGTGAACAAGAAGACAGTTTATACCATGAATGAACACACATCACTTGATGATTTATCAAAAGATGGGATATACTCGATTGTTGATTTGTTTTAGTGTTCACAATGTTTGTTCTTCATAAAAAGAAATATGCATATGAGATTTCCGAAGAAACATCTGAGTATCTCATGAATTCAGTACCTTCAGAGGCCCAACAGTAAACCTTTGAATTTATATGCAGTAGTCCTTCAACAAAATCTTTATCACAGAATTTACAGATTTTACAGGATTTCAAAAGAATATCAAAAGCATAATGAAATTAATTTGTGATTTTTTGATTGCAAAATACTAAGGTTACCGTCTATAACAAATACACTGGTAAATACTTGAAAAGAATGGAGAGATCGCTTCATAAGAGAATTTTTGAATAAGTATGAACGAGCTTATTAGTGACCTGCCTAAAAGTACCCAAATACAGTAGTGATCTGTACGCGGCTGCCAGACGTCATCTTAGATAAATTGGGCTAATTATGTTTACGAAGAGATGAAAAGATTAGCGATGAACATCCAAAAGCCTAGCTATAGGTTTATAGTTTAAATAATGCGATTAGGTTCCTCAAAGGCATTAACAATCACTTGGCAACACGATCAGTAGTACTTGTTGAAGTCTTTTAACCTGTTCAACATAATAAGCTGAACTGAAGTTCTAGTACTCATACTTCATCGATTCGATGTTTACCAATATAATGTAACTGAATACTAATTTCAGCCTCTGAATAAAAGTGACCGGTAAGAAAAATCAGGCGTTACTACGTAGTTAAATAGAAACCATTTACACAACATGTAACTGGTGGTCAGAAGATGTAACTAGAGGAAAAACTTCAAATTAACTGGGTGTATATGACCGAACTATGGTATGGGGAACTAGTCAGGTAGACATTACAGTGAACTGCTCATTTATGAGTCTTTTCTTAATCAACGAAACCTCAGCCATCATTTGATCACCGGACCATTTATAAACTGCAATACTTGGTGAAACTCTGATGTCGTGTAGATACATCAAAACAGATACGAAAAACAGTTTTACTATTTGAGATAGCCGTGGTTTATCTAGCAGACCTTAATTATCAATACAGGGTGGTGACTGAACCAGAGGTTGCTGCTTCAAATCCTGTCGCTACACAGGTTTTCATTTCACCTTTATTCATCACCTACACATGAAAAATCACAAATGATATAGGCATTGTTTAACACTCAGAGAATAATAGTTTTATAGAGCCTGATTCTACAGGGGGACATTTGTGGCGTCAATTATTAGAAGTCTTTTAATTTATCACTGGTTAACAAAAGTTCCATTATGTAAGGAGATTCAGCTTTCCCGAAGACTACAGATATACACTTTCCTATTGAGGGTCAACAAGTGGAAACTGAAATGCACAGACTCCTTACGAATGTTCATGACATCTACTACCAAACTCAATATGTATAAAAATACAGAACGCTTTTTAGCATAGCATTAGTCATAACTTACAACATCCATAGCCTTCAGTTTAGTTTCAAATACGGGTAGTTTAGATAAATCATTGATTACTTCAGATTCTAATTTATGACCACCGATTTCGACTACTACACGCGGTCGTCTCACAGGCAGTAGATGTTGACGTACCATACCCCATACACTCCAAAAGAGCTAAAAATAAAACAGTGGAAACATTCTTTTGTTATTCGAACGAAAAAGGTTCAGCCAATCAAATATCAGCAACTGCCGTGACTGTTTTCTCATAAAAGCGAACTAGTTAAAATAACGAAATAAAGCTCTGAAATTTGAGTGAGTTGCTTCACTCCACTTGAGCTATATTCTCCTTTAGACCCTTTAAAGGTCAATAGAAATAACCAGCATAGTCAGTTGTTCTAGTATGGTGATGGAACTGATCATCTTAATGATTTATCCGAGTGATTGCTATGGAAACAGTTAATCCTTCAGGTGCTATTATGCCAAAAAGGTGAATCAGAGAATGATAGTGTGTAGACCCTAATCAGACAAGGAATTGGGAGAAATTTTCCACTACAGGTACATGTGTAATCATGCTTTCTGATGAGGCACACCAAAAGTTCTAAAAACTATCTTATTTGAATGCGGGAGTGATGTGTAAGCGAATGTTTGTCTGAGGAATGACACAGCGAAACAGAAGCACTGATTCAATAACTATTCCTTAAAAAAATCAAATTCTTACAAAAGGAGAGAGAACTAAAACTATATAAACAACAGTATGGAAGCTATCTGATACACCTATGTATAATAAATGCCATCCAAAACGTTAAGCAGTTGAACAAAATTATTTCAGTACGCTATATGTCTCTTAAACAAGCTAAAATGCCATAAAAATCTGCGACAATACCGAAATTACATTCTCACATAACGAAAAAATAGTATAGAAATGAATACAACGTTCTTGTCCTGATAGAAGGCGAACACATGGGCAACCAAGTGAAGCAGTCTCTTGTCAAGCATATTCAACTTGCACCAACGAATAATTCATTTCAGTGACCAACTTTCCATTCAATATAACATCCTTACCCATAAACAAAATAGCTTGAAACTCACAAATATGCATCAAAATTTGACTTCTCTTAGGAACAGTAAATAACTGTAAGTGAAGACGTGACCATACTCTTCCAAGTCATGATCAACTGTGAAAGTTCAATCGACACTTCATCCTCCTCGTATTCAATCTGACCAGATTCACATGAAGCTGTTGAAATTATGGTCATCAATAGTGTCAATAACAGCCCCACTTCCTCTTTATAATGAGCAGCCATACAGAACTAGGTGGATTCTACTACAAAGTAACAGCTATCTTCTAATAAAAGAGAGATGTAACAGTGTAGAGAATTCGTTTTCTTACAATATCAGTTGCCAAGCTTATTCACTCGAATTGTTTTACAACAAAACAACTGTAAAAACAACAAGGAATTCAGACCAATAGCCTACTGGCCATGTATTCCGCAAGACTGTTACTCAATCAGGGGAATAAATTAGGAGAGAGGTGAAGTAGTGAAAAAAACTGCAAGTGGAAGGAATTACTACATAAACAGTATGAATATAACCTAGTTGACTTGGAACTGCCAATAATAAAAATGATGTACATTCCCTGTTTTTCACATTAACTATGAAATTACGGTAGGCAATGAGTTAAAAATTTCTTTGTGAAATCCTGTTTGAAAAGGATTATCCACCAAGGCTTTGTCATGCAAGAAAATTCAAAATCACTCCAGTTATTTCCCATCTGACTTTGGAATTCATGTGATACAGAGTCTTAAATCCTCGAAAATCATATCTCATGATGTCACAGGAAGACATCATATGCAGACAGCTAGTAAAAAAATTGATCAATCAATTTTTTTAACAACGGGCTACTATTTTTGGCCACTGCAGTGTGCATCTGTCAACCGACATGATCCTCTGTATAAAAATGTACATTGCCTTTACACCTAGAATACTTACCTACTTGACGAGTCAAAGGAGAGAAACTATAAATATAAAGTGTTCATTCTCGACAGCCTTGTCATTCATGAACATCTAAGCACCCAAGTTGTTCCTTCAAAGTATCCCTTCATATCACTTCAAAGGAAGCCGACTACGTAATCTAAAATGATCCGATTCATACCCCCCATATTTAATCCTTGCATCCGTAACTGATAAATACACTCACTAACCAGAACAGTATATCCACTTTAATAAAGTTTTTCTATCTCCCCTGTTTTATCGATCCATCTATATTAACTTTTAAGCTAACATATTGTGTAATAGTTTCAACTGTGTGCTATTGTTAAACCTGTTTTGTTGAAAATCGTTTCCAGTGAATAAGCTTGACAACTGAGATTGTACGAAAGCAAATTCTCTACACTGTTACATCTCTCTTTCATCAGAAGATAGCTGCTACTTTGTGGTATGATTCACCTAGTTCTATGTGGCTGCTAGTTCCCCTCATGATAATCGTATGACAATTCTGTTTATTATTTTACTGATAAAGAGAAAGTGGGGCTGTTATTGACACTATTGATGACCATAATTTCAACAGCTTCATGTGAATCTGGTCAGATTGAATACGAGGAGGATGAAGTGTCGATGAAGTATGTGTTGATTAGACTTTCACAGATGACAACGTCTTCACTTACAGTTGTTCATAGTTCTCAAGAGAAGTCGAGTTTCGATGTTTGATTATGAGTCTCAAAATATTTTGTGCATGACAAAGGAAGGTACACTGAGTGGACAAAACATCGTTTCACATGAATACAGAAATAAAACGTGGGCTGTGTGGTAGACTGTGATTTCCTTTTAGCCTGCTTATTAGAATTAACACATAGTGAAACAGAGTCACTTGCTGGATAGAGTTTCGGACATAGTTTATTGACCGTATTCATATCAGGTAATTCCACATCTTCTGCTACCTAAACTTCAATCCTTTCACTTCATCTCAGGTAACGTAGACTTGGCTAAATGTCCAAGTGATAGGGTAAAACAGTTCACAAGTAGGACAGAAAATCTGAGAACCGAGATTAGACACAGCAAGAATACTTCACTTCTCAATAACTACTTACCTAGATTTATTAATAAGTTCATAGGGAATCGTAAGGAGAATACGAGCAGTTATAGTAGGTCAGGAATGAATGATAATTCTACTACTAATGGTAAAAATGGTGACGGAGTTGAGAGGGAATTCAAAGCCTCTGATATGTCAACCTACATAGAAGTCAGCTGAGAAGCGCCAAGAAGAGTTCTCAATCAGGTTGGGATTAAAGTGGCATTTCAACCAACAAACTCCCTTACAAACAAGCTTTATAGGTTAAAAGATCTTATCGATGCAATTAAGAAAAATAATCTGGTTCACCAATTCCCTTGCAATGATTGCCGGGCCAAATGCATAAGTCAAAGTGGTCGACCAGGTTCAATCAGAATAACAGAGCACAGAAATCTACCTAAATCAAGATGAGTAGATCCTTATGAGATAGGGAATTCAGAGAAAAGCTCGGTTATACCTATGCACGTAACTGCACACAGTAGGGAGAGATAGAACAACGGTATAGAAATTTAATTGAATGGAGGGAGGGAGAGAATGATAACCAAATCTTTGTCTATCGAATCAACACCAAATACATGCAGTAATACAAATGATTCTGCACTTATCCCAGATATATCGAAAATTCTATTACCCTTATCATTAGAGAGAAGGAGAGATGATTAGAACTTCATAAACGATGTCTCAAAGTTGTGGAGTCACCTGATATGAATATGGACAATAAATCATGTCCGAAACGTTATCCAGTAAATGATAATGTTTCATTGTGTGACATTTCTAATAAACAGACTAAAATATAAATTGATTAGCTAGTTAATTTCTAATACTCTCTTAATCGTCTTCTGGAGATGAGCTAAATACGGTAGTGTAGATTCTTATTTTTAATAGTACGTGCATAAAGTCTTATGTACTTGCTCCTTGTCCTTGTGGATAACCAACACACAAAGAGCTTTGAGTGAATAGGATGCTGATCATCTGACAGATGTTCACATGAGTTGTTAATATATTTGTCTACAACTGTTCTAACTAGAAGGTTATGAGGTACACCACTCATTCTGCTGACAATCTTCAAAGTCCTACCCAACATAGCCTAGTCTTTCTCAACAACCCGGGGAATAATAAAGGAGGACAATGGAGGAGAACATGCAAGATACAGGAGTTTTTAGAACACAAGAGAATGAAGAGGCTGAACTACACCAGATACCCTCGGCTTCCTAACATACAATGCTAGGTGGAAAATTCCTCTGGAAATTAGCAAGATATGGGAGGACGAAGAAAGGTTCGAAGAGAAATACACACCAAGATAAATCGCACTTGTAACATTCTCCAATGCACAACTATCAACAGAACAGGAATCATGAGAACTAAGCAGTTTACATAGGTTATATTCAAGTCTGAAATGAAAGGTGATAGTTTGACATTGTGAAGAACTAAGCATAAGGCCATTCACGGAGTACCGTCATCCAACAGTAGTTAGGAAATCATTCAGTTGATGACAATCTGTTGAAGAGGAGACAGGTATGAAAACTGTCAGATCATCAGGATATTTGATGAAATTGATACCAGCTGAAAATAGTAAGTCTATCTGTCGATTAAATTTGATTTATCTTAGACGAACAATAAAACACGAGGTCAGTGTAAATTACAGAAATGACCTTGAAATCCTGCAACTCTTTCAACTGAACACTTAATCTAGTTTGAAATATCTATATGAATCAGGTCCCATGTGATATACAACTTCTTTTCTCCTCCTTTTATAGATGATACAAGAGAACTCGTAGACTGGTGTCATACGACCACACCGCCAATGATACCATTAACAGAGGATAAAGAATATTACTACTTGAATTTCGGTAAAAGGAAGCCATGTGTATATTTGACAGGCTATTATGAAGATCATCGTTCAAGAATGTGTATACCGAATATTTTAGAGAAATTAAGTGAAGAGTTTGTAAGTAGTATTGAAGTAATATGTGTATACACTTATTTTCATTTGTTTTCAAATATGTCGTTAATTGTTGATGTTTTTAATTTTTCAGCAAGAGTTGGAAATCAACTTTCTTTAAACTTCACATATTAATTAACCTGTGATCCTTACATGCTTACTGTAGGGTAAGCGAGTTATCAATCCGATGTCCGATGGGCTGTGTCAGTCTGGATGTGTCCGATGGGCTCTGCAGTCACACAGATCTCTTTCAGGTCCATGAAGAAGAAACAGTCTTCCACGGTGTGGGCAGCTGGGATGTGTCAACCGCCCTCACAACTCTATCAACAGTCAAGTTTCCTCAGACTGCTATCCACCTCCCTCATCATTACCTTTTAATCTTCCTTCAACTCTCTCAAAGAACCATACTACATGATCTTCATTTCTTCTAGCTTTTCAGCCTTCGACAACGATCCGTGTTCACAGAACAGTATCATTGGTCTCCTTAAATCAGGTTCTAAATTACGCATTGGAGCTTTCAATGTCCGTACCCTCCGTCAAATTGGTCAACAGGCTTCACTGACCGAGACTCTATCAACTCAGGCAATAGTTGTACACTATGTTTGTGAGGCTTGCATATAGGAACCAAGTGCAGTTAGTCACCTAAACTCTCTCGGCCAATCTGGAGAATGCGCAAAATTCACCTTTCGAGTTTCTGGAGATTCGATGGCTAGCTATCGTTGTCTTGAAGGAGTAGATAAAGCATTAAACACTAAGTCAGAACACACATTACAAAACCCGATCCAAATTGATAGTCACCTTTGCGTTGTCTGGCTCAACGTCACGGTGAGAACTAATAGGCGTAGTGAAAATGGTCGATGTCTCCTTCTAATCTGTGCCTACGCAAACACTGACTGCAGTTCCGAAGAAGAGAAGGAAGAGTTCTACAAAAAATGGCTACGATAGATAGACAGACAGATAAATAGATAGATGGATAATTTTGATCATGGATTGTGGTTCTTCCATCTAGACTCAAATCAACCCTTTTCATTTTGAAACACCCAATTTTCATTCACTTTGGTTCTGATTGAATATAACCACCTTTTTTGCAGCCGGAGTCAGGTGTTACGAGGATCGACTTGGTTCAATAACATGAACAACACTAAACTTTATGAATGAAGCTGGATATCGTCTAGGTAAGTTTTTTGTACATTTCACCTTCAGGGACTGAGCTTCTTGCATTTGGCCCAAATGAGACTCTGTTAAGCATAAAATAAAAATTTGGATAATGTAATTAGAAGACGTAGATTATCTGAAAAATGTGATGTATTAGGGCTATACATTTCGAACAATCTGATCACACATTTACTTGTTAAGGCATTATATATGAAAACTGGAAGTGGGGGAAGGATACATATGACATAAAGGAATTCAATAAAAAGAAAGATAATGAGAGGAATAAAAGATAAGACTTGAAGACAATCTTGGTAATACGATAAAATAAGCATTACCAAGGTAGGCTTAATGTAAGGACAAACTGTTTTTGCACACACAATGGGGGGTTAAATTTATTTATGGCTAGCGCCTCAACAAACTTAAGTATACGCCCCTGACAGTTTCTGTACAAAATTGTAAAGGCTGTTTTGATATCAATTCTGTGACTCTTATCAATGATATGTTTCGCAATGGATGATGATGGTTGTCTGCCATCTGCGCTTATCAATGTTTGTGAATCCAGCTGCTTTCGTAGCCACTTTGGAACATGTTCCCCTACCCTCAAGTGCATATCACGATTCGTCCTCCCTATGTATGTTTGTCCACACACACATGTAAATTTATAAACGCAGTGGGATGTGACACAATCGTTTATACAGCGTTGAGGTCTAGGTAGCAGCAGGTGTTTGGTCTTCTCAACTATGATAAGCTTAGCTGCATAGTACGTTTTGCTAACAGCAGACCTTAACTTTCGTTTTAATATTATGCTATTACATTCTCCTCTGTATGGTAACGCGATGTAAACGCATTTCTTCGAAACAGAGCACAGATCAGGTTTGAATCCTCGCTGATTTTTGCAGCGGTTTATGAACTTCAATGGATATCCATTTTCCACTAATGTTTCCGTTAGTATTTTGATATCATCATCCATTGAGTCCTCCGTACAAATATGCTGGATCCTTTTAAATAGACAAGTTACCAAACCTCGCTTGTATTGGGTTGGACAAAAGCTATGGAAACTTAAATACTGACCTGTCCAAGTAGGTTTCCTGTAGATCGACCGTTTTATTGAACCATCATTTCTACGACTTAGGAGTATATCCAAGAATGGCAGACGGTTTTCTTTTTCTTCTTCACGTGTCAGGCTTATGTTGTTTTGTACGTTGTTAAGTCTTTCTAACAAACATGTTGCATCTTCATGCTTATCACATATCACGATTATATCATCAACATAGAGAGTAACTTTATTGATGAGATCGCCGGTCAGGCCCTCAATGTGTGACATGTAAATATCAGCTAGCAATGGTCCTAAGGGACTTCCCATAGCCACACCATCTATTTGTCGAAAATGTTCACCTTCAAATGTGAAATGAACTTTATCAGTACACAATAATAACAGCTCTCTCAAACACGTTGAGGGGATAGGGAAAGAAGGATTACTGGAAGATATATCACAAAGAATGTCAATGGTTTTAATTAGGGGTACATTAGTAAATAAGGAGTTGACATCAAATGAATACAATCTCTTATCTTTGATATTAATATCACTGACATAATTAACAAGTTCAAAAGTATCTTTTAAAGAAAACTTACATAAATCATTTCGAATAGGAATTAGAGTTTTTGCTAACCATTTCGCCACTTTATGTGTAGGTGAACGGAACATGGAGAGTATAGGACGTAAAGGATTATCTGTTTTATGAATTTTAGGCAATCCATACAGATTAGGTAGCTCAGACCCCATTGGTTTGAGGGAAGCAAATTCTTCCTTGTTGATAACATTGATATTCAGGAGTTTTACTAGACTAGATGTTACTTTGCATTCTAATTTTCTAAGGTCGTCTGATGGAACATCGCTAAGGATGGACATCATCTTGTTTTTGTAATCACATTTGTCCATCACAACCACACCCGACCCTTTATCGGGTTTGAGAATGATTATATCAGATCTATTTCGAAGTCCTTTTAGGGCTTTGAAATGTTGTGAAGTTAGGATACTTCGCTGTCTTGGGCCTGAACTATGGAACTGATGGGCAATATCCACCAGCTTAGCCTTAAACCAACTCTGATTATCTGAGGAGGTTGGAACAAGGGGAAATAACTGATCATAAAGACTTTCAAATTGGGCATCAATAGCCAAATCCGAAACTTTCGTGTGGGGAACCGAAAAACTGAATCCAAGGGAAAGCGCCTCCTTCTCACACGTCGAAAGTTGAATAGACGATACATTAGTCACATATTTATCTGGATTAATTGGGAATGAGATAACATGAGACTCATTAGTACAAGATTTTGACAGCTTCTGTTTTGTCTTCTCCTTCGATTTAATGATGACAGAACTACAAAAATTGACGAACTTGATATGACAAATTAATGAAATATCAGATAGTACACATGAAGAATGAACATGAAGTTCGACTAATCCATTTAACTTCTCACTGCAACTATCAATATGAGATCTAGCGAGTCGAACGAGGTTTGAGATATTTGGTTGCAATTTTGTGAAACGTAAGGTTTTATAAAAATGTCTAGGAAAAGTGTGACTTGAAATACAAGATTTGTGTGATCAGATTGTTCGAAATGTATAGCTCTAATATTTTTCAGATAATCTACGTCTTCTTATTACACTATCTAAATTCATAAAAGGGACTAATTGTTTCACATAAAATAAAAAGTTTATTTCCAGTGTTACTACAGTGGCTTTTATTATTTTAGCATTCCAACTTATCAACTCTCCAATGTATATAAATAATAGTGAGGATTTTTACAACGGGATTAAGGAAGGTCTTTGATAAACTACAGTGAACCAACTGCTTGATGTGTTTCAAAAACAACTTATTGGTTTAAATACCATTGGAAGATAATATACTCCGGGTCAGAATTCACTGTATATGCATGATTTTAATGTCAGAACAGCTTAATTCAATCAATCTTTATTTGATTCAAACAACTGAGCTAAAACCTGTAGAAGTGTAAACGTTGATTAACTGGACTGCGTTACTGAGCAACTTAGATTATTTTTAGGTATTATTGATGGCTAGAGGTTTGAAGTGGGATCCAGGACTCACGTTTTTTCCTATCTGGACTCGTCAGCCTCCTAAAGCGTGATCTTGTTGCCACTAAAGTTTTTAATTTCATAACATACCAATTAGTCAGACTCTAGAGAACGATTTAAGGCATGGGACAGTAATTTTATGTACGTAAAAGTTAGTCTTTAGAGGATTCGGTTGGGTAAAGTTTTGATGAGACATTTAAACTGCTCACACTAATGTGCTAAATAAGATTGATTGGTCAGTTACTTTCAGTGAAGATTCCAAAAAGCTCTATAATCAAATGCATACTAGACTTCAAATTTGATATCAACGCTATCTAGTCTTTTACGGTGGCCGGCGGATAACGCAATAATAAAAAAACTGCTTTCATTTGCAGAAGCCTGTACAATTCGAGTTAATAGTGTTCAGAAAGAAACAGTTATAGCACTTAATTTGCTTCAGTAACATTTGAAATGCACTGCAAGTTCACTAACTGTTTTTGTTCCTGTCTTATTCTTATATGTCTTAGTAACTTTTTTCATTTGTTGGGCAGATTTGTTGTTTGTATTCATTCATCAACCATTTTATTCACCATAACGTAACTGGAAACTAGAAATGAAGATAAGCAAAATCCTGGTGTCCATTGAAAGTGACACTTGGTTTAAAAAAATATCACTTAGCGGACCTACTACTTCCATCCTGAAACGCTGTAACGGTGGACGAATATTATCTGGTATCCGATAGTCGCCTTTACGTCTGACCAGAACAAGTTTAGGCGGTGCCATACCAATTTTAATTTGTTTCCGCTTTGCATTATTCAACCTCTGTTCAATACTATCACGATCCAGTAGTAATGCTGACTCCGTATCGAATATATCATCGTATTCATCATCAAATGGATTGGTTAGTGCTTCATCTTCTTCGACATCTGAATCCCTGTTCAAGTCGTCCTCATCGTCCAGATACATGCCTGGAATACTTTTCAGGATGACACGATCATCGAATTCTTTAGTGTAAGCAGCTAGTTGTTCAAAAGTTGGCAAATTTTCGAAAGGAACTTGTGAATCTTCCTGTGAGGGTAGAAAACAGCAATAATAACAACAGTAAAAATAAGTCACATGAGAAAGATAATTGGTAACGATCGCTTTCTATGAAACCTCAGTTTTTGAAGTTAATGATATGGATGTTGATATGGGGATAAAGATAAAAGACTTTTAGAAATTCCCATCATGATGTGATAAATGTTTAAAATGACGATGGAGATAATACTAGAAATAACAATAACGATGGTCATTAAGTGATAACGTTGACTAAAGCACCTGGAATATAATTGAATTTCGAGGTAGTTGTGGGGATTCGGAAATATTATTCATCATAGACTGATATCAGTTGGAGGAACAAACGAAACATATTATATTATTACCATATATATTATATTATTTTACAAATCCAAATCCCCACAACTCCCTCAAAATCCAATTGTTCAATTGCTCATTGGTGACTAACTTCGAGAGGTATTCCCGAAGTTCCAATGAGAAGTCGTGACCGGTAAGGACAAAGCCTGATGGTCGTGAGGACAGTTACTCAACGATGACATTGGGTGTCGGTTGCGCTATATTGTGAGCTAACAGAAGTTGGGAATATGGACCATTGGATTCCAACCCAGTGGTTCAATGTTAACGTGCAGGCCACGGAACCTGAAGGTCACGGGTTCGATCCCTGGAGGGCGGTGTTGTGGGTGCGCACTGCTGAGGCGTCCCCCCATACTAAAACGAAGCAGCTGTCCAGTGCTCCTAGATTTCCTTTGTTCCTCCAATTGATGTCAGTCTACGATGAATAACAACTTGAAACATGAAATGTAGATGATAATGGTGATGAGAACTAAGAAAGCAGCATGAAAATATCGACACTTCGATAAACAAAATGTGTCCAAAGCTTGTGAAAATAGAAGTTACGTAATAGCGAAGAGCTAGATAAGTGGATAAACAAAGCCCAGATAAATACAGTAAGTAAATGAAAGGGGTGGAGAATAAGAAAAGGGGTAGGAAGATAAACTGGATGATAAAGTTATAAACTAAGTATTCCCTGGCCAAAGGAGAGATAAGGGATGGACAAATTTCTCCTGGATACAAAGGCTAGGACTATTGGCTCGGATTCCCACAGCTTCTGCTATGTGTAAAAAACGAGTTTTAATACCTTTCGAAAGATGAGATGGTATGCGCTGTATAATCGTGAAAGCAATGATCTTAACTACTGGGTGACCAATATCAACGAGGTGAGATAAAACCAAACTTATGATAGATTTTATCTGTCCCTTTCACAACCATGAAGGCAGACGCTCAGCAACACGTTTGTTAAGTTGTCTAGTCGTACACCCTATATAACTTTCTCCACAGGAGCAGCTAAACTTGTAAATACACATAGAAATGGCAGGACTAGATAACTTATCTTTCGCCGAGGCAGCAACAATTGGTAGACTGAAAAATGATAGCCAAAGTTGTGCGGCATTCAAGACATTATATAGGAACAGTCGGGGACGCATACTGAAATTTATCGAAGCGTTAGCCATTCGTAAAATTAAGCCCCGCTGTGCGTACAAAACTAATTTGTTATTTCACTCAATTTACCTTGGTAATCCTTATCTGATTATATTACCAAGACTAGTGTCACAACCTTTTCAGATTCATTATATTTGACCTTAGTTTTCATATATAAATTGACCTGACAAGTAAGTGTGTGATCAGACTGCTCAAAATGTATTGCGCAAGTATATCACATTGTTCAGATAATCTTCACTGCCCACGACGAATATTCGAATTACGGATCTCTTAGCTCAGTTGGTAGAGCATCGAGCTGGAAACCCGGTGGTCGTTGGTTAGAATCCGGCCGCAGGCCAGATTTTCATTTCCCCTTCAATCATTACTCAGTATGAATACTAGTCTGCCAAATCACAGCTATCTGAGATGGTCAAAATGATCACAATGAATGTATAAACTGCATTGCTGGAGTAAGATTTCGTTTTTCCAAATGCGTACTTCAGCTAGTAAAGGATTCAGTGGGCTACCTACGGCTACCCCATCAGTTTGACGATATCGAACGAAATCAAACTGAACATTCTTAGGTATTGACAGAAGATAGAAATTCGAAAGCTGGCAGACAACTTCAGTGGTTTCTGGAGGAGGCACTCTTGAGAATTAGGAGACCATATCGAGAATCGTTCAGTCCATCAAACTTAAGTGAATCCTTAAGAATTTGACAAGCAAGACGTCAGCGAACACGTCCCAAATTTTTACCAACCGGTGAGCTACTTTTTGGCAAGGTAAATAATTTATTGGCAGTACAGTTCCCATGTTTCAATTTTATATTAATGATGGATAGTGACTAGCAGTGGAATCCAGGACGCGCATTTCGTCCTATTTGGGACTTCTCATCTGGATAAAGCTGCCTCCCAGTAAGCAGTCACTTCTGACGCTATAGCCTTGTTCATTAGGCTACAGAGTCACTATAGTAGCATCTTTTGGGACGGGTATAGCTTTTATGCTGGCACTTGTATTATCCCATAGTTGATTGGATCGATTGATCGTTCTATACTGGTATATGGGATCCTGTACGGATGCCCTGATATTGCCTGTCGTTTCTACTTTATATCTTAATCTAATATTTGCAAATCAAGAAATGCAAGCTACTTGACTTATGTCCACATCTCCAGGAAATGAGACTTGCGAATACGCTTGTTTTTGATAAAGAAAGCTGACTCAGTGCCATAGTGTTTGACTTGCATTGAATGTGGCACATAAAAAAAGCAGTTTAAAACTCTTATTTCACGTATTCTACTAGGGAGTGCTGAGAACTGAGAAACCGATGTAGACCATTGACTATTTTATCCGTCATTATCCTTCGACTACTGTTAAAAATAAGACGATGATTTCCCAAAAGTATGTCAGTCTGTCACTCAGAGAAGGAATTAATTGACTGAACTAACCAGATAGAAAAAGGTTACCGAATAGCGACGGGTTTCGTTGTTACGTCCTCTGTACTAATCAACATTCATCGATGACGTCTGAAATGCTATCATGCTACAGCTGACTATTTCTGTGTTGCATATTAGGAGTAAATCATCATTTCGGCAAATGAAGTCTATATTTGAATGCCCAACTGTTCACCACATTAAACTCTAATTCAGTGTTAACTAATCCCAAAATAATAAATGTTCTTCAGTTGGATTTCTAGTTATATGAATGCTTGAAATTTGTGTAAAAGATGATATTTAAAGGTCAATAAAGTCATCGTTACCTGAATTAAATCGAATGCAGCGAGCAACTCTCCACCCGGTGTTTGTCCTCGAAATATTGGCCACCATTGTAAGCGTGGTGGTTTATACTTTTCTCCATCTAAAGTTACATTGATCTCACAGAAACAACGTCCCAAGAATTCTAAGTCATTCTATGAAATGAAAAAACACATTTGGAAAACTTATTACTAGTATATATGTGCAAACACTTTGAACTTTGCTGTTTACCCGATGTTGGCTAACAAGAGAATCTAGGAAGTCAGTTTTGTCCTAGCCAAAAGTAAGCAAATTACAATGCTGAGGTATCCTCATAGGAGTCTGTATGTCAGTGAAAATCGATCACTTCAATCTAGTGTAACAAAAAGTATCAGTGAATAATGATAATAACAACTCATACCTGTTGTATAAAATAGGGGTTTGGTGACTGACTAGCGCAGTCGATAGTGCTCTAAAAGTTAATGAGATGGATGGTGTTTTCGAGTGACAGTGTGAACACTATCGCTCACTGGGTTGCAGGTACATCCAGTAACGAGGTCCAAATAATGTGGAATCTGATTTCCAGATCTTTCTGCTAACTATCACCACCACCAAAAAAATCAACATAATGAATAGGAGTGACTTTAAAGGCTACTCTAGCAACAACTGTAATAACCAATTAGACTTGTCTATTTTATGAAAATCTACCTTTCCTACCAAAATGAAGCAATTTAATTAGCTATTTCGATCGTTACTAAGATGATTTTTAAAATTCACCCAATAAAAGAGTTAAACAAAATTTTATACTTGAACTTTCTAAATAATCTTTTTGCATAAATTGCACAACTTACACCAGGATCGACATCGAATACTTCGACAATAAGTTCTTGTAAACTTTGTTTTACTGATTTCGCATTTTGATAAAATGTCACTTGTTTATATAGTAAAACATCCCACATTGGACTCATAGTCTGATATAGTACTTGTGTCTGTAGTACATGTGATCCAATCAGTATTCGAGCTACTGGATCTGACATACCGGAAGCATCAGAGGCTATTAAATCACGAGCTATGAATATATAACATCTTAGCTGAAAACGACTGCTCTCTGAGAATAAAAAGATTAAACATAAAATATTATGATTATTTTTAAACAGTAAGATATTTTCATGCACAAAAATGATTGCACAGCTGAATGATACGTGTTATTTTTAAGTAAGTGTATGTTGGTTGGTCACTGGAGGGTAACCAACTTCATGTTGTCTCTTTCAAAAATGCTAATCGAATTCCATAGATCATTTTTGAAATGTGTCCACTAAGCTAGCTGACTTATCATTACAGATACACCTTGCTAATGAGTGACAAAAGTACCAAATCTAGATCCAGAACTACTTGTCAACTGCCTCCATCCAAATAACATCGATCAAAGTGAATCGGGATGTTGAATCAACTAGCCTAGTGGTCACATTAAATACACAAATCCAATATGGAGATACAGGTTTTAGTTTGGTATGAATTCTTGTTTATGTCTTATGTTATGACCGTCGGAAGAAAGGAGTATAAAACTATAACAAACATTACTGGCCGAATTATTTAGTTAATTCTAAAAATATTTATTGTGATTATTTGTCACATGGCTCCCTAGTGGAACAGTGGTGGTCGAAATAGAAATGAATGGTTAAAGACATAACGTGCTGAGGTAGTTTTTGAAGGATGACCTTGTTGAACAGACCAGCAGACCGATCAAAATAATTTATTCAGTCTTTTCTTGGCAGATTTTTATGCATATTGTTATGTTGTGCTGAAAATTTTCTAGAATCCTTCAAAAAAGCCCAAAATCCTTTAAGTTTAAATATTCGTGGTGTTTCAATAAACCTGTTACCTCACTGCCTTTTATCTTTTCCGAATAACCATCTAGGTTAGAGTCTAACGTTTGTTGTCCAAGCTTCCATATGTATAGATCTGGTTGTACATAAGAATAGGCATATGTATAATGCATTTTCACCTGCTAAAGATATTCTTCGCAGTCACTGACCACCATTCATTTTTAGGGATTTTCTGTCTCAGAGAAGCACAAGCTACTTGGAGGCAGTGGTCTTTGCTCGAGCACAGTGTGAGTGTATTCACGAGTTTGATAACGCCATCTAGTTACCTACTTACTTACTCAATCACTTCATTACTTACTTACGTCTGCGATTCACATAATCATTGTAGTAAGCTTCATAGATTGCTAAATCACTCAACACAAGATAGATTTGCATATAATCCTCACAAGTTCCTTTTTCCACCAGATCTGATATGTCACCTAATTTTGTGAAACCCTTGTTGCCCCAAAGTTAATTTAATGTCAGCTGCCTGTGAACCGTTATTTACCTTCTGCGTGTATGCGATGTAAGAAACTCTGAAGTTCACTGATATACGTTCGGTTGTGCTGATGAGCGTTTAAAAGAAAGAAAGAAGAATATTTAGTCCAAGAAATCATTACAGAAAGAAGAAGAATATTTAGTCGAAGAAGTCATTACAGAATCTCATTTTTCTAACAAATAAACGCTGACCACTGCAGAGACGTTGCGCATTAGTATGAAAACAAATATTTCAACTTTGATTAGATTTATTGATAAACTCCAAAACTGATTTTCTATGATAACAATCAATGCCACAAAGCTTTCAGGAGATTTCTCATCGACAGATCGTCTGGTCGTCGAAACTCTCTACATTAATGATATCGTATGAAAATAAATTTTCGGAAGTAACTATTCAGAAAGATTCTACCGAAAAAATTGAACAGAATGTCACTTTAATTCTCAAGAAAAAAACGGGTCGATAACCGATACCAGATCATTCGAACAATTATGACCTCTAGTATTATTGTTATTATCATCATCATCATTTTCGGTCCCTAGTCCGAATCCGGGTGGGGACAACATCACTCACTGGGAGGCAGATACATCCAGCTGACGCGCATTCTGGATTTCACTGCTAACCACTACCCACCATTACTACAATTGTGACCTCTACTTTGATAGTTTCAGAAATGCATGGTGATAAATGATCACTTTGTTCCCCTTTGTATATGAACAACTCACCGTATCATGTAATCATCTAATGGCTCTGATATCCTACAACTAGTCAGAAAACACTGAAATTTTAATTTTGAGGCTTGTGCGGATCTATTGACTTCAAGTTGGTATTCACCATAGACCAATATTAGTCCCAAGAACATTAAAAACATGGGGGCAGTCGACAGCTGTTTCGTCCTAGTGTACGACTCCTCACTAGTTCGCACCCACGACCCCATTCCTAGGGGTCGAACTCAGGATCTTTGGGTTTGTGGCCAACCCACAAGTCTATATCCCCAACTTCTATCGGTTCATGACATTGTGAGACCTCCATCCAATGACATCGTTGAGTATCTATTCTCAGATCCGACTTGCCTAACTCAACCAATCACGACTTCTCATTGGAACTTCTGGAACCACCTATCGAAGCTAGTCAACAATGAGCACTAGAATGACTGAATTTGGAGGTTTTTCCGATGTTCCTAGGTTTTAATGTTCCTCTAACTAATGTCGGTCCATGATGAATACCAACTTGAAATCAAAAAGTCCCTACAAACCTCCAAATTAACTTGATCTAGTGTCCATTGGTGACTAGCCTCGAGAGATTATTCTAGAAGTTCCAGTGAGAAATCGTGACCCGTGGGGCAAACCTGATCAACGTGAGGACAAATACTCAATGACGACATTGGGTGATGGTCATGCTATGTTGTGAATTGACAGAAATTGGAAATATGTACCACTTGATTTCGACCCAGTGAGTCAATAGTGACATGCTGACCATGAAACCTGAATGTCTTGAGCTCTATTCATGGCTGGGTTGTTGGTGCATACTGCTGAAGAGTCCCACACCAGGACGTTTAAGCTGTCCACTTCTCTCAAATTTCCGATGTTCATCCAACCTATGTCGGTCTATGACGAATACCATCTTGATATTTATTTACAATTTGTCCGATTCATTTGAGTGTTTTGATAAAAACAGAATTGTCAATCAATCAACAAACGAGTGATTCCTGTAGACGTCATTTCAGTTTTAACATACATTTCCCTTAATGGAAACATTCGCTTCCTTTGTGACGTAACTGAGGAAACAAATTTTCACAATGATGATAAAAGGCACTATTTTAAACAGCTACTCCTAAAATGCGATGTCAATGTTCAATTCAAATTTTGATAATGCATTCTGAAGACAAAAGAAAGGCTGGACTGGTCATCACTTCTTCGCCTAATAGGAGATTGTTTCGCGACAAACATCGAAAACACCATGTGACACCCTACTATTGGACATCTTCCATCTGGATAACAGCTATATGGATGACACAGTCGTAATATGTCATCAAGATGGGAACTCCAGAGCCATAGCTGAAAAGTTTAATGGTTGTCTCCAACTGGCCAAATTTATACCAGTATCTGAGGTAAACTCAAAATCTCACTTGCTTGAATGTTGTACTGAAAACATTAGATGGGTTTCGTCAGAGATGAGTTTATAGAAAGTCTATATGGAATGGTCATTGCACTCATTTCCAAAAATAAACATATACTAATCAGAAAAAGCAATCTAATTCATTAGCTTTCGTTGAAAATTAGATAAGTTTTAGATACAACTGAAAAGTTAACTGAAAGAATTTCGAGGAGTGATCTTACAAAATGCATATGCATTTAGATTTATCGAGAAAGATCTAAAGGTTAAACTAAGCACCGACAAAATTCTTTCAGTTTTGAAGAAAACTTTGTCTGTGAATGTTGGTTTCAGACGTGGCGCCACAACAGAGATCATAAGTAATCGTTTGACTGGTTCATTCAATAGGAAACCTAGTCGATTGTCAAGCATAATCTTAAAATTTATAAAATGTATCTTTTGTATAATCGGAGTTATGATTTACCAAGATACACTAATTCGTTGGGTGGTTTGTGTGTTTGGAATATACTCTTGTCATATCCTCCAGGTAAACCGTGTTTGTAAACTGTAAAATCTTTGATCAAGCCAAGCCATAGGTATAGGCGTATTTGACTTTGAATTCTCCATCCTTTAGGTCCAACACCTTCGCGTCCTTGTTTCTAGAAGAGGAAGAAAATAATTCAGATGTATTTTCTAGAAATTTTGAAGGCACCAAGTGCATTACTCTTGAGTCGCACGTTTATTTTTCTATTTTACTTTATTGTATCTTGATCCCTAGATAGCTGCTAGTTGTTACACTCGAAGTGATCTTAAGACCACTCCTTACACCAGGTAAAGCAGAAAAAACATAACACTTGTGTGCGCCCCAACATAAATCGAAGGACAATTTATCGAAAGCTAGTTTTCATCATAGACTGACATGACATGGCGAACAGGTGAAGACCTGGGGTGCTTTGTCACGAGGGGGTATACACTGGTGAGGAGTCCCACAATAGGAAGAAACAGCTTTTCAGTGCTCTTGGGTTTCCAGTGGCTGTCCAAGTGATGTCAGTCCATGATGAATGGATATCTCGAAGTTCTAATGAGAAGCCGTGACCTGTGGGGTCAACCAGTTTGAAGAGAAGCGGATGTCAGTCAAAGACCTTGGGTGATAGTGATACTATACAGCGAACTGACAGAAGATGGGAACTATGAACCACTGAACTGTGACCAAGTGGCTGAGTGGTTAATGCGTTCTCGTGAAACCTGGAGGTCATGAGTTTGGCTTCCAGTCGGGATGTGGGTGTATACTTCTGAGGTATGCCATACGAGGACAAAACGACTGGACAGTGTCCGCGGGTTCTCGTTGGCTCTCCCACAGATATCAGCCCACGATGAATACTATCTTGAAATCAGCCAATCTCTACAGACAAAAAATGAATAACTCACTAATTAAGAATGGTTGATGAACAAAGCAACATCACTCATCACTAGTTGTCTGTCAGCACCTGTCTCCAGACTTGAGGTCGACTGATTAATCAGTGGATTGCAGATACAACTGAATTAATGTTTAAATATATATACGTTATCGACAGATAAGTGACCTAAAAAGCAACCCCAGCTACTACTCAACTAACTCATTGGATTTGCACATTTCATGAAGTAACCGCCTTGCCAGTTACAGTATAGAAACTCAATTAGTTGTTTCGGTATATCTCTGAATAATCTTCTGAGTCACTTCAACTTTCAGTTGGTGCCATCTTTACCTTTTTCAGATATTATTTACTTCAAATGTTGAAGTCAACAGACTTGTTTGATAACAATTGAGGAGGATTTTCCCCACGTTTTTGAAATCGCTGCAACCTCTCTAAGCCGTACAACTGTTAAGCATTGCCGTAGTCAAATCAAGACATTTGAAATATTGTCGCATACATGCCGTAGTATTATAGCAGTTAAAATCAGTCATTTTAAAGGCTTGAAGAGGTATGAACTAAGCATCGAATGGTTTGCCATATAACTGGTAAGACCATAGTGCCGATTACATTTGACCTATTGAGTTTGAAATTCAGTAACTACTTTAAGTAATGCAATGCTAGGATGAATTGTGTCTCGCTCTTAGAGGTTAAAAGTGAAATGAAAGGAAATCCTAATGGACCTAGGTCTCAAGCTTATTGGCATTCATTATGTTGGGATATATCCAACGTGAAGGAAGATAATGTTTCTACTGAAATTATTGGTGAAATATTTCACTCTAGGTCTGAGTGATACTTATATTTGAATATACAAGGTGGAAACAGTCCCTTCAAGGTTGCAGACATATCTTGCTGTTGAGTGTTAAAAAGCTTGAAACTTGGGTCTACTCCGTCTTCCAGCCGATTACCTCCTAACAGCTAACCAATTGAAGCGAATAGTCGAATGTATACACTTCCCTTCCTATTCTAATAATGTCAAGCGCCTAATTTGAATACAATCATATGAAATATTCTTTTTCTTCAGAAATCCATATTGTTGAGGTATTTAAAATCATCTGATTGACGAATATATCTGTACTCACGTCATCATCATCAACTAATAATTAGGTAGGTTTCGATGTATTATTATTATCAGCATTATTATCTGGATGTGGTATTTATCATGGATTAACATCAGTCGGAGAGCCACTGGAATACTAGGAGCTCCAGAACCTTTTTTGTCCTAGTTCGGGACTCCTCAGCAGTACGCACTCACGACTTCTTCAGAGATCAAACTCAAGACATTCAAGTTGCACGGTGAACGAGTTACCCATTCAGTCACTGGGTCGAATTTCAATGGTTTCCTATTTCTATCAATTTGCGACACTGTGCAACTACACACCAAGGTCTTCAGTTGACATCCGCTTCACTCCTGGCTGTTTGAATACATTTCCATAAACCTGAAACTACATTATTGTTGTCGTCAGAAAATTCTCTTTTATTCTGATAATGCAGACGAAAACATTTGTTCCTATCAATTTGTCCTGTCGTGCAGACAGAAGTCGTATGTAAGTCCATGCCGAATACCCTCTTGTACATGCAAAAACAACTACGTAATGACTAAAATGCCACCTATGACCTTTTCGTTTCATAACTGCATTGCGAGAGGATATAAATAACTATGCAAACACACACATACAAATAATACATGAAAAGGTACACACTTTGTATTGGAAGTTAGTGCTGATGATGTCTAGAAAGACAATGAATGCTTCACGATTAAACCACCCAGAAAAGAGTAAACAACATAATCAAGATATATGCAATTCAATACTAAATAGTTAACAATAATTGTACATGCAGGATTGGACAGAGAGATCAAACATGTATATTATCTTTGACATGCTATTTCCTGATTATTTCCATGAAGAAACTTATGCCAAACTTCCGGGTGAAACGTTGGAGTTGTTTTATTTCAAACATCCTGAGGCTTATACAAAAATAACCTATATCTAATGTCAGCTTCTTACTGGGCACCCAATATTTGTAATACTATTCCGTCAAGTCTTCATTAGGGTTTATATAAATGTCTATCTTTCCAACTAATTTTTTGCAGATTGATTCATCCATCATGAACTAACGTTCATTGGAGAACTATTGAAAAACTCGTAGCACTGAACAGTTACTTATTCCTAGCTTTCAAACTCCTCAAAAATGCAGACCCATGATCCTACGATGGAATTACCCTAATGCCGTCAAATCTGACACCAAATGTCTTGTCAATCAACCACTACGTTACAATCCAATGGCCCATAGTTTCTAACTTCTGTCATTCCACAACATAGTATAACCATCATCCACGGCCATTAGTGAATATTGTTCATCAAATTTAACTTTGTTGACTCCATTGGACTTCCACTATTTGTGACACTATTCAGTTAAGTCCTCATCATTCCTCATTTAGACGTCTGTATTCTAGTTTAAAAGAATATATGAGTGAAATATGCTTTATCATGCATTGTCGAGACTATAGATGTTCATGCATTTCTGAGTTTGTTCTATCCCTAACATACTCATAGATCATACGAAGAAAAAATTATTTAGATATGCAGATCTCAGCAAGGATAAAACAATACTTCGTCAATAGTAATAACAGTAATAATAATAACAACAGTGATAATAAACATGTAATACTGCTTGTAATTTCCCGTCGTTGAATAGCATACGAGCTCCTGTACAAACGCCCCAATATTACTTGTAGTTTCAGTTTGATAACATCTATGGATAGTGGCTAGCAGTAAGATTCAAAAGGCACGTTTTGTCCCATTTGAGACTCTTTAGATAAATATACCTTCCTCCCAATGAGTGGTGTTGTTCCCACTAAGACTACTGCTTTGAATGACACAGAGTGATCCAATAGACCACTGAGTTATGACAGTCACTTCTTGTTCAACCGGTATTGTTTCTACGCTATTGAGTCCTGGATTTCACTGCTAGCTTCTGTCAATTATTGCTATCTAATATATGTGTTACGATTCACTAGTCTCAAACTTTCATACCGGATAACACCATTAAAACAAGTGAAGCATATAAATAAGGATTCAGTCTCTGAGCACAGTCAACGTATATGCCATGGGATGAGTTAATGTGGTATTTGTAGTTGCCATTGGTAGTATTACCGTTACTGAAGTAGAAATTGCTGACAAAGCATCATAGAATGTAACTTTTTCGGTGTTTATCTCCAGTTTCCTAAATCACCAATCTACTGATTGACTTGAGCACATGGTTTCAGAAAAGTGTATCACTTTCGAGTAATATTAATGCGAGACAAAACATTTACTTACGAGTAGCCGCTAACCGTGCAAAAGAAGAATCGCGTACAAGAGAAATAATACTTTATCCCAAATGTGAAGAAGTAAGTGTTGTGCATTTGAAAGCTAGTCAGAATTAGAGAAACAATGAGCTTACATAATGCTCAGCCACAAAAATTCCGAACCTTGCCAGGTTCAAATAGTTCAGCTGATATCTCCAAGATGTTTTCCAATTTTTATCTATGGAAGATAAATTCCCCTTCAATTTTGATATGGCAGTTAATAACTAAGTTATTTGAAGTCTATCAATCTATTTGCTTACATAGTTCCTCTTAAGGAAGAGAGTCAGTCAGTTTACACCTCTGTTCATCGCTTCACCAGCTATATGTGTAATATTCAAAAGTAACTTACTTTGTCTTGTGTTTGTATTTCTTCTTAGAAAATGTCTTATGTGATGAATGTGCTTTACTTCATAATTTTTTCAGACATTTTACTCGCTCCTTTATATCAAGTGATAGACTTTGGCATTCTTCCCAAGTACGAGTCAGTTATCTTGTTGATAAGGTCCACTAAAAATAAATCCTTCCATAACACACTGTCTTCTTTCATCATTTATTAACTATGGCAGAATTATGTAAAATAGAAAATGTATTCAGTTCGATAACATTGATGAGTAGTGGCTAGAAGCGAAATTTCGCATGGATATTTTGTCCTATTTGAAACTCGTCAGTTAAATTGGCCTGCATTCTAGTCACTGTTGTTTTTCGTACTAAAAATAATACCCACGATCCTTTACTTCAAAAGCCATAGCGTTATCCCTTAGGCTACTGAATAACGATACATCTAATCTTCACTAAAACTAGTTCTTAATTCAATTTGTGGTTGGTCTTATAATTTTTTCTCTAAAAGAAACACCAGGAATGCTTTACACTATATATATGCTCATATAAATTTTTTACGTACACGTAAGTATAAAGTTGCCATTTGTCCACTCCATTTGCCTCGTTCACAATCCACAGCGGAATAATAGATATCTTTTGCAGGATTCTTACAAAACCAACTCTTTGATTCTCCATAATCATTGAAATGAAAACATCTGGTAAACCATCTTGAGGCTGAAAGTCAACGATAAAATATAATGGCAGTGTTCAGAGTCTGTGTGATTCAAACAAAACAAAAAATCATTTGGTCATTGTAAAGTTTTGTCTTTAATAATAACAAGTCTACATTGTGTTCATCAAATTTCTATAAAGCTATCACAATTGATATTTGTTCTTTCACAAGTTTGTTCTGTTGTATGACTAGTCTTCCAGCGTCGTCAGTTGTTGCCTGTAATCTGATCAGCTTAATAAGTTCCCTATGGAAGATTTCAATAATTCCATCTATTCTGAGTCATTATATACTACTTTTATTTCACGTATACAGTCTATATGTTGGATGCCTTGGAAATTCTCAACTCTGGTTCATATTTCACCACAGTTGCCGATGCCAACCACTCACGGGACAGCGAGTTCCAAATACACAAAGACTTTGTTATTCTTCTTCCCTCTCATCACTGAAATTTAGTCAAGTGATATAAATCTTCATCAAGGGTAAACTATTTTCATCCTTCTGTGAAGTAGAACAGATCCTGGAGCTTACACACAAATTGGAGTGTCTAACTACAAACAATTAGGCAGCTCATTGCATTACATAACATTGCACTGATGTTAGGATGCAACATCTGTTTCTATAGATAGCCTTCTTATTCATCCTGTTAAAGGTGTATATTATCGAATAATAAACTCAGACGTCTACGAATTTCATTACCAATCCTTATCACTTTCAAATCATGCGTAAATTCAAAACTAAGTTTCAGGCAACACAGCAGTGAAAATCTGATAGGGCCTAAGAGGTTGACCAAACCCCTACCCCAACAATTCAGTGTAAAGTTAGCAAGCAAACTAGACTGATTCAGCCACGGTATTCATGAGACAGTAACCTATAGTTCCATAATTTGTTGGTGTCCATCATCTAATGATGGGTGGATACGAAGTATAACAGTGGTAAAATATATGTAAACTTCACTGTCATGAACAAATTCTTATCAGTTACCCGGCTTTTTTCATTTCGGCACCGTTTAGGTTGTGTAGTAGGAGTCATTATCCGCAAAGATCTCCAGTTAGAAGGTTTGTGTGCCTCAGTAAAAGAATGGGTGAATGTATGTCTCAACGATTTTAGAAAATTTATGCCCGTTTGCTTAGATGAAAGAGTATCGAATTGAATATCTTTTATAACACTGCCGCCACTTTTATAACCTTGTCACTACTTGTTATATTCTTTTAGTAACTACTTGGTATAACAATAGCTTTCAAATTTCACCCGTTGAGGGTCGCTTGCTTTCTCTGTAAATGGAAAAGCTAGTGAGATAACAGAGGGTGTATTGAAACGTTAAAAATATTTACAAAATTCAAGGGTTTATATATATTTACAATGGCCTTGACTATTTCGAGGCCTTTCTAGATTTGAATGCCCAATTGCTGTTGCATCCCATCAACTAATCTGGTATTTACACTTTGATTCACGTGCATTCTCTTAAAACTTCCACGCAGCATGATTGGTTGTAGAAAGCTTCAGAGATTTACGGCTTCTTATGAAGATTTTGATAAGCGTATTCACACTATAACAATATCAAGTAGAGTCTATGAAGTCTGCACCTTATTTTCACTAAATTTCTCCAGCACCACCGTGCTTCATGAGGGCCTTCTAGCCTAAGTCATCTCAGAACTATAATTTACTTTAACACCAACTGGAATCTCATAACCCAAAAATATTCAGATCTGAAGAAAATTTTCATTTTTTTTTACATCACTAGAACAAAAGCAAAATATTCACACCCTCTCCCAGCCTCAAGCGAAAAACATAAAAGCCAGTACAACACCTACACAATTGCTTAAATTACACAAACGTCTGTGTAATCCATTGGCATCCTTGATCTTTTCACCCAATGTGTGCTTGCGCACTTGCTTTGATAAACTGATCATAAACATCGCCATCCGGCGGAGATCGCGACGAACCCGACGTGAATATTCTCGATCCAGAAGGGTTACACTAGCAGTATCACGACATGATCTAATTGATTCTTGTGCCTGGTTGAATTTTTAGCCATTGTCAAGAAAACTGTGCGTAGATAGTTTCTAGCATCTGAGGTTTTTCGCCGAATAAACAAATGTTTAACACGTTGTATTTGATAGTACTATGTTTTGCAGAGTAAAAATAAAGCAAAATAAACAGGATATAAGATAATTAGGAAGTAATAATGTTTTTACGAATTATTCCTTGTTGAGAATCAGGATTTCGCGTCTGTAAACAGAACCTAGGAATCATTAGCATGGATGAAATTCAAGCAGTGTGTAGAATCTTCACCGAAGTTGTTAGCCATGAATGAAATAAGAAGATTTAATTCCTTGATGTATAAGGTGTAAACTCTTACCCTATGAATAGATTATTTAAAGGAAGTGAAGTAAGCACAATTCAGTAATCAGCACCTACAATCCTGTATCCATCTTGATAGATGCTGCTTACTCACCCAAATGGTACAACATTTTATGGAAATGCAGTTATGGTCAAGAGATTGTAGGAAGTTGTTTAGGCTGAAGTTACATCATACATGCTCCAGTGCTTCTGTAGCTTAGCGTGATAAAATAGTTAGGAGATCTAAGTGAGAATTTAATGAAACTTCACCACATCTTACAAACAAGTGGTAATAAAATCCTCCTACTTGTAGCATTATTGAACGAAAATCCACTCGTTTTGTAACTTAAATCCCCTATACATTTCAAATCAATTTTTGCGGGTTAACTAATGACGACACAATCTTTAACAATGCCATCGAAACACCATTTGCAGAATATGATGAGGCTTCATTTTATTTCATAGGTTTACAGCATTTAGCCACCAAGTTCTTGTTTGCATAAAACTCATATTCTGCATTTCATACATGGCCACCGTAAAAGTGTTGCCGTTATTCAAAATACTTTAGGGGATTGTTCTGGTTTTTTCACGCATCAAGTCTGTTCACAGAAATCATATGACTTTATTGTTTACACACTGGTAACATTTTCTTTATTTGTGATTTTAAACTTTCTGTCTGCTAACTATATGAAAGTAGTATTTTGCCATCAGTCAATCTATCTTGTAAGCAGAACATAAGAAAACGGTAGAGTCAGATTTATAGGAGTTCATCACCAGTGGGTAATGAATGCAACTGAACGCCTGCTAGTTCTCAGCACCGATCGACATCTATCCATGAAGTTTGCAATGCACACACTATGCTGAGTGATTCAACAATCCGGTATTATGTATTCCGGTGTCACGTGATCAATTCGTGTACATAATCTGACCTTACAGGAGGTCAGTAATGTCCTGAACGGCTTAGAGGTAAATTTTATTATTACGACGCTGAGCAATAAGAGCTTAAACAAATTGGAGGGGCATAAAATTCTTCATGAATGCGAAACTTTGGTCAAGTTGGGCTTCTTCAAGATTGAGCGCTAATGGATAGTATCAAAAATTCAATTTTTTGGCTTGGTCTTAAACGTGAATCTTCAAAAAGTCCTACTTCATAAGAATGTTGTGGCTGTAAAATCTCGGTCAGTATAAATTAGTGTCTGTCAAATAGCAAGTAACAACCGCGAATGCAACAGTTTCTGTCTTACTCAGATCTTTATTATTCCTACCTGTTGAAGTGAATACAAAGTTTGAGGAATCAGATATTCATTTAAGAATCACCACTTTGACCTAGTTTACGAGAGCTGCTGATTACTCCGATTGACTTCGAAGTAATCTTGTCAATTAAAAAGATTTTTCATGTCTCTTAGTCTGTTGACAATTTACCGAAACAGATACACAGCAGAAGTGACAAATCAATTTTCATTTGGTCCTGTCCTCCTTACTGTGAACAGTGAATCTTGTATCCGCTGCTTTTGAAAGACTGTCAGTCGAATACCTGAAGTATTATGAGTAATTCTTAGAAAGCTTCATTTTTCTACATTGCAAAAATTAGCTGGGCATTAGAAATTGTTTAACCTATGTATGTGATCACATAAAGTCAAGCCATAGGATGGGAAAAGGTAACACTTCTTAAAAATAACTTAGGTGGTTGGAGAGACTGACAACCGAATACTTGTTTAACAAATCAAAACCGAATCCGTGCAACAGGAATAACTCTGCAGTTGCTTCAGATACACGGATAATTTTACTACCTATGTTGAAAAGAAGGATAGAGGATTAGCATTATATTAATAGTTTCCCCAAATTGTGGAGTTACCTTGATACAACTATAAACAGGAAATTGTAAGTGAAACGTTATCTTGGCAAATAGCATTGCTTCACTGTATAATACATCCGATTGGAAAACAACATGCTACATTGCTCAAGTTTTACCTTTATAAGGAAATTTCCATTCTAAACTATACCTATAGAAGGAAAGACCTTAGAGAGAAGTAAAATGAACATAATTCACTCAATTAATTTTTAAAGTGATACAGTCAACTCACTTAGTAGTCGAGGATGAAGTGTTCTGTTACTCATCTGTCGGTGATGAAAATGCTAGAGTAACTCTACAGACCACTCTGACAACTACTGAAGTAGCCAATTAAGTTTGTCTGTTTCATGAAAGGCTAGCTTTGGAACAGAAATAGAGAAACTTAATTGGGTGTTTTGGTCGGTGCTGGGGTGGCCTTTAAAGTTGGTCAGATGCTAGGCAACTAAAGCATCAGAAGCTCAGCCAACATCGGGTATAAACGGATTTACTCACTGTATTATCAGTGAACAGGTGTTTGTCCTGTTGCTTGTTGATAATACTGTCTAGATTGGTAGGGGAAAATGTGCCAATTAACTATGTTTCAGAGAATATGTAAGTACTATACCTGAAGATCTTCACAATCCATGAAGTGTAAAACCATGTAAACAAATACAGAATATCTTTTAAAAAGCCATACTTCAAAGTGACTGAATGCGTTTATAAAACTTAACGCTTCATTTTCTTTTATTGTCAGTAATATGGGAGTGCTAGTTATGGTTGGCAGACAGTTCATTGAACAACCGAACTTCTCCTTTCTCGCTTACAGCGATCATAATGTTGAACTTTTCTGACTTGTATTCTATCGGTTTACTATGTTAGTTTAAGTGAAACGATACACTGCGCTTCTTAAGACATTCGCATCTGGTACGTACATTCGTATTCATAAGTGATAAGCTATAACAACAGGCATTTGACTCTGAATCATTTTCCTATACTCTAGACACAGGTAACGATTGGAGCTCGATGGATGGTCAGTGTATTACCTTGAAAGTAACCTGTACATTGGATTGTCAGAATCACATGTAGTACCTCTAGGTTGGACAAAATCTAAGTGATTTTGAAGATCTCCGTAGTAACTACTGATATAAACGATAAAGTGCATTTATTCTGACCGCATAGGTTGTGTTCCATAGTTGGTTATTTCAGCAATCTGCTAGATTATCTTTAATTCTATTCCAGCATCTTAATTGCTGTCTTAATGTTGGGGACCAGCTACCAACCCTTG
>OX104134.1:106257169-106294441 GCA_944470555.2 Heterobilharzia americana
CGGTGTGGTCGTATGACACCAGTCTACGAGTTCTCTTGTATCATCTATAAAAGGAGGAGAAAAGAAGTTGTATATCACATGGGACCTGATTCATATAGATATTTCAAACTAGATTAAGTGTTCAGTTGAAAGAGTTGCAGGATTTCAAGGTCATTTCTGTAATTTACACTGACCTCGTGTTTTATTGTTCGTCTAAGATAAATCAAATTTAATCGACAGATAGACTTACTATTTTCAGCTGGTATCAATTTCATCAAATATCCTGATGATCTGACAGTTTTCATACCTGTCTCCTCTTCAACAGATTGTCATCAACTGAATGATTTCCTAACTACTGTTGGATGACGGTACTCCGTGAATGGCCTTATGCTTAGTTCTTCACAATGTCAAACTATCACCTTTCATTTCAGACTTGAATATAACCTATGTAAACTGCTTAGTTCTCATGATTCCTGTTCTGTTGATAGTTGTGCATTGGAGAATGTTACAAGTGCGATTTATCTTGGTGTGTGTTTCTCTTCGAAACTTTCTTCGTCCTCCCATATCTTGCTAATTTCCAGAGGAATTTTCCACCTAGCATTGTATGTTAGGAAGCCGAGGGTATCTGGTGTAGTTCAGCCTCTTCATTCTCTTGTGTTCTAAAAACTCCTGTATCTTGCATGTTCTCCTCCATTGTCCTCCTTTATTATTTCCCGGGTTGTTGAGAAAGACTAGGCTATGTTGGGTAGGACTTTGAAGATTGTCAGCAGAATGAGTGGTGTACCTCATAACCTTCTAGTTAGAACAGTTGTAGACAAATATATAAACAGCTTATGTGAACATCTGTCAGATGATCAGCATCCTATTCACTCAAAGCTCTCTGTGTGTTGGTTATCCACATGGACAAGGAGCAAGTACATAAGACTTTATGCACGTACTATTAAAAATAAGAATCTACACTACCGTATTTAGCTCATCTCCAGAAGACGATTAAGAGAGTATAAGAAATTAACTAACTAATCAACTTATATTTTAGTCTGTTTATTAGAAATGTCACACAATGAAACATTATCATTTACTGGATAACGTTTCGGACATGATTTATTGTCCATATTCATATCAGGTGACTCCACAGCTTTGAGACATCGTTTATGAAGTTCTAATCATCTCTCCTTCTCTCTAATGATAAGGGTAATAGAATTTTCGATATATCTGGGATAAGTGCAGAATCATTTGTATTACTGCATGTATTTGGTGTTGATTCGATAGACAAAGATTTGGTTATCATTCTCTCCCTCCCTCCATTCAATTAAATTTCTATACCGTTGTTCTATCTCTCCCTACTGTGTGCAGTTACGTGCATAGGTATAACCGAGCTTTTCTCTGAATTCCCTATCTCATAAGGATCTACTCATCTTGATTTAGGTAGATTTCTGTGCTCTGTTATTCTGATTGAACCTGGTCGACCACTTTGACTTATGCATTTGGCCCGGCAATCATTGCAAGGGATTTGGTGAACCAGATTATTTTTCTTAATTTCATCGATAAGATCTTTTAATCTAGAAAGCTTGTTTGTAAGGGAGTTTGCTGGTTGAAATGCCACTTTAATCCCAACCTGATTGAGAACTCTTCGTGGTGCTTCTCAGCTGACTTCTATGTAGGTTGACATATCAGAGGCTTTGAATTCCCTCTCAACTCCGTCACCATTTTTACCATTAATGGTAGAATTATTATGAATGACACCTGTATTATTACTACTACCACTGCTAATATTTCTCTTCCAATTTCTTATGAATTTATTTATAAATCTTGGTGGGTAATTATTGAGACGTAGGTTATTCTTGATGTGTCTAATTTCTTGTCGCAGATTTTCCGATCTACTAGTAAGCTTTTTCGCTCTATCACTTAAACATTTAACTAGGCTTACTTTAGCTGAAATGGGGTGAGAGAATTCGAAGTCTAAGTAGACATTCGAATGGTTAGGTTTCCTCTAGACACTAGTCTGTAGATTTCCTACTTGTATTCGTTTAATCTTGCAATCCAACATTGCTAGCTCACCTTCTTCACTTGCTAAGTCACACATAAATTCGACTGCATTCACTACTCAATTTATATGTGTCAAGAACCTATTGATGTTTTCCGATTTCAGTGCTGTAAACGTAGCATCTACATATCGGAACCAAAACTTTGGAGTAGAACTGAATTTTTAAAGGGTCATCTGTTCCCAACTATCCATAAATATGTCTGCGACGATAGGGGGTATTGGTGATCCCATGACAACACCTTCATTTTGTCTATATATTTTATTTTGAAACTTAAAAACTGTAGATGTTAGGCACAATCGTACTCCAAGTATGATTTCCTCGATCGTCATTGAAGTAAGGTACCTATAGAGGAAATCATGCTAGGATGCACCAATAACCAATACGTCAAGTATTAAAAGTAAACTAACTAATCAACTTTTTTTGAAAGCCAGCTAATTGGTTAGTACACAGCATGTTACTATTTATGTATTATGAATCTAATTGCTAATGCGATTGTCTACCTAAATTAACTGTGCATTTTCAAGAAAGTTGTAGACAGAGTAAACATTCTAATGTTTTTTATGTAAATTTACTTTCGTTCATTTTGCTACGTATACATGTGCATGGTATCTGTGCAGTTGATGCTATAGGACTTGCTGTAAAGTCTGTAGTGTATTCCTGTAATAGCGTTCAGAACAAAGTCATTATTGTCATTACTATTGTTATTATTATTAGTGATAGTAGCAATAGTAGTAGTAGTATTTGATTAGAAGACAACAATTTGAGTTTGATAGCCAGATTATTTACTGTCTGGTGAGGACCTTTCTGTACATATTTCACTCGTACAAGAAGTGAATGGTGACATTACCATTTCAGTGATAAAGTGTTCATATCAATATCAAGTTGAGGGGATACGGATTTTCACAGGGTTAGAGATTCGCCTTGTTGGTGAGTGCAAACAACTAGCCTGCTTGTTTCGAACAAGACTTCTTGTTAACCGACTTCTAAAAATCTAACTGTTAGTAAACAGATACACCTTCATGACCTATATTTCTTAATATATGTACAGCTTTCAAGTTCATGCACATAAAGTTGTTGTTTTACTCACTGTACTGACATCACTGTGTTAAACTTATCCTACTGGGGGTATACAGTTAAATAAACAAAAGTGCTTTATCACACCAATCTAAGAAAACCATACACAAGAGTTATATTCACGACAACATACCCAAACTTATAAGCAGTCTGGAACATATTGCTAAATGATGTGTTGGCCGACACTGTCGACGCTGTTCCTTGATATATGTTGCTCAGATAAAATACTTTTTCGAAAATTTGTTCGTAGTCTACTTGAACCTTGGCCCATCTTATTACTCCTTTTCAATTTGTTTTAATCATTTTAATATATAACATGAAGTTATATTATATACTTTTGCCTACTTTCAAAGTTTCTCCAAACTCTTATTTTGCAAGTCATCAAAAGCATTCAGAAAAAAAGCATCGTGCTACGTGGTAATGGGCGCGTAATATTCCTGGAATAATTAACTGCAACTCAAGATTTTCATGCTGCCTTAATGGGTTACTACCAACAAATACAATCTTTTCTATTCATCCCCACACGGTGACCTTCAGAATAGACGATAACATAACAGATGCTCGTTACATCTTACTGCTTACATTAATGCCATAATTATTTCATTTTAGAACAATATGCAAGGAGTGAATTTGTTGAAATACTACACACTAAGAATAGAATACTACTGTGTCAAGAATGTTGTTTTCAATAAAGTCATTATTATTATGTATCAACTACAGAGGAAAGTTTTTACAAAGTGAATGATAATCCTGGCGTTCTATTACCAAACTGCTCAATTAAGTTTGAAATAAAATGCTGCAACTTAATGTATAACTGAAAGATTCTGCACACGAAAAACCTCCTTACAAATTGAACTTATCTGAAAATCTTACTGGTGCAAAACTTCTTAGTAATGAAGCCTACCAATTACAAGAGAAAGTAATTCTTCTTTAAAATTCAATGAAGCATACGTATTAAAGCGCCTCAAATCATTACAGCCTTCACATACCTTAAGACTAGACAAATTGAAGCATAATGGCGACATCATAATGCCTCATCCTGATAAAGGTTTTGGTCTTATCCTAGTGGACAGAAAAGATTACGGTGAAAAAATGTCTAAACATCTATCGAATGAAAGCAAGGCCTCCAAGTTAGCAAGTGAAGAGAATAGAACAGAGTTAAGTGAGCGTCAACTGACTGAACTTCTAAAAAGAATGAAAAATGAATTAGTCATCTGTCTTGAATTGCACGAAAGACGATTAACTTCTGAATCGTCTATACGAAGTAGCTAAGACCCATAAATTTGACTTGACGTTACATCCAGTCGTGGATGTATTTAGCTCACCTATCATTCAATTGCCAAATGTCATTGTAACTTATAATACTTATCAGAAAACAGGTTTCCAGCTTTTCTCTATGAAATATATAGGAGTTTGTTGATTCTATATGTCATGTGAATGTTTTGCACAACGCTATGTTGTCATTTTTTTGCTACTTCACTGTTCAAAAGCGTCCTTCTGAATGAAACAGGTTGTTTCAAATTTACCTACACTGACTTGAATGCAATTAACATCGATGAACTGAAAAGTAGTATGCGAAAGAACGAGTCTTAAGGTGTCCAAACTGATCCAAAGGTCAACTTTAATAACACCTGCTACCACTAGAGAGACAGGGTGACAAAAAGGTCACCATTGAGTCCACTGTTAGGAGATATATCTATGACCAAACTGGAAACAACCATCCTCAATTCATTTATCAGATAGTTTAAATCCTACAGAACATGTTCCGATTATACATTTAACATTTGCGACGAGAATTCTGACTTGCAGAAAGTGTTGCAGTTTTTCGCTGAATGTCACTTCCTGACTAATTTTACAGTAGAGATGGAATCGTACTCTAAGACACTATTCTTCGATGTATTGTTAACAAGAAGAGATAAGGGGACATAGCTGAAAAGGAATATAGTTCATTCCCTTTTCTCATTGATTCAGAGATCTGTAATCCAGAGAGTTTGGAAGACAAAATTCAACTTTTAAGAATAGATACTTACAGAGATTCACTCGGAAAAATCTGTCCTAGAAGGCTACCCATCAGTGGTGAAGAAGAGGCAACTTTTGAACTCGGAATTCAATCGAGATGCAGCATAAGAGGTAGTAAAATTCGGACTAATGAAAGGCTATAAAAAGAACATTCTATGCAACCACTCTGCAAATCCCTAATACTAGTTCCTCAGTAGTAAAAATATATACGAAGAACAAACTGACAGTGTTAGCCACTTCAATGCACCTATATCAGTTCACCTTCTCCTTAGGAGCAAAGTACATAAGCGGTACTTACAGATAGACTGTCCAACCTTCGTGCCAATACCTTGAAGTGTGATTCAGTGAAGGTCAACAGCCCCATTTTACAAAATTTGGTTGGCAGTGGATACAAATTTCTGGAAGATTCGTTTGCACTAGTTTTCCGAAAGGTGTGGACAACACTTTCCTTTGCAATACTGAGGCTGTAGCAATAAAAACATGGAGAGCACAATTCTGTTTCCAGAAGCAACTTCTTAATATTTTTAACTTCCCATTTCTTAAACTTAACAAACCCTATTATGAATCCCAATTTTTTATTACGAAAAAGCTTTTACTCAGTTACCGATTTGTCGTTCTCTTCCACACCAACAACTGTTTACTCATCATGTTACGAGTTCTTCTTACTTATTTACTTACTTACCCAATCACTTACTTACTTACTCAATTGCTCATCTACCCAATTACTTACTTACTTAATTAATTAACTAACTAATTATCCATATTCTCAAATGTATTCATATTTCTATTGTAAATTCCACTGTTATATTATTTTCCTTGGCACGACCCACTAAGAAACGAATATCAACTTATTTTAGCAGCAAACATGCAATTGCACAGCTGCTGAAAATTATATCACAGGGAGTAAATTAGTTCTCTGAAGTCTTTATTCTTTAGTCCAATGTTAAGGAATGTGTGCTAGGAAAGTTTTAATCAGTCCCCTTTGCAATAGTGAATAAAGTTTTCTTAGCCCCGTTGTCATTTGCGAATTGTGTATGGTCCTATCGTTATCGTTAATTTTGCTGTTAGCTATTATTACTGTTGCAATTTGCTTGATGATGGCTAGCAGAGGAATCTAAGACGCACTTTCCTTCCTGTTTGAGACTCGTCAGCTGGACGTACCTGCACCCCAATGAGTGATGTGGTTGGCACTAAGACTTGAAGTAAAGACCCATCTCTTCAAACGCTAATAGGCATAAATAAATAATAGTAATAATAATAACTGATGCCATTGTGCAAAAGGTTACAAAGAGCTAAGTCGCCCCAGTGGCTTAGTGGGTAACGCTTTGGCAATTGAAGGGTTGGGTACTTGGTTCCAGCCCCCGTGGGAACAACATCACTCATTGCGGTACAGGTGTAACCAGCTGACGAGTCCTATATAGGATAAAATGTGCGTTCTGGATTCGACTCTTAGCCACCACCAATCAAGTATAACTGCAAACAATAATCAGGCAATATCGACGTATTCGTATTGGAACCCGTGTACTGCCAAAAGGAGTTGATCAGTTCGAACCAGAACAACAAGGAGAAATTGTAAGTACCAATAAACATTACTACTTCTCTTAATATCTTTGAATAAACACAAATTTCCCAAGATCAAATGTTGAGAACTATGTACTGTGAAAAACAGTTATGATTCAGAATCCAGATTAAGGTCTTTTTATTCTTGTACTCGTCATCAAAGCCAACATTGACAATGAACTAGATAGAAGTAGTCATTTCCTCTTGTTGAATGTGTAGTGCACAGACATCCTGTCAGTGCTTTTCTTCGATAGATGGAACTTTTGCTTCAATTGATTCCTTTCCTTCAGTTTTATTTTTACACTTAAGCATAGACAATTTAGGCTTTGTTGAACCAACACCGGGTGGTTTTTGTATATGGTTAGGGCGATGTTTATGATATCACTCAAAACATTTAGACACATGTGATCCCCTCAAATTCAGTAAAAAAAAAGCGATACAGACAGTTAGGGTATCTAGAAATGCTAATCAATTCTAACATTGGTGGAAAATGTCCAGAATTTACTGCCGATGGTTTACAATATTGAAATGAGAACAGTTGTAGTTCAGGTGCTTGATCTTGGTTGTGTTGCATTCTCTGAGCTGAATAGTTTAATCCTGAAGCTTTCATTGTCTTCATAGACAACATCAGCAGCAGTACAAACTTCAATGTTAATTGACTTATCAGTAACCTATCCTAATGAAGTGATAGGTGATTGGTACTTTCCTTTGACCGTGGTGTCTTTCACCACACAATTTTTTTCTATTCGCTGTTCAATTTACCAAAATCAACTGCATCAACTGTGATCAGCACTATGTTGGACACAGTGGTCACTATCTTCACTATCGTCTACATTAACATTGGTTGGCTACTAAATATCACAACATTTTATCGCTTACATCAATGCATTTGGACAATTATGGACATGAATTTAGTTTTGAAAATGTACATATCTTGGACAGAAGGTGAACAACGAATATCCTTGGAAGCTAAGCATTCATTTCAATCAGCAGTCAACTGGTCTATTGAAATAGGCTCAATCTAATGACCAGCCATAGAAATGACAAACAGCTACAAGGTCAGAGGTCAACCAGAAAAACACTCAGTAGGAAAATCTGCCCAGTTAGTGACATAACTACTAAAATGAACTCTCAGTCACAAATCACTTCTTCATAGCAAACTCCTGAAGCACTCATGAAGAAATCCTGGAAGCTCACTTCATATTGAGGTATAATGATGCTCAAGATGTTGTCTAGACTGACAATGAGAGCTTCATGACAAAACCATGCAGTTCAGCGACCGACACACAATCAAGGTTTACGATATTCAAGAATTTCTGCTGTTTCTAACAAGTAATTATCTAGTCAGAATTTCATTGGATTGTCAAGTCATCCACTTATGTTTTGCTATTCGGCAATCGACACCTTTGTAACATCACTGAGTTGAAGTAGAATTTCTGTTCAGGTATGGCAGAGATTAGGTGACAAGCGCCAAATAAGGGGGGAATATCAGTCTATGAAGTCGCGAATTTTCATCGACTAAGGTTGCCAAGGCGTGTGAAATCCCACTTACCTCGCATACTCTGTGTTAGGAATACAAGAATTTTCTTGGAAAAGTGTAACTCCAACCAGATCAACAAATGTAATCACCTAATGACTCAGCTGACCGTTTGCCGGATGTGTTGACTTATCAAAGCATTCTTGTGACAGACTTGTGAATGGTCTCTTATCCTCCATCAGATTACTATCGTAGTCTAACAAATTGTGCTCATTGTTGAACTATCGAGAAAGAAACTTAGAACTTTGATAGTTCTGTTGAGTGGAATCTCACTAATATTTATTTTTTTTATCATTATTTGTCCCTTGGGTTCCTAGTGGAATATACGAATTCAGTAACAAGTCTTCATTTCACTCTCTTCTCTGAAGTCTTTCCAACCTGGCGCCACGACTGCCCACAAGCTTTCACTTCTTCACACCATCTCCTCCATGTCACACTAAGCTAGGACGCTCAACTCGTCGTTTTCCATCCGGGTTCCACATGAAAGTCTGGCCTAGCGCATGATGGCCCCGAATGGTTTTCTCAGTCTATGCCCAATCCATTTCCACTTCCTTCTGCATATTTGTTGGTTCATTCCCAGAGTTCCTTGTTGCTTATTCTTATTATTCTGGCCATCTGATCTTCAGGAACGAGCATAGGCAGTTGTTGATGAATGTCTGTAGCTTGTCGGAAATGCTTTTCGTAACGCGCCAAATCTCTCAACCATCACATAGAAGCACTGACTCGACTGAATCAGTGTTGAAAATCCGGATGTTGTTCACGCTTTATGCTGAGTGCAGTGCAGTAGATCTCCACACTGGTTTGGGATTAATGAAAACCGGTTTTGCTTTTCCGATACCGGCTTCGACATCCTCATCTGTGCCTGTGCCGTTGTCTGTAGTTGAGACAATGTTGCGCTGCATAGGTAAATGAAAGAGACTACTTCCTTTAAATTTCTCCCATTGATGGTGATTGGTACTTGTTGTTATTATTTGAGTATCTTCATCAGCTTCGTCTTCTCTACGTTCACTTTAAGTCCCGTTTTCGCTACCCTACCTCTTCTGTCCACTTGTTTGTTTTCGCCTCTAGACCTTCAAGTTTGTGCAACAAGGCATTAGACATAAATCATCATTGGCGAAATCCAAATCTTTTAGAGTCTTTTCATCGGTCCAGCCAGCCTATGCCCATCTCCTAGTTCCCCATGATTTGCTGCATGATCCGACCACAATCACGAAGATGACTGGTGGTAGTAGGCGGCAACCTTGTCTTACTCCTGTTATCATTTCAAAGGTATCACTGAGCTTTCCATTGCTGTGTGTATTACTTGGCATGTAGCATCATATAGCGAATAGCTACTATTGAATGAGGTCGGTAAAGACTTGTGGTATTCCGTAGTGTTGAAGCAGTTGCTTGCCAAATTACTTCTCCGTCGACGCTATCGAAGGCCTTTTCAAAATCTATGAAGTTGAGGTAGAGTTGACTGCCATTCTACGCTCTGTTCCATGATGATGCGCAGCGTTGCGATTCGGTCAGCACTTCATGAAGTCAGCCAGCTAACCTATTCCGGTTGCAATTTTGAATGAAGAGCATTTCCAGTCTCTCAAGGATGATGTGGCCTAATATTTTGCTTGAGATGGACAGGGGTGGAGCATGATTCTCGGGGAGTTCTTGCAAAGACTCAGGTCTCCCTTCTTTGGAAGTTGCGCTATACCGTGTGCTAACAGAAGTTCGAAATATGGACCATTGGACTCTGACCCAGTGGCTCAACGGTAACGTGCTGGCCACGGAACCTGAAGGTCGCGGGTTCGATCCCTGGAGGGCGGGCTCGTGGGTGCGCACTACTGAGGAGTCCCATGCTGGGACGAAACAGCTGCCCAGTGCTTCCAGGTTTCCTTTGTTCCTCCAACTGATGTCAGTCTACGATGAATAACAACTTGAAATTCTTAATGAGCTGATTTATAACCGGTGAAAAGCGTTTTAAGGGGGATAAAACATTGGCCCTTAAATGTTAGGTAATCTAAAAAGTATCTTTGACTAAAACACTGAAAACTTGTTATTATCTAGTAAAAGTGAATAAACTTACGGGGTTGTATAATTTCTATTGTTTGAGGTTCCACTCCGCCTCGTTTCCCATCCAATTGATTCCCGTATATTCCTGTAAGAAGAAGAAGAAGAAGTTTGAAATTTAAATCTACAGGCTTGATTAATTAATATTTGTGTTTATACACGTGTCTGCATGCTGAATCTGACAGGCAGAACCAACAAGAGGTGCCGTATTGTTAAATAGTAATTATTAACTGTAATTACCACATAACACCGAACAATGGTGTTCAAAGCTGTTAAAATCTTGAGACTAAGTTACTGGTAGTCAGAACCTATACCTAATCGACAAGTGCATCCACCCATAAACACCTAATCTCACTGTCGATTTCAAGAACTTAATCAACCAATCTCTCCTGGCACATCGATTTCATGTGTAAATGCCTTGATACTGTCTGTAACCGAATCTCTGTTATATTTTTTAGTAACAATGGGATTTCAGTAACAAAGTGATACCCACTGAGCATGGTATGGTTGTTGTAACAGAGTGCTTAAAAAAAATAACTCTCAGGAGTTCTAAAAGATACGTACTAAATGTAAGTCTCATGAGAATACTAACGCTTTTCAGGATTCACAGGAATCCTGCTGACGAATCTCAGTCAGGATGAAACATGCAACGTATCTTAATGTTTACAACTGAATACATCTGTAGCCCCCACGATGCCAGTAATCTCCCTGGTTCCCATGTTTTCATTCGAGATCACTCGGTTAATGTAAATGATATTCGAGTTTCAGTCTGATGAGGTTTAGGTTTTTGTTGACATTTATTCCTTCCTCACTCATTAATATCTCTCCATCAAATTAAAGCCTTTACAGTCAGTCTAACTAACATTTACTTTTATTGAGTAACCCTTTATTACTGAAAACTGGTGGTTTTATAAGTCAGCCGTTGCGACGAATAATCACTCAGAGAAAAAGAATCCAAAATTATCCCACTAAGTTTCCTGTGCTTAAAAAGATAAAAACATGCCAGTGACATTGAGGACGGAATTCAGATTTGCATAGGGAAACCCCAATGTGCTGACGACTATTCAGTTAAGGAATCTCCTAATTCCTAAGATTAAACTGGAGGAAAAGAATCTAGTTACAAATTCTGTCATCTAAACCACTAGAAAAGGCGTGTATACTGAAGTTTCATCAATATTTGGAACGGTAGCAGTCCTAAGACATTTTATGACATCGTAAATGAAATGTTTCGAATATCAGCTATTAAGTCTGATGAAGCTGTGAGTTATTAGCTGAGACGTTCGACCTCATATATCAAAGTCTTGATATTCTGTTACTGTCATTAGTCTCCATGCAAAATGTGTAGTTTACCAACTAATGTATCACTACATACTTAGTTTGAACTTTCATCAGTCCCACTGGCTATCCAACTAAATCTTGACTGTAATTTTTGTTGAGAGGAGGTATTCTGAACAACGTTAAACGAAGTTCACGAAACCACTTACAGTCTTGGATATTCTGATCAAGGGAGAATTCAGAAAAGTAGGACTTGTGTTTCTACCGGCAAATGACAAATTAAATTCTCAATTTTATCACAATGAGTTAATTTGTGTATGTGTGTGTGTGTGTTTACTGATCTAACGAATACAGTTGTACATTTTGATAGGAATCAGTCACTTGACTATGAATATTACCATATTACTATGTTGAAATGAAAAGGATTCCTTTCAAAAATGTTTTATTTAGCTATACTGCATTCAACCTTGGTCATAAGTACTTTCACTACTACAAACAAGTTTTTGTTCGCTAAATAGCAACAAATCTTCAAGGTCATCACTCGCTAAAGTATTAATTTATCGATGATGTCAGCGGTAGACAACACTGTTCTTCCTTAAGGCATATCCATGTGACTGTTTGCTTCAAAACCTATACTTCTTAGAGGTTATTCCCAGACAATGTGGAGTATTCTCTTATCAAAAGACTTCCGTATTTTTTGCAGCATATTTTCAAACCTCTTGCCCAAGAACTTTCTGCATGTATCTGTCTTTAAAAGGTGAAACTTTAAACGTACTCACGGCAGCTACTGAAATGGCCAGTTAGATTTTGCTACTTTAACTGTGCAAATATAGTAATCTGATTGACCGTCAAGTAGTTACTAGAGTGATCTTTAAAGCCACTCTTCGATCCGTAGTCAATAACATAAGTTCAAAACCAAACATATCGTGGAGTGACCTAAAAGGCCACCCTAACAACGTCTTAAGTATCCAATTATGCTTCCTCATTTCGATTAGAAACGTAAATTTTCTTAAAATAAAGAAGTCTACTTGGTCACTTCACTAAGATGGCTTTTAGAATCATCCTACATCGTGCCATTGTAAGTCACTCTACATAGAGTGACTTATCGCTGTTGTGTTGATTTGATTAGTGACCTTAATGGCTACCATAACAACTACCGAAATAGCCAGTTCACCTTTCGTATTTTAAGAAGAATCACCAGTTCAGTATAGATGTCTAACTGTTCACTACCGGAATTGTTAGGGTAGCTTTTAAAGTCCCTCATTAAATCAAATGACTTTAAAGATTACCTTAGTAGCTGGCGAAATAACCAACCAGGTTTCTATATTCCAACTAAAAAGGCAGTTTTTCATAGAACACAGGAAAGTAATTGATTGTCTCAGTAGATGTTGAGGTTACCTATAAGGTTACTCCATGTTTTAGGGTTTAATGCAAGCCGAACAGAAATCCTACAGTTTATTCGCACTTTCTAATCATATGACTGATTTAGTGAAGCCATGTCTGTAAACCCAATGTAATCCTTCTTAAATATATTGCATACATGTAGCAGTAGGTTTTGTCATTATAATTCTACTAACTACTTTTATGTGTACAGTCGTAACTGACATTGTAGTGCTGTACAGAAAAGTGTGTTTACGTACCCATTACCAAACTATTTGTAGCGTTAGGCTTGCGTAAGATGAAAAGCCTGGTCCACTTAAAAGCTGCTCACATAACATTTTTCGCTTTTTTATGATTAGTCTTAATATTTCCCATAACCAAAAGGGTTTTCTAATCGTATTTCCCTGTGAATATTGTCGGAAATAATTCAGGTAATAACAACATGAATAGACTGCTGAAAAAACCCTATCTACATAAGTTACTCTAAAAGTCCCTTAAATGCATCCATTAATAAGAACAAGACATACATCAACGAGGAAATAATTCTTTTCTTCCCTTATATGTATATTATTTTTACCTTGTGTTTCTGGGATGGATTCTGGGATGATAAAAACTAGTTTTTAAAGCGGTTCCACTCTTACCGAAACTCATTTCATATGAAATTGGTTTATTCTTCATGCCGAGTTTCCTTTCAATAACGCTTGCATCCGAAAAACTGGCGAAAAGGAAATATAAACTTTTCTTTCCAGCTGCAGTCTGAGAAAAGAAGCAAAAGATTAATTATTTTTACAGTTTACTTTTAACATTTGAGCTACTTATCAAAATTAAAAGTAGTAAACAATTACAAACAAAATAATTGAATCTATGCACTTGGTTATCTGTAGATATTTGGATTATGGCTGGCATTGGCTATGTATCTAAACCTGCTATTGATACAAGGTATTTACTTCAGTAAGTTTTAATGCCTGACAGGCGTAATTTCATCTTTTTGGTGGGTGTAGAACTGAATGATGGGTCTGAGCCTCATAGGAAGCTCAATTTTCAAGCATACAAATGCACTTTAGTTGAGTACCAACGTATACAAAAACAATACATATAGCATTTATTTTTACGAATCTGTAAGTGGCACACACTTTAGTGTCGTGTTAATAAGCCTAAGTATCATGCTACATTTCTTAATAGACGTCTGTCGATGTGTACTTAGTTATGCTGCTAACTACCACCTGGCATCCGATTCACATGAACTGCAATCTCAAGGATCTTCTTACTTGAACTCAGTTCATGGGGTCAGCTAATCGTATGAGAACACCGATGTAAGTAACAAGAAGTCAATCAAGATCCACATGGTGAAGGTTTATTTACGGAGAATACATCTAACTGGAATGAAATTTGTTTTGTGGTGGCAAGAAGTGAAATACAGGACATAATTTTTGTCCTATTCTGGAGTCATCACCCAACTTCACTTTCATCCCAATGGGTGATGTGGTTCCGCTTAAAAGTGAAAACCCTCACCAATCACTCCGAATGTCAAAAAATTTTCCACTAGGCTACTTAATCACAAGTCCTATATCTTTTACGATGGGTATCACCTGATGTTTATTAATACATGTAACTTTCTACTGATTATAGTACTAGACGAGATTGATCAATCTCCACTGGTATCCTTTCCATATGCCAGCAGAGATCAATCAGTTCGGTTCAATATAATAACCGTCATCATTACAAGCACCAACAAACAGAACCATAAACTGGATGTTATAAAACTATTCATTCGAAACGGAGTATATAGGTTTCATGAATAAGAGAATTTATCGGTTACATGAATTTGAAGATGTGAGTTGACTGATATTAACTCTGAGAAATGAACCCACTTTTACTCAGCTAGCAATCAGATGAAGAGACATTCTATTCCTAAGAATACGTATCTACGCCTTACTCATGAGTGGCAACACATAAAAACATTAGGTCTACTACTACTACTACTACTACGACTACGACTACGACTACGACTACTACTCACACTACTACTACCATGACGTTTTGAGTATCACCAGTCTCAAGAATTAGTAATCATATCCCAAGTTAAATAGATATAATTAGATCAACACCTTGGCTTAGACAAGATAATGTTACTTATTCTTCGGTCACCGATCAAAGTATTCAACCAGATTTCATAAATTTAGTAAGTAGTAATGTAATTTGCTTAATAATACAATACTCTAGATTGATCAGTAGGCGAAGTTTCTTGAACTAATCGATATTAAGTTCTCTACATAACTGATCCCCATTACTGATTAGTTATATGCCAGATACAATGAGGCTAATTTCAAAAATACGATAAAACCAACCCTTTTAATGTTTTCTGTTCATTAAAAAGGCTGAAAAATAGGAAAGACGTCGTTATACTTCCAGCAGACAAAAGACGCACTACAGTAGTTATGGACAGAGAAGAATACATCAGGAAAGCAGAGGAATTACTCAAAGACGAAAATGTATATCAACTACTTGAAACCAACCCTATCCAGAAGTTTGACAACCAGATCAGTAAAACATTGAACAAACTCTTCAGAGCAGAAGAAATAACAAGGCAAGACAAATGTAGGATGAAATCGAATGGACCGATCCTTCCTCGGTTCTACGGCAGACCAAAAATACACAAACCAAACATCCCTCTACGACCAATAGTCTCACTTCCAGGAACTCCAACACACGACATATCAAAAGAACTTTCGAGAAAACTGAAACACTTCGCTCAATCATGCGGACATTCCATCAAACCACCAACGGAATTCTTAGAAAAGATCAAAAACATTAACATAGAAAATGACGAATGAATGATATCCTTCCACGTCACACGTCACACATCCATCGAACCCCAATTGGCCAAGGAAACTATATCCCTCCTGCTCAATGAAGACAAAAACCTTGCAGAACACACAAAACTTAAATGTTCAAGTCTGATGGAACTCATCGACCTTTGTATGACACGATAAAACCGAACTTTATAACTGACAATCATACTTTTTTATGGCTTCAGTTATATATACTTGTATGCGCTTATTTTAGACATATTTTCAGATTTTCTTGGTGCCATTTCAAGATCTAGAGTATGTGTCTATCACTCATAAAGACTGTTCGCATATTAAAGTATAATATCCCATATGACTCTGATCTCTGACCGTATAAACGGAGAGAACACAGCCTTAAATCATCTATTGGTTACTCAATGACATTCATTCCATATTAGATAATATGGCACAGTCATACAATATTATCTACTCGATGAAGTTTCGAACATAAGTTACTGCTCATAATCATATCATGCCATGTCATTTATACACAATCTATTGTTTTACTTTACCAGCTGATGCTTTATTCTCCTCTGTTCTGGATAATTACCTAATATATATTCAGAAATTCAGTTGGCTGGCAGTCTGATCTTAAAATATTCACTTACTTTAGTTTTTGGGGTCTTTAACATTCAGTCGAAGACATGAGCTAAGTAAATATCAAGTTTAACCATACGGTAACCAAGTTTTTAGCTCACCAGTCATCGTTCCAGTACTTGCGTTCACTTTCAAGCTATTGTGTCGTACAGTAAATTATATTTGATAGTAAAGTTGGAAATTGTTTAGCACTGAACAGGTGTATTTTTCTAACTTGAGAATCACTAGTGTGATATACAGCTCATATACAAGGTGGAGAACCTAGCTCAGGACCTTGAACACTTTACCATCTGCTGGTTGGTCAGTATTTCAAATCAGTTCAAGACAGCGTAATGCTTAATTAACAGCTTGTTTGTTAAGGTACATGAAAACCTCACGTTCCTTAATTTATGTTATCAAAAATACCCAAAGGTTAAAAATCATACACTAGGTTGAAAATCCCTTTCCAATGCTTTCAAGTTCTTCATCTAATCTCAGTTTGAGTAAAAAAAAAACAATCTTTAAGATATTTCCAGTAAAAGAATGATTGAATTACTTCTGAAACAGGACTAGCCACATATTTGCTAGTACCGATACGAACTACATCTTCATCTTCCGTGATCTTATCGCTACTAGTAATCGACCACGAAAGGCAACGCCTTCTCCGAGTCCTTGATTCAGCTCTGCTTCCGGACGTAGCATTTGAGCGTAGGTATAGATTCTAGGTGTTCCATAAAGGTTAATCCATGATGGTCCAAAGTGAGGAAAATTGCCTATTCAATTAAAAATAAATAAGTTGTAAGACTAAATCACTGATTAATCAAGGTAACAGGCTATGCAGTAATTGAAAATCTTTCGACTTTTGAACCATAATCCAAGGTTTTCTCCATTAGTTTCTTATGGTAAGATGAGGAAAGTGAAAGTTTCAAAACTTGAAGTGTCTCAACTAGGGACGCAATGAATCACAATATCAAGAAATATCATTTTCTAGTGAAGTGGTGGTATCAACACCGCGGTAGTCATTTTCCTCTGTATGGACTGACAGAAGTCTTCAGGTAACAGTAGATTATTCTACCTAAGATGAATCTAACTCTCTAGACGAATGTGTATCATTTTTGGATCCTTACATCGGCTTAAGGATCTAATAGATCCAGTTAAGCAAGATAATCTAACCTACCAGATTCCATCCAATGGTCCTGAGATCAGGTAAGCACTTAGGTCAAACTAACCGATTGAGGTCAGTTAGATTACCGGAACATGGGAATTCTGCTAAATGCTGAATGGCAGACCCCAATAGGACCAATAATCTAGAGAAAATCTCGACTTTCGCAATTCATGTAATAACACGCAACCACACAATGGGCTGGGTGGGATAAAACCACTGTACTTAAGTCCGATATAGTCAGGTGGAAAGAGAAATTGATTACTAGTTCTTTGTTTATCTAATCAACACCCAACACAAGTAATCTAACATGCCGTCTAAACATGTACCCAGGAAAAAAATACTGATTAAGGAGTACTTTCATCAGAGATCTAGGTTCTCACCTATCGATTCTTACTGCTATTCTAAAGAACAATAGGATAGGCTCTAGGTACAAGCACTGAAACCAAATATTTATTGAACCAAAGTCTATGCGTTTCAAGTCTTTAAAGTTTTTGACCAGAAATTTAGCGGTAACTCTGAAGCTGTCCAACTTCACGAACACACCCGTATGTTGCGTTTCTCTAGATCTCAATAGTTCAGAAATTCAAAACACCAAATGAAACTCTTCAAGTTGAAGGGTTTCAAGTTATGAAATGCAGATTCTCATTTAGTTTTTTGCCAGAGCTGACTTGAAGAGTAACAAAAACGTTTATTATTTCGCACTGTATAATCTAAACTTTTTTCACACGGATATTTAACACTAATCGAAGACAGTCTAACTGTATGCTAACCTTATTAGTTAGTATCTGAAATACAGAAAGCAGTTAAGCATCCAACTTTACTTAACTCGGCGTCTGATAGTCATGGAACTACCTTAGCACAGCAATAGACAATGATTTATGTCAGGACGTTATTCAATAGATAGCATGACCGGAATAGCTTGGTTTTAAGGTTTTCTACTGCGCCACTTCTGACCAGTGCCAACAAGCATAAAACTAGGCGGAGCTCAGCTTCTTGTCGATCGCCTCCAACCATTTGGCATCGAATAAGACTGTTCCACTATGAAACCAATCTAATAAGAAGACTAACATGGGATTATACTCCATCCCAGCGCTGAAGTTCTACACCGATGTTAATTAGCCAGTAAACCCTTTATCACAGTGTACTGTCTTTTATATCTAAGAATAGGGTAAAATTTGACAGCATTCGGAGGATATAAGATTTTTCTGTTGAACCTATTAATAAGATGTGAATTACTGAACATGTTTCGGACCGAAATCACTACTAAGAATTGAGTAAGAGGGAGAAAAGATTTAGGGATTACGTGAACTAACACGGAATTATAGGTAGGCAGTGGTAAGCAGTGCTAGAAGAACTGATATCAATGATGAGATCTTCTTGTTTCTTTCCACTGGTCAAAATTAAAAGAGTTCAGTTCTATTTCCAAGGGACTGGTTAACACTGTTTATAAAGTTTAAAACAGGTGTCCAGTTCAAAGATAATTTAGAAAACTAACAATTGACTTACGACCAGCTACATGACACATAATATCACGTATATCAATTAGACGTGTAGCAATTAATTCTCCTTTGAGTCCACCATTTCTAACATTAATTCTAATTGACCTTGTAAATGATGGAAAATAATCACAAAATTCTATCGTTTCATTCCATATTGGATTGTAATTGTATCGTTCTGTTTTAGTTTTAGCCTAAAACAATCAGTACAATAGAAATAATAATGCATATTCAGTTGATCATTGGTTAAAGAAGCTGCACACCTGTAAATATGTATATTGGAAATGAATGAATATTCCAGTCAGTGCTCAAAATCATTAAGTTCATGTAAGGGTCAATTGTTCATCTCAAAAGGTTCATTCTCATAGCTGTTCTGAAAGTCATATTTAATGAAGACTCATTACTCAGTTCCAACTGATCTAAGACATCAGTCACACCCTCCCTACGATATTATATTTATTATTTATTTATTTCATTTTATTTACCAATAGTATTACCTTGATACCACTTTCTTTACTCCATCATTGTTGATTTCAGTAGAATTGTTTCACTTTTCGTACCTGTTCTGTTACTTTATAGATTGTTGCGCAATCACCTTCTAATGACCTTGTGTTGACTTTCTAGCCTCAATCACTTGTGTCTCTGTTGAAAATTTTCGGCGATCTATTTTTAAGGTAGCATTCATCACAGACTGACATTATTGAATCACTGGAAATCTGGGAACACTGGACAGCTATTTCTTCCTATTACAGAACTCTTCAGCAGTTCGCATCTACAACACCTCCAGGGATCGAACTAAGGACCTTCGGGTCTTATGACAAACGTCACTGATAGGCATACATTTCTGTTGTAAAGATTACTACGAATAATCAGCTTCTAAAAATTATTTGTCGAAAAAGAAAGTTTTGTTCATTGGATTTTCATTCATTTTTTCTTCAGGGTTATATTCCTGCAGTGCATGCAAGTAACGAATTCTCTGTCTCCTTATTTGGCTAAAATATATTCGGAAATATAGGTCCTTTCACACAGTTTTTTGCCTTCATGTACATTTGAATGAGATAAGAACAAAGGCTGTGGGAGAGTAGTATAGTAGCCTTTGATTTCAGTGATTCTCATCAGCTGCTGGTGACTTAAAACGACTTATTACATGAATTAAAAAGATATTTTACACAATTTCACTTCATTTGGTAAAGGGTGCTTCTAACCGAGATTGGATAATAAATTGTTTAGAAGTATCCAGGTGACGGTGGCCACTCACAGAAAAACAAAAGTAACAACACAAAACTATGCCAGTCCCACAAGAAATGGCTATCGTGTCTAAGTATCCTAGTGGATAAGGCTATGACGTTTGAAGAGACTGGCCCCTGCTCCGAGTCCTGTCAGAAAAGCCGCTCACTAAGAGACAGGTACATCTAGCTGACGAGTCACAAACGGAAAGAAACACGTGTCTTGGATTCCGCTGCTAGCCACTGCTCATCATTAATATAAGTGCATAGAGATAGAAAAAAGATAGAGTGAATGGCGAAATGGTTAACAAAAAGCCTATATCTTCGAGTATTAATATCAAAGGTGATGAAAGTGATGAAAAAATATACTACAGAATAATTACTGTGCTAAAAGCGAATTATTCAGACAAAAACGTTTATTCTTTGAATCAAATCAACTGTTGGCTGATACACCTGTAGGTCAACCAGTTCCTGTTTTATGTGTTTGGTTCCCTTCATGAACTTGAATAATGCAATGACAATATCGTCAGCAATGTAGTAACATCATTTTATTCCACAGGAATCTCATCAGCTGCTTACAACCTATACAGAGAGCTTTAAGATACCAGTTAGGGCTTTGAAATTCAGAAAAAACAATAGGATTCAGACCACAAGCGAGATTTAGGTAATAAATTCAGTTTAACTATATCTCTATATTATAAAAGGCAAAGTGAGGAACTTTCACCAATGAGTGACGTAAGACTAACTCCATCCGTATTTACCGCTTCAGATGTACATGTGGAAACAAGTAATGCAGGACGAATGGAGAATTGGTTGTCCACAAGGATTGTTGAAGATATCCCAAAGAGTCTGCCCCTAAGAGGTCCACCTTCATTCAGTGGTGCAATAGCTTGTCGCTCATATGATACCGGACATGAAATAAATGTGATGAAATCCTTTGCAGTAGTCAACAAACAAAAGACCTCGCACCTATTTTAAATTGCTAAAACCATCAGAATGCGACAAGTTCAACAGGAGCTGTGTACTCAGAAGGAGATAGTTATCGATTAACTATTGCCCTGGTAATTAGTGATATTTCAACCTCTCATCTTTTCCAAAAATATTTTTAATACGTTTATTTTGTGCTTATTAATACCGAAATTTATGATGATAACGATAGTTTTGTCTCAGTCACTCGTAATTTTATTCCGCTGACGTTTCACATGATTACGCAATCTCTTCTACTTATCTCTAATTGTATCTCACTTATTCATGAACAATCCTCTTTCACCGTGTTTTATATGGCACGTATCTTATTCAACTTAATTTCACTTCCTCTTTCATTTTACCTTCAAATCTGTCTACCAGTTTACATGTGGATAACAAACTACGTACAGAAAGAACACAGCGAACTGCAACTGACTGCTCAAAACTATACACTCTCTTTTAGTAGTTCGATCCTCTATCACATACTTCATACTGGTCATGAGATGTTTAAACATGATTCAAAATAGTGAATAGGCAAGTGAATCCTACTGTGTTTTGTTTAGTGAACGGGATAGCCATCAAATAGCTTAAATATCACTCCTTTACTAACATGTTTTACGTAACATTTTCAGCTTAACCATTCATCATGGGCTGACACCAACTAGAGGGACATTGGAAACCTGGGAGCACTGGAAAGCCGTCTCGTCCTAGTATGGGACTTCTCAGCGGTGCGCGTCCACGACCCCATCCCACCAAGGATCGAACCCATGACATTCAGGTCCATGGCCAACATGTTACCACTGAGCCACTGGGTCAGAATCCAATGGTCCATATTCCCAACTTTTGTCAGTTCACGATATGGCGTGACCTACACCTAATGTCGTCCTCATTTCCAATTGGGTTGACTCCACTGGTGATGAATTTTCGTTGGAACTTCGCAAATCACCTCCCGAAGGTAGTCAACAGTAAGTGCTAGATTATTTCTATCTCAAGGTTTTGGGGAGATTTATTAATTAGTTTTAGGTTGGGATTCCTCCAACTGACCTCAGTCCATGATGAATTCCAACTTAAACCTTGCCTATTTCTTGTTTTCTTCACTGACTTGTTTCAGCCACAGTTTGGAACTCTTAGGGAATAATCAGCCTTTTAGTGACGCCTTGTAACGGTTATTCAGTACTAACGTTTCTGATTGTATTATATGACTTACCCCATCAAAACTCTCCATGTCAAATCAAGTAGAAGTCCATAAAAATTGTTTTAAATTTATGTCATAAACAGCCAAAATAAAGTGACGTTTATTATTCTGAGGCGATTTTCTTCTGCCTTCATTTAAGCATACACTTTATCTCGCTGTAATACCTTCCAAGTCTACATGCCAACTTATATGACGAAAAGTAATTCAGTAGGTTTTGCAATACTTAAAGTTTCAAAAACCTCTGAGCTTCTCAGATTGCATGATCAGAGCTATTTTTTTAGAATATTGGAAGTATTTTATATAAACTATGATTAAGATTTGATCGTATAGTATGGCAAATAATGGGCGCTGAGTAAAAGGTTGACATTAGATATAGATTGTATTTGTATAAGCCACAGTGGGTTTGAAATCAAATAATTCCGACGTTTTGCACGGAAGTCTGGTCCGAACTTCTTTATTTTTCTGAAGAAGCTCGGACCAGACTTCTGTGCGAAACGTCGGAATTATTTGATTTCAAACCCACTGTGACTTACACAAATACAATCTATATCTAAGGTCATACTGAAAGTATGTTTTGAATAATTTCCGGTTGAAGAACCAGCCTAATAAACTTTCATTCATAATAAATGATGCATGCGGTAGTCTGCTTGAACTCTTAGTTACCTTTTTTTTTATCACCGGATATATTGTATTAGATTTCTCATTTCTATATTGTTTTAATCGTCCATTTATGTCAACTTCAACTTTTGTCTCTCTCTCCTCTTGTGTTTCGCTTATTTGCTTGAATATCTGATTTCCCCAGTCCGGATTGTCTTTGTGTTCTATCGCGAAGGACAAATGAGTTTATGAGTGACCTATCTGAAACCCGATTGTCCGCTTCACTCTATATTGTCAATGTCACCAGCACATAAATTTGATCAGTGGCTGTTGAAATCATTGAGCCCAATCAAAAGACAATATTGTAAGTATACCGTTAAAGATTCATTTGAGTCAGTTGACTGTCTTAATGGTAATAATCGTAGAAACAAAACTCTGCATTCTTCTGTTGGTAATGCCCTACTCACCAATGTTCCCTGGGTCAAAACAATTGGCATTTTGTACAATTACATCTCCACCAATAGTTTTTCAATCTCATTCCATCTACACTACTTAAAACACATTATTTTTATGGACTATACAATGTAAAGTTTACATTTGACGGTGAATATTTTCATCAGACTGATGGTGTTGTCGTGTGAAGCCTCTTGGGTCCCCTTTTAGCGGATGCTTATAGGTCACATGCTGACAAATTATCTGAGAATTTATTTGAGAAAGTTCCATACTGAACTATTTCAGTTCTTAATTGAATGAACAAAGTAAAAATATAGGAGGGAACAATAATTGCCTATCTTTCTTAGATGTACTGGTAAGTGAACGACATCATGGATCAATAAAAAGATCTATTCCATACATTTAGATCCCTTGGTAAATTTGGATAAAGTAAAAAGGACAAAATTCGCAGGATATAATGTTGTCGTTATTTCGTTTTATGAATACTCATCAGCTGCACACAATGGTTATTAGGGCGTAAAATCTCTCAAAATTAGGAAATTAATAATCCTAAGTTACTGGGCAACATAATTCATAATCCACATAAGATGTAAAGAATTTGTTGTACACAAGTGAGAAATATAAGAAAGGAAAACTCAGTGGATAAATAGTTTTGTAATTAAAATGAAACAGGACCACATCATATTCATCAAGTGAGTGACAGGTTAACCACACTATCCTTCAGTATACAAAGGTCAGGTTGAAGGCATTTTATTGGAATGGCTTCCGGAAAACTCAGTAGTCTAGACATTTTCTGTGTTTGGCAATTGCACTGGTCAGAATTCTACTTCCTTTCAGACACAGATTCATTGGGGATTTATTTGCCTATTGAATCGGATGGAGGCTGTCCTATCAGTCCTTCCAATGCACTTGCCAATGTTATTATTATTATTTGTCACTCGAGTTCCTAGTGGAACATAGGGATTCAGTAGCACATCTCCATTACACTCTCTTCCCTGCAATCTCCTGAACCCAGCTCCACAACAGCCTACAAGCTCTCATTTCTTCCTCACATCACCTCCTCCATGTCACCCTCACCTCGCACACCCAACTCTTCGTTTCCCATCTGGCTTCCACTCGACGACCTGGCCTGGTGCGTGATGTCCTCAATCGGCCCTCTCAGTGCATACCCAATTCATCTCCACTTTCTCCTGCATATTTGTTGAGTGATAGGTTGTTCTTAGTTGGTTGGTTCGTTGCCAACCAGCCAGACAGACAGACAGACAGCCAGCCAGCCGGCCGGCCAGAGTTTCTTCTTGCTTATTCTTGTTATTCTTGCCATCTGATCTTCAGTATCGAGTGAGTGTAGGTGGTAGCTGTTCATGCATATCTGTAGTTTATTGGGAATGCTTTCTGTGACGCGCCAAGTCTCTCAACCATCACATAGAAGTACTGAGTTAACTGAATTCGTGTTTAAAATCCTGATGTTGTTCACACTTTATGCTGAGTGCAGAAGATCTCCACACTGGTTTCAGGCTAATGAACTCCTGTCTTGCTTTTCCGAAAAAATGCCATATCGCCATCCTTACTTTCGCTTTCAACGAGAGAAGAGAAGACATATCGGCCAACAGTTGGCTTCCCGAAGGCTTTCACCAACCGGCGTCACTTCGTCTCTCCGATTCCAGTGAGGAATAAGTTTATTTTGATGTTTTATATTTTGACTATGCTTTGAAGTTTCTGTAGTGGTTGTCTTTGCTTCACGGGGTAGGGTTGCTAGCCCTTTGCCCAATCTTCCCTCTTTACGCGGGCTAGTGAACTACTTAACCAGGAAGTGTCTAAATTATCACAATTTCTATCCTGTCTAGTGCTTGCTTGACGGAATTCAACGAATATGCACAGCTGATACATTGGAAGAAGAGACAACATTGCTGATGTTCATCAAGAAGTCGGCATAAGTTGGCGGAGCATTGAAAAATACTATTAACTGTGTCCTGAAGAAAGGTGTATTCATCCAGCTATCATACATTGGTGACGCGAATAGCTTGATAGTCAGACAGATACTAAACGCTGCTAGCAACAAAACATCTTAGGCTCCAGCTTTAGTTCTGGTAATTGAAAATTCGAAGATTGTATACCGATTGTAGCTCTTGGAACAGATGAAAGATGAAGTCATATCCCATTGTCTTGCTCAACTTAAATAAACCTGTGGTCAAGTATGTATAGGGAGGATTCATCGGTCACTGTGCATCTTCCCAAGCGGTTTTGGAAGCAGATGGAGTTGGCCTACCCTATCGATACCGGAAAGAAACATTCGAGCCCCTCAATAACTAAACATATTATTGAGACGGAGGTTTAAGCCACCTTTATGCTTCCAAAAACAATTTTTCATCACACTAAACCCTCCTTGGCAAATATCGCTTTGAACCCAAGGTTAGCGTAAGATTAATTTCGTTATTTTTGCTTTATTGATCTTCATCGTTATTTTGACCTACAGTATAGACTTATTATCTGACCAGCAGTCATTTTCCTATCCCTCTCACTCAGTTATTTTCATTTAAATCCCAACGATAAGTACGTGTGTGATCAGATTGTTCGAAATATGTCGAGCAAATACATTTCTCTTATTTTCTTGATGTGCTATTGCAAGGTGTACCAACCTGAACCAGAGTGACAGACAGATTCAGAGAAATCAATACAAAACTTTGGACAGAAGCGAATCTTTTCAAGTCTCTCCACTTCACACCAACATCCAAATCAGAAATGAAAACAAGAATGGCATTTCAATGAGTGAGAGAAGAGAGAATAAGAAGATGTAGGTTGATAAAACTGTCCAAGACTTCAAACACGACAATGATTGAATACATTTGCGCCATAGTGATCGGTTTTCAGCTATTTCACCAATATGTCTTCAAACACAGATTATCTGAAGGTATTCTAAGTTGGCCAGGCTGGCTGCACTAAACATTTGTATTCTAATGAGTCGAGTTTTGTATATAATTTATCTGAAATTATAGCGATTTCTGATTGGTTCATCACTACTAATATATCAGAAGGATTATGAAATGGCTATCTCCATCAGTACTGCTTTTACGAACCCCCACATCAGAGGTACCAATGCCTATTGATCCTCGTTATCTCGTAACAGAATAGAAATTCATTTTGAAGGTTTGCGGGGATTTGTTTATTGAGTTTAGGTTGGTAATGGGCTGACCACGGGACCTGAAGGTCCTGCGTTCGAACCCGGGTTGGGTCATGGGTGCACACTGCTGAGAAGTCCTCTACAAAGACAAAATGGCTCTCCAGTACTCCCAGGTTTCCGATGTTTCTCCAAATGATATCAGCACGTAATGAATACCAACTACTAAACAAAATTGCTCCATGCCCATTCTAACAATTTACAAAAGTTACTGAATTGTCAATAAGCATGCTAACAGAACGCTGTCAGTGGAAATCTTCAGTTAACTATGATCATCACAAAAATCGAAGACTGTAATGAACGGCTGCTTCATTTTAGCTTTAATTCAGTAATTGAGCTGGAGTGTAAATTTCCCGTCATAAACCACACCATTCATTCATTTATGAGCCTCCCTTCTTGCTTTGAACACAATTTACCTTAAAAGTTAAGTAGAACCAACCTCAAGGCTTTTACTAATACTCGTAGCCTATTAGCTCAACATGACTGACAGTAAGAACAGATGCTCATTGTTGATACGGAGGACAGCTGTATGCCCCCTACTACAAGATTCCACTTTAGAGCATTCACTCCGCAATAAAGACGAGCTCGTGTGCTACTATAGAATATCAAGTGAAACTAAGCAGATATTCAATGCTGCTAAGTTTCTCTGGTTTCATACTGAATTCCCTCTGGTAAATAAAACTCAGCATTTGTATTTTTAATTTTGTTTTAGCTTGGAGCAAATACAGAGGAAGCATACTCTGAAATGGAACCAAACAGATGTATCTATTTAACATGATCATCGCGTTCACTGGAGGATAAAGGAAGACCAACATTCAATACCGTCTAGGGGTGTATCTGGATCACTCACTTGTAGCCACATATAATTTACACAAAAAACGAGCGTGTCTATTATGCTGAGTTAAAAAATAAGTCTCCACTTTTGGACGCATAATTCTGGTAACATTGTATGATTTGCATTTCTTCCATTACTCATACGCAGAAATCGATATTTTCAAATAAAAATCAATACTTTACCATCATACACACCAAGGTCATCTAATATGAATATAAACTCGATGAATATGACAAAAAGAAGTATAATTTTCTTAATGCAGACACTTTGTGCTGTTTGCAAACTAGGGAACTTTCGTTTAAAATTTCAATCTCCTTCCATCAAGCCAATCATTAGTGAAGTGAATTGAGCTGAGTCAATTAACTTTCATGAATTATACTCAAATTCCATAATATAGGTATACCTTAAGGGTTGGATCGTGAATATACACGCTTAAATCATTGTCATCATCATCAAGTGATGAAATTAATTGATCAACTAGTCGATGTTGTAAAACCAAATCCTTTGGTTATATATGACTTAATCGAGGAAATAATCACTCTAGAAACTGAATACCAAATTAACAATACTTCTGAAGGTAATTTTTTTTTGAAAAATGACTAATTTTAAAAATAATTTATCTGATTATAATGCCCAAATAACAGAATTAGCCTTAGTGTATATATTACCGATTCAAAGTGTAATAAATATAACTTGTGAAAATATTGGAGGTATACAACGAAGTGACACAGACTGGCGTGTACGCTTTAACTCAAAAATATAGCAGGTAATCTCTCAATCAATAATTCAAGCAAGCAATTCAAGTCTAATTCACAAAATCTTATAAATAATTCAGTTAAGTTGAAAAACTATCTTTGAAGCATAAAGAAATGATTACGATTACAATTCATCAGTATTGATTAATACACCAGAACTTAAATAGCAGCTGATTAGTTCACTGAGTGAGATTTATGATGTCTATAGTCAGTCGATTAAACTGCCAGATAAAGATAAACTGACCAATCAAAGGGAACCGTATTACTTACACTTTCCAGCCATGCTTCAACGAGTGTATTATTCTATTTTGGAAAGACTGAAAAGTATATATGATTTGGGACAAATTATAAGGTATTATTCTGGTTTTCCTGCAAAACAATAGACTAAAATGACACTTTGAAATGGTTCGCTTACCAATCAAGCTGGTGTCAGGCATTATGTCCATGCTGCTGGTATTACACTCACTTCTGATTATCCTGAAACTTTCTAAATGAAGTTTGTGATGCTTAACAGTTCAGTTGTGGTGGTCACCTCTATAGTACTGTTTTTGACAAGGTGATTCATAAACATCTGTAGACTTTACGCAATTCAACAGGAGAACAGGAGTTCACAGTCCATATCAGCAGAATCTATGGCAGCAGCAGACGGTGAAGTCAACACTCGTTATTTTCGTCATCATGGTAAGACTGCTTGTTATTGGTTAGAGAAGTAGGTTTTGTGACCTAATAATGATAGACGGTGGCTACTAGCGAAATCCGGAACGTGGGTTTCATCCTACTTAGAACTCGTTAGCTGGGTGCACCTCCCTCGCAGCGAGCAATGCTGTTTCCACTAAGACTCGAACCCTGGATGGATAGTTTAACACGCTGCAGCGTTATCTACTAGGCTACTAAGTCACGATAATCCCTTCTTGTGTGACGAGTATACTTTCGTATGATGTTGCTTCTAGTGTCCCATTGTTGATAGGACCGAATTTGATCCGTCTCTATTAACATATGGGCTCCTGTGCGCATGCCTCGACATTGTCTGTATTTTCGATTTTTATATTAATGATGGATAGTGGCTAGCAGTGGAATCCAGGACCCGTGTTTCGCCCCATTTCGGCCTCACCAGATGGACATACCTGTCTTCAAGAGACCTATGACCTGTTTAACCTGATTGTGAAGCCTTCATGCCTCGCATAAGTTAGTCGTCGTATTAGCCGTCTCAGGAAGACACGACGTTCAGCTGTAACTCGTTAGACACTGCAGGATTCCAGATTCTTATAAGTGATTTAAAATTGACAGTTCTCTCTGAGGACTCACACCTGATTAACTGGAGATTGGCATTTTTATTGTCTTCTGTAATGGCGTTCAGTCCGTTTACATGTTAATGAGAACAAAGAGTTTAGCCATTTTGTCTGAACTAATGATACGTGCACAATATGTGCGACTGATTCGGCGTGCTTCATTATTTGAGTTCTGACGTTAGCCTTTCAATCAAGAAAATAAATGTGTAAGTTTATTACAATGGCTTAAAGTTGCACTGCACAGTACGTTCACTAATAGGAATTTCAATGGACTCAGTAAAAGCTATGATCACATTTCAGTCTCCTTTGAGATTTGAACTGCCCTGAGCTATGCAAGAAACATCACATACATCACGAGGTCCAAGATACAACTTGGTAACAAGCATGAAATCTATATCTAGGGCTTCATGCTGATTGCCTCAGAGGAAAGAACATCTATTAAAGCATACTTTCATGGTTAGTCTTCTAACTTGATGACCACATCGCAAAATGATCGATAGAATTCAGTCAGTACTCAGCACTAAACAACATGAAGTTGGTTGCTCTCTAGTAACTAATCGATGTAAGAGTCAGTGCCTCAGACAGTTCAAATAAACATACAAGTATGATTGAAGAGGATTGGGTAAAAAGAAACCAAGTAGACGATCAGCTGGCAGATATCAGCATTAGACTTGTCTTACTAAGCCCATTTCATTTTCATCGTGGTATTTGCCTTAGATATCTTCGAAAACTAGTAACGGCAAACGACTTAAATGGGACAGGTGATGACCAACACATCATGCAACGCAGTGCAGGTACCCAGCATAAACAAAGGAATTTAACATTCATCTCAAATCTTACTAGTAAACCGGTTGATGAAGAGGGTATAGTGTACAGAACAAATTCAACGACTGGCAGTAATCCAGTACTACTACTAAGACTACTATTCTCTCAGAGACTAAAAAAGTCTCAGTATACCAAGCAAAATGAAGTCGATACAGTGCACAGTTCAGGAGTTGAAGTTCTAAAAACAGAACAAGTCAGACAATCAACAGACCTTTATGATATACCTCCATCTTATGAGTTAGTTAAACAGTTGTAACGATGGGAAGCAAAGCTAAACAATCAAGTAAAGTGAACAAAGTTCTTGTCTTTTTTTCATTATACGCGAAACAGGAATCACCCTTTCATTGTGCATTGTGTGCATATGTGCACTTGTGTGCACGTCTGTGGGAGTGCGTAAGCATATGTGTGAATACAAGTGATCTTACAAACAAGTTTTTATGGAAATTAATTCCCTGAAAAGTGGTTCACTGTTCATCAGTGTCCAGTAACTGTTACTTCGCTTTTCTAGGATCATGTGAATTTATCTTGTAACATGTGGGAGATCCTAAAAAATGCCATATCTTATTCCACTACCCAACCTCTAACTGGCCTTTCTGCCTCCACTGTCTCTTATGGCAGACAACCTTAACTTGAGCTAAGGAATTATTCCATGCTAATATGTGATATATGTGCAAGTTCACTCTATAGGCATCGATCAGGAATATGGTGGTCAGGAAGGTAGAATAGATCTAGTAGTATTAACCTGGAATCTGGCACTACTGTCTGACGGTCCAAGTTGCCATATCTCATCTCAGCACATCTAGTGACAAAACATTAAGATGGAAAGAAAATAATAGAGAAGAAAGTGGTCAAAAGTGGTAGAACGTCGTGAAAAGACAACAAGCCAACGAAGTAATAGTGAAAATTGGAATGATGACTAACATCATGATAATTTGTGGTTGTCTCTGCACCGCTCGCATGGATTTTAAACCATAGCGCCTAACCAACGCTTTCTGTTGCCAGGAGGTCTAAATTTCCTAACATGGCTCAGACCAATTGTCGAAAACTTCATGGACTGGTGTCATTTTTTTAGAATGACCAAGTGTAACCATTTTCCAGCCTGAACCAACTTCAGTCAACATTGCCTTACATGGCAGACGGGGTGACAAGCCATACATAAGACAGGCTCTCCCCCCCCCCTCCTGAGTCAATGGCAGTTCACAACCTCATCAAATGAATTCCCTTTTCATCTAATCACTCTACACCTGACTCCTACATTACTGATATGGTGACATCCCAATATACGTTCTGCATTATGAAGGCGAAGATGGTCAGACATCTGAAGCCTTTTCATGTCCTCTATTTTTTAAAAACACTTTCCACAGCTATATAGCAGAACAGAGTGAACTGCAGCGCAGTATACTCAGCCCTTAATCAGATATCACAGTGGCACTGTAAATGACCTGAGTTAGGAAAGGACAGAGAAACATATTTAATTTGTGCAGAAATTTTGTCAAGCGTTGATCTACCAGGGCTGACCCAAATTCATAGGTGAGTGGAGTGGTCAGAGTCCTAAATCACTTCACTCCTTTTTATAAGACGAAGCAACATTGAAGACAAGTCCTTAAGCAGGACTTTGCATTTTGGTGGTGAGAAACGCATACCGAAAATCCTAAAATTGCCGCTGAAAGTGTTCAGAAGGCTCCGAATCTTGTCAATGCCTTCATATAACGGAATCGTGTCATCAATGTGTTTTAGATCGACTAGGGTGTCTTCTGTATCAAGGTCACAACCTGTGGAGTTAGAAGAGCAGAGACAGACCTCCATAAGTACTTGCATGACGAAATTAAATAAGAATGGAGAGAGTGGACATCTTTGATGGACATAGCTTGACATTTACAACTCACCCAATGACTCACTATAAGCTCTAACCCAACCATGGTTGTTCAAGTAGGGAGACTTTAGCAGAGTGATGTGCTCCATCAACACCCCATTAACAGTAAGAGACATTGTCATGAAACCTCTCTAGCGATGGAGTCAAATACAGCTTTCAGATCAAAAAATATAGCTAGTGTCGAGCACCTGTGTTCCAGTTACCCTCAAAACCTCATCTGAAACCTACATTTTTTACTCGCGTTTACTGTTCCTCAGCTCCATTTAGACGTCTAATGATTGCGGAACCTAGGATCAATCCAATCGAAGTGTTTAATTGAGTCCACAGATCTAATTGGTTTTGCCTGTAGTTGTAATCTTGGTTGCAACCACTGGAAATGAATACTGTTACTAAATCAAGTGTTGTTCTGCTTTGCATGTTGTAACACCTATGACCGTATGTCTTACTTGACATTTGAAAGTTCGATAGCGAAAACCCTTGCTGAGAGAACATGAAATTCAACTGCTTCATCAAGGCTTAGACATAACTAAGAGGTATTTAATTTGTTTGGTGGATTCCAGGACTCATGTTTCGTCCTATTTGAGACTCATCGGCTGGACGTACTTTCTTCGCAATTAAGTAGTGTGCACCTTGATAGCACACTGTTACAAGATTCTTTAAGTCCCTTCCGCTTTTTATAATGGCTGTTTTGAACGATGTTTCTGCAGACAGTTAGGCCAAGTTTTACATTTCGAGAGTTTCTTGTGGATAGTATAAGGGAACAAATAATGAAGATTAGGCAGAAAGGAACAAGTTATCAAACTGTGGTGAGATTACCGAGTATTTGGCTTTATGAAGCCTTCTGGATCACTTACAACTCTATGATTCTTAATCAAATAGTTCTAGAGGTCTGTGTTGAAAAAGGAAATTTACGTCTACATTGCTACATAGGGAAACTAAGTGCATTGGTTTTTACTCAGATGTGTGTGTGAGAGTGAGGGGGGTAATTGCTTTTATTTTTGAAAAGTTATGTTTTCTCATTCGACAAAGAAAATCTTCGAATTCTGCAAACTTTCCTCTGAACTGCCACTCAGTTGATTTGACAATCACAATTTATTGTCTAAAATGTGTTTTATTTTAAAAATGGTGTTCAATAATGCCGGGAAATTTCATTAGTAGTATGTATAATCAGTTTCTGATGAAACATTTATTGAGATCTGAGATCGGGTAGCTAAATGCTATCATTCAACTTTGAGAAGAAAGGATTGTTAAAGATGCGAATCATGAGTACTGGGAAAGCAATATCTATGTTTTCAGTTGACTGTGAAAACTATGTGATTGGATAAATCAGCAAAAGATTTGATGTCGAACGAAGGTGCACACTGAAAATTAATTTCGTAAATCTTCTATTATACTTTTTATGACTGCCTTCAACCGGCTACTTCTGAATGAAGAGATTCGACAAATATTCTAAAAAAGATTTCTTAATTTCTCTATGAAGAACTCCTGAAAGGAACACACAGAAGCATCTGTAAGCCTTAAAAATAACAGTACATAGTAAATATGATTGACCTGCATTTCATAAGTATTCATTATCATCAGTAGTCGAAAATTCAATTTCTATCCTGAATGTGATTCAAATTAATCTTAAGCAACAAACATTCAAGTTAGTAATAACCGCACGTAAACAGACAACAATTATTACTTCCAACCTGAACCTATGATGACAGCCTCACATAAACTTATTGAGCTGCATAAGTGACAGTTTGCTGAAAAGATGAACGGTTGAATTTTCGCTTTTCTTAAGTCTATGCTGAATATGGTATCCTTCTGGTCATGCCTTATGTGTTAGGTGTATTGCACCATTGGTGTCTATCAACTAATACTACTAATAGGTGTGTCCTACCGAAAATTGAGTTCTCAGCAAATGTAATAGGCTAACGTTAGTCTGGAATGGTGAAATATATTCATTTTATTCCCCAACCACCATTAAAAGGAAATAACAGCGAATTGTTCCTGTTTAATCGCTAGTGTCAGTCTGTAAGTTATTTTCATTTACTTAAAGCATTGACCTGACCGCCCTCTTGTTCATTATCTGCAGTTCTACACTCCCATGAACTGATTACCATAACCGAATACTAAGGAGGTGTCTCCTAACAGTGGCTCAGTCAGTTGGTCAGGGATCCGAACCTCGCTCCATCTACCGAAGTTTAGGTAGCCAGGAGCTATCATTAACCCTCACACAATAGGTGTCTCGTTGCCTACTGCATAGATGTGCACAAAGTGGCTGAGTACGTTTCGTTTCTCGTTTCAAGAAGCTGTCTACAAGTATTACTACATAGTAAGGGATTTCTTAGAGGTTCGCACCGACTACCCAGTGTAATATCTGATGTAGGACTGTCAGGTTTCCAAATTGGTGGAAAATACTTTTTAAAAATGACTTATTATTTGAAGATCATTGGACATCCCAACTATTCAACAGGTGTTTGTAACTTTTACTTCCAGATGAATTTTCATAGAGATTTCATCAAAAGTTGTATAGTCAAGTTGGATGGCCATTGGTGATATTGGATGATGGTCGGTGTGTTTCGCGAATTCTTAGACACTAGGAAATGTGATCCACAGGATTTTAGCCCAATAGGTGAGCAAAGAAATGCTAGTCACAAGGCATGAGGGTTCCGCTGACAACTTCACATTCATCAATGACTTTTCAGTGCTAAGAAGTGCTGAACACCTTTGTAGTGCTTCCTGGTTTCTTCAACCGTTCTCTGAAAGATTTCAATTTCTGGTGAAGATTGACTTAAGTAAACAGTCTTACCATCTAACGTCTTGTAGGAAATAATATCATTGGTATAGAAGGCTTTCATAAATTTGAACTCTATGATAGTGAATTTGTGTCAAGCCACTAAATATCGGGTTGAGAACGTGTAAACCTTCAAGGGGGTAGTTATCGCAAAACTAAGAATATTCATTTTTAGATATGTATAGGTGAATTCCGTAACCAATCGCAATACCAATTGTTTCCTTAGCCTGTTGTCCTTAAATGCTTCCACTTCAGTCTAGTCAGCATTTATTATTATTATTATTTATTATTTGTCCCTTGAGTTCCTAGTGGAACATAGGGATTCAGTAGCACATCTCCATTACACTCTCTTCCCTGCAATCTCCTGAACCCAGCTCCACAACAGCCCACAAGCTCTCATTTCTTCCCCACACCATCTCGTCCACGTCACCCTCACCTCGCACGCCCAACTCTTCGTTTCCCATCTGGCTTCCACTCGACGACCTGGCCTGATGCGTGATGTCCTCAATCGGCCCTCCCAGTGCATGCCCAATTCATCTCCACTTTCTCCTGCATATTTGTTGAGTGATAGGTTGTTCTTAGTTGGTTGGTTCGTTGCCAACCAACCAGCCAGCCAGACAGCAAGCCATACGGCCGGCCAGAGTTTCTTCTTGCTTATTCTTGTTATTCTTGCCATCTGATCTTCAGTAACGAGCCAGTGTATGCAACAGTTGTTGATGAATATCTGTAGTTTATTGGAAATGCTTTCTGTGACGCGCCAAGTCTCTCAACCATCACATAGAAGTACTGAGTAGACTGAATTCGTGTTTAAAATCCGGATGTTGTTCATGCTTTATGCTGAGTGCAGTAGATCTCCACACTGGTTTCAGATTAATGAAGGCCTGTCTTGGTGTCTTTCCGATCCTGGCTGGCTTTGACATCCTTGTCTGTACCACCATCTGTAGCTTAAACAGTGCTGCCTAGATAGGTAGGTAAGTGAAACAGACAACTTGGTTTAGGTTTCTCCCGTTGATGGTGATTGGAGCTTCTTGTTGTTCGTGGTGGTGTTGGTTGAGTATCTCCATCACCTCTGTCTTCTCTACGTTCACTGAAGGAAGTCCCGTCTTCCTTCGCTGCCTCGCCTCTTCTGTCAACTTGTTAGTTTTTCACCTGTAGATCTTCGAGTTTGTGAGACATTAGACACAAGTCATCGGCGAAATCCAAATCTTCTAGGATCTTTTCTCCGCTGCAGCGTATCCCCCTCTTCTTGCTCCTCACAGTTGTCTGTTGCATGATCCAGTCAGTCCACCACAATCAGTAATATCATCGGTGATAGTAGGCGGCAACCGTGTCTTACTCCTGTGTTCACTTCCACTCCAAAGGCATCACTGAGTCTCCCATTGTGAATTGCTTGGCATTTGGTGTCTCCATATAGTTGTTGAGTGGGGTTGATAAAGGTTTGTGGTATTCCGTAGTGTGAAGCAGTTGCCAAATTACTTCTTGGTAGGCGCTATCGAAGGCCTTTTTAAAGTTGATGAAGTTTAGGTAGAGGTTTGAGTTGACTGCCATTCTATACTCTATTCTGTGACGATGTGCAGCATAGCGTTGCAATTTGATTCGCACATGATGGATCAATGTAAATTGTAAACAGTCGGCTTGAAGTGATAGAAAACATTCCTGTAATTTTCACTGACGATCAGAAAGGTAGATTATTAGCTTAAAGAGAATTTATAATGTCTTAGAGATGTGAACCAGAGTAGAAAATGCTACTACTAACGCTTAACTTATCAGTTATTTGCATCACATTTTGTTTTGCTATAAGATTTGAGCAACACTGAAAACTGGCCCATATACAACAGACCTTTATGTGGTGGCGATTTCTCTGAGACAAGTGATTTAATCTTAAAACATCCATTGTCTTTCTAAACAACGTTGAAACCAGAAACACCACAAAGTTTAAAAACGAGCTCATCTCGATAACTTAGGGCATAATTGGATGTTCCTACAGTTGCTTTGTCACTACCTGCACACCTGTCTTTTCAGAACCTGTTTTACTCATCTCATATCTTTAACTTTATGCCTATTTGTTGTTTTTAGCTGGTTGAGATGAAAGTCCCACATCAGTATGGTTACTGATTGATACAAAAATGGACGTCCATGCTCTTAGTCAAGACTTCTACTTCTGCTGGTAGCACTGTTGGTTGAGTCAATAAAAGCTTCACAGGTGTACACTCTACCTGAGAGGATAAAATATCTCTTACAAGTATAAACTTTCCTTACTACTTTAAATCTAATCCGTAATAAATTCGTCGACTAAAATA
>OX104134.1:106294941-106336220 GCA_944470555.2 Heterobilharzia americana
CTGGCTTTCCTAGACTGCAAGGCGATACGAAACAATTATGGGACACTTGACACTGATGTTTATCGAAAAGATACATATTCTAACAAGTACCTTGACTTCTATTCCGCTCATCCATTGGAAACTAAGTTAAACATTGCCAAAAATCTGTTGATGAGATCACAAAGGATAGCAAATAACGTGCAGTCTCAGCAAACAGATAGGCAACAAAATAACTATCCGGAAAAACCATTAAAAAGGATCGGGAAAAGTTTGTCGAATAAAGATAGGAAAAAGCCAAGCCACTTCAAAGGAAATAAGACGTATCCCTAATAGTTACATCAGAGTAAGGTGACGAACACACTGCACTCACACCTGTGTAAATTAAAAGATCCGATTGCTCATTTGGAACTACAAAACTGTGTTTATAAGGTAGACTGTAGTGAATGAGATGCCACATACATTGGAGAGACATCAAGTCAAGTACTAACACGTCTAGCCAAACACGATCGAACTTCCAAGAAACCACCAAAAAATTCCTATGATCTAGAAAAACTTGAAAAAAGCCTGCCATAGCGGTTCATGCCCTATATTCAGGTCATAAAATATCATTCGAACAGATGAAAGTCCTGCAAAAGGGTTTTGTTTCTCACAAAGAGAGGGCCATTGCAGAAGCATTGCACATCTAGTGTTATTGCTTGTATTACACCGTCCTTGATTGGACCGAATTGATCAGTCTCTGTTGGCATATGCGCTCCTATGCGGATGCCTCGATATTGCCTGTCCTTTTAACTATTTATAGTAAGGGTGACAGGCTTGGTGTGTAGTGGATAACGCTCTGGCGTTTGAAGCGATCGCTCCCGAGTCCCGGTGGGAACAACACTCACTGAGAGGCAGACACATCCAGCTGACGAGTCCCAAATAGGACAAAATGCGCATCCTAGATTCCACTGCTAGCCACTGCCCATCATTACTATACTTTGCACATCTGTTCGTATCCTTCTTCGGTCAACAGAAATGATGGGTTAGACATCCCAATAATATGGTAAACATTAATGACTTGCATAGGCAGCTGTAGATAATATATGAAGAGAAAGTAAAACACAATTTCATTCCACATGATTTATTCCGAATTTACTTTTGCTTGAATAGTTTCCGGTGTTATTTCTGTCAATCATCTTAATCACGTCAAAAAATATTGGTTGTATTTTAACAACTTGTCTATTCCTATTACATAACACTCCACTAATTTACTGTTTTCATCAATTTTACGCTCCTTTCTGATTTATATACATTCTATGACCCATTCTATTAATAACAATCCATTTTGTTATCACTCCTACTTCAAGTGTTGTCAAAAATACTTTTATCGTTATCATTATTATTATATATTTATCATATATTGTCTGATATTCAAATACTCATCTTTCCAAACAAGTAATCTATTCTTTCTCACCCTTGAGGCCTCACAACCCACTGTACTTTCCATAGACGAACTAAAAATTTTCCCCACCCTGTTTTTGTTTCACCTTACTCGCACAACTGAAAAACCTCTCTGACCGATTTGCTTATTTACTCACCTGTATTACATCCATCTTTGCTCCATATCACGATGTAATTGGGTAATTGTAAAGGTCACCACCTTCTGTACCAAAACTTGGATATTAACCTGAAAACTTAATGTCTCAGATTGATACTCTAGAAAAGGATCTTCCTAGCAAAATCGAAACGTTGAGGAATAGTACAAACTATTTGTTTATTTTGTTACTTGTTCTAATATACTACGTCAGGATTACACAAATAAAAATACACCTTATACAATGAATCATACTAACTCGGTGCTCAAGTTTTTTCAAACTATCCAGTCCATTGTTGGTCAGGATACCTTCAAATATCGAAGTTATTCAGAAAGATTTAAGAAATTATAAAGAAAGTTTCACAGTAGAATTTCTTCACATTAAGTGGAATCAAAATAATCTAAATAGGAATGAGGGAATAAAACGTAGTTTGACCTGGTCTCAAACCATCTCCACATACTAACATGGCCAACATACATGGATGAGATAAGTATTACCAACGCATGTGCGTACGCACAAATCTCAATCTGTAATTCATACACTCCTCACACACGATACACTAAGTCTGGATATCATCTTTATTCTACAATTCTGACAAGGCAGAAGCATTTACGCAGAAGAACACTTGTTATATATAAGTTTGGATATTGTAAATTGCTATTTACTATAACTTTGATATAGTTATTAGTACTAAATATCTAAAAGTCAGCTGAAACAAATTTATTTTGGTTTACTTTCATTGGAAAGATAAAGACCAAAATGATTACTTTAACTTGTTGTCCTTCTTCAACCACGTGCATATCAACTTTAACATATCCTGTAGGACCTTTCCAAGGATCTTTTGGATCAATAAGTACTGCCCATTTATTCTGTACGGAATGATCTGTATCGAAATACAAAACAAAGAAGCATCAATAGGATCGTGTAATATTTTAAAATAATGCAAAACTTTACAAAACTTTTTTTAGCTTAGTAAAACAATAAAATGGACCACTCTGAGATCATTTCATCCTGAATTTTTTTGGTTTACTTCTTAAAAATTACTAAAAGTCAAGGTTTATTGAGTAAGTACCTGCACTGAATTCAAAATGTTTTAATTGAAGAGCTGAACTTAAATTGTACTGATGACAATTGATTGTTGAACGGCAATCAACTTCAAGGGTTTCCTTAACCAGAGGGGGAGGATTTAACTTCCAATGAGGTTGCAGATATGCCCTGCTGACTAGTACCAGGAAGAACGAAACTTAGGTGAAATACGCCTTCCATCTATGTCAATGTGACCAGTAAGCAGAATGATGATGCTGTGTAGTCTTCAGCTAACCATGATCAAAAAACGCATGTTAATAGCGCTGCATGATAGGGGCTTCAAGTGATTTAAAATTCCTGATATTTCACGTCTCCTTAAATGATCATTGCTAATTTGTTAAGACCACCTTCTGAAATCCACGCAAGAATACACTACATGAGTCACTTGAATTAATGATTATTTAGCATTTCTTCAATTATATATTTTCATGATCATCAGCTGGTTATTGAATGGTAACTCATTTGTATATCTAAAAGGAATTAACTCTTGGTTAGCTAAACATTTTGATAGGTTATTTACACTTGACTAGACGAGAACGCTGGAAAACCTCATAGTTAATGATGGATAGTGGCTAGCAGTGGAATCCAGGACGTGCGTTTCGTCCTATTTCGGACTCATCCACTGGATGTCCCTACCTACCAGTGAGTGATGTTGATGATGATGATGAGTCCCAAATAAGACGAAACTAGCATCCTGGATTTCACTACTACCCACTATCCATCATTACTATGTAAGTGAAACACAGATAATGTCAAGGTATTCACTCAGGAGCCCGTATGCCAACAGGGGTTGATCAATTCGACGACGATGGAATGATACAAGCAACAACACTGAAATTCAGAGTTGTCCAAAAGTCTTTAGCAGAAGTTTCAGTATGCCTGTCATGTGTTTTACACTTGTCATATAGAACAACGTGCTTCAGGATTCGTCTGTACCAACCAGTAATCTTGAATTAAGGCTTGAAGTTGTAGAATATGCTGACCACATTTATTACCGTTTGGTAATTGACTACTTACGTGAACTGTGTTGCTTGAGAGATATTTGACTACCTATTGAAAGGACCAGTGCAAAAATCCTCTCTATCCTGTTATCCACGGTTAGATACTGTCTTTTAAAGTAGAAGATACAGGAAGATATTACAGGTCTTTGCCGTCACAAGTGTCTTCATAACGTTGTCAGGGGGTGACAGACTCATTGTATGTGGAATTTTGAGGTTAGGCACACGATACTAGGTGAGGAAGGTAATTCAGTTCATGAATTTTCAACTCTTTCCCGACTGAGGCAGCTTGGGCACGTGTTGCATAGGCTCAGCCATCCTCGACCCATATGGACAACGTTAGTTGAGTCAGGATTGCGTAGGAAGAAGGCTCAGTATGGTCAAACTGAGACATTACATCAGTTCATGAAGTCTTTTACTGTTGGTCTGAGCCGTTTAAGAAAGTGCAAAATACCTAGCTCGGAGTCCTTCAGATAATAAGAATCAATGGCTGGAGACATTTTGTGAAATGGCTCAAAAACGATCATGATGGTACAAACGTATGCAATCTTTGTCATTGTTGAATCCTTGAATATTTTCATTAACCTTCTTATATTTATTCTCATTCATGCCACTTTCTCTATCTACTTCTTGTCTGCGTGCTGCTATGAATTGTAGCAACTTGATGGTATGCACTTCTGTGCTAGGTTCTTTGTTGATCCGTTCGTCTGTAAGATTGTCTGCATGGATAGTCTCGCAACTGTGAGATCATTTCATCTTACATAATTTTCTTATGAAGGTTGATTACTTGTGTTATGCATCTTATTTATGAATTAAAGACGTGATATTCATCCAAAGTTGGTTACTTTTGTCTGCATTTTTGTCTTACTTATTGAGTTGTCAGGTTTCCGAACTAATTCAAAGATTTTGGCGGCTTCAGTGGTTTGACTGAACGAAACGTGCTTTCTCATTTCCATTGAATACTATTTAGAGAACCCATGGTTGATGGCTACTACCTTGACGTGATGGTCTATAGCTTACCTTTCCCAATAACCCTACAAGCTGTACTGACTGGAACAATTTTTCTCTGAGGTCATACCTTATCAGAAAAGTACCAGAAGGAATTACGTTCCTACGGTAAATAGCTTAAATTACTTTAAAAGTCAGAGTTAAAAGCTAAACTGTTGACTGGATGGGTTTAGAAGAGGTCAACCCTGAAAATCACTACTCCTCGTCCTAGTTTTTTGGTGCTAGTAATATGAATTTTTCTGGTCCGAAGGTCGTATAGTCAGGCTATATGTGGCTGGTCTCAGGAAGATATCACTTGAGGGCTACTGTCAAATAAAACTAATACACTTTCTTCTACAGGTACCTCAAGAAGAAGTGATCTGCTATGATGTGGGCAGCTACAAAGCACCTACCGCCTACAGGCTTCCGGCTTTCAGTTGAAGAGCTGTTGAACACCTTGAATCATTAGATATCTAAGTGATATTATGCTTTTAATCTACTAAACCTCGAAATAATATGTAAAGCATGCAAAGAATATACTGAGTAGACTTCAAGTCTAAGCGTCATAAGTTAAGAATAGACTGGAAGGTGTTCAGCTGCTCACAAAATAGCTCCGATCTAAGAAGAAAATTACGGATAAATTAAACACTGTTAGTAAATTCTTGTTTTGACAGCGGTGATTCATTAACGTCTGTCTACTAAGAAAGACAAATTAGAGGAATGAAATTCGGTGTAGTTGTATAGTACAGCTGTTTTGTTTAGGTGTTATTAGGAAAGCAAGGTTTATTCAACTTGGAGGTTTGCGGGCACTTACGGATTTCAAGTTGGCGTCCATCATGAACTGACATGAATGCGCAACCGTGACCCTACCACAGATTGAACCCATATTCTTCAGATTCTGCGGCCAGCGCGCTACCACTAAGCCACTGGGGAGAGTGCCAGTGATCTGCATTTCCTACTTCTGTCAGTTCATGAAGTAGCTCGACCGTCACCTAAAGTTATCGTGAGTATTTGTCGTCACATCGACCAGGTTTGACCCACCAGTTAGGACTTCTCACTGGAATTTCAAGAGTCACCAATGAGCTCTAGATTAATTCAATTTGAGTTTTTTCCCTTCAACTGATGTTAGTCTATTATGAACATCAACTTGAAATACAATTTATCCTACAAATAATCCTTGTTTCATGGTGGCTGGTTGAACATTCAGCATTAGTTTTCTGAAAGTGTGATTTTACTATTTCAACAATTCATAAGAAATGTATCAGAAAACACCTTTATCGATACCATTGCCTTCTGTGAGATGACATATGAGCTTCGGTTGCAGCTAGCGAACTAATAAACGCACATCAATTTTCCTCTACTTGTCACCATTGTTGATCCTGATGGGTTTTGTGCTGAAGTCATAATGTCCAACGGTGAGACTGCGTACTTTCAAACTGAAACTAAAAGTCGTCACTCTGTTATTATTTTTTTTAACAAGGAATTCATGTGACTGTCAGCTTTAAGTCTACAAGTTATACTGATTGAGATGAAAATGTACGTTAAATATCTAGTATGTTTTCGAGAATCTTTTCTATGGGCATCATTCTAAGTCAACAGTGAACAGGCAGTTTCGGCCGCTGGCGTCCTCACAGACAGTGAAGTGATTTCTGACATAAACAATGCAATCTCATTATTTATTTGGTACAGGACATCAGGTCAATGTGTTGAAATGCTTCAAGATAATATGCAGAAAGTGAAAGGATTTAGTTTCTAAAGATTTTTTGAAGGCATAACCGATAAATGCTTGAAGCGTAATTTCCGTGCTTAAAATCAAACTGTTATCAGTATCTCTTCTTCTCCACCTTCGTAAACGAATTCGTTAACTTTGAACCTTATCTGATTCAATCATTTTTCTTATTGAATAGTTTTTAATTTCTTACTTAGTTTGCTACATCATTTTTTCACAGACCATGCATACTTCGTTGTGACTGATACACTTTAAATGACGGTGGTTAGCAGTGGAATGCAAGATACATGCTTCGTCCTATTTAGGACTCATCAATCGGGCGTATCTGCATCCAAGTAAGTGTTGATGATCCCACTAAGATTAAGCACAAACACCTTCCACTTTAAAGACCAGAGTTTTATCTACTGAGTCATAATTGCCACGCCTTGTGCAACTTACTGAGTACAACTGACTGAAGTTTACATTTCTTATCCTTCCACCAAGTGACCACCATGAGTATACATCTCCAACATCATGTTGCAATCATAAAATGTTCATATAATCATGATATTTCAACATGCCTTCCTACTTTCTTTCGATTAGTTGTTATTATCTCTCACTACATTCTATTGATTTCAGCTATTCACCAAGCTTATTTCCAGTTGATTCAAACATGTTAGATTCTGAACACCGTAATGTCTCCGGTTGTAGGCAGCTGATGAGAGGGTGACGAAACAAAGTAGGACCACGTTATTCTTTCAAAAGATCTTTTCAAGGAGAAAATATAATATCCTAATTTTTCTATCCTCTCAGCAAACTGAATAAAGAACCGCTAATACTGATAACGGTTATCGCGACGGTATGAATAGTTCACTTAGTTACCGAAGGGTTCCTGCAGGCACACACAATCACGCACAGATAAACACAGTCCTTTATAAGCCAATAATATTTCTCCAAAATGTAATCGGTAGAAATTTTATCTCATCACTGATAAGCGTATCTTCTTTTGCTAAATCTGATTTCTAAAGAGTTATTCAATCAGCAGGTTCCTAAAGCTTTTAGTAAAGGATTGAAATCAGTCGGAGAACTAACGAAAATTCAGAATCACAAGGGTGCACATACAACGTCGTAAGGGTAAGAATCCACGACCGTCAGAGGTAATGGGGAGTAGACTACCACTCAGTTACCGGGGCCGAATCCAACGGCTAACAGTTTCCAGCTTCTGTGTCAACTTGTAGTGACCACCGTGACCATCGTCAAACGATATTATAATATTTGTTATTATCCTTTGAGTTCCTAGAGGAACATACGGATTCAGTAGCACGTCAATATTTCACTCTATTCTCTGCAGTCTTTCCAAACTGGATACACCAATAACCATAACATTTCATTTCTTACTCACACCATCTCCTCCATGTCACACTCACCTGTGACGCCCAACTCGTCGTTTCCCATTACGATTCCACTCAACAGCCTGAAATGGCACGTGATCTCCCCAGTCGGTCTTCTCACTGTATGTCCAATCCAATCCATCTCCACTTTCTCCTGCATATTTGTTGAACGATGAGTTCTTGGCTGGTTGGTTGGTTCCTTGCCAATCAGCCAGCCAGCCAGAGTTTCTTCTCGCTTATTCTTGTTATTCTCACCATCTGATCTTCAGTATCGAGTGAGTGTAGGCGGCAGCTGTTCATGCATATCTCTAGTATGTTGGAAATGCTTTCCGTGACGCGCCAAGTCTCTCAACCATCACATAGAAGTACTGAATTGACTGAATTCGTGTTGAAAATCCTCATGTTGTTCACACTTTATGCTGAGTGCAGTAGATCTCCACACTGATTTCAGATTAATGAAGGCCTGTCTTGGTGTCTTTCCGATCCTGGCTGGCTTTGACATCCTCGTCTGTGCCACCACCTGTGGTTGAAACGAAGCTGTCTGGGCAGATAGGTGAAACAGATTACTTCATTTGGATTTCTCCCGTTGATGGTGATTGGTGTTTGTTGTTCATGTTGTTGTTTGTTGGTTGAGTATCTTCACCACCTCGGTCTTCTCCACGATCACCTGAAGTCGTGTCTTCGCTGCACTGCCTCTTCTGTCACTTGTTGCTTTTCACCTGTAGATCTTCGAGTTTGTGTGACAAGACAATAGACACAAATCATCATCGGTGAAATTTAACTTTTCTGGGGTCTTTTCATTGGTCCAGTCAGCGTATATTCTTCCCCTCGCTTCTCACAGTTGTCTGTTGCATGACCCAGTCCAGTCCAATCCATTCCAGTCGACCGAAATCAGGAGGATCATTAGTGATAGTAGGTGGAAGCCTTGTCTTTCTCCTGTCCCCTTTCTTCACTTCAGAGGTGTTACTGAGCTTTTCATTGTGAATCACTCGGCATGTAGAATCATATAACATACCATATAGCTGCTGAATGAGGTTGATAAAGATTTGTGGTACTTCATAGTATGGAAGCAGCTGCCTGCCAAACTACTTCTCCGTCGACGCTATCGAAGGCCTTTTGAAAATCAACGTTCAGTGATAAGTGTAATAAATTTCCTCAATTTTAATGCAATTTCTATATTCTTAGTGAACGAACTTTCAATTTGATGCAGCTTCAAAATAACGAAGAAAGGATTCAATAGTAACTAATTTTTTGACAGTTATATGTTTACTAGCAATCTACAAGATATGCAATAGGTTCCTTTTTTCGGATATTAAAACGAAAGTCATTTTCTGACTCACCAGAGAAGTTACAAATGGAAAAGTAAGTAAAGTAAACTAATCTATCATTGGAGTGTAACGGTCATCTAGCGTTCCTCTGATATTAGCCTCCATGAGCCTAACATTAAATACATTGTATCAGGATATCTGACCACTCATGTAAGATGTCACTTGAAGGACTTCATCCAGTAAACAGTACTACAGTAAACGTTTAATCAAAGTATACAACATACCTCTCTCATTGTAAACTGTCTGAACGTCTGTAACAAATTCACCGACCAATTTACCGGGCAATAAACGTGCTAAAGGATGTGATCTCATATTAAATGCCTATTAAGTAAGACAGAGAAAAAAGCTTTTTTAGTCAAAGAACTGGGCGGTACATTTGTTTATTCAAAGTATCCATGTATATAAGTAAATCGTATTAGCTTTGATGTGTTGTCAGTAGAGAGGCTACTGAAATCCATTCATCTTCGTTGAACACAAAAAATACTAACTTTCTGGGGTCTTTTTTAATGAATTAATCTCAACAGAAATATTCGGCTTACTTAATCCCCACTTGATTGAGTATAAAGGTTTGGTTACATACTATATCTAGATCAGGGTTGCAGGAACATTCGAAAATAAATCTACAATTACTCAGATAGATGTGTATATTCTCTTGCTTGAATGTAAATATTATCCTTGAGTGTTCTCATGTTGGCCGAAGTGCAGTGTATACGTAAATTTTTCGTGAAAGCTACACCTCTAGAAGGAAAGATAAAATTTTGAAACATTAAGATTGGTAGCATTATTCTGGTGTAAGTATTCCGTAGGCAGGTATGGTTTGTGGTAGAGTAAATAATATTTTAAACTTACGCCAGCTTCTGACAGTCAGCTGACCACCTTCTAGCCTTCATGTTATCATTGATTGGCTGTTTTTTTCTATCTGAAGGTCAGATTGTGATTGCTTTATCTCGACCACATCTTTGTATACAAGTGACTGTTTTCGATTGTTGAATGTAGCTGGATTTTGGTTCTTAAGTCTGTAGACTAGAACTAAATAGCTAATATAGAGGAAGTGAGCTAAGAGTTTGAATTTTTCATATGCATTCAGCTAAGCCTCAAAATGGTCATCAATCAGCTGAAGTCAAGAATTCTACCATCTAATGTAGTGTACAGTTAACGAAATATCCTTAGTCAGTATTAACGCTCATACACGCTCGAACTTACCCACACAAGTTAACTTCGGTGAGAAAAGTCGCATCCTCAACCATATCTATCAAGGCCACAATATGTGGCATTATTGAGGCTGTTTTTCATTCCCGGAGGTGAATAAACAGAAGTCAGTCACATGACTCTAATTCAAACGTTGTCAGTCCTAGTCAAAATGACTAGTCAGTAAATATGCACAATTCAGAAGGCTTTTTGATAGGTTCAAAAATTCGCATAATAACGTATCGTTCTGATCAATATTTTTTCATATTTTCCCTTATCAAAACATCTTCCCTATATTCGCTTGTATTTTGTCCCCGAAGACGGCTTCAGTAACCTGGCTCAGTAACTAGACCAAATTCGAAGCATACTCTTAATTCAAGATAAACCCTTTTGAAGGCTAGTGATTTATTGAACACACTAGTGAGTTTAAACGGCAACTAGCTGGAGAAATTTACCGATAACTTCAAGTTGTATAAGCTTTAGTCAAATTGTTAAGACAAAATTTCACTGATGACATTTCTCTAAGGCATCCAGTATAAAAGCAATCACTCGCACAGAATGAATCAGCATCTCTTAGCTGAACTGTTCAAAGAAAAAATCTGTCAGTGAATACGAGTAAAGGGGGTTATCGAAAGTGGTTTAAAAAGCCATGTCAACTGCTCATTATGCATTATCTAACCAGTGTATATTACAACTAGATCCATAGTTTAAAAAAACTGTTTTCGACCAGATCTCCTCAGAAGTTACTTTTGCATACATACGCTTACATAAATGTATAAAAGAACAAACCAATCAAGGTAATCTGTTAGTCAACGATAACAAAAGTGGGAATTATGGAATTTAGAAGAGTAGTATAAGTGACTGTAAGAATATTGCAAGCGTCATGATAATATAAACAGGTGTTCAGAATGCTAAGCTTGTGTGAAAACTAGGGATGAAGTGAGTGAATAACCAAAGTTTGGTTATAAATAAAGTGAGTGCATGAAATGAAAAAAAGAGTAAAGGCTACTAAATGTACTTTTGAATACAAAGTTTAGGGTCGTTCGTTTGAATCCCTACAACCTCACTTATGTTTAAAATGCGGATTCCAACTGCATCGGAAAAGTTTAGTGCGAGGCAGTAAATCACTTTGAACACTTTCGTTTTGTCCACTCTGTGGCCACTATCAACCAGTTACGGCAAAAGAGAGTTTCGTGAAATGTCGAACCACAGTATTCACTGACTTATACATCAAGTTCTATTAGGAACCGCTTCAATACAGCTTCGTTTAAGCTAACCCCATTCCTTTTCCAGCCAAGAAATTGGATGTTCCGTAATACATTGGTTATACTATCCAGTTGTATGCTGGATACAACTACTGCAACAGGAGGAATTTACTTGGTAAATACAGTTGGAGTTGGCGAGACTTGCTATCTTGTTCTGCATTTAACTCTAAACAATCCATCAACTAGAAAATGATAGACAGAAATGAGTGACAAGAAAATTTATTCTAATGGTCCTGATTAGTGAGAAGAACAAGGTCTCGCTAGATATATTCCGATTAAACTGCAGCTTTATGAATATTTTTTTATATTTTCAATAGTTCTTACCTCAAATTCTTGATCCAGTTTACTCATATGCTTTTTTATAAAAACCCCAAGGATAGCCGATTTCCTTCGATGATTTAAACTAGTCACTTCATGAGCAATGTATTCAATTGAACAGGTGACACATTACATGGAAAAGACACCTGACACAATGACCAATTTTGCTCATTCTGAAGTTGTGCTAGTTATGTTGAGCGAAATTCCACTGAAATGTTGATCAACAATTTTACCGTCAGTCTAGCAAGCAGCACCGATGTAAACTTAAAATGGAGCAGTCATTTCAATAACCCGCCTTAATGACCTAGAGTGTAATCAATTTTCCCCAAAATTTTATTCAATCTGTTAAAAATTATCACTAGTTGATTAATTCAATAGTAAAAGTAAGATGGAAAGCGTACTATAGGAATCAACCTAACTGAACATAGTCCGACTAGCCATGATTCTAAGCATAGAGGAAGAATACTTGATCACACTTTGTTTGAGGTTCGCAATCATTTTCATTACAAGCAAAGTATGCGTGTGCCCAAAGCGTCCCCTTTATATATATATTTTTTAGTAGTATCAGCAACGGCAGATCTAGCAGTGAACACAGGCCCTCCGATAAAAGCAGGAGTCATGAATGCCATAAAACTGCTGAAATTCTGGAAAGCAGCAGGACCAGATGGAATCCCGCCAGAAGCACTGAAAACAGACGCAGGGACAACAGCGAACACGCTCAAACAACTAATGCAGAAGGTTTGGAAAGAAGGAAGGAAGGAAAGTTACCTGCCAACTGATTGGGAGAAGAACAAGCTTATCAAACTCTCAAAGGAAGGAGATGCAAGCCTCTACAAGAAAGCTCAAGTAATCATGCTACTGTCAGCCCCAAGAGAAATATTATGCCACATCATGCTGGAGAGACTGAAACGGAAATCCACTGGATTCAAAATTACGACCGGAAGAGGCTGGCTGGCTGTCTTCAGGAAGAACAAATCATGTGCGAAGCAAATTTCAACGCTATGCTGCACATCATCACAGAACACAGTATAGAATGGCAGTCAACTCTACTCTCTACCTCAACTTCATCGACTTTGGAAAGGCCGTCCATAACGTCTACTGAGAAGTGATTTGACAGACAGCTGATCAACACTACGGACTACCACAAATCTCTATCAACCTCATTCAACAGCGATATGAAAACGCCACATACCAGGTGACCCACAATGGAAAGCTCAGTAACACCTCTGAAGTGAAGGAAGGGGACAGGAGTAAGACAAGGTTGCCGCCTACTACCACTGATGATCTTCCTGATTGTGGTCGACTGGATCATGCGACAGACAACTGTGAGAAGCGAGGGGAAGAATATACGCTGACTGGACCAATGAAAAGACCCCAGAAAAGTTAAATTTCACCGATGATGATTTGTGTCTATTGTCTTGTCACACAAACTCGAAGATCTACAGGTGAAAAGCAACAAGTTGACAGAAGAGGCAGTGCAGCGAAGACACGACTTCAGGTGATCGTGGAGAAGACCGAGGTGGTGAAGATACTCAACCAACAAACAACAACATGAACAACAAACACCAATCACCATCAACGGGAGAAATCCAAATGAAGTAATCTGTTTCACCTATCTGCCCAGACAGCTTCGTTTCAACCACAGGTGGTGGCACAGACGAGGATGTCAAAGCCAGCCAGGATCGGAAAGACACCAAGACAGGCCTTCATTAATCTGAAATCAGTGTGGAGATCTACTGCACTCAGCATAAAGTGTGAACAACATGAGGATTTTCAACACGAATTCAGTCAATTCAGTACTTCTATGTGATGGTTGAGAGACTTGGCGCGTCACGGAAAGCATTTCCAACATACTAGAGATATGCATGAACAGCTGCCGCCTACACTCACTCGATACTGAAGATCAGATGGTGAGAATAACAAGAATAAGCGAGAAGAAACTCTGGCCGGCCGGCTGGCTGGCTGGCTGGCTGATTGGCAAGGAACCAACCAACCAGCCAAGAACTCATCGTTCAACAAATATGCAGGAGAAAGTGGAGATGGATTGGATTGGACATACAGTGAGAAGACCGACTGGGGAGATCACGTGCCATTTCAGGCTGTTGAGTGGAATCGTAATGGGAAACGACGAGTTGGGCGTCACAGGTGAGTGTGACATGGAGGAGATGGTGTGAGTAAGAAATGAAATGTTATGGTTATTGGTGTATCCAGTTTGGAAAGACTGCAGAGAATAGAGTGAAATATTGACGTGCTACTGAATCCGTATGTTCCACTAGGAACCCAAGGCACAAATAAAATAATAAAAATTTGAGTAGTATAATCATTTTTCTTCAGAATGTGGCTTCATCCACATCCTTGGCTGTTCATTTTATTCAGTCGTATCTTGTTCACCAGTCAACATCCATAGATATATGTATGTTTCACAGCTCATGATGGTGTTGTAATTTCTTCCCTTGTTCCCTGATGTTCTATTTTGCCTTGGACATTTGGTTATCTTGCCTCTTTACCTTATCGTGAGAACTTATATACGTCTTTCACATTTCCTTCTGGTTTCCTGAACACAGCTTTGCTGTTTTTACTGTTAACACACTCTTTACAAGTGCTTTGATAGCTATAAACCTGCAGATACCTCACGATTCAGGATTTGTATTTTATATCTCAATATTACTTATTAATATAGAATCGCATTTCAGACAAATCTCCTGTTTTGGATGTAATGTGTAACTCAAGCATTTGGTTTATTGTTGGGAAGTCGCTTGTTAGCTTTGATTCCGATTTTCCTGGAAAAAAATTCATATATATATATATATATATATATATATATATATATATATATATATATATATATATATGAACGTCTATATCTGTTCAGTGCCAATATCTAAAGTCATTTTCGTCTCTTCAAATTATCTTCTTCTCACATATACGCGATAGTGCATTTTAACTCAGCATCAAAATTCAGGAGGCTACATAGTGACCAGTATTTTATGCTAGTTGGTTTCAAAACTTTATTCCTATCAGTTTCTGTCATAGCAGCAAGTCCATTGACTTTTGCATTGCCTATACTGAATACTATGCTTCAAAAAGCAATGGACCTAGTATTCATATTTATCAGAACCCTCCAGCAGAACCTACCTTTGAGACTGAGTGAAAGACTGTTACCTGTAGGTATCTTGCCATGAAAAGCTAGTCACTTGTACAGAGTATAAGCAGATCACGAAATTAAATCCATCTCATTCCAGTCAGATGCAGATTTCACTGATATGTGCTGTCATACCAGACCAATAGACATTATTTACGACTTTGAACCCGTCACGACCAACAATGGACTAAATGGTTTGGAAAAACTTGCACTCCGAGTTCACGTGATTCATTGTGTAATGTATCATACAATGAATTATTTAAGACTTGAGGACTTCTACAAAAGCCTCAGTTGGTAAAGGCCTTAGGTAAAAATTGATGAACATCAGATTCACTAGAGACAGCGTTTCCACCATCATAAATCACATAGAAATATCGTCGACTACTCATAAAGTTTTACGTTTTTGTAATGAAAATAGTAATTGGAACTTACTCGAATGCGTATCACTTCAGTGAGTATACTGATTTTAGGTCGGGTAAAATCAAATGCAAAGTAGTTGTCATAAAATGGACAGTTTGTTGAATATTTGATCACAGTCTTTTGTACCGTTTTTCCAACAGTCACAGTAATCATTGGATTGATATTAGTTCCAACGAGTTTTCGTGCTTCGACCACCGTAATTCCTAGCTGAGAAAAAAACGTTACGCAAATTGTTTAAAGCTACTTGTTATGAAACAGTAGCGTAAATCTACATCGTTAATTAACCAGTGATCTATAGATCTCTCCTATTGAATGTCCTTTTCTCATTCATCGTTTCACTCTTCGTTGCACTGAACCTTCACCAAAATTGAAATTCATTTACTCCTCAAACACTGATGATGACCAATAGATTAGTTATCAGGAAAGTCTTTTTATGTCTAGCACAGACATCAGTTGCAGAACCATTGGAAACCTGGGAACATTGATCACCCGTTTCGTCTTTATATAGAACTGTTCTACAGTATGCACTCACGATCTCTTCAGAGGTCAAACTCCGGACATTCAAGTCTTGGGGTGAACGCGTTAACAACTCAGCTGCACTACTCGTAGTAGTGTTGCATTCACTAGGCAATTATTTTTACCATTTTGCTAGCCAATATTATCAAACTTAAAAGTAATCACAATTACAGAGATCCTGGTTGGACATTGATCACTGTGTACTCCTACCTATTTTCCACTAACATGTAGAATTATTATTATTATTGCAAGCAGCTTTATTCAGTTAGAGGAAATTTTGAATTTTAACAAAACTATTGTACCATGACATAATGGAGCAGGTTTGCAGTTGGAGCTGGAGAGATGAACTTTATGATATTCTCCAACCTTTAGCATTCACCATTAGGTTTTGTGACGTCACCAAATTTGAAAGAACCATAAGCAATTAACACGTCTCACTGATTTGTTATCTTTTTACTGGAGTCGCGTAGAAATAGAACAGAGGTCGAGCAGTTCCATCCAGTATAGTAAAGGGAAATTAAAGTATCAATAACGCAACAACTGATACCCGTTGTATAAGTGGTGGCTCTTGTATTTCAGTGTACTAGTGAATAACGCCTTGACGTTTGAAGAGATGGGTACTGGGTTCAAGTCTCAATATGGACAACATAAATCACTAGGGTGCAGATACATCCAGCTGATGAGTCATAAATAGGATGAAACGCAGTATGCAGAGTTGATTCATAAGATCATCAAGTTAAACAGACGAATCAGTCATGAGAAGGACAATCAAGTGATTCAGTAGTGAAATGAACAATTTATCTAAACGTTCTACAGAATATAATCGTAATCTACTTGCTTGTTTAACCTAAAATGAGGACAGAATTGATCGGTAGCTTTTCTTATCAAATCTAAAACACAGAGTAAAGAGAGTGCGTCTGTCTATTCGTGATTAGCTTCTATAGCACTTTTTGTACCCGAGTTTTATCTTTTTTTGATTACTGATCACAAAATTCTACCTAAAGCCTAACCGGAATTTACTCTGCTTGGACACCAGATGTTTCAGTTTCTGTGGAATTTACCAGTATCATTAAATAGTTGAGAAAACAGACCTTATCATCATTAAAAATCTATTGAGAATGAATTAAACACATTGACTGGTGTGTGAATCATTACTATGCTGTTTGTGTATTGATAACTTCATGAAGACATCACCATAGTGAATAATTTACACGTCTATATGATATTCACAACTCTAGTCGGGGTTTCTAGATGCTTTATCTAAGTAAGATAACAGAATCACAGGAAAGAAACACTCATCCGTGAATCAACGGATTAGTTTTACATAAGTATCCTAGTGATCCACTGAGTAATACTTTGACGGCAAGTTTGGTAACAAACGCCTATTCTCCTGTAGATATTAGCACTTCCTATCAATGAAGGACACTGATAACCATCTAGCCTAGTCGCCATAGGAAACATTGGTTGCAATTTCACTGTAACCAACTGATTCATCTTGCTGACGAAGTTAATAATCTGAGTAGTTGTGGTGTCATCTAATCTTCAACCAGTCAATACATCTGATCTTCTTGTCAACTCTGAGACTAGTCTTGAAATCATTTTGAAGTGCTTAGTCACCTCTTTCCACACTTGGCTTTCTTTTTCTCTTCGTTGAGTGAATAAAACAATTCATTTCACAGCAGAAGTATAAAACTATCAACTGGTAAACCTGTCTGATTACACACTGATTCTAAATTCCACACACTCCTGTTAACACTAATGTTGAATTGAAAAATGTCAAATTACCTGGAATTGATTAGACTTATAAATAGTTGGACCAAGAAGACGTTCCAATCGAGGATCCCTGAAATAAACGAAGATTATAGTTGAACAACTGTTCTTATTTATTCCATATCAGTATTGTTTCATTCAAAGTAGCGTAGATCAACTTGACAAATACTAGTTCACTCCTTAAATTTGCACAACACATAATAACAGAGCAAAATGTACATGATAAATGCGGTGACTATATTGTATCGTAATGCATTTATCAGTTTAAATGCGTGTTTCGATAGTTACATATGGTTTAACGTATGCTTAAATTTCCCCAGAAATGTTGACTGACTGGAATCCTAATAAGTCCATACAGCAGACAATAATCATTAAGCGAACTCTTCAAAATATCAACCTTAGAATGACTCTACAGTCACAACCTACAAATTTTCCAGTAGTATGCAATTCAGTGTTGTTAAATCCGTAGTCTTAAGAAAAGTTGATACTTTTTAATATTCTCAAGAATACAGTAAAGATGGATAGTGGCTAGCAGTCGAATCCAGGATGCGCACTTCGTCCAATCTGGGACTCGTCAGCTGGATGTACCTGCCTCTCAATGAGTGATGTTGTTCCCACCGGGATTCCGACTCACCAGAGCCACGATAGCCACTTCTTTGTGCGACAGGTATAGTTTTAGTGTTATTGCTTGCATTATACCATCGTTGATTGGACCGAATTGACCGGTCTCTCTCTATTGGCATATGGGCTCCTGTGCGGATACCTCGATATACCTGTATTCTAGTTACAATAAAGAACAGTTTGTTCTCACTCTAATGAATCGAAGATAGGAAAATATGATTCTTAGAAAGGTGTTATCCTGCATGCCATTTTATTAAATCTAAAAGACATTTCACAAAGCCTTTTTTTATAATACCACCATATTTTGACTCAACTCAAGAGCTTTTTATTGAGTCCTCATTTGTTTCCGTACGACTCATGGTTCCGAAACAATTGTATGTTAAGTGGAGTCAATTACTGTGGATGATCTCGATTTCCGTGAGTGTGATCAGCTGTTTTATTTGTATGAATTATAGTGCATTATGGATATGTAATCCATAGCTAAAACTAGTAATATATAAGAAAAGCGTGTATCGGATTTTGTGTTGAGGCTAACAGCGGGGGTCGGGGTGAAATTTGGGTGACCAGTTGCTTTGGTGATATGTGTAAACGAGACGTAACATACACAGAATTAATCATATGCATAGTCAGCGTTACAAGCAAATCAGAAAATCACGCTTTTTTAACTGCCTAATTGCTTCTAGAATTTTCACTTCCAATATCTTGATATGATAATGTGTGTTCAGACTGCAAATAAATCACTATGCATGTATGGTATATTCTGTAGATAAAGTCTGCCTTCGCATCAAACTATCCTGTTTGCCCTACATTTAAATTAGTCAGTAAATCCTGAGGGAGTGAAGCATAACGTTTATCCTTCAATTTTTCTGTTCATTTTTGTCAACAAACTACATATTTGAAACAGTTAATCCCTTTTATGAATTTAGATAGTGTAATTAGAGGACGAAGATTGTCTGAAAAATGTGATATATTTGCGCAATACATTTCAAACAATCTGATCACACATTTACTTGTCTCAAGTCAATTTATGTAGGAAAATGTAAAGAAAAATTAAAGGTCAAACGAAATGAATATGAAAATATTGTGACACTGGTCTTGGTAATATAATCAGGTAAGTATTGCCAAGGTAAACTAAGTGAAACAACCAACTGTTTTTGTACACATTACAGGGTCATAAGTTTACGAATGGCTAACGTTTCTTGTATTGGAAGGTGGACGGGTCCATCAGCCGATCAACTTATAAAAAGCCTTCTTGGAAGGGACTATAGTTGAGTTTCTACAGCTTTTGTCCAGTGAAATATAGGAGAGGCTTAGTAAGATACTTATTGAATAGGATCCAAGGTATTTGTACACCTGATACAATCGGTGACATGAGCAAATTTCTAACAGACACATTTATGGAAAACGGGCATTCATTACAGTTTGTGAACCATTGTAGAAAATAGCTAACCCTAAATCCTCTAATGTCCTCGGTCCCAAAGAAGGATATATGTCTTGAAGTACCGCCCAGAGGGGAAACGAGTAGTAGGATATTGAAGTAGAAAATAAAATGTTATTAGTAAAACATACTATGCAGCTCAGTTTTTCATTGCTTAGACAACAAAACATCTGCTTTGCCACAAACCTTAACGTCACATAAGTGATTATATCATATCCCACTGTGTTTACCAATGTGTGGACGCATGTACATAGGGAGAAGTAATCATACTATGCAGACTATGGTAAGTGAACATATACCTAAATAACTTGAAAAACAGTCTAACACACAAACTTTGATATGCGCAGGTGACAGACATCCATCATCATCTAAAGCAAAGCGCATCATCGAAATGAATCATAGAGTTAATACGAAAAAGGCATTCAAGATATTATATAGGAACAGTCAGGGGAGCATACTGAAATTTATCCAAGCATTAGCCATTCATAAACTTATGACCCTGTAATGTGTACAAAAACAGTTGGTTGTTTCACTTAGTTTACCTTGGCAATACTTACCTGATTATATTACCAAGACCAGTGTCACAATATTTTCATATTCATTTCGTTTGACCTTTAATTTTTCTTTACATTTTCCTACATAAATTGACTTGAGACAAGTAAATGTGTGATCAGATTGTTTGAAATGTATTGCGCAAATATATCACATTTTTCAGATAATCTTCGTCTTCTAATAACGTCATCGAAACTACATGTAACGCAAAAAGACATTTCAATCCTTTTTACCACCTCCAGTGTAAACATTAGAAGTCTAAAGAACAGTCTAAATACATAATGCAGACTTTAGTCCCAGATTCTTTGGTGCTTACCACCAACAGAACTACACAAGCACATATAGATCAGGATTTAATAAGGAGTAAAATTAACTTCCTGTACTTCAAATACAAACCTATATTTTATTCTTTTATCTGTCGAACGAAACGCCAACCAATGTAAACAGCAGATGTCTTTATAACTGTGACTTATCTAAAGCGACCTGGACCTAATTCAGACAATTCGCTCACTGTTCATACTATGGCTTCGTCAAGAAACTGTGAAATAAACCAAAATACATTGAAACATTTATACGATTTGCTTGTTCATACTCATAATCAGGATTCAAACTGCGTCTCCTCATAATGTCAAATCTGAAGGAAATTGATGGTCAGAAAACTCTTCGTTATCGAAGAGGCATTCATCTGACGATCTTGTTTCCACGTGATAAAATGCCCTGGGGTTGCATTTTCATCTTATCCCCATGTGAAACAGAATAGCAACTAAACATTTGTTTTAGGACTTTATGCTACTATTTAATTTTTCAATAGTGTAGTTATTAGCCCGAAAATGTCTCAAATACTGAGTGTTTAAATTTAGTAAACAGACTCATTTCATAATGATCAAACCATTAGTCTATCAGTTTCAAGTTGTCCCGATGGCGTTGACAAGATGAGGGCAAGAAAAAACACTTATATCAACATGGAATGATTACCTATATGTTTTTTCCTATTTATAAGTTCACCAGCTGCAAGTACCTATCAATTCCATGACAGTAGAACTCCTCGTAAAGAATTCTAAGATTCAAGAGACGGGTTGAAATCCAAAAGCCTCCATGTTCCAAATTCAATCAGTTCTCATTATGGAGCCACCGATGCCCAATACCACTGATGATAATTCATTTTCAGTTTCGGATTGATTGACCCTAAAGACCAAGGATTACCACCAGAACGTCAAGAAATCCTTCCCGATTTCCTTAGCTAGTGAGTACTGATTGATTGACTGATCCCAAAATTTTCGGTGAAAAGGTGTTTTACATAGAAATTTTGAAAATTTAACTTCTTTCTCTGCAATGGAAAATTCTTCTCCATTTTTATTTTCATACTTTAGTTAAATTGAATTTTCCAATATAAATTTTCGTTGTTCCACACAAATGAAGAGAAAAATCTATTGCGATTCGACAGATATACGTGAATTTATGTGGTCATTTGCGTGATGAAGAATGAAATAGTCTGGTTTTCCAGATGCACATAGAAAAGAGTAAGGTAATATCTCGAGTACTATTATTATTAGTAATATCTTCCCATTGGGTTCCTAGTGGAACATACGGATTCAGTAGCACGTCAATATTTCACTCTATTCTCTGCAGTCTTTCCAAACTGGATACACCAATAACCATAACATTTCATTTCTTACTCACACCATCTCCTCCATGTCACACTCACCTGTGACGCCCAACTCGTCGTTTCCCATTACGATTCCACTCAACAGCCTGAAATGGCACGTGATCTCCCCAGTCGGTCTTCTCACTGTATGTCCAATCCAATCCATCTCCACTTTCTCCTGCATATTTGTTGAACGATGAGTTCTTGGCTGGTTGGTTGGTTCCTTGCCAATCAGCCAGCCAGCCAGCCAGCCGGCCGGCCAGAGTTTCTTCTCGCTTATTCTTGTTATTCTCACCATCTGATCTTCAGTATCGAGTGAGTGTAGGCGGCAGCTGTTCATGCATATCTCTAGTATGTTGGAAATGCTTTCCGTGACGCGCCAAGTCTCTCAACCATCACATAGAAGTACTGAATTGACTGAATTCGTGTTGAAAATCCTCATGTTGTTCACACTTTGCTGCACTGCCTCTTCTGTCAACTTGTTGGTTTTACCTGTAGATCTTCGAGTTTGTGTGACAAGACAATAGACACAAATCATCATCGGTGAAATTTAACTCTTCTGGCGTCTTTTCATCGGTCCAGTCAGCGTATATTCTTCCCCTCGCTTCTCACAGTTGTCTGTCGCATGATCCAGTCGACCACAATCAGGAAGATCATCAGTGGTAGTAGGCGGCAATCTTGTCTTACTCCTGTCCCCTTCCTTCACTTCAGAGGTGTTACTGAGCTTTCCATTATGGGTCGCCTGGCATGTGGTGTTTTCATATCGCTGTTGAATGAGGTTGATAGAGATTTGTGGTAGTCCGTAGTGTTGATCAGCTGCCTGTCAAATCACTTCTCAGTCGACGTTATGTAAGGCCTTCCAAAGTCGATGAAGTTGAGGCAGAGAGTAGAGTTGACTGCCATTCTATACTGTGTTCTGTGATGATGTGCAGCATAGCGTTGCAGTTTGATCTGCGTATGATTTGTTCTTCCTGAAGCCAGCCAGCCAGCCAGCCAGCAGCCAGGCTGTTCTGGTCGTAATTTTGAATCCAGGGCATCTTTTACTCCCTCCAGCATGATGCAGCTTAATATTTTGCTTGGCTAGGTGGCGACAGGGGCATGATTCCACACCAGTTCTTCCAAAAACAGGTCACACCTCTTTGGGAGTTTAACATGGTAGCCGTCCTACTAACCTGCAGCTATCTTTCCCTCCTTCCTTCCTTCCTTCCTTCCTTCCTTCCTTCCTTCCTTCCAAACCTTCTGCAGTAGTGGTGTGTGCATATCCACCGTTGTCTCTGCTTCTGTTTTCAGTGCTTCTGGAGGAATTCCATCCGGTTCTACTGCTTTCCCAAATCTCAGTAACTTTATGGAGTTCAGGACTTCACTTCGGCTTCTGTTGGAGGGCTTGTGTTCACTGGTAACTCTGCGTCTAGGCTACTGGTGGTATTTCTGGACGAAGTGCAGGTGGTGGTCAATTCAAGAGTTTTACGAAGTGGTCACACCATCCTTTCCTTTGTTTCTCCCCTTGTGTAACAAGCTTTCCTTCACCATCTCTCATTCCTTTCATCTGTGCTGTGTTGATCTCTTTCTTCCCAGACAGTAAGTAATCTGGTTAGTTGATATAATGTTGCCAATTCTCTATCTCTCTTACCTGCAGTCTGTTCTGCCTCACTTGCGAGTGTGTCGTAGAAGTGTCTCTTGTCTTCGCACGCACTCTCCTTCACCACTTTCTCCAGTGTAGTGTTTTGTAGGTTGCGTTTACTTCCTCGTTCCGTTGTTCATCCCTACATTGCACTGTACTGGTTCATCTTCTGCTTCACCATCTTCCTCTCCCTCCCCCTCCCCCTTCACCTCCACCTCCACCTCCACCTCCCCCCTTCACCTCCACCTCCCACTCCCACTCCCACTCCCCCTCCTCCTCTATCAGCTTCCATTTTCCCATCGAGATCCATTCCGTGTCTTGACTCTTCTTCTTCTTCTTCCTTCCTAACACCCTTATGCAGGTTTCCTTTCACGTCTCTTTCGCACGGTTTCAGTGTTCTTCCACACCCGATCCTTCAGAGATGTTGTTCAATGTCTCGCATTTTGTTCTGATGGCTGACTGACATCAAGATTTCCTTTGTAGTTTCCTTCTTCAGTTCAGCTTCTGTTCTGGGTGTTCAACTTGAACTGTGGTCTATCATCACCAGCTTCTTTGAAGGCTTTCAACTTGATTTTGAAGGTAGGTTGCTTGCTGTAGATAGTGAAGTGAGTGGTGTGAACCTACATCTGTTCCCCTTCTTCATGTTGTGTCTAGTAGGCTACGTCTCAACTTTCTTGAGACTGAGATGAAGTCGGTCTGATTTTTAGTGTAGTGTGTTCATATGGTAATATCCATGTCGCTTTGTGAATATCCTTGTGTTTGTACACACTACCTGACTCTAATCACCAAATCGTTGAATGCGCAGAAATTTGCAAACATTTCTCCATTCTCATTCATTTCACCAAGTGCTTCTCGACCTATGATGAGTTCTATTTCTGTATTGTCCGCTCCAAGTTTGGCATTCACATCGCCTTGAGTATAATGATCACAAATGTATCCCTCAGATCAGTAAATTAGTGACCAATGGGAACATTAACTTTGTTTATAGTAGGAGAAAATTAAGAAGAAATACAGAGAAGAATTAGAGATATTTCCAATATCTGATGTATCAGAAATTCTCGGTCGAAAATTATTTCGAACTATCGCTCTGTATTGTAAACTACATTGTGACATTTCACTTCAATTTTTGGAGCATCTCCAGCTTACAGTTCGGTCTTTATACCTTTGAACGTTCCAACCCAGCCTGATGAATCAGTACCCTTGCCAACCAAGAAATATCCTCAACAAAACTTTCACATGAAAACGAAAACTCCCGCCGGAGGGTTCTGTTAACCACCACCACCCCCAAACCGATCACCCTGTCAACTTTCAGGCTTCAACCCATCCACATACACCAAGTACTCGGGTCATTTGGCTACACTCACCTGCCCATGCACGGTGAAATGAGTGTGATGCATCTGGCTAAAGTTCCCATAGCTTTACAGAAGGAATGAAGCTCCACCATTTCGTCAGTCTTAAACTGTCAGTAAGCAAGAAACTGAAAATCATCAGACAGATACAGAAACCCACGTGCAGTCTTATGTAAAAGTGGATCGGTTCAATTTTATGCTTTTCATAGCACCACACTCAGGAGAAACTGTAATTCAAAGAATGACACTGAAGTAGACAGAAGTATAAGAGGGAGGAGGGAATAGACAAATGAAAGTTAACAAGGAGTTGAAACTTTCAAAGATGATGAAAAGTCCATGCACGCATTTTTACTAATGTTACCGATTTTCAGCTGTATCAAAAAAGATATGCAACTGTTGATTCCTGTCATCTTCAAGACCTCAATTAGGCCGTTATTATCTTCCTACATAGCTCAGATCGACAGTTAGAGACTTCGTGGAGTTACCACACGGCTTTAGGACTCATCGGATAAAATACTGGCCGATTTTCGTCTTCGTAGTGACTGATTAACACCATCAGAATCCAGCAGGAGGTAGGTGAACAGCAACATAATCACAGTGTCGTATCAACTTTACAACAGGTAAATGTATATCTTCCCTAATAACGGAAAACAAGAGAACTGCTTGCATCGACAGTTCTGAAAACATATTCCTTACCTTCTCTCAGGAGCAGAAAAATGGCTGTCTCGTTCCCATGCTTCATCTTCCACAAGACCAAGTTCTCGATCAATCACCTGATTCAAATCTTCCTCTATATCAACATATGAACTGAAAATAGAAAGTGAATACCAGTCACAGGCATCATTAAGTAAGCCATGAATAACGGTGATTAAGACCATAACATTTATACTTTATTCAAAAGATTATTGTTATAAAATAAAGGAAGTAAAGTGAATCTGAATTGTTAAAACGTTATTTCACCTATTTTTTAACGTCTATTCCAATAAGGAAATATTTGAAATTTAGCGAAACTGTTGAGTTACCACATTTTCGTTTGTTCTTTGCAACTTGTTGAAATGATAGAACATGTTTAGTATTTGAAAGTGTACCCGATGAACATAGATGAAAAGTGAAACTAGGATAATTACGTTCTCATGAGTAGTTTATAGTCATATTACTCTTTGTTTAATAAGTCGGATGAAGTCAATCATTTTTTGGAACCCCGTTCCCGCTTAGCTTTTTTTCTTTACATGTTTTTTGTCGAAAGTCATGTGTTTTACAGACCACCGTTGTTATTTAGACAATTAGGAAAGCGAGCAAAGATAGGTGAATAAAACCAAAATCTATAAGGGTGAAATACCTGAGGTAGGTAAGCACTAGTAAACACGAGTTGGTCACCACGGAGTAACCAACCTTCCCATCTATTCTGGGATGGTCATCGCTGATTGAAGTCCATCTATTCAGTTAGCGATTTGACCACTAACTGACGTGAAAGTGCTTTGCAGCATATTCTAGTGTTAGATGTTAGAAGCCAGCTGGCAGGAAGTCAGAAACTTTACCATCCTGTAACGCGGACTCGAACCATCAAGAGAACACCAGTTATCTCATGTTTGTAGATACACCCCCTACTGATTATCCTCGACAAGCATGAAGACTAGATTGCACAGGGCTTCTTGTAGGTCTACTGCCAGCATTCAGCACCAAAAGTATGGGTGTACTTCAAGGATTCAATCAAGTAATGTTATCAGGTGTTTTTAAGGAGGGAAATTAACAGTCTTTCATATTGTAGTGGACGCTGCTGATCAAAATGGATATAAGTAGTATATGTCGAGAGGGCGGCAGAAAACATAGGCGATTACCAGCAATGGGTGAAGATTCTACCCAGAGAAACGCAAGAGACAATATGGGCGTATCAAGAGCAAATCAAGATATAAGCAGAAGAGAAAATGAAGGACACTTTGCAAATGACTGTCTTGGTGGAAAGTGTACAATATTTGATGGCTACTGCACAAGATGTCCTTCCTGTATTTCAGTCTTCTCGTTTCCTACAGAGTGACATTAAAGGCCATCCTAACAACTACTGCGGATCAGTAAGCAGAGATCAGCATTTTATTAAAAAGGCTGCCTTTCCAATCGGATTGAAGAAATCTAACTGTTGATATCAGTATTTTCTATGGTGGCTTTCAAAGTCACTGTATAATTATTGCCTATGATTTCTGCAGCCCTCTCAACATGTACTACTTATATCCATTGTGACCAGCAGCGCCCACTACAATATGAGAACTTAATAATAATCGACACTTGTTTTTTTGTTTTTTAGATACCAACTTGTTCTTCATAACTTGTTGATATCGATACACAATCTGGTTATGAGAATAAGGTGGCCACATGTCTAGGCTTCTTAAAAAGCTTCTGATATCATTTACCAACTTGTCCACATGTAACGATGTGGATTTTTCAAAGTATAGATATACAGGTCAGCGTTTATCCTATTTAGCTGAGTGGTGACTAGTAGTGGAATTCAGACTACGCATTTCGTTCTATTTTGAACTCGCCAACTGGATATACCTGCATCTCAGAGACTGACAATGTTCCCACTGGTACGTATACCCAGCACCCACCTATTTAAACCCCACAGCGTTATGCACTGGACTATTAACTCATGAAACAACCACCTCTTGTGCAACAGAAATTGTTTGCTATTTACTGATGCTTGCGGCTTCCCTTTATTAATTGTACTAGGGCAAAGTGATACGTTTCGTCTGTCGTAACGGCTTCGTAAACGAAGTTTTCTTTTCTGTTCGACAAAAATTTCAGATGCCAACAGAGAACACCCTATTTAGGCATACAATTGTGAGATATAGTTGTCGTGGATGTGAAGGGTGATGAGATTGTGTCATTTATTATTTTCAGTTTCGAGACTAGTGCATGATTTGGCATCACAATATCAGTTCAAGTACGACACTTTATGCTAGTGAAGTAATATGTTTATAGCGCTATACTGTTCGTTAAATGTTGCATTTTATCCTAGAAGCTTAATGAATCAACTATGCAACTTTCATTTTCGTTAGTGAACCAATTAACGGTGAAGTAACACATTGACACCTTTTATTGCAAATGTTACGGGGATTCAGGTATACACCCAAGTTACGAGTCTAATACACAACGGAAAGCGCTTTCTGCATTCCCCTGCAAGCAACCACCAAGAATGTTACACTATAATGGTACTTGAGACAATATCGAAGCAACCGCAAAGAAGCCTCTAAACTAGCAAAGCTCAGTCAGTTTGATTCAGTACATATGATAATTCTAACATATTCCAAAATTGTAGTGATTCGGATTTCCGAGGTGTTCTTTCACTATGATAAGCAACCCATTTAGCTTTTCCAGTTGATTATGCTGTAAGTGAGGCTATGTGTAACGATAATGGTTGTTTTTCATCAGTTGCAGCTGAAATAAGGAACAGGATAGTTGAGCAGGGTTCAAAAATGGGGAAGTGAGAAATAACGTAAAACTAAATGAACAACAGATAGGATGACCAACTTGAAAATTGCACGCTTCATTTTGACTTTTCTCTCAGTTGAGTGGTTTTTCAACTCCCTAACTGTGGTATCATCTGGCTTCCTGTTGGAAAGCACTCAGCCAGGATCACAATATGTGATTTTTGGCACAATCATTTCATGAACCAATGAAACATACTACTAAATATCACTGATGGGCTTGTCATCAAACGACCAAAATAGCCATCGGTGGTTTCAAACTACTCATGCTGTTTTCAGTAGTACACATCCTTATTTCCTAAAAGTTGCCTAAACAGCGAGTGGATTTGTCAAGCAATCGTATGTTCACAGTAATCATATGAGACAGTCAAATAAAAACAGATAGACAGTGTGGTGAATTCAACAAAGGATGATGAGCTTTATCAGTTAATATTTGGAGTTCACTCTGGGCTAAATTGAACTGAGGGGTTCAGTAACTATGATGATTAAGGCGATGTGCAACAAAGAAAGCCATCAGTACCACGGAGACTAATTTCTTGTGTGGTGAGAAAAGGGGTGCACACTGAGTTATCTGACGTCTACCAAAAACTTTTCCTGACTTGCTTCCACCTCTACAGCTTCCAGAAATGCAGTTCATTTGACTGTAGACGCCTTCCTTATATATATATATATATATATATATATATATATATATATATATATATATATATATATATATGGTTTGTTGCTGTAGTAACTGTTTATATCATATCACAAGCATTCTTTAGACGATGAATTCGTACTAAACCGTATTAATCACTCTCATGTGTTATGTATGCATAACGGAGTACAACACAACTATTAACAAACACTCAGGCACACACACACACTAATCAATAAACAGTATTGTGTATTAAGATTGAGATTGGGGATCACTTTTAAATTTCTGTCAAGTATCAATTTCAATTGAATATTGAAGAGTTTATTTTATATTGAATGATAGGCAGTGTAAGCGAAGTATAAAATGCTATCATAAAATACCTTAAATGAATATAAGTACAAATTGTAGTCAAGGTCACTTTTGAAGCAATTTTGTCAACGGTAATAATAATAAATAATAAATTACAATAATAATAGCATACAGTCAGTTTGATAGTTGAGCATTGAATCAAGACCAAAATGAACTATCTTATCAAGGTCAAGGTAACTTGTGTGTTCTCTTACTTTAAAAGTGATGGAAAAATGATTTTCATTTAAACTAATCGAAACAACATTAAGATCACCAATAAATGAATAAAACAAAGAATATATCGCACAAATATTCCAGAGACAAGGAATTCAATGGATTTTGAACAAGTTAGAAGAACTAAATGGTGGATGATTGATGAATAGAAAGTGTGCTGAAGTATGCGATGTGTATAATAATAGCGATGACGAAAAGTACCTTAAAGCTGAAACAACATGGATGCTGCCTATGTTACATATGCGTCTGTGATAATCGATTGAGTTTTTAAGAGGGAACAGGTGTTCCAGTAAGCCTTATAACCAGGTAAAGTAAGCAAGAACCCTGATGTTACTCATAGAATTGTGTCTAACCTGTTTTCTGCTTACTGGGATGATAACTTTCCACCACGTGGATGTGAAAATGACAGTCCTCTAGAAAAGCTAACTGTCTAAATTCCAATTTACGAATCAATATCGTGATACGTTTTAATAGTTGTGAGCTGATTAGAGACATGTGAGTAGGAATTCCTGCTTGCCCTGGTTTTTCGTGCTTGTTGGGACTTGTCAGCAAGGCATATTTGCAACCGTAGAGAAAATAATGTCACTTTAGAGATGGTCAGTGGTTAGCAATGGGATCCGGGGAGTGCACGTCCTGTATTCCACTACTGACCACTTTCGATCATTACAATAAAATCGAAACGATAGGCGATATCGAGGCATCCGCATAGGATCCCATATGCCAATAGAGGCCGATCAGTTTGGTCCAGTCGACGACGGGATAAAGAGAACAATAACATGAAAACTATACCTGTCGCACAAGAAATAGCTATCACAACTTGGTGGTCTGGTGGATAACCCTCTGGCGTTTAAAACTGTCGGTCCAGAGGTCGGGTCTTTTCGAGAACGACATCGCTCACTGGTAGGCAGGTACGTTCAGTTGATGAGTCCCGAATAGGACAAAACTCGTGTTCTAGATTCCACTGCTAGACACCGTTTATCATTACTGCAAGTACAAAGAAGTGAAGTTATTGTACATTATTGCCAGTTGAAGTTGATGTTAACCGTTTACTGGTCATTGAAAAGAAGTGCTTGACCTAATTTGTGTATATTTCAATGAATTTCATCAACAGACATGTAAAATTCTGATACATCAAGATGCCATTTCATTAAACTCAGTGACAAAGTTACACCACTGTGATTCAGGAGCATGGCTTCGACTGCTACTCAGAAGTTGACTTATGCAACTGAGAATCTAATATATGTATGCATAATACAGTAAATACAGAATCGAATCCTATTGTTTCCTGTAGAGGTGGCGTTTAAGGACATAATAGACGGATAAGGTTTATCCTAACCTCATGTCAATATCTTCATTCTGACGACAGAGAATACACATCAGCTGTCTGATTCATCAATGTGAAACATCAATAAAACGCTACTCACTTGAGAGTTGGTGGTTGGTCCGCATTGATTTCATATTCAGCATGCTCCAGTCCATAGTCTTTATCTGCCAATGGATAGTTTATCAAATCAGTATCCAGATCGCCTTCTGTACTGTCCGGTGATTGATAACGGAGTTCGAATAACAGTATTATCTGTTTTTTTGGGTTGATGTAAATAACAAAGGGAAAGTATGAGAATTATTCGACTGAACAAATCATAACACGTTTACTATTTATTGATATAAAGTTTAGTTAGACCGGTTTCCATTCTCTTCTCTCTTAAGCACTGTATTGAGAGTGTATGCAGTTTTTTTGTCGATATTTTTTTGCCGAAGCTATAGATTATAGTTGGAAAGTAAAAAAATTTCCTGTTGAATATACTACTGGTTCCTATCAGTAGACAAACTTACACTGTGCAGATTAGCACCGGTTTAACTGGTTATATTCCAGTGACATGAGTTTACGACACTCGTTTCTCACCCTTACACAGCTGAGGTGTTCAATAGTATCGTGAACAAAAAAATTTACGCATACATGAGATGAACTGTTCAGAATATTTTTATTTCATGGAGGCTGTTAGTACAGAGGAACTCATGGGATAGTTTTACCTTTTGGGGGGAGCAGTTCATTTCAAACCGGTATCTTCAACCACAAGGAAACACTGGAAAGCTGTTTTGTTGTAATACGGTAAACTAACTGCTGGAAGCTGGGGTATATGGCCTGCTGAATCCCTGCCTGTTGGTTCAATGACGATTTACTTGTCTCTAAGACTAAAAGTTCTGTTATTAACATACAAATAAGCAGGTCAAATGCGTGAGGAACAATTAACATAGTTGCCTGAATTTCTATCCTGCTTTTGAGTGTTCCTTATTTTCATGTAGCCACTGAGTGAACTATGCTAAGGTTACCGGAGGCTGCTGCTTTTAATCCTGTCGTGACCCAGATTTTCGACTCACCCTCAATCATCACCTAGTACCAATAATAGGAGACTGTTAAACCACAGGTATCTAGGATAGTCATCCAGATAATAAGGCTGTATCAAAAGTTTGAAAAAGTAACTTTTCCACAGTAATCTGTTGTTTCATTGTTAAATCAGTCCACATCTACTAACCTACTATATTCTCATTTTCCATACTGGTAGGTAGAGGCCGAATTACAAGTCATTATTTTGAGGCATTAGTCGATGATGTAGAAATTTTGGTCTCCGCCGCTGTGTGGTCAAGATAAATCTTACTGGGTAATTTCTTACTTCTGGCGGCCTATTAGGATAGGTTATTTTACCTCTGACTTGGAGAATTTTTATGTTCGTGAAAAGTGTAGGTGTATGATGTATGTTTGTCGAACAACATCGTTCTTGCACTAACAAACTAGTCTCTGTCTTCTGATGTTTTGTGTCTCAATGAACAACTCTTGTCATATTCAGTTCAAATATCCTATTGCCTTCAGCAACGTTATTATATCAGAGTCTTATTACAGTCCTTCACTTCACATCGAGTATAGTACTTTGATGTGTTATTGTACCATTAAAATTCCATGGGAGCTAGAAATGCAACTTATGTGTGCTGATAAACAGAAAGGAAGAACATTAGAAATCTGGGAGCACTGGACAGCTGCTTTGTCGTAGTATGGGCTTCTAAGCAGTGCACAACCATGAACCTACCAGGGATTGGACCCAGGACGTTCAGGTCGCGTGACCAGCACGTTTCTATTGAGCCAGTGGATCGAAATCCGGTGGTCCATAATTCCTACTTCTGTCAATTCACTTCGTTTTTCCAGACCAAGATTGTATGATAATAAGTGAACAGAAAGGCTTATTCCACACTGATTAAAACGTAATAAAATTCCACATAATATATAGTTTGTCAAAGATGGTATCACTCGTCAACTCTTATGATGATAAAGTGAAGTCTTTTACTGCAGACAGACTACTGAACGGTGTTTTAAGGATAACATGTTTGATAATCACTAGGTATTAGCCATACCTGGGTATTCTCCTGACACACAACAGGTGCTATAATGTTCTACGAAAATTGTTCGATAAAAATTGTTTTTTTAAAGTATCAACATGCACTATATACTCTTGATAAAGAATAAAGACCCAGGTTGAATCTTTGACAAGAAGGATTAAGCGACGGACGAGTTCACTTATCATCTACTGATAAGTGCTACCATGTGACTGATAGAAATGCACTAACAAGGGAAATTCAACATTCAAGAAACTGTGCATTACTGACTAGCTGTTTGATAAACACAGGGTTCACGATGAGAAATCTCACAATAGTTTTCTATAGAAACCAAATCTTATGTAACCTGTTTCACATCGTGATAGGCGTTAAGACTACAAGCATGAGGGCTGTACTGAATATACTACTAATTGACATGACTAGTGGTATACTACTCACATTGATTAACAGTGTTCGCCAGCCAGATCAAGATGAACGAGCTCACCGCTGATGAGATCAGCCCCAAACGGTGTTTAGATCACCTTGATCTGGTTATTGAGCACTACTGATCAATGTGAGTGGTCTACAACTGTTCATATCAGTAAGTTGGATCTTTCGTATACCTAACTCATCTGAATATTGAAAGGTATATTGATTAACTTATAAAGTGTGCAAAACCATTTGAAATCGTTCTCAAGAGATATTACTACCTCAAAGGTTCCATATTGATGACTGCTAGTTTTGTCACTATTACTGATAGAAATAAGTAAATAGTCAAAAAGACAAACCCTTGTTGCACCTAAAACTGTAATAATTTCTATACACTATAAATATTTTTATTACGATTAACGTGTATACTGAAATAGAAATATTGATAGATCTGGAAATTTTGTTGCTTAGACTAGCTTGCATATCCAACCTTATCAATGGTGAAAAACTCTCCATGAATAAAGTAAAAGAAACACAGGGTAGAGTCATATGATTCAGCCAGTGGAGCATAAGTTCAGTAACTCAAAAGAAAACAGCTCAAATCCTACTGTATTTCTGGTCTTCTTTTACCTCCAGCTTAAAAATATATAAAGAATATCATAAAGATGGAGACCAGTTTCATTGGTTTAAGAAATAAATTTTCAAGCAATATGTCTTGGTTTCTGAATACATTCCACGTACTTCAGTCAAGACGATTGTGTAGTATCGTAGGCTATCAAACAACTAGTTTAGCTAAACGTCTATACTAGTTTAAGTTGAATTCATCAACTTATCAAGAAATTTTGGTTTCAACAGTTTAAAGATCATGATAATACAGATATCTCAGTAGAACTTACACCAGTTGGATGACATGAACTATCCACAAGATTCTCTTGAAACGATGAATGCACATCTCTAGTCAATGGATATAGATTGATTGACAGAGAACCTAATAAACTGAAAAAGAGAAAATGAGATAAATCGCAATTTAGCTATAAATAAGGATATGGTTATGGTTTTCACTGCCTTTGAATATATACCGACCAGCAGATAATCGCAAAAAAAAGCATACAAAATAAGTATGTTTTCTACAAAATTTCTATTTAACCTAAAATCAAACTTCCATTATCTACATAAACCTACTAGGTCATTATTTCGACGCTGAGGGAGGTAATTAGTGTCTTCCAGTACTCCTTAGATTAAAAGGGTTAACTTACTGATTTTGAATGGTAGAAAAAGCTGATTTTTAGCTTAAAGTTCACTTGGTTCTCTGAAACATACTGTTATGCCGTTGCCTAGCAGTAGGGTTCATGTTTGTGGTACTCCTTGACTGATGATAGATGGCTGGAACACCAGTTCCCTAGAGGTTGTAGATATCCCCTGTTGATAAATTTCAACAGACATGAAACCTAGGTTGAATTAGGCCTTCTGTTAACTGCATCCTACCAACTAACATCCGTGATCGGCAGGCCCAACCAAGTCTAGGGGTGAAAACAGGTACTCAACAGCGCTGTTGGATAAAGTTAGGGATATATCACGAACTGACAGAAGTAGGAGAATGTGAACCAATAAAGCTGAACCTAATGGTTCAGTGGTGACGTACTGTCCAAGGAAACTGAAGGTGTATTCTGCTAAGGAATCCCATTATAAGACGAAATATCTGGTTAGCCAACTGAAATCAGTCAGTGATGAATGCCAACTTTAAGTAAATAAATCCTGATAAACCTTCAAGTTGAATAACACGAAGGAAAGTATACCACGATGGTGAGTTTCCTAGCTTAGCGGATGCACTGCAAAATGGTGAGTAGAATCCGGTTAACAACTGGTACTACTCAATACGAAATTCGTTATCCTTCGGTGACAAACACTAATAAATGGTATTACTGTTACAATCAGATACAAAAGAAATACTAACAAATTCTTTCTTTGGTTAACCGATCACGTTTCAATGACTTTTTATGATTTAGGACGATTAAATATCCTTATTTCGATGGAAGCCTATCAAATTAATCATAGACTTCAGCGTCTGTTTCACGTACCATATTACCTTCTCAGTAACAGGTAACTTTTATCTACAGTTGGATTCTGTAGACTTTATGAGAAAAAATTGAAGTGGTGCCGATAAGCGTGAGGATAGTTGAAGAAGCATTGTAAACTAGAAAGTAATGAGTAGACATTTCCACCTCTTCTTAGGGGGTTTTGAAATTCCAGTAACTATGATCTGTTATATATTTTCATCTTCCTATATGTCTATGAAATCAACTCTCTTCACTTTCTTTTTACATCATAGGTGGGTGAGGGAGGAGGAGTGAATTGTGCGACATTCTAACAGGCACCTGTAACTTAGTGGAGAAAACAGAGTAGGAATGAAAAAGGGAAACTTAACAACCACACTGAACGTAGATTCCCTCCAGGCGATACAGTGAAGGGAATCAAGTAGTAGCGTTGGGTACTAAGTTTGAATCTCAATGGGAATAACCCTACTAACTGGGGCCACACATATTTAGCTGATGTGTCCAAGACAGGACCAGATGCGCCTAGTCGATCTTACTGCCAGTCACCACGACGAATACAGATTTTGATTTCACTTGATCTGAAGAGATTCTGCTAAGAGACGTTTTATATAATTTCTAAAGCCTTTCTAAATAATTTCGATATTATCAAAATCGACCCTGTGACCTGAAATTACAGCTATGGCTGAAGTGTTTCTATAGGGTCCAATGGAAGCTCTTCAATGTTCATTTTTCCAATACGAATTTCACGGGAAGTTTGTCTTGTGCATGTTACACCTCAGTCTGAACATTTTATTTTATAAACACCATTAAATTGTGAATCTAGAGGAATCACGTCCTTCAAATGAACTAAGATGCTCTGTAACATGTTTGATGTTCTGTAGAACACTCTATTATTGTATTTGTTAAGCACTTTCCTAATTTCATCCAATATGTCTGATCTGTATGGGATAACTACTGTTGTAGCCCATGGTTTAGGATTAGTTCTACGACCTAATTTAATGTTATTTTCTATTTTACGAATGACAATTATTTATTTTAGGTATCTTCTTCACATATTTTAATTCCTTAACCCTTTTGCTTTCATCAGTTATAACAGTCTGTGCTCTCCTTAAAAAACTGGAGGCAACAGAAACCTTCACAGTGATGAGACACGATGAACTGAAATCTATATATTAGTTCGAATGTTTTGTTTTCCTAAAAATGGTCATACCTAAATGTTCATTTTCTTTCCACTTAATAAGACAATCATGTAAAACCAGTTTGCCGTTATGCGTTTTTTCTTCTAACCTGAACTTGATACCGGGTGATTTGAATTTAAACTGATCTAATAATACTTGGTATAAGTCACGTTATAAAACTACAGACATGTTATCATTTTTTTAATACCATCAGATCCCAACTTCATTTAGATATCTATAGATTTTATGTATTTTTAGAGTTTTAATAAAGTTTTAGTAGTTGACCATTGGAATATTTGAAAAGTACCATGTTCATTAGCTTTTTAACAGTCAAATCATTTAGGCCGTATGACTACTTGTACTGATGTGACTGGAAGTGATGCCTCCAAAGGTTTACTCAAATGCTTAAATGTTTAACGGAAATTAATAAAATAGTCTACAACCTTCGTAGAAAGCTTATGACATGTAGTCGCCTGTTGCAAATGATTACGTTAACACTAGTTCCTTCTCACTTCAACTGGTCTCTGTAGACATCAAGTGTTATATTACGTGATTTCTCTAATTTTACTGTAAATTTTAAATATTTCAATCGGAACAGACACAACTGAACAGGAAAAAGGACTTATGTGGTGATTTCATCACAAAAGCCACTTACTTATCCAGTAATCCTTTCTTTATATGATAAGCCTTCAGAATTAGCACATCTTTATCATCCAATGGCCGACTAACTGGCCAACTGATGCGTTGTCCAAAATACACACAATCATGTCCTGTCGCGATTCTTGAAGTCTGTATAGCCTCTGGTAGGTAAAAAGAAAAAATAATAATAAATTGATCACTAATTAGAACTGAAAAGAATAGTGAAAAACTGTTCATCAAAGAAATCATCAACAAAATTTTCTGCTATGACTCTAAAGGTCATTCTAACATCCACTGAAATAACCACTTAAGTTTTGTTATTCCCTGCACTTAAAATAGGTAGCCGTTCATAAAATAAGAAAAACTAATTGGTTACTTCTTTGGTTGCTGGAGTGGCCTTTCAACTCACTCAGTTATTTGCGATACGTTTAATATGTAAACTTTGTGTTTTATACAGAGGACAATAAATGGCAGTGAAATCCAAGTTGATTTAAGTTTGGCTTCATACTAGTGGTAAATGCATAGAAGAACATGAAGACGAAGACAACCGATGTGTGAACTGCGAAACTTGTCATATTTCACATCAGCATAATTAAAAAGGGAGTTGACAATCAGAAAGAAAAAGATATAAAAATAATAATTAGATGACAAGTTGTGAAACCTGATGATATAGGAAGAAGAGGAAGTAAGGCGGATAAAGACATGTGATCTTATGATTCATCTTAAAGCGACATCCATTCCAGAACCTTAAAAAATCTTGTAACACCGGATAACTGTTTCGTCCTAGTATAAGACCCACAGTAATACGTGAAGGATCAAGCTCTAGGACCGTTAGGCATTAGCATCCAGCTATTTGATTGAAATTCAACAGTTTCCATACTCCTGTTTGTTTAAATCCGTGAAACAAATCAATAGTCACGCACCAACAGCAGTCGAACTATAGTCATCTGTTTAACAGAGTGAGGAAAGTAAAGTGATAGGCCTAGACACTTACATCATCTTAATCCCATTTTTAAGAAAGGCATCTCGGAGAAAACTCTTCATGTTATTTGCATAATAAATCATATTCAGATGCAAGGTATGTCTGCAAATTCTCAAAAGACTTATCTTGACGTACACTTGAACATCTTTATCTCAACGCTACAGTTGGAGATGTCGTTACTAAGCAAATATCTTCTTGATTGACTTCACGTAAAATAATAATAATAACCAGTTTCATACCATATTTCTCCAAGTCTATTGACAAAGTTATGCAGTACATTCAAAAGATTGATGACTAGAGAAAGGATATTCACACTTATTTGAGTATCAAACGCATTTCTGTTTTTCAGATTTGAACCAACATTAAATTACCTGGGAGTATTTTTGGTTGGAAGACGATGGTAGAGGATGAAAATGCACCAGTTTAAGCTGAAAGTGAAGCCTGAGACATGGACAAATATTACTTCCCGTTTAGTTTGTTCTCTGTGTGTGATGAGAGGACTATGGTGAGGAATGTGATCGATAATTGAAAATGATTGATAGGAAGCCAGGGATTTAGGCTTCGTGTTTTTTAACACTCCTCAGAAGGGCGCTTCTAAAACCTCCAGAGGGTCTATGTCCCCTAAGAGATACGAACGCGTTATTTTTCAAGAAAGATCGCTTTGTATACAGTATACCAGAATGAAGATCATCGCATCACTAGTGTTATGCATGTTGGCAAAAAAATGAGCCAAAATTCAGCCTTGAAAGATATCCCGAAGCGTCTCAACACTGAGCAACACTATCAGAGATGCTTTTTCACTGGTATGATCCCTTTTCGAACAAGACGGTTTTAATATGGCCGCATGGATTTCAGGGTAACAGCTTAAACTAGATGAAGTCTGATGTTTATGATATACAGTCTACATTTCTGGAATGTCCTTCGAAGAGATTTGTTTATTGTACGTACAAAGACACAAAAAATCCGATTCACATGTAAAAGTAGACCTGGTTCAAATTGGCTGTCATTTCTAAATTTCGTCAATGAGATGAAGATTTTCTGAAGTAATCTGAATAAAAGTAATTACATTCCACTTTATTGCTGTGATGGTTGAATAAATTGCCTGTTTAAAGCAAACGTAATTCACGGTGACCTGTGCATTATGTTTTTTGTTGTTAGGATACAAATCAACTAAATCCGATCCACTTCTGTGCATTATTAGATGTTTTTCAATTAAATCGGATGTATGCAGACTACACATTTAGTGGTGCAAAGTCTCACAGTAGATTCCTGTAGAAACCAAAATATTCAGATCACTTTATTTGTTCTGATCCATGCTAAAACTAGAGCCAAGATTGTTAGCATGAAACGTAATACTGGTTGACATGAGTAGTTTTAGACCACTCATACCGAGTAGTATTGCTTTTTAGATAGATTAAGGCGATCTGAACACTGGATGACTGTTTCGCTCGTTTTCAGCTAAACTCATCGGTAATATATCCAAACTGATTTCGTTTAGATGGCCAAATCGTTCAAATCACTGAAGTACTACTACTAATTGGCGTTGGTGGTCTGCGACTGCTGATTCATGTCTGTTAGCAGTATGTTTCATAAAGTTTTCATAGAAGCCTTTTTAAGTCTATGTATTTTTCATAATGCTACTCTTTGTGAAGTGTATTGTTTAGCTATGCTTAACTTGTTAAAGGGGATGATGAAATATCGATTTCTTTTTAGTGTCAAAAATGCAGTTTAAAGCAATTCGATAGTAAATCGATAATATCTGGAAACTAGTTCCTTGACTGTGTATGCATCAGTTATCTGCCCTGTTGATGAGAGTAAGTTTGACAAATATCTGTAAAAGATTACTAGTAGGTTACTGGATAAGATGAATTACCGTAACACTTTACAATCTCATTGTTCCTCTAGTAAAACGTCGTGTTTTTCTTGTCGACCTTGCGGTCCATGGTACTGCTAGTGAATCACAAATAATCAATCTTAGCTTTTAGATTCATAATCTAGTTTCTATGTAAAGTTGTAGTTGTAATAAAAAGACTGACTTGAAAACAGGTTCCTTTACAAAACAAACAAAAAGATAGGAACCACATGAGATTGGTCAAATATGCACGTTTGCTGCATCATAGATTTTGACCTCTCAACACTGGGAAAGTTTCAACGAAGAGCCATGTTCTGACTTGATAGCTGAATCAACTCTGAGAGTAAATATTCATTCACGAAATCAAAGTATAGTTATAAAATGCTACAAACAGAATGAAGTTAACGAAAAGCTATCCTGAGATACTGCGACACACTATCCAGAGGGTAATGTGGCCTCCGTATGATTTGGAAAACATAGAATATTAATGTGTAACGGATGCTTGTAAAATTGTACTAGCCGTGATTTTAACAAGGCGATTACAACAGCATCTTTATACCTATGATAATGAACAAAATAAGGTTAAATTACCATGAAGAAAACATTCCAGCAGCATGAAATGAAAAGCCAACCTGGATGAAGAGTTATTACTAGGAATTGTGACTAAATGTGGCCTACAATAATCAGAATTGTCACTTATTCATAGAATACAGTTCTCTGTCTTCTAAAAGCTTTGGTAAACCCATTACAAGGCTTAATTTTGAAGGTTTGAGGAGATTTATTTACTCATTTTGGGCTGATACTCATCATGGACTGACATCGGTTGAAGAAACATTAAAAACCTGGGAACACTGAACAGCTGCTTCATCCTAGTATGCGACCTTTAGCAGTGCGCACCTACGCCCCCATAAAGGATGAGCCTATGACCTTCAGGCTCCGTGGCTAGCACATTACCCTCCAAAATTGAATTACTGTCCAGTGATCACCAGTGACTTGCTTCGAGATAAGATTCCCGAAGTTCTAATGAGAAATCGTAACTGGTGGAGCCAACCAAGTTGGAGGTGAAGACAGTTACTCATTAACAGTATTGGGTGGAGATCGCGTTTAATGGTAACGTGATGGCTGCGGAGCTTGAAGGTTCAGGGTTGGGTAGTTGATGCGTACTGCTGAGGAGTCGATGAA
>OX104134.1:106336533-106358314 GCA_944470555.2 Heterobilharzia americana
CAGTCTTCCTGTTGTTCTCATCTTTCTTAATCTTAATCCCTATAATCTCAGTTGTTGTATTTATCCTATCCCCCACCCAACCTCGGTTTTATGTGATTTGACTTGACAAGTAAATGTGTGATTAGATTGTTTGAAATGTATTGCGCAAATACATCACATTGTTCAGATGAACTTCATCTTCTAATCACACTATTTAAAGGACTATATAAAACCATTTCTCAAAATTGTGGAGTTATCTTTATATGATTATAGACAATAAATTATGTGCGAAACGCAAATAACAGTAGACAGCACTGTTCCACTGTGTGTCACATCTAATAAATTAGCTGGAATGTAGTTACATTCTAACACATTGCCCAAATTTTACTCGTGTATCTAATACCTGACATTTTCATCATTAGTATCTAGTGTACAGATCATCAAATTTTTCAAGTCACCTATATCTTCTATGTATCTGAATTCTTAAAACCAACTGGTTATCTCAAAAACCGTGAAATTTCCAACATTGTCTTGTGTATGTAAGCTTTCTGTAAATCTGTGATTTAATGTGAACCGAAGCTAACTGGAACCGACCTCTATGACATGGAGGTCAATAGAATCACAGGAACTCCCATAAAGAAACGAAATCAAATGCTTTTTCAGTACCTGTGTAGTGGGTGCTGTTGATAAGAATGCATATCATATATGTTGGGAGATCGAAAGAAGTCATAGGCAATTACGAACGACGGGTAAATGTTCTGCTTAGAGAAGCGCAAAAGATGACGTAGCCATATCAAGAGCAAGCCGACATCAATAATGTACAAAGCCTCATAATCACTTATCCTCTACGATTAATTCTTTGCCGCTTACTTTCACTTGGATCACCTAAAACGTAAGAATTTGACAAAAGTCTTCATGATTTCATCAAATAAGGATTTCGTAGCATTAAAAAAACATGTGTCTGCCTTACTGAGCTCAAATTCGAATTTCCTCCAAGAGGAGAAATTTGTACTCAAATTCACGAGTTCTCAATCCAAGAAAGTATGACAAAGTTAGTGATGAAAGAAAGTACTTTTTGAAACTGATATTCAGTTATATTACTGAAAACTAAATGATGAAAAACACTAGCTAGTTATGGAAACATAATTTAAAGGTTCATTTGAAGATTGCAAGATATTCTGTAGAGAGGAATAACGAATAAGTTCATAAGCTTAAGCCAGAATTCCGAAATGTGAATGAAGACCACTTGGTGGATCTTGAAAAATAGATAGCACTGAATCAAAATAAACGAGGGAACTTTTAAGAAGCGAACTGATTAACACCTCTGAGTGCAAGGTGGTTAAATCATCAAAGCCCTGATGGCTCTGTTTCAAAATTTTGTTTTGTTTTCCCCAGTGAAACTTTTAGTATGCACAGTGAAGTTTCGTTTGCCATACAAATCTGAGGGAACTTTAGTGAGTTTCTCAATTACGAGTGATGTCATCATGATCCACGTGATTTGTAAATAATTTGCAAACTTTTATCCAATTTGTAGTACATCAATCTATTAACTTTATCAGTCCTAATGTTTGTGTTGAATTTATCAGAGTACACAGATGATAGAGACGAATAGCACAGTTTTAAGGCAGTTGAATGACTCCCATCTGGCTAGTGAGGTAGGAAGATCAAATTACGAGGTTTCTAACTGCTCCTTTTGTCCAGTAATCCATTTAAAAGGAAATTTGTTTTAATCAACGGCACTCACCGGATGAAACTTTTCCTTAGTGTTTTTGTTGGCTAATTCGGGCTAACTGAATTAATTTACTGAAATGTACTGACTCGTGAATCATAACCGGTAAGCCTCGTTTTCATGATTGGATGAATAAAGACTGGTGTTATACTCTTCGTAACCATCATTTTTCAAAGTTGTTGTACAACAACAAACTCGAAAGATCTACAACTGAACAGAGTATTAAAAGTTTACTTCTGATACCATAATATTAATGACCACATTATACCCATCGTACAGGCAGTGGCGTTTGAAGCAATTGGTCCTGAATAGGAACGTCTTAGTGGGAACAAAGTCACCCACTCGGAGGTAGGTACATCCAACTGATGAGTCTCAAATAGGAGAAAAAGTACGTCCTAAACTCCACTGCTAGATACTGCCCATCATTAATATCAGATTTTAACATACCCGCAAATCGAAGCTTCCACACAGTAGTGGCCGATCAGTTCGGTTCAGTCAGCGATGAAGATGCAAAGATTATAACATCAAAGACTATTTAAAGTTTAACCTCAATTTAATACGAAATATAACATTAAGCTAATAATCTGTTATGAGATTCATAATCCACTCGGATTTACCTGATTCGTTTACCAGTGCATGACCATTATTCACTGTATAGCGTATCACTAATTCCCGACTGTGTATAAAACCGTCATCTGGTATTGGACCAGCAGTCCATTCAACTTCTAATTCACCATTATTATACAAACGTACAACTAGAGATGCCCATGATGCATACTGTAGGTGGAATTCCCTTACACATGGTCCATCTACTACCTTGAAAAAAAAGCACACATAAAAAACAAACGAGTAGTAACATTTAATAAGCATTGTTAATACGTCACCATCTCGAAGAAGCTTGAAAATTACATTCAATAATGAAACATGAGATAAGGTTCCTTGTTCTCTGACAGTTTATCGGTTGTTAGTCTGTGAAGTAAAACAATTCCTTCACTGGTAAATCTCCTGAATACTACATACATTCAGTTACTAACACCTCATTCAATCTACCTGTTCAGTTATAATTGACTTGAATTAGGAAGATTACTCCTTACTAAACAATTACACTTATGAAGCGCAAAAACGTTAAGTCTATCCTATACACAGTTTGAAACGAAATGAAAATGTTACACTGAATAAGATTTTGCAGTTAAGTAGGAGTGATAATCTGTAGGTCAGTGATTGTCTGATCGACCTAGGCGAAATTCACGTGAAATTCACTTTTGAAGATTAAGCAAAACCTTTTTCGTCAGTCACTATCATGAACAGCTAGTTGCTTATTGAAGGAATATATTGAAGACAATTTGATAGTAGATTAGGATTCATGGGGACCCTTTGATATCAAGCTAGTTTTTGTCACTGACTAACACCATTTGAAGGCCTATTCGTTCATTAAATCTCCACGAAACCCCATGTAAACTTAATTTTCAAAGTTCTGATGAGAAGTATTTGACCTGTGGGGTCACTCAAGGTAGGGAATTAACAACATCCGGAAGACGTAAATTATTTAACTTCAATCTATTGAGTTATAAGGCAATAACCACGATACTTAACGGTTCCGGACTTGGTCCACTATGGGGTTGCGGATGCATGCTGCTGAAGCGTCCCAAACTACGAAGAAGCACCCGTACAGTACTTCTAAGTGTGAAGTGGTTTCGCAGCCACCATCGATCCATAGCGAGAGTGTGACCTTGAATTACACGTCCAATTAATTTATTCTATATGGTATAACGTAATACAGTGTAATTTATCACTGTGTGCTGTGATAAATAAACTAATATATTGTGGTATTATACGCTACTATATCACCCAAGTTTAATTGTTGAAACATGTTGAGAAGAAGAAGTATCGCAGAAGATACATGTTCTGAAATCAATTGAAACTGGGGCTAAAAATCCAGAGCATTTCGAATAAACTCAAATGGATTACAGCGCCTTGCTTCGATAAAACCAGCCAACCGTTTATTTTTTGGAATACAAACCAATAATAGTAAGCCAAACTGAAGATAATAAGCAGGATGGAATGCAACTGTGTACATGGTTCTGTGAACTTCACTTCATATGACTGGTTATTAAGTTCAGTTTCACAGGTTAGAATAAAATTCAACTGAGTTTCTAATGATAGTGTATTTAAGCTGGAGAGAGGAGTTTTTACTACTGTAAGCAATACTGTGAGTGCTATAGCAATAAAGATGATGAAGAGATTTTTTTCCCTGTGTATGCTCGGGGATAGCGATGGAAGGAGTAGGAAACCTTTTATCTATAATCTTGTACTTGTAAGAATCGTGAGTAAGGTGTGATGATATTCTTCATAAAGTACCTTTTCTCCTTTCCTCATTCAAAAGCTGTGAGAAAATAGAGAAATAAAATTTATTTATCAACTGAAGTCAACTAGGAAAACCACTTTAAAACCAAGCTTCAGTTAGTAACTTCTCAGTAGATACAGTTTTATTTTTGAAATGTTTCTAACATTTTGCAACTTCATGAAAGTTGCTTCTTCAGAGAATAAAATGTGTACGACTTATCAAAAATGTGTGAAAGGTAAGAAGTATAGATTAAAATAAAAAAATAAAAACCATCCATATACTCATACAAATAATGAGTTTATAGGAATGATTAATGTACTGAATCGTTTAATCCGAATTTACATCATCAAGGCTAGTTGAATGATTAGGTCTTGCATTTTACAGCAAGGAACCTCGTTAAGAACAGTTTTTTTTATTTTCAATATCAGTCTTGTTGTCGGCAAAGGGGATAAAAACTGCAATCGCAGATAGCACTTATAGCTTCTCTAACTGCATAAGATTATTCGGAGGCTTCCTCCTTCAGCTTACATGTTCTTTTATGAGAATTAAAAATATTCTCCAAGATGATTTGCTAATGTTAAGAGGAATTTGTGTAAATAAATACTTCTGTATAGAGCTGATTAACAATCTTTTTTTACATGAAGGGGTAAGCATCTCTAGCAAAACTGTATGATTTGTAATACACCGTAATTCTGCACTTTCATATGACTCTATGTATTTTTTTCATCACACCTTGTAAGAAATATGGAATTACTGTACTGTTTCAATAGGCACTTTTGGACTCGTTAGTTTAGAACAGGTCAATACATGGTCATCAGGCTCATATCAGCAATTACCTGGTTAACATGAAATCAGTTCCTATACTGTAGCCGTTTATGTGTCAACTAACGCATCTATTTTTCGTTGTTTGACACTTGTAAGTCTCCGCTGATATACAGGGTCGAATCGGTCGATCTGTGTTTCCAGGTGGGCATCTATAAGAATGCCTTAATACACTACCGGATACTGATGATGTTATATTCATCTTGGTGACTACTGGCGGAATTTGTGAGGTGCGTTTGTCCTATTTCGGACTCATCAAGCAGATCTACCAGCACCCCAGTGAGTGACGTTGTTCCCACTGAGACTCGAACTCAGGACCAGTCGCTTCAAACACCACAGAGTTATGTACCAGGCCACTGGGGCACGAAAGCCACTTCTTGTGAAACAAGTACATCTGGTTGACGAGTCCAAAATAGGACGAAACGCGCGTCATGGATTCTACTACTAGTCGCGAAGATGAATACAGAATCTATTTTCATTTCCTGACTTTAGAAGAGCCAAACTATTGTTAAGGTTTTAGTATTTAAACGTTTCATTTTCATTTTGACATGCCTATGGGAAACAAACTGCATAACACTGAGTGGACCATAAAATTAACAAAATAACAATGAAGTCTTCCAGACTCATATTCACTGCATAAGAATGAGATACATAGAAGATAACACCATAAATGATGGGATACCAACTCCCCACCTTAATGAACTACCACCTAGATACAAATTTAACGTTCAGTTCACATTTAAAGACGTGACTTATAGACAGAAAGATGGAATCGTTATGGGATTTTCACTAGGTTCACTAGTACCAGGCTACTTAATGATCGGTCTGGAAAACGAACCCCTGAAATCAAAGACTGAGGGTTTTCAGCTGTACAAAAGGTACATGGACAATACTTTTATTATCTGTGATCATCAGTGTCATTTGAATTATGTCCTACAAATATTCAGTAACTGCCATTCAGCAATTAGATTCACCCTTGAGGTCGAAAATCCATTAAAAATTTACTTTTGTGATGCAGAACTGACAAGAACATCTTATGGAACGTTAGGTAGATCAATTCACAGGAAACCAACGTGGAATGATCAACTGACGAATTTCAATAGCATCAGACAAATCTGTAGTCCCGATGTGTTAGAAGAGGAGATATCTTTTCTAAAGAACATCGTGATTGAAAACAGATTCCCACCAGCCTTCATAGACAAAAATATCAAGCCAAAACTTCACAAAGAGAATCCTACCACCGTGCCAAAAAAAACACTCCATCTAAACTTCAAAGGTGATCCTTCTGCTAACACTCCAAAAAGGAGGATACCGAACACTCTAACTAGAACATTCTTTGCATCAACGCCAAGACTAGTATTCTCTTGTCATTCATCGATTTCTAACAACTCAAAGGAAAAACTTTCACATCTAACCACTTATAGGTGCATACATGAATTCATCTACTCTTGTGGAGCTAGGTGTATAGGTCGTTCGATGCGACCGTTATCCAAAAGAGTTCAAGAACACTATCCCGTGTGGTTACAAAGAGATAACCAGGAGGGCGATAAGGAGCTCTATAGTTTAACACATCGTGAACACGAATCACGCTATCTCAAGAACATCCTCGTCCAAAGTCATCTATAAAGTAGAAAAAATCTTCGAAAGGCTGTATGTCTTAGTATTCTCTACATTGTCGAAGCTCTTGCCATCCACATAGAGAAACGTGAACTATGCACGCAAAAGAATATTGTTCAACCCCTTCTCCTTCACCTCCTTCCCTTTCTTTTTCATCTTTCTGTTTTGACACTATTCACTTCTTGAGTAGTTTGTTACTCATTCTTGTTGCTATGTCTCTGCCTGATCCTAACTCAGTTTAAAATTATGTCTTCATGTTACGAAGCTTCTTTTCCAAACTTATTTTGATTAATATTCACTAGTCATCAGTTTTTAGTGTTTTCATTTTAATGACAGCTCATTTGTTGACACTGTTTTTGTTGCCATGCTTGATAAACTGCCTTTAACTATCAAATTCTTACACTAGAAAAATGTATAAATTTACGATTGTACAGCTTTGAAAATGACATTGCTGAAAAGAGACCTCTTCACTGAAATATACTTGTTCTTCTTTCATAGTATAAAGTTAACAAAATAACAATGAAGTCTTAAACTCACATTCACTGTCGGTGTATGAAATGCTTGTATAAAAGTACCATATTTCGGTAGGAATATATACGCTCCAGACGGTTGTGGATGTGAATTTTCTCCATAATAATACAATAAGTCAATAGATAAATTCATTTTTTTGCCAGTTTTCAAGTGTGTCATAGTTATGATTAATGGATTATGAATTTGACTGTAAGTATTTTCATCTAACCGGATATCGAACTGTGTGGTTCTAGATATTGGTTGTGGTGTTTCTCTAGGAGCAGATATCATCGATGACAATAATTGTGTTGGTTGTTGATAGTAGTTGGATGTTAGTTGGCGGTAAATCTTACCGACATATTCACGATTATAATTACTTGACTGATTGATGGCCAGATAGAATAGACTAAATCCTACAGGTGATAATGATTTAGCATTGAAAATGATCTCATAATTCGCTAAATGCTCCTCACTATTTCTTTCAGGTATACTAAGCGTACGTTCAGTAATTGGTACCAACTGGTATTGTAAATCACCAGTATCAGAGTGTGACCGTGGTAAAAGACGTAGATCTTTCAGTATAACCTGAAAGTTATCAGTATGATCCTCCGGAATATATATCGGTAAACGCAGCCATGTCGACTCTTGTATCCAACCTAAAGGGTTGTACAACAGAATCAATACACCGCCATGGTTAGATTTAATTATATGCGGTTTCAAGCCTTCGGTTGCATTGCATAAGCTAATGTTCAATAAGTCACAGAAGATAATATTGTTTTTCTGGATAAATGGTTTCAATGTTGGTAGTAGTTTAATCAATGATTGACTGATCAATAGCTGGCAAAATTTTGAAGCTCTTGATATTCTCCAAGCGTAATCATCAGCCACATGTTGTTTCTCAGTACCGGCTACAGCATCATGATGTTGTAGGACTCCGAGTGTCTGTCTTAAAGCATCAATCAGTTCATCTGTAGTGATTTGTTTTTGATAATCTCTGCCTTCCGATAAACGATCAACATGTAGGTGAACCTAAATTATAAAAATTATTTCAGTAAAACTTATGGCTACCTATAGAAATGGAAATGAATAGCGAAAATAACGCACGATAGACATGTTTAATGGAGGAAATAGTCTTAAAATGTAATTCTGTTCCAATCTGTGAAGAGATTATGTATATGTTTATTTGTAGGCCAAAGACAACGAATATTTTTTACATACTTCAAGCATGACACTTCTTTAAGTCGTATCAACATACAACAAGAGTTAATAACATGAACTTATCAACACTTGGTTTGATATTTCTTGAGATTATTCACCTTAACTTTGACTGGCTAGAGGCAGAAGGCGACATACTAAGACCTCAGCAGTTGTGTAGTATTATCTCCGACTGAAGTTTTTCACTTGACTCACTTTTAAGTTTGTGAAGCAACAACTTTTGCATTAGTTTATTCATTGGTCATAGTAAGGACGAAACTCATGTACATGGCAGCCTATTGTTAACTTTCAACCAACAAATAGTTCCTCATCAATGGCTCTACACTAATATAGCATTTTCAAAACGTAAAATTACATACCAGTCTAGTGATGAGGGTTGTTTGATGAAAGGTTAACAATCTCAAAAATTTAGACACATCCAATATGAAAACCAGAATATCTGCAGTCTCCAGGAAACCATTGTTCCTAAGACTACAATTTCGAGGTGACATCATCAGCAAAATTGCGACACAACGCTTAAGAAATGCCATAAGAAGATCATTTAATGCTGCAAAGTTGTGCTGTGTATTCTACAGTTGGCCGATGATGACCACACGAACTAAAGACAGACTACCTGACTTCTCCTCTTCTATGTGCATTTACCAGTTCAACTGCTCCTGTGGAGCTAGTTAAATTTGACTTACAGTTAGGCAAGTCCGTCGTCGAATCGCCGAGCATCACCCTTCATGGCTAAGTAAGAGGCAAAGCAGATCAATACGAAGCTCAGTACTCTCGCATTTGATGGACACCGGCCACCGAGTTAACATTCATAATGCCTTTAAAGTTATTTATCACATTCCTTCTCACCTCACCCATGCTCTACGAGTTCGTCTTTTACATACAGCAGAAGCCATAGGAATCCAATTAAAAAAGCCAAGTCTGTGTGTTCAGAAGAGATCCGTACAGCCTCTTTCTTTGCCTTGGCCATCTGTATAGCTTATTTATTACGACAACCTTTCATAAAATATAAAATATAACGCTTACGGATGTCAACTTAACTTAGTGGCAATATTGTATACTTGTCAAATGATTGATTTACCACTTATTGTTACTTACCGGAAAGTGACTCCCCGTCACTACCTGTAAAATACCTGTTTAATGCTGGAATAACGAATTACTGTCATATCAGAACAAATGACCTTTGATGTATATGATGTAAAAGGTCAGTGCGCAACGTGTCACAAACTGAATGCTTCTATTCCGTCTAGTGCCTGCTAGGTTCATCAATGTGCATTTAAACTGTGGATCCACTTCACAATATGCAGAAAAGATTTTGTAATTACTTTTTATTTTTCGATAATTATACCAAAAAAGGTATGCGTTACGCGGGTGGTGGGGGAGGAGGAGTGAAAATTGTTTGTGAAGTTGAAAAGAAAAACAAAATGTCCAACAAATCACTTCTCTCAACAGGTTGATTTGGTTTAAGTTGGTTGGAGGGAATCAGACCTACATTTCGTGCTTGTTAGGACTCGTCAGGAAGGCGTATCTGCAATGTCGAATGAATAGATGTCTCTTATGGGATCTGAACCCGTTTTACTCAATTCTGCAGGTATTTGAGCTGGGATAGATTCCCTGAAGGACTGGATTGAATACAATGGCTAGTCACTAGAGACTAACCAATTTCGTGCTGTCAAGTTAGAAATTAAATATATATATAGTTAATATAGATGTAAAACTTGGGCACTGTTGTAGGCTTTAATTACATATTAGATTTGTTTATTTGGTTTATAACACACTTGATGACATTTCGAGGATAAATTATCATTGGTCATAATCATATCAATGTAATCACACTACTTTCGATATTTAATTTCTATAGTTACGTCACCTCATATGGTTTGTTTCTGTTGGTAGTAAACTCTTCCATATATCCGGTATAGGTGTTGCGTCATTTCTATTACATGTGTTGTATGTTGATTCTATGAACAAAGATTCAGTAATCAATCTCTCTTCCCACCTAACTACATTGGACTCAAGTACATTGGCTTTATCCTACCCTATTGTGTGGTTGTATGTTAATGCATGCATGCATTGTAACAGCCGAGTTTTTTCAGATTGTTGATCTTATTCTGGTCTGTCAATCTATATTTGACTAACTGACCCCGACCGGTTAGTTTGACCTAGGTATTTGACCTCACAATCATTACATAGAATTTGATAGATTAAATTATTTTGCTTAATGCTTCTCTCGAATCCTTAAACCAGCCGAAAAGCTAATCTCTCAGTGAGTTTATAGGTTTAAATGCCACTCTAATACCAGCTTTGTTGAGGATCCTACTTAAAGTGTCTGATGTGCCTTCCTTGTAGGGTAACACAATAGAGGTTGTGAACTCCTTTCTACTTGTCTTTATTATTCGTAACATTAACGCGAGTATGAATAATAACGACAGCACAAGTAGAAAGGAGTTTATAGCGTTCATTATGCTACCCTTTAAAGAAGGTACATCAGAAACTTTACGTAGGATCCTTAACAAAGCTGGAATTAGGGTGGCATTTAAGCCTATAAACTCACTCAGGGATAATCTTTGTCGGCTTAAGGACCCAACAGAACCAATTACGGAGAATAATCTAGTCTATCAAATTGTATGTCATGACTGCGAGATCAATTACATAGGTCAAACTAGCCGGTCGGGGTAAGTTTAACCTTAAATAAATCAGTTATTCTGTCTGTCAACTGTGAAACGGTAAACAAATATGCTTGCGGTCATTAACCCCATTAACAAAACCCGAATCCACCTATGTTGTTCGCGGATATTTTCTTCCTCAATAGTTTCATAAAATACTACCAGTTCTGCCTACAAATAGGAGCAAGTAGGTCTATCATGTAAATTCCTGCAATGAACTTAACCACAACACCAGTCACATAAAGCTGCAATAATATGATCATTTTGACTATCTAGGATAGGCGTGGTTTGGAAGACTAGTATTGACACTGAGTGATGATGGTCATCGTAGCTCAGTTGGTAGAGCACCAGGTAGGAAACCCAGTGGTCGCTGGTTCGAATGCCGCCGCGGTACAAAATTTCACTTCACAACAGTACAAGTTGACATAATCTGTAAGAAAGAGGACAACCATATCTTTGTTTTTCATATCGCTGAAGCAGTAACCATGGATAAGAGTAAGTTAAAGTTACTATAGTCTTAATGATCAGCTTTACAGCCCATCTTCCCGCATTTCTTCATTATTTAAACCTGGTAATGATTCTTTTTTACTCCTACGGTTTATGCGATAGCGTTCATTTACGAGGCACTTTGTCACATTACTTAACATTTCAGTATATCATTCACCGATTAATTCCAATTGTTTTAGACAATTCTGACCGAACATAGTTTTGTTACCGGTGGGTAATAGCTGTGACAGTCTAGTCCTCAGGGTGTTCAGCACTGAGTGACTGAAGTGTATCAATCAAACTTGGGAATGTCATCAATCAGCTAAGTGATGTGACACAGGGTGTTAGATATTGGGATTCAATCAGGCGGAAGCACTGCTCGACTTGTTTCGTGCGTATCGGCATTCATCAATAAATGTGAGTCATACAGATTTGAGTCACTGAGGCTTACAGATAAGCCTTGTCGATAAGTGTCAGCAGTGAGGAGACATTGATTCAAGTCTTCCTGCACTTACACCGAAATACTCAAAATTAGTATACATTATCAAAACCTCCTACACATCTTTAAAGTTAAGCAAAATCACATGAGATTCTAATGGGAATGCGCAACCTTCTGCCAAAAGGTAATAACTAAGACAAATCGGAATGTTGATCTTTAAGCTTCGCTTTTCAGACAAGAATCAAGGTGTTACAGAAAAGTAGTCTTAGAAAGGTGTTAAGCCTATGAGAATTTACATAAACACTAAGGTGATGACTAAAGTAGGAGAATGTAAGGACTATCTAATATTTTCTGGTACTAAATGCCTGTACAAACGATACTAGTGTTAGTGCTTGGAAGAAATTATGTTCCTGTCGGATGCAAATTATATACTGATAACAAATCATCACAAATAATGCTTTATCTAAAATTATTTTTAAGTTGAATACGAAGAGGCGATTATCTTTCTTACCTGTTCACACATGGACAATAAGTTTGAGGCTTGTCGAACGTAGTACTTCAATGCTGGTCGACTTGTATAATAACCAGTCCAATAGGAATGTGGGCCACTAGCATAGGGGAAGAAGTCCCCACCACGTCGACTAATTGTACCAATCTTACTGAAATCTTCGTTGACTGCCTTTGTATAACACGCTGGTGTTGAATAGAGTAGATTTATCCGACTTCCGCTTAATTTCTGACGTTGATTCACATATATAATCAATTTGTCCATATTTTTATAATTCATATTAGCATTTTCATAGGTAAAATCACAACCCATTAAAACCATAACATGATTTGTTTTAAATGCTTTCGAAATTGCAGAAATATAATTCAAAAATTCATCAACCCTTGACTGTACATTGTAACCTTCTAGAGTAGGATCATCTCTTATCGGTTCATCAAGACATTTATCATCGAAACAAAATGATTTTGGATAGCAATAAGAATCATGAAACATGCCTGTAAATAAGCCATAACCTGTTTCATTCATTTCTACGCCAGTATCCCATAAAACTTCAAGTTGTTGAAATCGTTTACGAGCCAACTTTTCACGATAATCCATACGCTGAAAGTAGACAGCATCGAAACCAGCCTCCTGAAATAAATCAGAATGATCACGTGAATGTCCAAATGGATCAATCTGCCAAGCAACTAATGGAAGACCGCATTCACCAAACAATTGTTTTAATACATCACGTCCCCGTGTTAATTGGTCAATAGCATCTGAATAGTAGACTGTAGCTTCATCTGCCATACTCCATCCACCGAGAACAAATTGCAATCGACCTGACTGGACTAAATCTTTTACAATTTGACGCTTTGTCAATGTTTGTGCAGCCCACCACCTTACAAAGAAAGCCATTTCTACATATGTAAATTTCCGATTTGGATCATCTACCAGAGCTTGAATTACACTATCCAAGATGTATTGAACACCAGCACGTTGAATTGTATTATTTGCTCCATAATAATATTGATCCACTGTTTTTAACCATCCAACATCATCATGTGTATGCGGAATCAAATGTACATTAAGATGGTCAGGTTTCCCTAAATTACACGACTGATACCCACACTTTGGACGATGAAAATACTTGAAGATATATTTAAAATTATACGCATCAGTATGAATTGAAAGTATGGTTGAACATATAAGCAATAAAAACGGGATTACTGAGCCTGGCATCCTAAGGAGTTGACTGATATGATCACCTTTACAATTATGATTAAAGTCACCGAAATGAAGCAATGAGTGACTAAATGACATTATGTATCTATTTATCTACCTACATGCAAACACATATCACGCTAGTAAAAACAATGTCATTCGTTAATCATCAAACCGAATACTATTGAAACTCGACGTGCTTGTTTGCACTTCTGTGCATGTGTACATTCAAAACATAGAAACAAGAAGTGAGAGAAGTATAGAATTCAGTTTCACACAATTTACATTGTTAAAACACGAAGGCCAGTCAAACTAAAACATCTTGATAATCTGTCTGCACGTATGTATGAGTATCGTTTTATTTTTAAAGTGAGTTAATGTCCACTTCTTGACACAACTATGGTGTGACTTTAAGGAGTGACTTTAAGGGCTACCCTAGCAACAGTTGAAGAAACCAATTAGGTTTTTTCATTGCATTCAGAACGACATTTCTAGCCAGAATGAAGAAACCTAATTTGTTATTTCAGGGGGTGACTTTAAAGCCACTCTAGAAACTGATGAGATAGCCAATTACATTCCTTTATTTTATGGAAAAGTACTTTCCTAGGTGAAATATCGAAGCCTGATTGGTCACTTCAGCAGTTGCTAGGGTGGCCTTTAACGTCGCCTCAACTATGAAAACATTTGTCAATGTTCGGATTATTATATTTTTGTGTGAAGAAATTGGGGCCACTTTAAAAGCCACCCTAATAACTGCCAAAACTACCAATCAGGTTGTGGTATTTTGGTAAGGAAGACCATATTTCATAAAATAGAGGAACGTGATTGGCTGCTACATCGATTACTAGGGTGGCCTATAAAGTTGATCAGAAATTGAAAATGTATAGAAAGGACTTTAAAGGTCACCCTAGCAACGACTGAAGTAACCGATCTGGTTTCTGTATTTCGACTAGGAAGTTACCTTTTTCACAAAATACCGAACCGCATTTGGTTACTTCAGCAGTTGTTAGAGTGGCCTTTAAATTCGTCCGTGTATAGGGAGATGATTCACTGTTGTTGACTCGGATGCTTACCAGACGGTGACTGTGATCTGCTATTAGGAGGAATTGAGGTCTTCCGGACCAATATAGAGAATAGTAACTAACTTTGTCGACGAGATATGGTGATAAGACAGCTGTTTGTAACGAAATGTCAAGCACAAAAAATACCCTTGGTCATTTGTATAGATGTTATCAAGTATCAGTGCTCAAAATCGAAAGAGAACTATTCTTGAAAGCTTCATATTTTGATCCCCTATTGACACAAAAAAAACCCCATGGAAGAGAAGAGATGTTGATACACAGAAGACCAATATTATATGAATTGGTAGGGAACATTCATTTTATGATTCCGTTAACTAAGAAACTCAATCTTGTTTATTCTCTAGACAGCACAGATTATTAAATAAGTTTTTGGGATTCCATACTTTCAGAAAGTGGATACAAATCACGTTTGACTGAGAAAGGTGCTAAACAAAAGCAAGATATCGAGTGATACTAATATAAGTGTAAAACTTGACCAGTGTCATAGAGTGTAATCTTATTCTTAGTTCATTTATGAAATGCATCACACAATGAAACGGTAACAATTACTGGATAACATTTCGGACACAATTTACCATCCATATTCATTTCCAGGTAACTTCACAACCTTGAGACACGGCTTGTATAGTTCTAATTTTCGCTACTTCTTTGTGAATTAGATAGCAGAAATTTCCACATACAAGCTATTAAGGAATTTAGTAACTATGAGAGATAGTGGTGAGGATATTCTTCGAACACTATCTGCAAAAAACAATTCGAAAGTGTTACAAGTCGCTAACTCCTGAATCTCGTATTATGGTCACGCTGCGATATTACTGTGCGCTAATGATAGGTTGAGACTGTTCATGAATTCAATGTACATTTACCATTTGTCCTGTTTCTTTGAAACTGGATATGTGAATTATTCATTGAGATCTATCCTTTAGCTTATTTGGCAACTACTAGTTTATTCATTCATATAAATATTCAGTTAGCTTGTTAGAAGCTTCTCAGTATTTTTAATAAAGTTTAGTGAATAAATGGTCTTCTGGTTTACTGGTATGTACAAGACAGTCATATAGAAGCAAAATTATTGATTGAATAGCCTCTTTCTATACGTTTCAAGTCGAACACCATAGTCAATGAAACTTCATCAAAAGTTGAAATGACCTGGTTTTGAATTTTTATGCATAATATTTAACTTCATCCAGATTTACATGAACTGATCTATTTTAGATCATATACAGATGATAAAGATTTGAGCACAACAATCAAAATACCATCTTCCGAATAGGTTGAAGTTATTTTATAATATAGATTCTCTTCAGCTGTATATATCATCCTAGAAAAATTGCAGCCACTCAGCAGAACACAACAATAAAGAAATTTGGCATATAAGATTTTAATATGTTCAACTCACCACTTAAGTAGTGAGGCATAGAAATGAGGAACAACCAAAAGGATAAGCAATTTACATGAAGGCTTGTAAGGATTTGTCCATTTTGATTCGACACCAAGAGGAGTGGATATCTGTTTCAGCCTAGTTTGCAACTCCTCAACAGTGTACACCCAACAGGTCGAGTTCGGGACTGTCAAGTCTCGTAGTGAGTAGATTACTATTCACCTTATGACTCCGGATTCAATAGTTTACATTCTCCTACTTTTGCTAGCATGTGATATATAGCAGCCATCATTCATTATCCTCCGTAGACATCATCATCACTACCGACCCAGAATTAAAGTTAATTATATAACCTTATAACCTAAAGTAAGAAGCGTTTTAGACTAGATAAGCAGAGAATAGGATTCTGATATGATTATATAATGGTGTGGAAATTATCGAAGTCAATATGATCAGTGCATGAGCGAGTTGGAGTTGAAAACGGTAATGGTTGAACCACTTATATCACTGATGTTTCGCCAACTCATGAAAGCTGCTTCTATTGCTCCTCGGAAGAAGGAAGTGACAAGGAATGGAATGGTAAATTCATAAAGAGCATATGAATAAATTTTCAAACAAAGTCTTTTGTCAGGTTAGTATTCTTCATCTTTGTCTTTGATATTCCTAATCAAGAAAATGGTGGACTATCACACCGTGAAGTGAGTTTGAAATCCATGGAAGGTATTTCTTTGGAGCATCTTGTAAAAGCCTGGTAGAAACCAGTTACTCTGTGCTTTCAAAGTGTTAGCTTACACACACACACACGCACACACACACACACATGAGGTGATAGACAAATGGAATAAACTAAATTCGAATTTGGAATGTAGGCACATACATTGACGCCAACCTAGAGACTCAGCATTACTCAAACATTGAGTTTTTAACAATTCTAATAATTCTCTCAACAATTCATCTCGTTGTAAAGACAGTTTTAAGGAAACAGGCTACAATTCTATTGTAAATTATAACTTTTCTTTCTTCTACACTTGCAGTAACTCTAAATATACTTTATCATTTACCCATTGTCCCTTAAGTTATGAACAAAAACTGTAAATTGAAAGAACGAGAATTTAAGTGAATGTGTATTTTCATTCAAGTTTCATCAGGCTCTTCAATCTTTAAGCAAAATATTTCACGCTAAGAAATATCCACAAGTCAAGGGATTACGTGGACTTTAATACCTTACGTCGACAGTGTGTCAATTAGTTGGGAGTAGATAGACCTGATAATTTTCTTTTTCTTTCCCTGTGCTAGTCATACCAGGGAGATGTTCTTTTATGCGTTGTGAAAGGATTCTTCTAGTTGGTCCTGAATAGCTAACTCCATAGGAGTAGTTGAATAGATAAGTTCACTTTGACATGAAGAAATCATGTCTCTTATGCGTAGCGGTGAGACATATTTGTTGTTGAACGTCAGTCTTATAGTTTACATAGTATCCACTCCACTCAGTTGAACAATGAATACTTTATTCAGCTATAGGATTTTCTACTTTCACTCTTCATAGTAGACCTGATATTTTGTTGATCATAATTGATTACGTTCATGAGCTCACCCGCTTAGTAGGAAATAAGTAAAAAATTATCCGTATGTTACGTGAGGGTAAGATTTAGGCAGTGTGGTAGAATATAATTCCAAACTGGATTAGTTTGTCTGACAGAACTCACATCAATGAAGTATTACTCACTTGGTGATGCTTCCAGCTTAATTTATTTCTTCCAATCATACGAATGACTTGATAGGCCACTCTAGCAACTGCTGAATACACCAATCAGGCTTCGGTCTTTCGCCTGGGAAAGTACTTTTCCTTAAATAGAGGGATGTAATTAGCTGTTTCATCAGTTGCTAGGGTGTCCTTTAAAGCCATACCAGATTTTCATGGAATAGCAAAGTCTAATTGGTCATTTAGTTGTTGTTAGAGTGGCCTTTAAAGTCGCAACCATTCATCCACCTATTAAACTTCATTGTTACAGTCCGTTAGTTTTCTGTATATTTTTCTCAGTTGTCGTGAAAAATTTCAAATATCTTCAATAAGTAATAGACTATTTCTGTTATATGTGCTAGGCAGTGACTGTGTACCTAGACTTCCAATCATTTCACCTTTTTCTTTCACGGATTCCGATTAGCAAGTTGGCAGACCTAGACAAAAAGATTTAACACCACAAAAAGACGCAATTCCTCAATAATTACTCTTTACAGTTGATAGAAAACAGTTTGTAAGGAGAGTTATTAGTGTAAAGAGGTATTGAAAAATGACTAATTGAGACTTCAAACCTTATACAATGTTAGACTAAGTAAACTCGTGTTTTTCAACTTTTGAATTGTATTCCGATGCCAAAATAGGCTTAGAGAACTTTTATCGACCTTTTCTTAACCCTCTTATATGCTGGCCTTTTCTCATTGACTGCTACCTATTGTAATACGTCATTTATTATTCGCATTCCTACGAACTATGAAAGAACATGTAAATACGAGAGCTGTGATCTAGATTTAGGCTAACGAACTCTAATTAAAGAACAATTCAATCCAGTGGGTAATTTCTCCACCAGGTAGGGATAGGAGGAGCTGGAGAGAAAGAGCTTCACTGTTCTTCATCTGGCACTTGCATTATCATGCTAATGGACAAATCAGGTAGAACCTGACAAAAGTACACCACTCCAAGTTGATACATTATACAACAGCATGCAAACAGGAAGTGGAGAAAGAGTGATATCAAGGTAGACAAAGGTTCATGAAAGGGGATAGGATGAATGTAAGAAGGTCAATAAGAAAGTTCGAGGCTTCGAAGATAGCGAAGAATGCATATATCTGCGCCACTGCAACTGATCTTTAACCATATCACCAAACGTTTTGTGACCATTGGTTCTTATCATTTCCCGGACTCTGACTAGATAACCTACAACTTTCTGCGTGGCCACCACTTACAGTCAATGGCTTCATGAACTGAAGCCACGTTTTGATCACCCTTAGCCTTCTTCCAACCCAATTCTTCCTCACATGTTGAGGTAAATGCGGTCTCAACCTGCTCAACACATATCCAAGCCACTTCAGTTGGTGAAGTTGCACAACTCCATCTACGAAATTATCTTCCTTGTCTAATAACATACACCTAAGCTCGATTTTATTTATACTGTGTTCCCACCTGAAACAAGCAATGCTGCAAGTGCAATTATGATTAAAAAGATCTGGAATTCCTTCATACTGCTTACTGACAACAACTATAGCCGACAACTGCACAGCATATTAGTCCTTTGGCATGTTTCAGAATATCTTGCCGATGATTTCGCAAATGACATATCTGCCTTTTGAATTCAAGCTGAGATCTTATGAATGACTGACCGAAGTCAAATACCACCTTCAGATGAAGAAATACTGTCTATATGACAAGAGCTGGTAAGTATACCTTTAAAGCAAATCTGAAAGTGGTTGAAATTTGATCGATGCAATCTCACCTAGCTTTGAAACCTACCTAATTTTCTTAAGTTTGTTGTTCCTGAGATTCAAACAGGTATCGGATGTCTACAGGCCCTAAGATATTCGACTAGATATTAGTCGGACAGATTCCCCTATGGCTGCCTTGATATAACTTCTCTCTTTCTTACTGGTCGGTTTGATCAGCAACCTTGGCCAGATTGACAATAATACCTCTAATTCTCACACGCTAGCCAGCACTTCCATTAACTCTTCTCAGTGACTTTTTACTTTTATCTTTAAAAAACTTCTAGTGGAAAACCATCAGATCCTGGTGCCTCATATCATTTTAGAGTTGAAACAGTCCTCTCAACTTTTTGCGAGTAGGAGAAGGACCAACATTTACGATCCATTCAAGTTTTATCTGTCTACACGTGACTGTAGACCAGTTGACTTCTTCTTTGAAGTGTCTCGCCCAGTGTCCTGTCATGGTCGGTGTAAGTGACCAATTCATTTTTAATCACGGTCAAAATAAATATCATCTTCTTACCAATATCCGTAATAAACTGAGGTGACTGTACAGTGTGACCCAATACCGATACCTTCTTCATCTCTCTTGCTTTCACCATTAACTAACCCTTGCGATCACTAAGAAGACTAGCTATTAGCCAACTTAACTCTAAGCTGCATTCGCTCCTCATTGTGGTCACAGCTAGCTGAAGTGAGTCTTCTTGAATCATTAAGTTTGAATGATGACGTAGAAATCCATTGGCTCTTACTAACCTTTGGACATAGGTTACCATCTATCTGTTTGCTCTTTCTAAAACAGATTGGGTATCACCCCAGACTTAATTAGAAAGAGAACTGCCTTATTCGGATAAATGCCTAGTTGTCACCTTCCTTAATACACACTTGATGTTCTCATATTCCAGTCAAGCAGACAGTGGGTTCACTGCTGTCTGCTTTCTGGATTTACTAAGTTGAAGACATGCACATGGCTGCACCGATGTGTGATGGAAGTACTAGCAGATATTCCAGAAAATGACAGTCCTACGCTGGTGGCATATAGTAGTCTGATCTCTGTATCTATTGTTGGCTTGGTCTTGGCAAGTGAAGCAGTGTCTGTCCTTATGCTTGAAGTAAGTGCTGACCAAAAACAAGTGATTGTCAGAAGAAGATGGTAATAAAAGATCACCATTTTCGGTTTGTTGGCTTGAGTTACAGTAAATGCTTCCTGAATACCTTTGTGACTGGGTCAGCTTTGTTATGAGTCATCAAGTCCTTTGATCGAATGGCTATCTCTGAAGTTAACTATTTTTGATAGGACTCATTCATTTGCAGTCAATGGGTGGGTAGACGAAGAATGTTAGTAGAAGTGGACAACTGTTTCAGTCTTCAACACATCTTAAGGATCCATTCAGTCGGATGCCGCACAGTCTACTGTCGACCGGTATTTAGTCAAGAAGTTCGCTTTTTGCTCTACAACCTAATAGGAAACTTGAATCAGCAGGTCCATTGAAATTTCCAGACATCTGTCAAGTAAGTTTTACAGATTAACCACAATTAAAACGTAACTTTGTGTGAATAGCCATACCTCACATATTAACTTCCAGATGGTGGTGAATTATGCATAGCCTTTAGATATGTTTTATACTGAAATATGCAGCAGTACGAAAGATATATATTCTCTATCTACTGCCTTCCATTTGCAGAAGATAAATGATATAAAGTCCTGCGAAATCCGTAAAATAAAATTATTGCAAGTCAGTTGCACTTAGAGTCACTGGGTTAGTTGGTTTCTCTGATATGATTATTTACTTGGACTTTTGCTGTCACTATGACCGTTCCGAAATCTTAAACTATTCATTGCAGAAGAGGCTCTGTACATAATCGTTTAGGGAGATGTGTTAAGCAGGTGAAGCCATTGTAAAAATGTTCAGAAAATCACAAAACGTTTGCAGCAAGCTAATTCAAAGACTTCTATCAACAATTCTTAATAACACAGACCGCCTACTATTTTCCCACTTTTAGCTTGGGTATCAGCTGTTGTTGACAAAAATGACCTGGAATCAATCAGACAATCAGGCGCTCACATATCACAGTCACAGAAATCAATGATCTCGATTGCCCTCAGTTTTCTTCATTCACTACACCAATGATGCCACTATCGTTATTCGTCACTCGTAAACCTAATTACTAGAGTGTGTACAGAATACGGAATGTAAGTGGATCACCTCAAGGAATACATATATCACAAGTGTTCCAACCTTAGTTGGAAATCCGATAAGTGATACACAACTTGGCCATAAAAGATATTGTGTAAATATTCCAATCACTTCATCAATTTCACTGC